>CM060913.1:1015580433-1016217933 GCA_030737875.1 Allium sativum | reverse complement strand
GCACACATATATCTTTACCCAACCCAATGCTAAATGTAAAAGCATATTCTGCTCATAAACTGGTCAAGCACCATCCAAACAATCAATCAACCACAATCAGTATCAACAACCAAGTAAATTTGGTTTAACCACATCACGTGTTTTGGTAAATTTAATCACCATTCATTTATTCAAATCTAATTAAAGATTTATTCAAACCCCAGTTGGTTTCATCTCTAAAATCATTTCATATTGATTGTTCTACTTGTTGGAAATTAATCCTGCTTTTACTTGGGTTAAAGAACTAATGTCATTTAAATACAGTTCGCGACAAACCCCAACTCCAATTTGATATTAAAATACAAGGCTCTGAATAGAAAATATAACGGCTTATATTCAATATCAAATTCTGAAATCAACAAATATCGTATTGGAGTAACGATATATATATCTTCCAAATTCCTCCATAATATCCGTATAATCACGGAATCCAATATCGAGATATTCCGAAGATAATTTTGATTCAAATCTATTCTAATTCTTATATTGGAAATTTCTGGTTATATTAAAACCACATCTTAATCCATTTTATTTATTTAAAAATATTGGATTATTTTTCTAGTTAATAACTAGTTCATTTCGATAAAAATGTATTTTTATCTTTTCAAATATGGAATTTTTCATCCCGTTCTTTCCAAATCATTTATTATGATTTTACACAAATTATTGATATTTTTAATAATTTTATTAAGTCCTGTATAGTCGATTTCCATAAACGGTCATCGAACTACACTTACAGCGACCTTTTCCAAATTTGATTTGGACATAACTCCAAATCCAACCGTTAGATCTCGAATCTCTCATATTCATTAGAAAGCTCTTTTCGATATGTACCCAACGGTTCCGGTTTTAGGAGAATCTGACGGTCGGATCTCCCGTAACGTCAATTCAAAGTCAATGGTCGAAATTCGTGAATGGTCGTTGCGTGGCGCGTTCTATTCAGGCCATTAAATATATATATTATATATTTCGTCGATTTCCATTTAAAACATAGTTTATAAATCGTTTTAACTTCGTTTTAAAAACGATTCCAACTTCATATTCTATTTTAAATCAAAATTGAATATTCCATATACATTAAAATTTTATACATTGTATATATATGTTAAAAAATATATTTTTAATAATCAAATCATTTTAACATTTCATATATATATATTGATTTCACATTTCATATATATATATATATATATATATATTATTTTCACTTCATATATATATATATATATATGTTATTTTAGACATCGCATATAAACATTTCATTCACATCGTGTGTATATATATATATATATAATTTCACATCGTGTATATATATATATATTATTTCACATCGTATATATATGTATATAATTTCACGTCGTGTATATATATATATAATTATTTTCACATCGTATATATATATACACATATAATTTCACATCGTGTATATATATATAATTTCACATCGTATATATATATATATATATAAATTTATTCACATATATTTCTTTCACATCATATATATATATATATATATATATTTCATTCACATCGTGTGTATATATTTCATTCACATCGTATATATATATATACATATATAATTCATTCACATCTTCACATCGTATATATATATTTATATATAATTCACACTTCATATATATATTATTCACAATCACAACACAATACAAACAAGTCATCCATGGCCTGTGGACGACAGAGAGCAGTTCATATATGCAGTTACAAAATAAATAATTATACAGAAAATTTCAGTGAGAAATTCTCACCTTGATTGGTTCGAAATCGTTTTAATAACGATTGTTTTTTTAAATAAAATTAAACAGATGTTTAACTTTATTAAAAAAAAATAGATGGCTTTTGTTTCAGTTCCAGTTTGCTCCATGTGGAAGATCTTGCCGAGACGGTTCCAACGAGCCCGGGTTTGCCCAATTCTGTGCTCGTACGAAAAGGATATGTCATTACCAATTTTTAATTACATAATGGATAATTAACCGATTAATAATTTAATTAATTTTTCCTAATCACCTCTACAAAATAATCGGCCATTCCTCATTGCTTCTCCTTCATAAACCGAACACGCTCAAACGATATCAGAAAATTAGGGTTCTTCTTTGCACCTAATCCAAGGTGCTTGGATCCGATCTGGGTGTGCCACATGCCGCCACCCACCGCCAAGAGTAGCGGTGAGCTCGACGGCCACTAGTAGCCAGAAAACCGCTCTGAACGTTGCCACTTTGTGGCCAAAAATCTCACAATATAATCCATGATATTCGATCCAACCCTTATAGAAATGAAGATCGAGAAAATCTCTGTAAAGTTCGTTCAGGAATTGTGATTTAACTCGCAATAATTTTGAAGAATTTAGTGAATCAAAATCGAAAAAAAATCGGCCTTTCTTTCTAGAGGCACGCGTGAGGAAGAGTTGACCGTGCATATCCCTTTGACTAGGGTTTGAGATATTTTATACCATATATTATATTAATATAAAATTCATTTATTATTCCATGTTGAAATTTTCGCAACCGAACTCCAAATCAAACCCAACGACTGTCGCCCCTAGGTAATTACCCCTATTCCGAACACAATGGGATATGTTTCGTAATCCAGTTCGGCAGTTACGATCAGTTTTTCTCAAAATTAAAATATAAATCAATATATATTCAATTTGAACGTACATTTTAATTTACCGCGGCCACATACTAACTCTAAAAATTACAGAAAAATTATTTCTAGCTTCGTATTGATGATACGGTCCTAACAAAACTAATTTCGTCAAATTTGAAGATCGTTTGAAAAATGGTCATTTTCTGGTCGATCCAAATTGACTGAAACTATTAAAACACGTTTTCTTTTGCCACCTCACATATTGATTTCAAAAATTATTATTATTGGAATCTAGCCATAGCTTGACGTCCCAGATCCAACAAAAGTGGTTTCATCGAAAACGGAGGTCGTTTGCAAAATGGTTATTTTTAAGGGCTATTTATATATTTAAAATATATATAAATTCCACAGCGACTTTTCTGAATTTTGAATTGGACGTAACTTTCAACTTCTAAAGTGAAATATCACTTTCTTACATCCGTTAGAAAGATATTGTTCATCGGATTCAAATATTTCTTGTTTCGTCAAATTCTGACTTATATTTAATCCTGTATATTCATTTGAAATTAGAAATCGAATTTTCGAACTGCCGCGCCATTTCAGGCTCGTTATTTAATTAAAATAAATTTATTCATTTTAAGTTCGTCGAAAATAAATTTTTCGTCGTTATTATTTAAAATAATTCATTTTAAATATTCAAAATTCATTAAAATTGCCAATATAAAATTTTTAAATTGGTTCTGATTTTCCGGGTTGTTACACTAAGAGTTCTGAGTGCATTTTCATATATTCCATATTATAAGAGTATTTTGTTTGCTCGTTCTGGATGGCTGAACAATTGATTTCAACTTAATATTAATTACCGATGCACTCGGCTTGTATAGAAAATTGTTGTATTTGACTTGCACTTTCAACTCAAGTTGTTTTAGTTTTTGTTGTACATTGATACCATTAAGATGACTTTATTTGTTCCTATTATATTTCTGCTATGGTCTAAATAAATTTGCTAACTGACAAACATATGTTTGAAATGGCTGGTTATAAATTTTGAGGTTTTTTTTGAAATGTATGAAACAGAGCAGTAAGCTCAAGCCAACCCAAAGATCGACAACCAAAACACCAGACAAAGACAAATCCTCAAGATTACATATAAACATAAAGATAAGAAACCAAATTCATACCCCCGAACAGATGACAGAAACCGAAACTAACATCTCCACGTTACAGCTATGGGAAAGTAGTAGCAGTGACAACATGAAGACTAACACCACAACAAAATAGCTCACCACCGTAGCAAGATTGATATCACCATAGGAAACAGACAGTGGTGCAGTCAAAAAACATGAAAATCTACATACCCATGCCAAAACTGAGAAAATGACAAGTTGCACCACCAGAAGAAAAGAAATTATCATGTACATCACCGCCTTTACCAGATTTGAGGAGAGTTAGCAACTCCAACCACCGACAAACTGAAAACCATAGAAGATCCACGACTAAACATGCCAAAAAATCAGTCATAGCGAAAGCTAAAAAGTTAATTTGATGCTGGAATATAATATGAGCACAGCAGTTGTTGATTACCTTCCGAACCTCATATAAGAAGGATAGGTGAGCGGTGGAAGCCCTGGGCGGAGGATGACCGGGAATAGACGGAGGACAGGTGATCCTCAACTGCGAAGCATGGCTGTTCCTTTGGATCAAGGAAAGGGAAGGAAGGCCAGATCAGGAAGAGATGAAGGGAAAAGGATCATGTAGTCCGTCGCCGTCGATCTGGAGATTGTCCACCATCGCGTCGGGTAGAGAAGCATGGAATTAAGATTTGTAGGCTACTGGGGATTGCGCTTAGGGTTAGGGCGAACCAGTGAGTGGTGTGGGTAGGGACGTGCTATTGAATTCTTAAAAATTTAGGTTTTAAGTTCAATTTTCTAGATCTAAATGAACACAATGTAGAGGTAGATTTAGTGAAAAGTTAAGCGGGAACCGAAAACTGATGGCGGCAAAAGCAAATTAATTTAGCTGTACAACTGTAACATTTTAATTTATTATTTGCAGACAATCTTACATAATATCATTTGTTAATTAAATATTAATTATCATTTATCAAGTTCAACAAATCATATCTCATTTTATTGAGCATCGTTCATCAATTAAATGCTAAGTATCACTTGTAATAATTAAAATTTATTATTAATAATTATGAAATATTAATTTGATCTTCATTATATAATAATTAATAAAAGTAAATTATTTAATAGTAATTATTTAAAATTAGTTGCTAAAAGTAAATCACTGTTATAACCCTCCGGCACCACAACCGACTATCATCCTTCACGCTTGAACATTTGAACCCAACCTGCCAACGCCACTCCTCGCTTCGATTCCCCAAGTTCTTGAACCCAACCCGCCAACACCACCCCTCGCTTTGATTCCCCAAGTTCCCTTCAAATCGGCAACTAATTGTAAATCCCTTCAACCATCGTCTTTCACTTTACCACACAACGCAACCACAAATCCGAACTTAAAGTTCGACACTCTCAACAATCACTAACAAAATTATAAAATAATTCATACAAGAAATTAGTATTAATTATTAATTACTCCTTAATAATAATATAAATCAGTTATTTTTTATTTATTTTTTATGAATTTATTAATTATTATTTATTTAATATTTAAAGATATTCATATTTCAAATTAATTATTAATCATTATCCAGTAGTTATTTATTATTAATTAATAATATTTATTTTATTATTATTTAAATATTATTTATTATTATTTATTATTAATTAATAATTATTATTTAATTGTCAATTATAAATATCACTTTATAATACTTAAATTTTATTATTAACTAATAATCATTAAATATTAATCTTAATTATTATATAATTACTGATAGTTAATCATTTAATAGTAATTATTTAAAATTATTTATTAAAAGTTAATTATTAAAAGCTGATACTTATTTTTAATTGTATGTTTTTCGTAACTGGTTTTATCAGTTGTAAAACAATACAGTTATTGCAAGTCACGAAAACAGCTGCTAAAGATATTTATTCGCAACTGGCTTGGAAGTGCAATTGCAAATAGTATGTTGGTTGCAACTGTTATGAAAGCACAGTTGCTAAAAGTATATTTTTGCAATAGGAAGGTAAGAGCAGTTGCTAAAAATATGCTTTTCACGACAGAAAGAAAAGACATGTTGCTAAATCTCATTTATTGCAACTGCTATAAAAGGTCTGTTGCTAAATATCATTTACTACAACTGTCATTTGTCGCCTGTTGCAAATAGCTAGTTGTAATAGGGTATTGTTCTTGTAGTGATTGCTATCACTCACGCTTACCTGATAATAATACAGTCAGTAATCAGCTCCAGTTGGTGAAGCTTGAGAGGTTGACTCAAATGTATGTTAGAGAGGCAAACATAATAATAGCATAAGAGTGGTTTACCCTATTATCTTTCCCAAGCATTACTCCACTTTCGATAAGATAGCGTTAAGCAAAACCTATCAAGATATAACCTGACAGACGGAATATTACAACCATTTAAAGCCAATTAATAAGGTGGAATAAGTTGCAATTCACACATAAATGTATTTTTTTGTAGAATGGGAAAACAAGCATGATTGTTTTTTTTGTTTTTTTTCACGTAAGAATCCAAGAGGAATAAGTCGCAATCAATCGTTCTAAAACATGAATTTTTTATAAACACCCATAAAACTAAACCAAAACTCATAGACAAGAATCCGCCAATCTCCACCAGTCAGGGAGTCAGAAAACTTACCGACGAAAAACTCCAATGACATAGCGGCAGCAGTGTAGATGAAGGCAGTGGCAATCGCAGCGGAAATCAGCAGAGCGACGGAAGTGGGGCTGCGAGCAGGCTCATCGGCGCTGAATGCCGCAACAACATCGACGATAATTGCGATTAAAGCGACAACAATAGCTTTTGATCCAAAACGGGCCATTTTTGTTTTTTGTCAGATCTATTTCTCGATTTAGGGTTCTAAGTAAGCCTGGCATAATAGTGAATCTCAAATGAAAAAAAAATAAGCAAAGGCAAATAGGGTTAATCGTTCTTTAGCGGGAAAACAAAAATTTGAAGGGCAATAGAGCTGAGACAATAAAGAAAAATCAGATTGACACGAATTGTTGAATCGTGTTCATGCAGATTACTAATTTTATTAAGTTGAATATATCTGTAGCTACTGCAACACTATTTGACATCCATGCTAACACATTGAAGGGTGTTAAATTTAGGTGATACAAAATCACAAATAGATGGAAAGTAAATATTTGGTTAATATGGAAATGCATGAATTAATTGATTGCATTTGCATGAGATGAAAAGAAATAAATGCAGGCATTAATTTCTTCCATCTATGCTAAAGAAATAGATTGATTTACTTCTCATATTTGCACATTTGTTGCTATGGTAATTTGCCTCCATTATCTTATTACCATATGTTGGTAATTTAATTGATGACTCACATAGATTTGCACTTGTTATATATTGAGGGGTAGACTTTAGTGTAAACCCATCCTGGCGTGGAGCTAGTGATCCTTAATGGTGTTTCTTCTTGTTAAGATATGTAAACTCTTATTTTTGTAATCTCTCGTGATTCTCTCATATGAAATAAAATATCTCTCTTTTTGGATTGGGCGTACACTATCTCGGTGATAGTGGAACCAGTATAAATATTGTGTATCTCTTTGTTTCTATGTTATAGTTATTTACTATTTGTTTGATGTAATAGAATAATTGCTATCAGATTAAATTGATGTTCAATTGGCAAATCTAGATCCTGTTTATTGCGCTTCCGCATCCGCGCAATCTTCTTGCACAACAGTTTGGTATCAGAGCTAGCTGTCTGGTTCTAGATTAGTTACCAATGGCTAATTCTTCTAGTAGTTGTATGAAAAATTATGGCGTCACCAAATTTGTTAGAAGAAAAGTTTTCGGGACATGGAAGGTCAAAGTGAAGACTAATGACGGTGTTCTTCTGCAACAATTTCATTCACTTAGAGGAAGAGATAAGATGTAGCAGCGCCTTAGAGGAGATATGCATAGATCCCACTTCTTGGGTTCTAGAAGAGGTGCTTGCTATTATTGTAAGAAGAAGGGACATTTCATACGAAATTGTTCAGCCCTGAGAAAGAAGAAAGAGAAGAAAGAGAAAGCTTCAATTCAGGCAGAAAATTTAGATCAGATGCACATAGATGTGATAATGATACATCATTATTTTCAGCCACTATTTCACCTTTAGAGACTACAAGTTGGGTGATTGATTCTGGAGCCTCTTGTCATATGACGCCAGATAGGAGTTGTTTTGTCAGTTATGAGAAGATTGATGGCGAAGCAGTTCATTTGGAGAATGGCACATCTTGTCATGTTGTGGGCGTTGGAAGTGTGAGGTTTAAGATGCATGATGGCGTTATTAGGACTATCACGGATGTTCGACATGTTCCGATGCTGCAGAAGAGTTTGTTATCAGTTGGAGATTTGAGTAGACTTGGTATGAGGATAATAATAGATGGAGAAAATTTAAGAGTGGCGAAGG
This sequence comes from Allium sativum, assembly GCA_030737875.1. Lineage (NCBI taxonomy): Eukaryota > Viridiplantae > Streptophyta > Magnoliopsida > Asparagales > Amaryllidaceae > Allium > Allium sativum. The sequence goes on along the minus strand of CM060913.1, from coordinate 1,016,209,726 downwards.
GTTCCTTGGTAGTGATGAAAAGGGTGCGAGCTGATGATATTTATATGCTTCATGGAGAGGCAGTCTTCGAAAATTCAGCAGTTTCTACTGATTCTAGTGTTCCAGATTCTACTCAGTTATGGCACCTTCGATTAGGTCATTTTGATGAGGAGAGCCTGGAAGTATAGAAAAAGCATAGGTTAATTGTTGTTGATTCTCAATTAAAGCCTAGCTCTTGTGAAGATTGTTCTTTTGGAAAGAATAAGCATGTCACATTTGATGTTGGAAAACCTAGAGCTACAGAGTTTCTAGAGTATGCTCATTCTTATGTGGGGACCCACCCCAATTGCATCTTTAGGTGGAGCCAGTTTCTTCTTCTTATTTGTGGACGATTTCTCGCGTATGGTTTGGCCTATTTCATGAAGACTAGATCCGAAATATCTGCCTAATTTCAGAAGTGGAAGACCTTAGTTGAAAAGAAGTCAGGAAAGCAACTGAGAGTTCTTAGCATTGGCAATAGTAGTGAATTTGCATCACAAGAATTCACTAACTATTGTGCGTCCGAGCATGTACTTAGAGATTTTTCTACGAAGTCACATTCTTTTCAAGTGGCGGAGAGCATGTGTCAGATATTATATGGGAAAGAGCTACGAGCTTGAGACTGACTGCTGGTCTAGAAGAGGAATTTTGGGCAGAAGCGATATCTGTGGCAGTATTTCTCATTAACTGTACACCTTCTATTGCCTTAGATATGAAGATCCCAGAAGAAGTATGGAAAAGAGAGCCTGTTGATTATTCATTCCTTAAAGTGTTTGGTTGTTCAGCTTATTTAGAAGATGAGAGACTTGAAAAATTGAAGCCTAGAGGAAGCAAGCACATTTTGTTAGGCTATGGAGAAGGAATGAAGAAGTATAGGTTGTGGTGCAAAACAACTAAGAGAATTGTGACTAGCAGACATGCAATATTTGAAGAGAGGTCTTTATTGAAGGTGGAGCCTCTATCAAGTGATGACATTAGCAGGACACAAAATTCCCAAACACATTTGGAGTCATCAGATTGTTTCCGTATTCAGAGAGAAAGTGGTATTTCCGATGGTACCATGGTTGATGAGAAGATTTCAGAGGTTCAGACTCTAGGTGGAGCTCAGTTGCAGAAAATGCCTTTTAGTTCAGTTGGCCCTATTGGTAAGCATAGTTGTAGTGATGATTATTCATCTTATGCTTTGAATGATGCGGAGCTCGGTGTTGAGTTTGATAAGGTAGACTTGGTGAAGTCGAGTAAAATTCTTGAAAAGGAGGTTAAAGTAGATAATATTGAGTATGTCCTAACTCAATGTAGGATGGAGAAGGTGAAGCGCGCTATGATGTCTCCATTGGTCTCTCAGATTTCTGTATCTACAAGTTTGTCTTCTTCATCGGATTTTTTGAAGAATTTTGATATTTGTTCATATGCATTTTGCTTGTCGATGTGCATATTATCTTTCTTATGCTTAGGAAAGATTTGGAAGCTCTGTTTGGGCAATATTGCCCAAAGTAGTTCACATTGAGCTTGATGGCATAAACCCAACAATTTTGTTGATTTTTGGTGATTGATGAATATATTTAATCGAGGTGGAGTGTTAAATTTAGGTGATACGAAATCACAAATAGATGGAAAGTAAATATTTGGTTAATATGGAAATGCATGAATTAATTGATTGCATTTGCATGAGATGAAAAGTAATAAATGCAGGCATTAATTTCTTCCATCTATGCTAAAGAAACAGATTGATTTACTTCTCATGTTTGCACATTTGTTGCTATGGTAATTTGCCTCCATTATCTTATTACCGTATGTTGGTAATTTAATTGATGACTCACATAGATTTGCACTTGCTATATATTGAGGGGTAAACTTTAGTATAAACCTATCCTGGCATGGAGTCAGTGATCCTCAATGGTATCTCAATGTGACGAAAAAGAATTTCGCTCGGTCCGAATAAGTCGCTAAACCGATCTAGACCGTTCGAAACGCCTGATCGTTTTGAGAACAGGACAAAACAGAACGCAGACGGAAGAACATTCCATTGTATATTACAACAATGCATCAGATTACAAGAATATACAGAGTATAAATGAATAAATATTACACAGAAATATCAGAGATTTAAATTACATTTAAATACATAGCAGCGGAAAATAATACAATACACAACATAGAAGAGATATACAGATACAAAGCTTCCCGGATATCGTTCCAGCTGTAAATCAGGATCCTGTGAATATAAATCTGCAAAACCAAAACTACTAGCTGCCCGTGTCAAAATAAGGGCACCCAGAGTTTAGGTTAAAACAATAAACTCCAGGTCAGTCATGTGACTGGTGTGAGAACTAAAACAGTTATTAATCTTCGTTTTTAAAGTTAGGTAAATCAAGGGACCACGCCGTATAACACGGAACGGGTTTCCTCCCAAGAATACCAGTGCATAAAACAAACAACGCAATGCTAAATAAAGAAAAATGAAGCTGTTATAAGACCCAGGTCCTATCACACAATGCAACGCAAGCCGCGGGATAGGGTTTTCCCTTATAACAGCCAAAGAATGCTTGATACGTTTAAAACAAATCATTTGATACTATTATAAGTGTACAATGTTTAAAACAATTTCAATCATAAATATCAATCATAGGCGACATGAGCGTCCCATGCCACTATGTCGCCGTATATAGGTTTACAAATAAAACCGCAAATGTCACGCATTTGGAAATTGGATTTCCATCTATGAACCGAGGCAAAAGATAGTCCTCAACCGATTCGAGACTGTCTAGCCCGAGTCTCAGGAACAGCCGCGACTGCCCCTTGGATCATCAGGGTCGGTCCACCGATGTGGATTATTATGCCTGAACACTACGTTTCCCCGCCCTTTGGGGCGTAAATGAGCCAACGAATGACTCCATCGGACCCGGATCGTCCGATCAAACCGAGGCGCCTCGCAACAGCAACAACCACACATGTGAAAAGTATATAAATGTCAGGGCTGGTAGGTCACTGACACCACCCTAGCTAGAAAGAAACGCATGCCCTCCCTGAGGTCCTCTCCCGTTTTTGGTTCACAACCGGGGTGTGAGGCTCGCGAATTCACGTTACACAAAGCTGTGCCACACAGGTTGTGCTTTGATCATCACCACAAGACTTTGCTTTTCAACAGAAGCCTCGATCAATTACCACTTAGGCATGCCACACAGGCAATTCACTCCATGCGATTGATATCCATCAATATATAACCCCTGAGCTCGTACGTCTCAGAGAAGGGCGTTAAGCAAGAGAATAAATTCTCCGCCGCCAAACAGATAAATGTTTAATAGAAATCAATCACACGGACTAAAATCCAATGTCAGACACACAGTCCATTTACAAGTCCGTTCTGGGTCTGAACGAAACCGGAGGCACCTAGTACCCCGCATATCCATCGATCTCCATGTACGTCTGGACGATCACCAACTGTTTCCATCTTCTTGGGTATACATCCCAATCAAGATCATCAGTAATCACCCAAACGACGTGAAGACTTCCGGTCTTCAACCACCGTCTTCATCTTCGACATATCGTCGTATCAGTTATTCAGAATGGGATAAACCCAGTCTTTCCGAATAACTCGCCTATTATTTTAAATAAGTGTTACACAAACACAACATACGCCTCATTCCAATTCATTAGTCACTAACCGTAAATTAATCAAGAGGACAATTCCCCAAATATTAACCCCGAAGGCCGAAACCAACATCAGATCAATATCCAGAAAACCACTCTGCTTAGCTAACCGATAGTTAGTTTCTAAATTTCACATTCATAGGGAAAGGTTCCCATTAATTTTATCAAAGATAAATTCCTTGAATTTATTCTTTAATCTATTTTTGAATATCAATTCAAACTAGTCGGGATTAACGAACCTTACCGAAGTAATCATTTGTTTTAATTTCCCAATCCCAACCTATTCGTCCCATGATGTAAAACTGGTCATACTTCATATCTAACACCACGGTGTTATCGATAAATTCAATTACCATTTCACGTTTAAATCTAATTAAAGATTTAACTATCGCCTGGAGTAAAACTGGTGATACTCCATTCTCGATCTTTTCAATCTAATTAAAGATTCATTAAAACTCCACTTAGTTTTAATCTTTAATTGGGTTAAAGAACCAATGTCATTTAAAACACGGCCCACAATAAACCCAAAATCACATTCATTAATTATCGGGTTAAAGAACAAGTGTTATTTAAAACACTGTTCACGATAAACCCAAAAATCAATACCAATTCAATTCCAATTAAATATCATTTAATTGGTACACTTCATTAAATTTAAATAAAAAGATTTAATCTTTTCTCAACTGGGTTCAAGAACAGTGTTAATGAAGACACTATTCACGACAAACCCAAATCACATTTGATATTAAACACAAGGCTCTGAATAGAAAATATACCGGCTTATATTCAATATCAAATTCTACGACTAACAAATATCGTATTGGAAATAACGATATATATATATATATATATATATATATCTTTCAAATTTCCATAACAACATCTGTATAATCACGAAATCTAACATCGAAATAATCCAAAGACAATTTCGATTCAAATCCATTCCAATATAATTATTGGAAATTATGGTTATTTTCCAAAACCATTTCAAATTCAATTTATTTATTTAAAAGTAAATAGAATTATAATTCTAGTTCAAAACTAGTTCATTTCGATAAAAATCTATTTTTATCTTTTCAAATATGGAGTTTTACATCCCAATTCTTTCTAAATCATTTCTTATGATTTTACACAAATTATTACTATTTTTAATAATTTTATCAAGGCCCGTACAGTCGATTTCCATCAGCGGCCATCGAACTGCACTTACAACGACATTTTTCAAATTTGATTTGAACATAATTCCAAATCCAACCGTTAGATTTCTAATTTCTAATATTCGTTAGAAAGCTCTTTTCGATACGAACCCAACGGTTCCGGTTTTAGGAGAATCCGACGGTCGGATCTCCCGTAATATCCGTTCGAAGTCAATGGTCGAAATTCGCGAACTACCGCGGCGCGGCGCGTTCTATTCAGGCCATTATATTATATATATAATATATACTTCGTCGATTTCCTTTTAAAACGTATTTTATAAATCGTTTTAAATTCATTTTCAAGACGGTTTCAACTTCATATTCAATTTCAAATCAAAATTGAATATTCCAATATAAATTCGTTTTAAATTCAATTTGAATTTCCAATTAATTCAATTTCATTTCGAATTTATTTCTATTCGATTCCTATTCGAATTCATTTCAAAACGATTTCAATTCTATTTCAATTCTATTCAAATTTCAAACCATTTCAGTTCTATTTCAATTCTATTCAAATTTCAAACCATTCCAGTTTATTTCGAATTTCAAATTGATTCAATTAAATTCGAATTTCCATTCACTTTAATATTCACTTCAATTTGAATAAAATCGATATAAATATCGTTCACGTCAAAATGGCGTCAATCTATCAACGCGGCTTCATATATTTCGATTTTCAAATATTCTACTTCAAATATTTCTTTTTCAAATATTTCTATTCAAATATTTCTATTCAAATATATCTTTTCAAATATTTCTATTTCTAATATTTCTATTCCAAATATGGAATGAGGCCCAATCAATTACCATATAATTTTGATTATATGGATTTTCTACAACACATGTATACAATAACAACGATGAACAATCAACCATCATCCAAAGTGCATTCTACACTGTATAAGCATCAAATATAGATATTCAACGCTTATAGCAGTCTGTCAATCAATCAATCGACATACAACTAAAAAAAATCGGGATTAGTGTACGTCAGATATCATCCCAATACCCGTGTGGGGTTTCAAACAATCAAACACAGATTTTTATTTGTGCAGTTGGGCGATGTGTAAAATTTATCATCCCAATCAATATCAGTCAAATGTGTGTATATAAACAAATCGTCTGATTTGTTTATTTTTATTTCCTTTCATATATACGTTAAAATTCTATTTTTAACTATAAAATATTTTTAACTATATAAATATTTTATTTCATTTCACATCAACATCACAAACAATTTTCACAACATATCAATCAAACAAACAAGCCATCCATGGTCTGTGGATGACGGGTGTCGGGGGCTGCTAAGCACCGTCTGCATCCTAGTATATATATATAACTAGAAAAATTAAATTAAAAGGTGAGAAGTTCTCACAGATTAGCCAATCTAATCCCACTATGCTTCTTATGTAGAAATCTTCGCTGTTCTTGCCTCTTGTCACTTTCTCCGCCCGTATCCTCCACATATGTAAAAATCGCATTTTTACTTCGTTATTCAATATATAAAAATCGAATTTTTACTTCGCTATTCAATATATAAAAATCGAATTTTTACTTTGCTATTCGATATATAAAAATTGAATTTTTACTTTGTTATTCGATATATAAAAATCGAATTTTTACTTTGCTATTCGATATATAAAAATCGAATTTTTACTTTGCTATTCAATATATAAAAATCGAATTTTTACTTCGCTATTCAATATATAAAAATCGAATTTTTACTTTGCTATTCGATATATAAAAATCGAATTTTTACTTCGCTATTCAATATATAAAAATCGAATTTTTATTCTTTCTATAATATAAAAATTATATTTTTAACCTTTTAAAAATCACTTCTTTTTCATTGCTAAATATCTTAACTTTTGGTAGATAAAAATCATAACTTTTCTTCTTTAAAAATCCTATCTTTTTTAATGATAAAAGTATAATCTTTTTAAGTATAAAAACACTCTTTTTAATTTCTATAAATAAAAACTGAATTAAAACAATTTAGATTTAATAACCTTTCTTCTCAAATTCGCTGAACCCTTCTGACCTACTCACGCTGAAATTTCAGCCCCTAGGGCACTGATTTGCGCGCAACACGAGAAGCCGGAGGGGGATCGGAGTCAAGGCCATCGGTTGGAGGGCGGTTGCAGTCAGGGGGCTGCGATTTGCGGGTGGTGGCGGCTGTTGGGCTCGGGTGGCGGTTCCCGTCGATTTGGGTGGGGGTTTGGAGCTCCAGCGTTTAGAAGAGGAGAGGGAGAGAACGGAGAGGGCGTGAGAGAGGGAGGAGGGTCCGGCGACCGGAGCTTGGTGGCGGCGACGGGCAGGAACTGGCGGCGGTGGACTGACGAGCGGAATCCGTCTCTCCCTTTTTTTTTATTTGTTTTCATTCTGATAATAACGACACAGGGGGGGCTGCTTTGACCTAGTCAAAAGGAAAGGGGGTAGAGAGGAAAATTTATATTATTTATTTAATATTTATTTTGAATTTTAAATTCTATAAAGTACCCGTACCATACGAACTCGAAATCGAACCTGCCGACTGTCGTTCCTAGCGTATTACCCCCATTCCGAACACAATGGAATATGTATCGTAAGCTGATTCGATCGTTTCGATCAGTTTTCGTCAAAATCAACATATAACTCTATATATTGAATTTGAACGCGCATTTCAATTTACCGGGGTCGCATACTAACTCGAAAAATTCCAAAAAAATATTTTCTAGCTTCGTATTGATGATACGGTCCTAACAAAACTAGTTTCGTCGAATTCCGAGACCGTTGGAAAAATGGCCAATTTCCAGTCGATTAAAATCAACTGAAACTGGTCAAACACGTTTTCCCTTGCCACGCTCACATATTGATTCGAAAAATTATGAAATTTGGAATCTAGCAATAACTTGACATCACGGATCCAACAAAAGTGGTTTCGTCGAAATCCGAGGTCGTTTGCAAAATTTCCATTTTTAAGTGCCTGAATTCCAAAGCGACTATTCAGAATTTTCAACTGGACATATCTTTTGATCCCCGCTATGAAATTTTGAATTTTTGGATTTGTTGGAAAGATATTCTCAAATAGATTCCATTATTTTTGGTTTCACTAAAATCCGGATTATTTTGCACCCGGTACATTCATTTGAAGTTTGAAATCGAATTATCGAACTACCGCGCCATTTTCAATTCCTTTTTATAATTATATATAATTATTTATATTCTAACGACGACGTATATAAATATATACGTCGAATTCAATTCAAAACATTTTTCTCGTCGATATTATTTAAAATTATTCATTTTAAATAATCAAAATTCACTAAAATTGCCAAAATAAAAATTTTAAACTGGCCCAGATTTTCGGGTTGTTACATATCTCTTCTTGTTAAGCCTACTTGAGGTTTGGATATGTAAACTCTTATTTTGTAATCTATTGTAATTCTATCATGTGGAATAAAATCTCTCTCTTTTGGACTGGACGTACACTATCTCGATGATAGTGGAACCAGTATAAATATTATGTGTCTCTCTGTTTCTTCTTTATAGTTATTTACTATTTTTTGATGTAATAGAATAATTGTTATCAGATTAGATTGATGTTCAATTGACAAATCTAGATTTTTTTTTTTTTTCGCATACTGCAATCTTCTCACACAACAGAATGGTATCAGAGCAAGGCGATTTGTTTTAAATTGTGCATCAATTATTTCTACAAAGGTTGGTAGATTTAGTGGTGATTATGCTATTACTATTTTGGAGAAAATGAGACTTTGGTGGAGAAGATTATGTTGAGAGAGAAGAATGTTCCAGGCTTGGAATTTTGATGTAGCTTGAGCTTTAGATTCTCATTATGGTGGAGTTATATGTTTGTTCAAGAATGCCACTCCAAAAGAATGCGACTTCGTACAAAACAGCTTGGAGAAATTGCTTAGAGGTGGTAGCGACCAAAAACGAACAGCTGAAGGTGTTAGCGACATTTCCAAGTGTTTGAGGACTTTGTATAACTTCAAGTTCTGTTGAGAAATGCTCGCATTTTTTAAGAGATAAAGAGTTTAATGTGTTGAAGGGACCACTAGATTTAGAAATTGTATCTGATGTAGCTGATTTTGGTGACAGATTTTGACGCCACTCAGACTTATCGATTTTTCTGATGTCACCTTATAGATTTCAGTTGATAGAGCTAATTTTGGCGGATTTGTTGCCACTGTGATACATTGTCGATTTTGTGATGCCGTTTTAAAGGAGGTGCTACATGCAGATATGTGGAAGGAGAGAGAATTATGTTGCATACAGAGATTTGGATTTTGGGTCTGTTTTTGAATTGGTGATTGAGATAATTATTTTTGACCTTGGTAATGTTGAGATTATTTTGGGATCTGCATTTTTTTTCGATTGTGGATATTTGCAACATTTTGTTGACGGGCGGGGACATAGTCTGAACTCGTTAACATGATGTGATGGGGGTAGCTTTACTGGAACCCATTAGGCAAATATTCATTTTTGGTTTTTATCTCATTGTGAGATTTTGATTTAAGGTGGAGTTCTGTTGAAGAGTTTTATGTGTGAAGAGAATTTTATTCGAGATGGAGTGTTGAAGATATGTGATTTTGCATCAAGGTGGAGTGTTAAATTTAGGTGATACAAAATCACAAATAGATAGAAAGTAAATATTTGGTTAATATGGAAATGCATGAATTAATTGATTGCATTTGCATGAGATGAAAAGTAATAAATGCAGGCATTAATTTCTTCCAACTATGCTAAAGAAACAGATTGATTTACTTCTCATGTTTGCTCATTTGTTGCTATGGTAATTTGCCTCCATTATCTTATTATCATATGTTGGTAATTTAATTGATGACTCACATAGATTTGCACTTGCTATATATCGAGGGGTGGACTTTAGTGTAAACTCATCCTGGCGTGGAGCTAGTGATCCCCAATGGTGTCTCTTCTTATTAAGATATGTAAACTCTTATTTTTGTAATCTCTTGTAATTCTCTCATGTGGAATAAAATCTCTCTCTTTTTAGACTGGACGTACACTATCTCGATGATAGTGGAAGCAGTATAAATATTGTGTATCTCTTTGTTTTTCTGTTATAGTTACTTACTATTTGTTTGATGTAGTAGAATAATTGCTATCAGATTAAATTAATGTTCAATTGGCAAATCTAGATCCTGTTTATTGCGCTTCCGCATCCGTGCAATCTTCTCGCATAACAAAGGCTGCGTTCCAATAGACAAAAATCAGCATAGTTGTGGCAATATTTTAACTAGCAACACCTTAGATTTTCATTGCAGTGGGTCATCGATGACGTAGTGTTGTATCAGCAGACCATGCAACGGTTTGCAACAACCGTTTGCGCTCTGGCTCGTCTCATTTTCCACTGCGTCTTGTGGTGGAAGTGAATGAGATGAATTCTATCCTTGTTTATATTGCCACATCTGGCCAAGTAATTGCAGCTGGATGATACTATTTGTGTACTACTTGGAGCAGTAAATGAATGATATATCAATATCAACTTCTTTATCTTGTATATTCTGTTTCGAATTTCGATTGCTCTTTTTATTTATCTTCTTGCTTTGCACACAAACTTCTTCCTTCACCCTCCTGCGCAGCCACTAAAGTGTATCACATCCCTTTTAAAAGATCTGGTTAAACTGTTGTATGATATCTCTTCCGTCAGCAAAAAGCGCAGATGCCATATAAAAACAATCTGAAATATCAAATGGGATGTCCATGTATGCATGTGCCAAGCCATTTTCATGTATCTTTCATCCATCTGTTAACTGAAAGAAACAAGTTATACATTCCAAAACTATTTTGCACGTAACTTGACTGCGCGTTAATTAAGCTCTACCGTCAGATTCAGTTTATTGGTCTAACTAGGGCTGTTACGGTTAACCTTTCAACCGTCAAACCGTATCAACCGTTTACTCGGTTACTGCCTACTACGGTAACGGTTGTAGTTTTTGATAACCGCGGTAAGTCATAACAACTGCACAAGATCATTTTATAGTATTTCTAGAAAAAAATATGTTTTTTTAATACCTTAAGCTAGAGAAATAGCATATATATAAATTATTTGTGTTTTTATTTGTAGAAAACAAGCACATGGATGGTTTGTTTTATAGATAAACAAACTAATTCTTATGAAAAAAGTTAAAACTCGAAATATTTATGGATAACAATGTAAATTTACGGCAATGGTTGCGGTAACGGTTAGACGGTTACGGTAACGGTTATAAAATTTGTTAACCGTCAATAACGGTTGTGGTTACGGTTGACTGTAAAATTGACGGTTGCCGCAACCGTAACACCACTAGGTCTAACAGTTGAATTGTCACACAAGGCAAAGCGTGTATTCAGATGGTCCTACAGAAGTTTTACTGTATTAACTTCACATTTGTTGTTCAGCTCATGCAGCGGGGTCACCAATTCTCACTGGAAATTTGTTATTTTCTGCATGCCAGTTTATCTTTCATTTGAGCTAGGTATATATTTTTGGTGACGTTACAAATAGGAACACTTATTGTGTAAAGTTACCAAGTATTACTATGCTAACAGTATATGACAAAGGAAGCTTCCTATTCTCGTTATCTCAAATGGTTAACTGTACCAAGTACAAAACAAATTATAACCTGTTTGATCTGAATTGTATTTGCTTTCCTTTTCTCCAAATTGCATTGATTCTCACTGTTATCTTGTTCACTCAAGTTGATCCCTTTACTCATTAACCAGTAATGTCATGTTCCTATTTGCCGAATACCACTAATATATACATGTATATCTGTGGGTGTGTTACTATTTAGCAATATTACCCAACTGTCGGCTAGCTGATTCTGATGATATTCAAGAATCTGGGTCCTTGTGGTGGGACTGAAATATAGTTAATCAATGAACAGTGGAAAACCAAGTGAAACTAAAAATTTGGAAACCCTAACATTATCTTCCTGGATACGTTGAGATTGGTTAAAACAGAAATTAAACCTCACACCAAGGTTTAAATTTTAGGCATAAATGGTGTACATGTTATAGTAGTAGTTCATATGTAAAGTTATGGATTTTTTATGATCTGAAAGAAAAATTAATCTTTTTGTTGTGTTTTCTAAGAATGGAAGTGTGCTTATGTAAGGTAAACATATTTGATCATGATACAATGCTAGAAGTCTGAATTATGGGCAGCAACATTTAACAGCCTGGGAATCCAGGTAAACTTATTTGAACTTTACATATTTCATGATACAATCAAACACTACTTTGTTGTGCATACACATCAATCTTCCATTTGAACTTTACATATGTCTTTCTTGTATTAAGCATTTAGTCTCGTAATTAGCGTTAGATAGCTACACAATAGTCTAATTGTTTTATTGTGTTCTAGGAGCACACAGATTTCTTAACTCAGCCTAAAAATTTATTGAACATCCTGTTTGTTCCAACTGTGCAGAGGTACAAAATAGTACCACCGCACTTCCAGTTATTTCATATTTGGTTCCTTTCTCTTTCAGTAGATACATCGTTTGAAAACTGCCTTTTTAGCATCAAAAAAGCACTTTTAAAGATGATGTTGGTAAACAATAATACAATATCCACTCTACCATACGATTATTGTTAATTTCCCTTATTTTTTACAGGACTACCATTTCAAACTAGAATAAAATCATAAATAATACTAAGATACATAGCAGTATGTGGTTAATAATAAATAATGGGCCACTAATTTTGAAACAAGGCTAATAAATAATACACCCTGTAAAACTGAACTACTATCAAATAAAGACTATGACGTGGTCACGTGGGTCAATTTTGTACCCACCAAGGACAATAGGAATTGAAGAGCGTGTAATTCTCTCACAGACACACTTTACATCATACCATGGCATGTCCTTGCATATTTGCCCTACACTCACATGATACTGTCTTCCAAATCCATCTATATATATCACCACTTAACTCTATGTCATAAAAAACAAACCATTTCGTTACATTCTTCTACAAATAACTTAATACATCTCAAACTTCACCAGAACAACTTAAAAATGGCGGTGAGCAAGAAGTCCGTTAAACAAATGTTAAAAAGATGTTCCAGTCTAGGAAAGCGCAGTGAGTTTCCATTAGATGTTCCCAGAGGTCATTTTGCAGTATACGTTGGGGAAAACAGAAGAAGATATATAGTGCCAATTTCATACCTTAGTCACCCCGAGTTCCAAAGTTTACTAAAACAGGCTGAAGAAGAGTTTGGATATGAACACGATATGGGACTAACTATTCCTTGTGAAGAAGTTGTGTTTAAATCACTTACTTCCATGATTCGATAAATTACATGGGAGATTTTTTTTTTTTTTTTTTTTTAGGTTCTTTTTATAGATTTCTCTGGAGAATCCATCGTAAACGATGTCTTATCCCATGATTTTTCTGGGATTTTTTCCCTTGGTTATATTTACTGGATTCTCTGTAAAATTGCTAAGAGCTTTTAGACAAACCCATTTGATTTGGTTTGGATAATAATGTATATATTATTATGAATGGTGTACTGTGATATTTGTAACTGCCTTTTTAATTAATGAATGAATATTTAAAGATTGTAATATCTGTTCTTTTCCATCCTGTAGTGGCACCTTCGTTAATTGTTACCTTTGTGGTGATTGCATTTCAGTTTCTTATATGTGAGATAATATGGATCTAATTTTGCTGGCTTTGTTCTTCCATACTGTTATAAAACAAAATGATATATATGAGAAATGCTTGCATTTCAGCATGAACCAATATTGATGTCTGTTCACTGCTCTATTTTGGAGCAGTCAAATCCTGCTGCAAACCTTTTTTTTAAAACGGGCACACTTTCTTTCCCCTTTTTTCCCTTTCCTTTTGTGGATTTTCAGTTGATTAAATGGCTGTGGTGGAGGTTGCTGTAGAATTAAACATCCATGGAGTTAACATAAAACAGGAGACAGTAATGCATAAATGTTAACAACAAAATAGAAGCAAAGTAGACGATGCTACCAGAAAAGAGTTAAAGGCTTTCCATTATGATCACTGTAACTATTTTGTCGCTGCAGGGCTGGCCTTGGTCGCCTTGGGTCTCTAAGATTTCAATAGCCTTTGAGTTTGAATTCATCTTTTAGTGTGTTTTTCTTAACCCGTCACTTTCCAAGACATATTATAGCCTTAGGCCACCTTCAAAACTGATTACAAAAACATGTCAGGTTTTTGACGAACGATAATACATAATCTATTTCAAACATCGAAAATATACTTTTTTGGGGAAAATTTTGGCATGCATCCTTAAAATTATAAAAGACGATTTTTGTACCTTTCAATTTTATTTTATAGAATACATCCTATTTCCAACAAAAGAAAAAAAAACTGAAATTCAAAAGGATTATTTGAATAATTTAGAAACGATAATACATAATCTATTTCAAACATCGAAAATATACTTTTTTGGGGAAAATTTTGGCATGCATCCTTAAAATTATAAAAGATGATTTTTGTCCCTTTCAATTTTATTTTATAGAATACATCCTATTTCCAACAACAGAAAAAAAACTGAAATTCAAAAGGATTATTTGAGTAATTTAAATTAGTAACTTTAACATGCGCTTATAGGATATATATCTGTAACTCTTAACTATCCCGTTGTACACTTCTTGACGACCACTTTTAAATTTAAAAGAAAAAAAATGCATCTTTTGTCACTTCGTGCTATATATAAAGAATTTCAATTTCTGCTCTATAAGAAAGAAATGAAAAGGGAAAAAAAAAAAAAAACTGACATTGTTTCTAAAATATAGAATCAAATTGGTGGGAGTATTCATAATCCAAAATTGTGGTACAAAAACTCAAATAGATGGTAATGCCACATTTATACAAGCTATTTTTTAGCTTTTTAAAAGAAAAGGGAGAAAAAAAAATGGTTTTGGTTTTCAAAATGCCAACAAGTAGCTTATATAGGTCGATCCAAATGAAAACCTTTAAACATTGATTTCAAATGTTATATGCAAGGAGGTCAAAATATATGATAAGCCATGGAACCAACCGAATTTTGATGAATTATGTACCAAAATTACTTTATTGTGGCAAAGAAAATGATAATGATAAGTTGACACAATTATTATGGAAACTTCCATCATCTGGCCTTACGTCACTTAGATTTTAGATCAAGTTCCTTTTCCCATTTTAAGACGTTTATCTGACATGTGTCTCTCTTTTAAAATAATAATAATAATAATTAGTTGCACTCTTAATAAACATTTCATTTCAACCTTAATAAATACTATTGTTTTTTTCACTAAAACCCATGCACAACGAGGCTGCATTTATTCTTGTCTAACTAAAATTGAGAAAAACTCTTGATAATTGTATAGCTTTCATCTGCAAATGTCTTCTTTTATTATTCTCCAATCTAAATATTTTGTCTTGTCAACTACTATTGGTGCAACAAAGCATGTGCATATTAAACTAGTTGCACATACATAGCAGTATATATATATCAGCATCAAACATGTATATAAAATATTTGAAAATATTATAGAGCTTGTTATTACTGTATCAATCATCAAAACAACAGCATAAACGGGTCCTGTGAAAATCTGTATGAAAGATAAATAGTTTGATATTACTCAAGTGGCATAATTTCAATATCTTGAATCAAAGCTCTCAAATAGTTATCTAACAATACTTTTTGCGTATTATTATTTTTCCCCTCCCATCTCAATCTGACTACTTTGTTTCTGCTTGTCCATTTGTAACGTATCATATGTTCTCTATATATACATGCTGCTGAGAAAATTGGAGTACAATTACATTTCTGTTGACCTTTTCAGTTGAGAATGCCCACACCTGAAGCTGGAGATGCAGTGCACTCAGTCATTGTACAAAATATAATACCTTCATAACTGTTTTGCTTCACTTCCCAAGCAACAACAGCCCATGTGTTATATTTCTCTTCCAATGTTGTGTATTATGCAGCATTACTCGCTTTTCTTGTCATATGTTCTTAAAGCTCATAAATGAAACCTAGCTAACTGCTGTTTACACTGATCGGAGGCAATTGGATATTGTAGTAAGCATGTACAAATTACAATATAGTGCAATGAATTTATTCAGCCTGCAAACAAATTTCTACTTCTTTGACAGCCTTCTTAAGACAATGATTGTGTCATTATCATAGGTACATCTACTGGATTCTGCGTATTGTTTACATCACCCAACATCTCTATTCTTTTTGCGTGTTCATAAGCAAATTAATTTATATAAGGTAATTTTTATTCTAACACACGGTTTTAAAAAGTTAAATGAAATAAAGTCGGCATGTATACATTTAATATGGGCTTGTATTATATTGTCTCGGCCCATGGTTCAAACGTTACCCAAAACATTATATAAAAAGGGTAACATAGCTTCATGTACAATTAATGAGTTCATTATTACAGTTTTTACAAAAACATTTCAATAAAATTCTCTTTAGTTAAAACCAAGATTTCCAACTTGGTATCAGAGCAGGTGCTCGCTTCTGCAATTGATCTTCAGAAGTGTAGATCAATTTGTAATCCATCAGAGTAGCATCATCATTTGGATCACCCTCCATCGAAGCTTCCGCTTATCATTTAAAGGTTGTTGCCTTGTTCATAAAATCAAGAAGTCTCGCCTACACATTGTGGCTGCTGCCTTGATTCAAAACAAGGTTGATCAGAGGTAATTCAAGTGCTCTTGAAACCGATCAAGACATCTCAAGAAGTCACAATATTGTATCAGTGCCTTCTCAGATTGTTTGTATATGTTGTATCAGAATTCGATAAGGTACTTTTCCTCATCTTGACAATTCAAGTTGCATCATTCAACAATATTGTGTATCCTGAAAATCTGCCTCAATACAAAGCTTTAGACTGTAAAAAAATTTACCTATGATTTCCTGAACCTTTAATTTGTTTTTCTGCATTTGAGTGCATTCTTTTGCATCTAAGTGCATAATTTACCATCATTACAAATTCTGGAAATGATTCAAGTCCACAAGTTTCCAGCAATAGACCTCTTCAACCACCTCCACCACCAGATCCCATCCAAGAATTAATGAAATGCATCATTAAGCCTTAGAGTCAACTGATCTCGACACATCTTGATGAATCAAACTACCTGTTATGGAAATTACATGTTGAAACAGCAGTTAGAGCATATGGTCTTGAGGACTATATTCTTGAAACAAAAATTGTTCCTCCAAAGTTTATCAGAGACGATGAAGACAAACTGGTGAATAATCTTGAATATACTATGCATCAGAGACAAGATAGTCTGGTGTGTGCATGGATGATATCATCCATTGGTCCAACTATTCTACCACAGTTAATTGGGATCAAAACTGCTCAAGAAGTGTGGGAAATTGTTGCAAGAAACTTTTCAAATCAGTCTTCAACTAGAGTAATGCATTATAGAAGACAGTTACATAGCATAATGAAAGGAGATTCATCTATGAATGAATACTTGTTAAAGGTAAAAAAAACATTTGTGATCAATTAAATTCAGCAGGTCAAAGAATACCTGAATCAGAACAGGTTATTACTATTGTAAGTGGTTTAGATGACGAGTATGAAGTTGTCACTGCAATCATACTGTCCATGGATCCAACTCCCTTACTACAATATGTGTATTCAACTCTCTTATCACATGAAGGTAGGATAGAACACAAGAAAACTGCTACACTACAAGAAAACAGGCTATTTGTGATGGCTAATTTGCGACGGCTTCAGACGGGCCGTCGGCAGCCGTCGGAAGCTATCATGATAAACCCGAACTCTTTCTTACCCACTTCTTTTGCTCCTCTTATTTTTCCAGCATACGGGTTTTAAACCCTATTACCCCCAAATTCGATTTTTTTGCCTCCAAACACTGATTTCTTCGTGTAAGAACCTCCCGGCTTCAATTCAGACCTCTAGAGAAAGTAATTTGAGATATAATCTCTTTTTTTATATAAAAATTAAGTTTTCACCTAAACCTATATTTGCCTAAATTAGAAAATTAGAGTTATCTGTTGACTGCAATTGGTTCCAATAGCGTTGTAGTGAGTTATAACATCCTATTATATGCCTATTTTTTCTATATTTTATTCACTTCTTTGAAACGAATTTTTATTTGGTCATTGAGTATTTAATTATGAGAATAAGTTAGTATAAATTGTGGTCATGTCTATAAAACAATCTGGCTGTCTAATTCTCCATGTTTTACTTATTTTGAAGTTCATTTTTTTATGTGTTGAAGTCTGTCTTGCGGCCTCATGATGCTTCTAACAAAAGTCATAGCTCTATATAGACATTAAGATGTGATGAATGTACCTTTTATACTAGGTAAAGTGGAGAAAAAAACTTTGGAGACGTTTGATACAAACAATAATGTAGTATGTACATCTTGGCTTTATAAAGATTCCCATCACCTTTTATCTTTAATTATTTTTCAGGTCTAATATGTATCTTTACGTGCATGGAAATTCATGATGTGTTGTGTCCGTGTTGAAACTGTAAGTTTGAAACTCATATTTCGATTGCACGAACTGATGATTAGGTATAATTGTATATATAACTGATTAGGCGATGCATGCAAAATGCAGGCCATTGCATTTACTGAAGAGCTCTTAGCTGCCGTAAAACAATATTCAGGTTGGGATGGTGGCGCAGTCACATCAGAAACACAATAGTTTGGCACCACCTGACACTGTAAGCTTTTCTTATTGAAATATGGATGCTTTGTCTTTTTGTCCGGATACCCTGTTCATTGGTAAAGTAGGAAAAAAATCATAAGGTTGAAATAGTAAAGGAAGCAGAGCATACTATAGGAAAATATGACACAAAATCAGCATTAATACTTGTTCTACTTTTGTTAGGTTTAAAGAGATCTGATAGTCTCGACATTGAATTGAATATGAAAAAGCATATCATATTGGTTGTTTCTTCTTATACCTGAATAATGACATAAATCTGAATTCGCTTGTAGCATGTTAATTTTGTCGAAGAATTTATACCGAAAATATGCTTTTATTTAATTTTGTAATGCCCTCATATAAGAATGATATGTTGCATCATAGTTTTCTAACATACATGTCTAACCTGAACTTGAAGGTATGATGCAACCGTTGAGGCAATCACTCCAAATGGATACTGTGTCTGCTATATAGGTGGGGAAACAAGGAAGTGGTAAATTTGTAAAGGCCACATACATTTTGTTTTATTTTATTTTTAGTATTGGGCGCTGAATGTTATATCTAAACCAAGGAAGAGTTAAATTTGCCACACAAATTTTATTTATTTTACAAGTTTGAATATCTATACCTAGGCACATCAAGATGGTAAATACAATCACGTCCCTACAGTTTATCTTTCATTACCATGACATGTGCACAATTCTCAAATGAGCTTAGATGAGTTTGACCACAGTGTTTGATGGTTTGATATTTTAATTTCGTTCTAATCTAAGTATTATTTTCGTCTAATTGTTGCATTGATCAATACAAATAGAATAAATTTGATTCTTAAATCAGTGTATTGGATGATGTTTAGTTGCTATTTTGAGACAGTGGTTTATGTGAGAAGTGTAGTTGGAAGGCTAAATAGCAGCTGAAACACACACAAAAATGCAGTATTTCCAACGGCTTTCGACGGCTAACATGTACACAAATCTGCGACGGTTTCTGACGGGTGTGTCGGTAGCCGTCGGAAATGCGAACGACGGGCTGCGTCGATAGCCGTCGGAAATTTTGATTTTCGACGCCTTTATTAGTGATGGCTATTTCCGACGGCCACCGACGGTTTTCAACCATCGGAAATAGCCTATTTTCTTGTAGTGTTAATGATGATTTGTCTGTCAACTACACTACATATGACAGAGACAAGAATCAAGATAAGGAAATAATTCAAGAAATCAATTCAACAATCAAAGAGGGGGTTGGTCTGGAAGGGGTAGAAGAGGTGGTAGAAGTAACAATAACAACAACAGAATCAGATGTCAAATTTGTGAAAAAATGGGGCATAGTGCTAGCAAGTGTTACTTTAGATCCAATACTAATTACACTCCTTCACAATAAAGCAACAATGCTTCTGCAAATCTGGTTAATTCATCAAATGAAGGGAGTAAAGCACAAGCAGAAATTCATAATACAGATACTACTACCAATGACGATGTGTCAGATGACTGTTGGTTTCCAGATTCAAGTGCAACCAACCATGTGACCAACAATCTAAATAATGTAAATTTGGAAAACAAGGAGTATAAACGTACCCAGAATCTTATTGTTGGTAATGGTAAAACTGTACTTATTACACACACTGGAAATGCAAGTTTAGATGGAACCAAAAATTTATTTTTAAAAAATTTATTAAGAGTTCCATCAATTAAGAAAAATCTGATGAGTGTTTCTCAATTTGCTAAAGATAATAAGGTTTATTTCGAGTTTTACTCAAATTCATGTATTGTCAAAGACATTTTGACAAATAAAATTCTCTTGCAGGGTAAAGAGAGTAATGAATTATACAGATTTGATATCAGTTCATGTAATTTTGATCATAAAAATGATAAATGTATAACATCTATTACTAATGATTCTAATTACATTAAGGAGTTTGATTTGTGGCATTATAAACTGGGTCATCCCAGTATAAAAGTTACTAAACATGTAATGATGAATAATAATTTCTCTACTTATCAATTTCCTGAATCATATATGTGTTCAGCATGTCAATTGGGAAACAGTCATAAACTTGCGTTTCCAGACTCACATACTGTTTACACTAGACCAATTGAACTAATTGCTATAGATTTGTGGGGTCTTGCACATATCAGTTCTTGCTATAGTCACAAATATTATATAACATTCATTGTTGCTTAGTCTAGATTTGTTTGGATTTATATGCTAAAGTCTAAGTCTAAAACCAGTAATGTAGTGATACAATTAATTAACAAGGTTGAAAACATTACTGGAAATAAAATACACACCTTTCAGACAGATGGTGGAAGAGAATTTTTACCCTTAAAATCCTTTTTTGATAAAAAAAGGGAATTAATCATAGGACTACATGGCCCTACACTTTAGAACAAAATGGGTTAATTGAAAGGAAACACAGGCATATTGTTGAAACTGGTTTGACTTTGTTAGCACAAGCCTCTATGCCTTTTAAATATAGGGAAGATGCATTTTATACTGTTGTACATTTGATTAATTTAATGCCTACAAAGGTATTAAAACTCAAATGTCCACAAGAGATTCTAACTAAAATCAAACCAAATTTCAAGCACTTAAAAGTGTTTGGGTGTTAGTGTTTTCCTTACATAAGACCTTACAATAATCACAATTTAGATTATAGGTCTACACCTTGTACTTTTTTGGGTTATTGTAATAGTCAAAAAGGATATAAGTGTCTAGATAAAAAAGGGAATATTTATATCACTAGGCATGCCACCTTTAATGAACACGTGTATCCTTTTAGCAAGACTGGTGAAAGTACTGCAGATAAATGTGCTAATACTAGAAAGGTAATGTTTGACATACCTGATGAAATTGAAGTACTTGTGCCTGCTCATTCTGGTGAACATGAAGCAAGTATAAACTATCAACACACTGTGTCATTAAGTAGGCCAGGTCAAGAGCCAAGCAGTAGTGCAAGCCCTCAACATACCATGCCTTCAAATAGGCCAGATCAAGAGCAATTCTCTTCCAGTAATCACAATGGAGACAATGTAGAACAAAGAAGACAAAGTATTAGTGAACCTTACAATGATTCTACAACTGATAATATTATCACTGATGATAATTATGCTACTGCAGTAAATGAGGCTATTAGTCAACACCCAATGCTTACTAGAGCCAAGTGTGGAATTTTCAAACCAAAGATTTATAATGCTACATCCATTCCTGAAGAGCCATCATCATATTATGAAGCAATTCAAAATGAAAACTGGAAGTCTGCTATGCATGATGAATACAATGCCTTAATTAAAAAGGGCACTTGGACACTGGTTGAAAAGGCAGAGCATAAAAATATTATTGGCTGTAGATGGGTTTTTAAATTAAAAAGAAATGCCGATGGTTCAATTTCTAAGTACAAAGCAAGACTTGTAGCTAAAGGGTATTCACAACAATGTGGTTTTGATTTCTCAGAAACTATTTCACCTGTTGTGAAACCAACATCAATAAGGATAATTCTAACATTTGCTTTTTTTAGAAATTGGAACATCAAACAACTAGATGTTAATAATGCATTTCTTAATGGTGATTTACAGGAAGAGGTTTATATGGAGCAGCCTCAGGGTTTTACTCAATAGTCAAACAAAAATTTGGTGTACAAACTCAACAAAGCAATCTTTGGCTTGAAGAAAGCTCCTAGAGTTTGGTTTGACAAACTAAAGTCAACACTTATCGGCCATGGCTACAAATCATCCAAATCTGATAACTCAATATTTATTAAAATTACAGATTCCGATGCAACATATATACTAATTTATGTTGATGATTTTATCATTATAGGAAGCAACATTGATGAAATTAAAGCTATTACAAATATGCTGAACTCAGAATTTTCAATCAAAGACTTGGGTGAATTAAATTATTTCTTGGGGGTTGAAGTTAAAAGAACATCAGATTCTGAAATGCATCTTAATCAAAGAAAATACATTTCAGAAATTCTTCTCAAAGCTCAAATGCACAAAGAAAATCCTTTACCTACTCCTATGATTACAAACATACAATTATCCAAGCATAAAGGAGAATCTTTTCAAGATGGAAAATTATTTAGAAGCATTGTTGGTGCACTTCAATATGCTACAATAACCAGACTAGACATAGCGTTTAGTGTCAGTAAGGTTAGCCAGTACTTGCAAAGTCCTTTGGATAATCATTGGAAGGCAGTTAACAGAATACTAATGTATCTCAAAGGAACTATGGATCATGGTTTAATTCTTAAGACCAGCAACACTCTAAACATTAATGCTTATGCAGCTGCTGACTGGGGAGCATATTGTGATGATAGAAAATCAACTTCTGGTTACTGTATTTTCCTGGGTAAAAATCTTATATCTTGGCGTGCTAAAAAACAAAATACGGTGTATAGATCGAATACTGAAGCAGATTTCAGAAGTGTTGCTAGCTGTATAGCTGAAGTTATGTGGATAGAATCACTATTAAGTGAACTACAGATCACAACATCAAAGAAACCTGCAGTGTGGTGTGATAATATCAATGCTATATCCCTATCTTCCAATCCAGTTTTATATTCGAAGACCAAACATATTGAATTGGATTTATACTTCATCAGAGAACAAGTGATAAAAGAAAAACTGAAATTAGGGTATATACCTTCCTTGGATCAAAAGGCAGACATCATTAAAAGCCCTTGTCAAGACCATGTTTTTCTAAGCTCAAAGTGGAATTAAATATAGACGTTTCCAATGCAGCAGAAAGATCGAGGAGAATCATTTACATTCCAGATTCCTAGTTGAGGCGTTGGTGGTTCTGATTGTTGTTGGATCTGCTCTTCACAGCCAAGACTTCATCAGAACATGCCAGTTCCTCGTCCAATTTAACCTCTCTCAGCAAATCGAACTGTCTCAAGTGTCTCAAGCTCAAGCATAGCTCGATTTACCTGTCGTGGAGGCCAATGAAGGAAGATCTTCCATCAATCAGGACCTTAAAGTCGAAGGAGTCGCCATTATTTTGTTTTTTGAGAGCAAACCCTAACCCTAGGTTAGGTTTGAATGGGGAAATGAAATAAAGTCGCCTCCGTCATTTACTTGTTTATGTATACATTTAATATGGGCTTTTATTATATTGTCTCGGCCCAAGGTTCAAACGTTATCCAAAACATTATATAGAAAGGGTAACATGGTTTCGTGTACAATGAGTTCACTATTACAATTTTTACAAAAACATTTCAATAAAATTCTCTTTAGTTAAAACCAAGATTTCCAACTAAGTTAATCCATCATTTTATTTTAATAAGTTAATCCACAACTATTTCGTAAGTTAATACACGAGTGGATTAACTTAAAGATGAAAATTGCGTATGTACTAATATAGTACACACGGATCGTGTAATATGGTGTATAACATAACACACAAATATACAACAACTATGAAAGAAAATATAAGATGATATAAATATCATTTAATCATAGATATGTAACAGTAAATGCAGTAAAATAGAAAAATCACACTATGGATTTTTATACTGGTTCGAAGCATTGTCCTACGTCCAATCCTCGACTTCTATCTGGATTTTCACTAACAACCACCTCACTTCACCCGAAGGAAACAGGTTTACAACACCCAAGCAGACGAATGGGATTTCACGCCTCTAACAACACCGAGGACTTCAACACGTGTCTCTTACAACACCGAGGACTTCAACTAAGACGAATACAATTATTGTTGACAATATGTGTTCTTGATAACACAAATTTGTCGCTTGTAGTACAACCTTCCTATAATCTTATCCTCAAATAGAATATTTGTGTATATGAAGATTTGGACGAGGATTTCATATTGAATCAAAAGAATATTGAATATATTCTAGGATTCAAACGATATATTATTGAATATGAGCAATTTGACCGCTTGAGAATATAGAATTGAGATCAAGAAAATAGAGATAGTAACAAGTCAAAAATTAGTTGAATAGAATGATGATCTCATGGTGTTTATATAGAAAATAAATAGTTGTAACCCCATGTGAAGAGTAATGAACAATAGCCATGATTATTGGTGAAGAGAAGGAGATGCGACCATTGATGAAAGGAAGTGACTTTTCGAAAGGTTGCACTCTAGAAGAAAACAGTCGACAAGTCAAAAACAGACCGTTAGACAGAAATTTGAATATATATATATATATATACACGTTATGTGCACATGTATATGTTTATTGTGCATTCTGGGTAGAAACGGTCGACCGGTCGAAATATAGGCGGTCGACCGGTTTCACCCAGGCTGCACAATCAATGTGTACACATACACACACACACATATATATATATATATAAATATAGGTAATTAGGGAGAAGGACAAACTTTGCCGAAAAATTAGGCTGAAGAACACCAAGTTTTATTTTTAGTCTGAAGGACAAACTTTAAATCAAAATTAAGCTGAAGGAAAATGCTAAATGTTATTAGCATTATATTCAGTTTTTTACGCTACACGAAAATGCTATTTTTAACTAGCATTATTCAATTTTACACTGCAGAAAATGCTAATTATATTTAGCATTTTCCTTCAACCTAATTTTTTTTAAAGTTTGTCCTTCAGCCTAAAAATAAAACTTGTCGTCCTTCAGACTAATTTTTTTTAAAAGTTTGTCCTTATGCCTATTTTCCACTATATATATATATATATATATATATATATTCGTGTATATATATCGATAATTTCGATGTATGTGATTATTTGAGGATAGATTTTAACATAAAAAACACTACAAAACACCAAATAATCAACCTCTAATCTAGAATACAATATGTAGCTCTTTGTGCCACTTCAAAATAATAAATATCTTCTTTTTGTCGATCACGGCTTATGTCTTTGTCAGAAATTAAAACTCCATGAAATTCTTGACTCAACATTCTCCCCTTTTTTGATTGATGACAACATAGTTCTGAATCTCCCCCTGTATATGATCTCCCCCCGGTATTGTGCATATATATCAACATGAACTATGTATTCCTGCATAAACACTATTAGTTCCAATCTTGCATGAACTATATATTCCTGCATAAACACTGTTAGTACCAATCTCTTCCTATTGTCATCGACAAAAAGGAGTAAATAAATAAATAAGTGAAGATATAATGATACTATCAGGATATTTAAGCAACAGAAACGAGTACCATAGATCATGGCAAGAGTCACAAAATAACTTCATACACACACAAAAGTCTAGTACGAATAGAACACGGCACCATTTAGATACAAGTGTCGGATCAAGTCTTAAAGCAAAAGATAGTCATAAGTACGTAGCAAGAGAAATACTAAGAAGACTCGGATTGCGACTCCGTCTCATCTTCCTCTTCTTCCTCTTCAACAACTTGGGTTTTTCCGCGACCATGTCTACCGCTAGTTCCGGAACTTGTAGCCTCCTCCGAAGATGTCCAAGAAAAAGTAGGAGAAGCTGGACGTTTGTCGGGGTCTTGATCTTGCATAGATGATGATGCACCACATGACATTGCTTCCCATAATGTTCCGAAGAAAGACTTAATCTTGTTGAAGCGTTTGTCAATTTTTGTATATACGCTTAAGTCTTGCATATACAGTAACTCAAGTGGTTGTAACGTTGATATGACTTTCTTGGATTTAAAAGATGACTTAGTCAATTTTCCTAATTGACATGTGTCACAAATGTTGTCAGCCTTAAAGCTCAGTTTGGGTAGTCCTCTAACTAGATCATTTTTGGCCAGCTTGTCGATAGTTCTTAAGTTGATATGACAGAAGCGTTTGTGCCATAGCCATGGATTAATTTCATTAGCCATAAGACACATATCTGAATTATGATTAATATTCATATTCAGAATATATATGTTTTTGTCTCTATAACCTTCGAAAACTAAATTATGATCTCTATTTAAAATACTACACTTATTATCTGAAAAGGAAATTGTAAATCTCTTATCGCATAACTGAATAATACTAAGTAAATTGTGTTTCAGATTCTTAACTAGCATGACATTGGTAATAAGAGGTAAGTTAGATGTACCGCAAGTGCTCACATCGCCTTTGCCGATGATGTAGTCTTTTGAATTATCTCTAAAAGTGACAGAGCCGCCATCTGAGTATGTAATATTTGTCAATAAGCTCTTGTCTCTAGTCATGTGCTTCAAGCAACCACTATCCAATATCCACTTTCCTCTTTTCTTATGTGGGACCTGCAAAGAATAAGATAAAGTCCATGGTACCCACTTTTTCATAGGGTCCTAGGAGTTAGGTCTTAGGAGTCCAAACCCATACAGGTCCGGTATCCCCTTTATATAAATAATTAGAATTAATATGCACAGCATTCATGAAATGATGAATATATTTGTTCCTAATCAAATTGTTATTTGTTTTAGGAACCCATATCTTAATAGTCTTGACATTTACCTTTTGAAATTTCACATCTGGCTTTGACTTGGATTATAATAAACTAAGATTTTTCTTAGCTTCATTTTTTGTACTACTACATCTTTTTCTTTCTTTTATAACCAAGATGTTTCTTGGTTTCTTGTTTCTTATATCCCAAACCTTGTTTATTTGAAGCAGATTGTGAACTCTCGATGATTTTTGTCAAATTTACTCGACCTTTGTTGAAGTTAGAAACATTTTGAGTGATATTATCTAGTTTATAAACTAGCCTTTTCTAGGTCCAGAATTTTGACCTTTGCCTTAAGCTCATGATTTTCAGTAGTAAGAGCATCGTTTTTCTCTTTTTGAATTTCAATTTCTTAACTCAAAAGAGATAATTGAGAGTCAATATTAGATGATGATTCTTGAAAAAAAAAATTCAAGTTCTTCTAATATTTTCTTCTCGTCTTTTAACATATCCCGTTCAAACTCTGCTCTACTCAAATCAGCTTTGGCCTCTTTGAATTGTCGTTTTATGTCTTTATATTTAACTATCAATTAAGCATTAATATCAATTACTTCATCAAATGTAAGAATTTGTACCTCATCTTCTGCTGCCATGAGACAGACGTTTGCTTGTTCATTTTCTGCATCACTTTCACTTTCCGATGAAGACGAGTCTGAATCATCCCATGTCACTGAGAATGCTCGTTTCTTTGATTTATCCCTCTTGTATTTGAATTTGTCATTTTCTAAATTCTTCTTTAGCTCCAGACATTCCTTGTGCATGTGCCCCTTTTTGTGGCAGTTGAAACATTCTATAGAGGATGATGATGATTTATTTGATCCAGTTTTCTTTTTGTTATAACGACTGGCGTTTTGTTGTTTCGGGAATTTTTTGAAACCTTTTGCAGTGAATGCCAGATCTTCATCTTCAAAATATGGTTCATCTCCATCTTTATCAGCATTGAATGCCACAATTTTCTTTTCTTCTTTTTTTTCCTTTCTAGCCTGCAAATTAGTTTCATAGGACATTAGATTTCCTATCAATTCGTTTGGCTTTATGACGGAAAGGTCATTAGCTTCTTCAATTGCTAACACTTTTCCTTCGCATTCACTAGTCAAAGAATGTAGGACTGTTGAAACAACATCAAAATTAGAATATTTTTGTCCTAATCCGATAAGTGCATTGTGAATAGTTTGAAACCGTGAATACATATCATTGATCATCTCATTTGGCTTCATCTTAAAATTTTGAAACTGACTTTTCAGCCTGGCTATTTTGGCTTGTTTTACCTTGTTAGTACATTCATGAGTAGTTTTTAGCGTTTTCCAAATTTTATATGCGGTGGTACAGATACTAACACGGTTATATTCGTTTGGGTATAATGCACAAACAACATGTTTATTGCTTTTGCATTTATAGCTGCTGCCTCTTTCTCAGCCGCTGTCCATTTTGAATAATCAATTGTTGGATTCACTATCTCTTTCTGGGTAGCATTTCAGGCATCATAGCTATTTAACTGCATAAAGAATGACATCTGTGTTGCCCAATAGCTATAGTTAAGACCATTGAAGAGTGGAGGTCTTTGTGTCGATTGACCTTCCGTGTAGGTGGTGTTTTAAGTGAAAGTGCTGGTACTTACGTTATTTGGCATATTACTAGAATATATCAAATAACTGTGTTATGGTTATATGATGACCGAGCAGTGATACCAAATGAAAATTGCGTACGTACTAATACAGTACACACAGATCGTGTAATATGGTGTATAACACACAAATATACAACAGCTATGAAAGAAAATATAGGATGATATAAATATCAGCTAACCACAGATATGTAACAGTAAAAGCAGTAAAATAGAAAAATCACACCAGGGGTTTTTATACTAGTACAGAGCACCGTCCTAAGTCCAGTCCCAGACTTCTATCTGGATTTTCACTAAAAACACCTCACTTCACCCGGAGAAAACAGTTTTACAACACCCGAGCAGACGAACGGGATTTCACGCCTCTAACAACACCGAGGACTTCAACACGTGCCTCTTACAACACTGAGGACTTCAACTAAGACGAATACAATTGTTGTTGACAATATGTGTTCTTAATAACATGAATTTGTCACTTGTAGTATAATCTTCCTATAATATTATCCTCAAATATAATATTTGTGTATATGAAGATTTGGAAGTGGATACCGTGTTGAATCAAAAGAATATTGAATAGATTCTAGGGTTCAAACGATATATTATTGAATATGAGCAATTTGAGCGCTTGAGAATATAGAATTGAGATCAAGAAAATAGAGATAGTAACAAGTCAAAAATTAGTTGAATGGAATGATGATCTCATGGTGTTTATATAGAAAATAAATAGTTGTAACCCGTTATAAAGAGTAACGAACAATAGCCATGATTATTGTTGAAGAGAAGAAGATGCAACCATTGATGAAAGGAAGCGTCTTTTCGAAAGGTTGCTCTCTAGAAGAAAACAGTTGACAAGTCAAAAAAGGACTGGTAGATAGAAATTTGAATATATATATATATATATATACACGTTATGTGCAAATGTATATGTTTATTGTGCATTCTGGGTAGAAACGGTCGATCGGTCGAAATATAGGCGGTCGACCGGTTTCACCCAAGTTGCACAATCAATGTGTACATATATGTACATATATATATATATATTCATGTATATATATCGATAATTTATAGGTGTGTGATTATTTGAGGATAGATTTTAACATAAACAACACTACTAAAACACCAAATAATCAACCGCTAATATAGAATACCATATGTAGCTCTTTGTGCCTCTTCAAAACAGTAAATATCTTCTTTTTGTCGATCACGGCTTATGTCTTTGTCAGAAATGAAAACTCCATGAAATTCTTGACTCAACAAAAGATTTCTCTTTATCATATAGCTTACAATATTTCTCTGCTACTTGTTTTACCATGACATTACAATATATAACAACCATGGATAATCAAAATCATAACTTACTAATATTAAATTATTCTGCATTTCTACTAATGTTTGTCCCTTTAGGTACCAACTCCATGTGTCTATGTGCCTTCTACATGATCACAATCATTCATTTCAGCTGCATTTGAGATAAAAATGAGAAACAATGTGGCCGTTACTTTACTTTTATATTATAAGGCATGAGCTTATCTCATGCCGCTCCTTTCTTCTGCTTTATGTTTTGGGCTAACCGTTATTAAGCCCATCTATTCATATATAAATACTACATTACTATGTATATCATCAATTCAATAATACAATCCTCAATTTCTCTTAATCTATTTTTACATTTTCAATTCTCTGATTATCTTAACTTGGTATCAGAGCGCTGCATTTCTTGCGTAACAGCAAATTCTCATCCTGGTTGAAATCTGTTCTTCACCTTCAGATCCTCTGATTGATTCTCATCAGTTCTGTTGGGTTTAATTCTCCTCCTCAGTTAGATTTCATCACTGGAGGGAGAAGTTGATCACTTACAGAGTGTCATGCCTGATCAAGAGTTTGCATGGCTGTATATCTTTCATATACCTCGCCGGTGCAAATATTGTGGCTGCAACACTGTAGTCATCAACTGTTTCGAAAGCTATCAAGAAAGACAGTCAAGACATTAAGAAACTCTACAACACAACTGTGCCTTACCATTAATCCAAGTTAGAGTGTAATAAAATCATACTTGGATACCTGATTACATCAGCATGTTCAGTGTTCTCTATTTTCTTCCTAATAGTCAATTCTTGATCTTTGTTCTTACTTTGAAGCCGTTGTTTCATCATCATCGTTAAGACAACCAATTCTTCAGCAACTTCAAGTCCATCCATTGGATCAAATCCTACAGGGACTACTGCAGGTAATCTAATAAAGAGTGTAGTTAGTCCTCAATCTCAATTGGTAACTACTCAACTCGATGAAAACAATTATCTTTTTTGGAAAGTACAAATTGAGACTGCCATACAAGGGTATGGATTAGAAGGATTTATTATGGGCACCCTTCCTATACCTCAAAAGTTCATTATCGATGAGTCAAATAATATTGTTCCCAATAAAGAGTATAATAACTTTCATAGACAAGATAGACTCATCTCTGCATGGTTATTATCATCTATTGCCGAAAAACTTTTATCACAAGTTATTGGGTGGAAAACTGCTGTTGGCATATGGCAAACCATTGAAAATCCTTTAATAACTAGTGTTATGCTAAAGTTATGCAATATAAAAGAAGCTGCATAAGATCAGAAAAGACAACACACCCATGAGAGAATATTTGAGCAAGGTGATGAAATCTATTTGTGACATACTTGAAACAGCAGATCATAAAATACCAGATTCTGATCAAATTCTGTGTATCTTAAATGATTTAACTGATGATTATGAAGCTGTAGAAGCTATTATTTTTACACAAAAAGAATTCTCATCACTAGAGGATGTGCATTCTATTATATTATCACATTAAGCTAGACTTGAAAATATAAGATCTGAAGAAAGTGACTTAATGTCAATTATGCTGCCAGTAATTCAAGAAACAAAAATCAGAATGTCAAGAATGAACAAACCTTTCAAAGAGGTGGCCAACAAAATAGAGTAAGAGGTAGAGGCAGGTAAAATAACAACACCACCAATAGACCCAAATGTCAAATCTGCGAGAAGGTTGGTCACACTGCACCAAGATGTTTCTTTATGTTCAATGCAAACTTTGCATTGAACCAAAATACTACAACTCAGAGGGTTTCAAACCCAAGTGTCAATCTTTCTCAAACTCAAAGTGAAGCCTCTACTCAACCCGAATCATCAAGAAATCAAGGTGAAAGTGCAAGAGCAGATCACATAAACGATCATAGCTGGTATCCTGATTCTGGCGCAACCAATCACATTACAAATAATCTTGAAAATCTCAATGTTGGTAATAGAGAATATAAAGGGAATCGGTCTATATCCATGGGGAATGGTAAGGGTATAAATATTTGGCACATTGGTAAAGGCAGTATAAATGGTAAGAGAAAACTTTTCTTACACAACTTATTAAGGGTTCCTAGAATCAAGAAGAATTTAATCAGCGTATCTCAGTTTTCTAGATATAACAATGTGTATTTTGAATTCTTTCCAACACATTGTTTTGTAAGAGACATACTGACTAAAGATATTCTTTTGCAGGGTGATGCTGTTAGAGGGCTATACAAATTTAATATTGTTAACTGTAATAATAGCATAAGCTCAGTTACTTGTTGCAATGTTTCTGAAATCAGTAACAACGTTTCTACTTGTCCTGTTATATGTTGCAACATTTCTGAAAGTTGTAATAGTGTTTCAACATTTGATTTTTTGCATTACTTCTCATATTGTTACAAAAATTCTTCTTGATAATAAGATACCCTTGGATGACATTAATTTACCCTATATTTGCAATTTTTGTCAAATGGGTAAAAACCATAAACTACCATTCACACATTCTACTACTGTTTATACTGAGCCTACAAATGATAGCTATAGATTTATAGGGTCCTGCACCCATTCATAAACACTGACTTTAGGTATAAATATGATATATCTTTTGTGGATGCATTTTCTAGATACACATGGTTATATCTTATCAAGTCTAAATCTGATACTCAGAATGCAGTTAGACATTTTACTAATCTAGTTGAAAATCAGTTTAACGGTACTATAAAAGTCTTACAGTCAGATAGAGGTTCAGAATTTTAGTCCCTTTCTATTTACTTTAATGATAAAGGTATTTTGCATAGAATAACTTGTCTTTATATATCTAAACAAAATGGTTTAGTAGAGAGGAAACCCAGATATATTGTAGAAACTGGTTTGACGCTATTAGCTCAAGCTTCACTAGCACTAAAGCTTTGGCCTGAAGCTTTCAATTTAGCAGTATTCTTAATTAATAGAATGCCCACCAAAACTTCAAATGATATTAGCCGAGAAGCTATATAGTATCAAACCAGATTACAAAGGTTTTAAACCCTTTGGATGTCTATGTTACCCTTATCTAAAGCCTTATAATATAAACAAGTTTGATTTCAAGTCAAAACCATGCACTTTATTGGTTACTGTAATAATCAGAAGTGATATAAGTGTATTGATTCATCTGGAAAAATATATATAAGCAGACACATTATTTTTGATGAGAAAATATTCCCTTTTAAGCAATCTGATATGAAGACATCTAACGAAGTTTATAACTCAAAAGTCAGTATACCTGAGCCACCCATCCTTGGCAATATCTGGGAAGAAATGACAAGTGCTGAGGCTGCTGAATCTCATAATAATAATCATAGTGTTGATGGTCAGCAAACTGACAATGCAGAGACATCTGGCCATGCCATGCAGTCACCTGGATCTAAACAAAGTTCAAGTAGAATATCAGAAGATGTTCAAAATAATCAGCAAGCAAATGATAATGAGGAGAACAATCTAAATGAAAACAATAATGAACAACCAGAATCTACTTTACCAATCAATCCTCCTCAAGCTCAAATGGGTCATCATATGATGATCAGAGCCAAAAGTGGCATTTTTAAGCCTAAAGCATATGCTGCTCATATAAACAATGATGAGCCAAATAGCTTTAATCAAGTTATTAAAGATGAGAATTGGAGAGTTGCAATGAGAGATAAATATAATGCACTAGTTAGGAATCAATACTTGGGTTAGTCCATCCACTCAGTAATAAAAATATAATTGGGTTTAGATGGACCTATAAATTGAAAAGAAATCTTGATGGTTCAATCAATAGATATAAGGCTAGATTGGTAGCCAAAGGTTTCACACAAGAGTATGGTTCTGATTTCAATGAAACATTCTCTCCTGTAGTGAAACCATCTACTATCAGATTAATCTTTACTATTGCTCTCAACAATAATTGGAAAATAATACATCATGATGTGAATAATGCATTTTTAAATGGTTTATTAGAATAAGATATTTATATGCAACAACCACAAGGGTTCACACAAGATACTACACATGTTTGCAAGCTAAAGAAAGCTATATATGGTCAAAGCAAGCCCCTAGAGTTTGGTTTCAAAATCCCAAATCAACGCTTAACTCACTGGGCTACTCTCCTACCAAATCAGATTCATCATTATTTACAAGTATTAATAAATCTTCTATTGTTTACATACTTATATATGTTGATGATTTAATTGTTACAGGCAACAATGACAAAGAAGTTCAATGGTTGGCAATGTACTTACATAAAATTTCTCCATCAAAGATCTTGGTGATATTTCTTATTTTATGGGCATTAAGGTAAAGAGATAGTCAAATTCAGAAGTAAATTTTGTCAAAAGAAATATATTTTTGAGCTACCGACAAAAGCCAATATGCATGAAGCAAAGCCTCAAATTACGTCTATGATTGCTGGCCAACATTACTCTAAAAACAGGGGGAAAGCCATAGATACTATTAAACAATATAGGAGTATTGTAGGTGCATTACAATATGCAACTATAACATGACCTGGTAGTGCATTTAGCTTTAACAAAGTGTCTCAATTTATGCAGAATCCTCTGAGTGAACATTGGAAAGCTGTAAAAAGAATTCTCAAATATCTAAAGGGGACTATTGACATGGATTAACACTTAAAGCAAGTAGAGAATTAATAATCACAAGATACAGTGACTCAGACTAGGCAACAGATCAAGATGATAGAAAGTAAGTGACTGGATATTGTGTTTACACTGGCAACAACTTAATATCGTAGTGTTCAATGAAGTAAAACCCAATATCCAGATCCAGCACTGAAGCTGAATACAGAAGGGTGGCAAGCGCAACAGCTGAAATACTACGGCTACAATCACTATTGAAGGAACTGAATCTGCTATAATGAAGACAATAGAGCCGTTAGCGTGTGAACATGTTTTATCATATTTAGTATGTTTTGTAATTATCTATTAGCCGTTAGTGTGTGAACACATTTTATCATATTTAATATATTTTGTAATTATCTATTAGCCGTTATAATGCTTCTCTATATAAGCATACCATTGTTACATTACTCCTCATATAATAAATAATATTCATCAATAAAATCTTCTGCTTTCTTAATATTCTTCTTATTTTCTTCAATCTTATTCTTCAATTTGGTATCAAAGCAAATTGCTAAAAGGCTTTCTACCAACCAAGAGTTGTTTTATTTTATTCTTTCTCCTCGGTTTTATTTTTTCTCATCATCGAAGAATTTACCGAAGGGACATCCAACTCTTGATTGTTTTGGATCATCGGTTTGTAAACAAGCCACACCTAGATCAAATGGCTGCTAGTTTATTCTACCTCTCCTAAATCATAGGTATTTTTATAGCGGCTACAAATATCATTCTTGATTTTCCAAGCACAAAGGCGGCTACAAGATCTGATATTGCCTGCCAGGCATACAATATATACCTTATTATTGTTCTTCGATTTCTTTCTATCTAAGGTTACATTGGTTGTATTTTCCTACTTTTGCCTTGTCAAATATTTTTTCTGATCAATTATGGCGAACAGTAATGAAGCCATGTCTACATCAACGGTCAACACTAGCACTGATCCACCACCAAACAACCCTAACTTGATAAAACCCAAAAGCCAAATTATTACCACATCACTTGATGAAGACAGTTATATATTATGGAAATATCAAGTGGAAGTTGCCTTAAAAGGTTATGGACTGCTGGAATACATCAATGGAACCATAACTATACCACCAGTCAGGACTTTGAGTCAAGATGGTAGCACTGTTTCAAATCCAGATTATGTTAAATATTAAAAGCAGGATAATTTATTATCATCATGGCTTATGTCTTCTATAAGTTCAAATTTGTTATCACAGATAGTAGGATGTAACAATTCTCATGAAATTTGGTCAACTATTGAGCAAATTTTTAGTTCTCAGTCTGCAGCTAGAATAATGCAGTATAGAAGGGATTTACAAAACTTCATAAAAGAAGGCATGAGTATGAAAGAATATTTTGGCAAAACGAAAAATATTTGTGATAGATTAAATGCAGTTGGGCATAAGATAAGTGATAGTGAACAAATATTGTTTATCACTGGTGGACTTGATGAAGAATATGAATCATTAATAACTGTTATTGCTACTCAGGAAACATTACCTGACTTGCAGTTTGTTCGATCTGCTCTACTTACTCATGAAGGAAGGATTGAACAAAGAAAAACCATACAAGGTGATTTTTCTGTCAACTATGCATCAACTAAAAGTAATCAAAAAAGAAACAACTACAACAATGATTTAAACAGACAAGAAAGTCAATATTCAAGAGGTTTTCAAGAAGGTTTGCAATCACAAAGAGGTGGTTTACAAGGAGGTTTCCAATCACAAAGAGGAGGTTTTCAATCACAAAGAGGAGGTTTTCAAGCACAAAAAGGGGGTTTCCAGTCTCGGAGAGGTCGTGGAAGAGGCCGATGGAATAATAACAATCGTGTAAAATGTCTTATTTGTCAAAAATTTGGTTATATGGAAAATAAATGATACTTTAGGTACAACCGAGATAATAGTTCTCAAAGCAGTCAAGGCAGTTTTTCTCAGAAAGGAGCACATGCAAATTTTGCTACAATAAACTCAAGCATATGCAACAATGACAGTCAAAGCAGTAATAATGCAGATAAGGGTGATGAAGGTAACTTTGGGGAATGGTATCCAGACTCAGATGCAACCCATCATATTACAAATAATGTGCAGAATTTAAACATTGGTAGCAAAGATTACTCAGGTAT
Organism: Allium sativum; assembly: GCA_030737875.1. Classification (NCBI taxonomy): domain Eukaryota; kingdom Viridiplantae; phylum Streptophyta; class Magnoliopsida; order Asparagales; family Amaryllidaceae; genus Allium; species Allium sativum. Next base: position 1,016,173,057 of record CM060913.1, on the reverse strand, counting down.
GAAATATTTATGTATGGGCAATGGTAAGACTGCAAATATAACACATACCGGCAAAAGGAACTATTTTTGGTAAAAGACAACTTCAACTAAATAACATGCTAAGGGTTCCTACCATAAATAAAAATCTTTTAAGTGTATCAAAATTTGCCAGTGATAATTGTGTATTTTTTGAGTTTCATCCAAATTTTGCTTAGTCAAAGATATTCTGAGTCATGAAATATTACTACAGGGTAATCTACATAATGGACTTTACAGATATAACAACTTTGAAGACTGGAAATTCAAGTGGTGAACTCTGGTGCAACAATGTGGATGCTTGTAGTAATAATGATTGCAGTAGTAATAAGCATTGTAATAGAAATAATGTTTTAGATAATATTACTTTATGGCATATGAAACTTGATCATCCAATTTTTGAAACTGTCAGAATTTTTTTATCTATTAACAATATTGCTTTTAAAAATGCATCTGTTAAACACACATGTACACATTGTTATCTTGGAAAAATCCACAAGCTTCCTTTTAGTAATTCTGAAACCAGGTATAATAAGCCATTGGAGCTCGTAGTTGCAGATTTATGGGGGCCAGCACCTCTAAATTCATATCAGGGGCACATGTACTATCTTTCTTTTGTAGATGCCTATTCGAGATATACTTCGATATATATGCTAAAAAAATAAATCTGGAACTTGTAATACCGTTATACAATTTATAACTCATGTTGAAAAGCAACTTAATTGTAATGTAAAAATTCTACCAACAGATAGTGGGACAGAATTCAAGCCTTTGGCTAATTATTTTGCTAAAAGATGAATGAAACACAGATTGACATGTCCTCACACATCTGAGCAGAATGGTTTGGTTGAAAGAAAGCACAAACATATTGTGGAAACTGGTTTAACATTGTTACCTCAAAGCTCTTTACCCATGAAGTATTGGAATGAAGCCTTTTTTTACTTCAGTTTTTCTTATTAACCTATTGCCTACTGAAATCCTAGATAATAAAACACCATATGAGGTTATATACAATGTCACACTAGACTATTAATTTTTGAAAATATATGGTTATCTGTTTTTTCCATGTCTGAGAGATTATAATAGAACAATTAATTATAAGGTCTAGTCCATGCACATTTATTGGCTATGCTCAAAGTCAAAAAGGTTATAAATATCTTGAAAAAAATGGTAAAATTTATGTCTCAAGACATGTAACAATTTATGAAAATAAATTTCCTTATGCAGATAGGCATAATTCCAAAGAAAACAACAGAGTGGAATCCATTAAAGTTATGGAGTTCAAACCAGTTACTTTTGAAACAATTAAAGACAATGAGCATTCATGCATACAGGCAGATGATATAAGAAAACAAGTATACACATCAGTGGATCAGATGAAAGAAATTTAAAAGACACAGAAATAAGCCAAACTAGTGAAAATATGCACAACACTGTTGATGATGATAACACACAAAGCAACAACAGTACAAGTGTATCACATCAGGAACAACAATCACAATAGACACAGCAACATCTAAGCAGACTTCACATGACTACTAGATCAAAAAGGGGAATTTTTAAACCAAAAGTTTATAATAATGTGGTCATCACTGAAACTGGACCACTTAATTTCACTCAAGCACTAAAGTCAAGAGATTGGAAAAAGGCCATGGATATAGAATATGAAGCTCTTATGAATAGCAAGACTTGGGAACTTGTTGTACCACCAGCACACAAAAATGTTATTGGTTGCAGATGGGTATATAAGATAAAGAGAAAAGTTGATGGCTCTATTAACAAATACAAGGCCAGATTGGTAGCTAAAGGTTATGCCCAACAATTTGGTTTTGATTTCAATGAAACTTTTTGTCCAGTTATAAAGCTCACTACAATTAGGATAATTTTGACTGTAGCCTTAAGTAAGGGGTGGAATATAAAACAACTAGATGTGAACAATGATTTTTTAAATGGAGAATTATTTGAAGAAGTCTACATGCAACAACCTGAAGGATACAATTATGATGATAAAAAGGTCTGCAGGATTTATAAAAAAAATCTATGGACTCAAGAAAGCTTCAAGACCTTGGTATGAGAAACTCAAGATGACATTATAAAATTTAGGTTTTATTCAAGTCAAGTCTGATAACTCATTATACATGAGAAGGAGTAGGCAAGGAACTATTTTTATTTTTGTATATGTGGATGATATGTTAATTGCAGGAGATAATGATCAAGAGATAAGCAGAGTCATACAATTACTAGATCAAGATTTTTCTATTAAAGATTTAGGAGAGTTAAAATATTTCCTTGGGATTCAAATTTTCAAACACAGTGAAGGAAAATTAATTCTATCTCAGGAAAACTATATTTCTGAAATTTTGCAGAAGGCCAATATGCAACATGCCAAACATCTACCAACACCTATGATAAGTAGTCTACAATTATCTAAACATAAAGGGGAGGCCATCACAAATGCAAAACTATACAGAAGTTTAATAGAAGCACTGCAATATGCAACATCACTCGCCCAGATATTTGTTATAGTGTTAACAAGCTTACCCAATTTATGCAAAATCCATTATCAGAACATTGGATTGCTTTTAAAAAGGGTTCTAAGATATTTGTAAGGCACAAAACTATTAGGAATAATTATAAAATCAGAGAAACATTTTTCCTTACAGTGCTTTAGCGATGCTGATTGGGCAAATGATGTTGATGATAGATGATCTGTATCAGGATATTGCGTTTACCTTGGAGACAACATAATTTCCTGGTGCACTAAGAAGTAACAAACTACATCCAGATCCAGTACAGAAGACGAATATAGGGCTCTCGCAAGTGCAACAGCAGAACTATCTTCGATTGAAACGATGAAGGAGGAACTAGGGATGAGTTTAACATGAAAATTTGTCAACTGGTGCGACAACAACAGTTCGGTTTCTCTTTCCCTCAATCCAATTCAACATTCAAGGACAAAGCATTTTGAAATCGATCTTCATTTCGTCAGAGAAAGAACGCAGAATGGAAAGCTTGTCATCTGTCATATTCCTGCTTACTATTAGCAAGCTAACGTTCTTACAAAAGCATTATCAACCAAGAGTTCTGAAAGATTGAGAGAGGAGCTGAAGGTAGTTGGTGGAGGCGGAAATGAAAAAGGAAACCCTAGTTCGAACTAAGGGGGCATAATCAAGACAATAGAGTTGTTAGCGTGTGAACACGTTTTATCATATTTAGTATGTTTTGTAATTATCTATAAGTCGTTAGCATGTGAACACGTTTTATCATATTTAGTATGTTTTGTAATTATCTATTAGCCATTACAATGCTTCTCTATATAAGCATACCATTGTTACATTACTCCTTGTATAAGAAATAATATTCATCAATAAAATCTTCTGCTTCCTCAATATTCTTCTTATTTTGTTCAATCTTATTCTTCAATTTGCTAATTAAAGCTAAATCTATAATTTGGTGTTATAATCAGAGTGCCATATACATGGCAGCAGACCCAGTACAACATGCACGAACTAAACACATATAGATAGAAATATAATTTGTGAGAGAGCAAGTACAAAAGAAAAACATACAAGTCAATTATGTTCCAACTTTTCATCAAAAAGTAGGCATCTTCACAAATCACTTGCAACTAAGAACTTTCAGAGAATATGGAAAGAATTAAAGGTGATAGAACTGTAATGACCCGGGTTTTCGCCACCTTGGATATCGGCAGACAACACCATGTCGACTATTCAAGCATCGGAAAAAATGGATAGTCCATGAAAGAAATTACAGGGTGAGAATAGATAAGATAAAAACTTAGAATATAAGAAGAATAAGAACATACAACATCAGAGTAAACACGAATCTCACAGTGGAACGAACAATATATAATAGATACATAACTTTGAAATAAAATCAGTATATGTATACAGTAACATTATCTGAGTATAACACTTACAACATAGCGGAAATAAACAATAGCTATATTCCTGAAGCCTCCCGCTCCAAGCTCTCCAAGTATATCTGTAAAATCCTGACTACTTGACTGCCCGTACAAAATTGGGCACCCAAGAGTTTAGGGAAAACAAAATAAACTCTGGGTCAGTCATGTGACTGGTGTGAGTAAACTCCAACCATTTGTTTAACTTTTAAAATTCTTTAAAATCCATACTCTTCTGATATTATAATGATGTCTAAATCAAATAAATAGCAATCTAGTAGAACGCTTTCATCTCACGTTCCACATCTATAATATACAATCAAAAATCGTAGGCGCTTATTGGGTAATGAATTCCAACTGGCAAGGTATGAGACCAACTTCCGACAGTGTATCTCTAGAGAGGAATACACCGGGTTCAACAAGAACATCTTGTAACCCAGGCTAAACATGACCGATCACTCATTTCGCTTGAGCGTACCGAATGTATTATCACCAACAGTTAGGATCAGCAACCGTTTTCCCGAAAGGGACAGCATCGAAATAGATAGTAGAAGTAAATGGAATTTCTCTAGATCAGGTGACAATACACCCTACTTGGCAGCTAACTACTTAGCCATGCGACCTACCTGATTTTATACCATTCCTCGGTTGTGAGGCTAGAGGCTATAACGTATAGATCACACCTTTATTTACTTTGAATGTCACATCGTCATACCCGCCAAATCACAAATTTATTTCCCTAAAAATACCACGGGTATACAGCTAATAGAAACGAATTCCTCCGCCACCAAACGTAAATACGTTTGAAGAGATCAACTTACGCGATCTATTAAATATACTCTGTAAAGTCATTCTTCCATACAAGTCATCGTGGGACTGGACAAACCGAAGGCACTATTCTATAAACATGACAGCCCTTGCGTAACTCCGTCTTTAATTATCTTCATCATATTTGATCGCAACGCTAACGCCCATATAGAGTAGTTTTTAGATAATGAATCCGATCGCGGTCTCCCCGTATTAACAACGGAAAAATGGTCAAAAACTTTGATAGTCGGTGATTTAACCATCAAAGAAAAACATGTGTGAAAACAACGATATTATTTCCAGTTGGAAATTCTATCGATCAATCATCAATCAACATTTATTCATTTCCCCATTTCTCGTTTCCATATATTCATCAAATCCTTATTTTTCTAATTTTAGAAAATATACGTTATTAACTTTGGAAAACGTTTCCATTTCTGATTCACGCATCACTATCTTCTCACATATATCAATCTCTAACTGTAAACTAGTAAGAGAACAACCCCCTACGTATTAACCCCGAAGGCCGAAACCAACATTAGATCAATACCTAGAAAGACATTCAACTCAACTAATTTCCAGTCAGTATCTAATTTCAATAATTCCATTTAAATTCCTAATTCAAACACCAAATTCCTTTATAATATTTTATTTGCAAAATATTTACTTAAATCCTTTATTCACATTAAATGTAAATAATATTTCTTCTTTGCAATCAAAACAGTTTGATTTCGTATTTAAAACAATATCCCAAATCCAATTTCTATTTATACTTCTAATTATATAATTATTTATACAAATTTTCCTTTTTTTATTTCTAACACTTAAATCTCAATTATAATTCCCTTTATATAATTATATTTGTTTAATATAAATCCCTTTTATATAATTCTATTTATTTTATATGAAAATATTTCATTTTCAATATTCACTTTGAAATTTTCCTTTTATACATCCCAGTAATTCATATGGTATTTAAAATACCAAATAACATGACCAGTGTCATAATAATCAATCACAGATTATGTATCACATCATATACCACAATATATGAAAACAAACAGTATTATAAATATTGAGGAATCCAGTTGGATCCCTCCAACCTGTTTCCTTACATCACAAATTTAAACAATATAAATAACATCGATTTTATTTCAATATGAAATATTCTGATAAACAGAATCAATATTTGACTAATGATTTATATATATCCCGTTATCTATAATTTCAACCAGTACATTAGCAATTCAACCAAACAATCATTACACAACAATCAATCATCATTTATCAATACTAGATTATATTTATAAAAATATAAAATATACAGACTTAGTAAGATTACCCACATTAGATGATCATCGTTAAATAACAAGAACCATCGGTTGATTCAGACAGACAAATTATTTCGCTATAAATTGTAACGAGCTCCAATTCACTCCCAGTTAGTTCCATTGCATAGCCCATGATCATACGATCCTAAATGATCCAAATTTGCAAAATTCTGATTTAGGACAGACAAGTTATGGACGTTAAAGTTTAATACACTATTTATATATAACATTAAATTAGATTCAATTTATAATGGGCTTACTTATTATTCAATGGCCCATGTATCCCAACCTGCATTAATGGCACTGCTCCTCCCTAAATCCCAGAAATGATCCCGCGTGCTTCCTTTTTCCCAGCTAATTCCCTTTCCATTTTCATGGGCTTCCTCTTTCTTTTCCTTTATTTTATAATTGGGTTTTGCTGAATTTGGTAGGCCCATCTTTATTTATTCGAAAAAAATAAAACCGGACCCCATTTTAACTCTTCTTCCCCGATAACACTACAGTGTTCCAATGCAAAAACTCCATTTGCCGACATCACCACAGGCTTCAAAACGTGGTACTCGTTCCAGTAAATACAACGCGCCCCGTTGCCGCGTTCTTCCCTTCTCCCCTAGCGTACACGTAATCACCATTTAACTCGCTAACACTGCACTCATCCCGTGCTTTAACCGTTATTATAGTCGATTTTTCCTTGATCCAAACTCCATCAACCCTTTATTAAAAACTAAATGAGAATAACCTAATTTCTTTTCTCAAGCACCTCATTCATCTCATACACAAAAGGTCCAGTTCAATCACAAATTACAGGATGCGATTCCCAATTGAAAACATCTGGTACAGTATCAGTTCCGAACCTTTTCACCACCATTATCTCCTCCACTGCTTCACTATTCTCACGCATATCATTTGGAAATCGTCACCGTGTTTCTTTCAATCCATACAACACGCAATCAGATTCTTACTCCCCCCCACACCTGCTTGCTGCTCCCCTTCTCTTTCATATTTGCTTACGCCATCCTCCTTAACTCCACTTAAGTTACGCCGCTACTGTGCACGGTGCGAATGAGGTTCATCCGAGTTCAACAGAGCTTCTACGCGAGATGATAAGCCATCCCAAATCTGCTGCATTGATTTCCATCTATCCCAACCATGTGTCGCACTCCACCATTTTCAAATGAGAACGTTTCTCCTGATGTATGGATCTCATATATGTAAGCGTTGCATTTTACAGTGAGGTATTAAGTTTGGTTTTTGAATGGAGGTTCGGTTCATGGTTTCGGATTTTTTGGAGCAAACTAAGATGAAAATGATGCGCACTCCTGCATGCTCATGTATATTATATATATAAGGTGAATTCCTTGAAGCTTAAGTAAAAGTAACAGCAGCCATTACTTTGATTAGCCTAGACAGTGTATGCACTGCATGAATAAATTGACGGAAACATACGGCAGTTTGCTTAGACGTTAAGAAATGAACATGTACTTATATATATATATATATTATTAGTTTATTAAGCGTACCCGTTACATAAAACTTCATTCGTTTATGGACCCCTATGGATGAAAATAAAAGTACCATTGTAAAGAGAAAAGTGCCACGATTTCAAAAATATAATAATATAGGTCCGTTAACTTATTCTGTGAAACCCCAAAATGTTGATATAGGGTGCAAGATACTCCAAAATAAAATGTGCTTATTTTCCAAAATAAAAATTACAGAAAAATTCTAAAAATTAAATTATATCTATGTCTCATTGATCCTGTCTAAATTTAAAACAAATATTTAATTAAAATTAAATATATCATTATGGTTTATAAACGATTCCATAACGACTATTTGAAAATTTGATTTTGACATAACTTACAATCTATACGACGAAATCCCCATTTTTCTCTTTCATTAGAAAAATATCGTTCAACAGATCTGAACGTTTCTTGTTTACAGAAATCCGAATTAAAACGGATTATGTATATTCATTTAAAGTTCAAATTGCCAAATTACGAACTGCCGCGCCATTTCGAGCTCGATTTTAATTATAATATAAATTATACATTCAACTGTCGTTTATATAATATATTCGTTAATATAATTCAACTCTAAACTGAATTATATATTTTAAATTGTCCAATGCACACAATATTGTCAGTTCAACTTAATTCCGATTATTTCAGAATTAAATATATTATTCTATAAATTATATTAATTAAATATTCAATATAATTTAAATACACAACTATTTAAATCTCTATATCATTATTTAAATAATTAAATTAGTTAATTATTATCCGTAAAAATACGGGTCGTTACATTCTCCCCCCCCCCCTAAAATAATTTCGTCCTCGAAATTGCTAAGGTAGAAAACACACCCTATTAACTGGGTTAAAAATTATTTGTTTACTTCTTAACTTCAGTTTCAACTGAACCAATTAATTTAAATTAAATTAATAATTTATTCTGACTAATGAAAAGTTTCAAAATTTTTGAAAATTTTCTTACACCTTAAATTTTCGGAAAATTTCGCCAGCACCTCCTTTGTACGGCTCAATTGGTACAACTACAACTCGCCTCTCCAGGCCTTCTCCAGCCCAAAAGAAATTCAAACAGCCAAGCGGCTTGCCAAATTGGCTCATAAAAATCTCATACTCGTATAAAATATAGACTTGTACCTTTTTGCCGGGCATATCAATATATCCTTTCCATGTGTTACCAATCCCGCATATACCAATGTCATCCCAATCATTCGGTTATACCCAAGCCGAATTCTGTTCTTAACTCAGATTCCATTTTTAATTTCAACTCTTAACTTACCAGTCCAATTACATTTCGGATTATCTCCAATCTAATCTAATTCGATATTTTCTATCTCAATTCGTTTTCCCCTTAACTGGTTTCAATTCAATTTCTATTTCTATTTTCTTTTAAAAAATCTAATTTAATTTGTTTTGATTCAAACAATCTTCCCCAGGGATTTTCAAACAGTTTAGCTTTTCAAAAACCAGATATCCCCTTTCAGAATTCAAAACAACTGGCTTTTCGCAAAACAATTCAAAAACAAAATATGTGGTAGTAATCCGTCACTTAGCAACTCAAAAATGAACACTAATTATGCAGCGATTCATCATCAGGGTTATTTCCCAGCTATCGAAGTGAGTTCAATACTATATAACTTTTAAACCATTTCTAAATACTTCCATTTTGAAATCTGTTTCAAAATACTATTCCCAATGCTTGGAAAACATTTCTAAAATCTCCCAGGATTTTAAAATTCTATAATACTTAATTCAATTCCATTTACAAACACTTTTCATGTTTTCGGAATTTTAATTCCAAATTTTGATTTTAATCCAGATTTAATTCATCTGATTTCATGTGTTACACTTATATGAATTTTGATTGGCTATTTATATAACCATTCCAATTATAATCTCATTCGATTATAATAACAACGAACACATCCAGTATATTATAAAAATTCCAATTCTTTCATATCAAAATATATTTGGGTAAAATTATTTCATTTACCCTCCTTTCAAAACATACCATGTCGGTTCATTGTATTCGACTGTTCAGAAACTCCTACCAATGCAGTGGATCAAATTGATCGACCAGAACTTATAAACAACTCATCCAATAAATCTCCACAATATAAAACAATTTTTATAAAATCTACAAATACGTTCTCTCGTATATATACACTCAACTCAATCTGGAGTTTTACTAACCCCATATCTACTGAGTTACGCCACAAAGCCAAGGTAATTACTTAACCTTAAGCTCTGATACCACTGTAACGACCCGGGTTTTCGCGACCTTGCTATCGACATACAACACCATGTCGAGTATTCAAGCATCAGAAACACCGGATAGTCCATGAAAGAAATTAGAGGGTGAGAATAGATAAGATAGAAACTTAGAATAGAAGAAGAATAAGAAGAATAAGAAGAACATACAACATCAGAGTAAACACGAATCTCACAACGGAACGAACAATATATAATAGATACATAACTTTGAAATAAAATAAGTATATGTATACCGTAACATTATCAGAGTATAACACTTACAACACAGCAGAAATAAACAATAGCTATATATTCCTGAAGCCTCCTGCTCCAAGATCTCCAAGTATATCTGTAAAATCCTGACTACTTGACTGCCCGTACAAAATTGGGCACCCAAGAGTTTAGGGGAAACAAAAATAAATAAATTCTGGGTCAGTCATGTGACTTGTGTGAGTAAACTCCAACCATTTGTTTAACTTTTAAAATTCTTTAAAATCCATACTCTTGTGATATTATAATAATGTCTAAATCAAATAAATAGTAATCTAGTGGAACGCTTTCATCTCACGTTCCACATATATAATATACAATCAAAAACCGTAGGCGCTTATTGGGTAATGAATTCCAATTGGCAAGGTATGGGACTACCTTCCGACAGTGTATCTCTAGAGAGGAATACACCGGGTTCAACAAGAACATCTTGTAACCCAGGCTAAACATGACCGGTCACTCATTTCGCTTGAGCGTACCGAATGTATTATCACCAACGGTTGGGATTAGCAACCGTTTTCCCGAAAGGGACAACATCGAAATAGTTTATAGAAGTAAATGGAATTTCTCTAGATCAGGTGATAATACACCCTAATTGGCAGTTAACCACTTAGCCATATGACCTACCCGATTTTATACCATTCCTCGGTTGTGAGGCTAGAGGCTATAACGTACATCACACCTTTATTTACTTTGAATGTCACATCGTTGTACCCGCCAAATCACAAATTGATTTCCCCAAAAATACCATGGGTATACGGCTAAGAGAAACGAATTCCCCCGCCAACAAACGTAAATACATTTGAAGAGATCAACTTATGCGATCTATTAAATATACTCTGTCAGACATTCTTCCATACAGGTCGTCCTGGGACTAGACAAACCAAAGGCACATTTCTGTAAACAGGACAACCCTTGCATAACTCCATCTTCAATTATCTTCATCATATTTGATCGCAACGCTAACACCCATACAGAGTGGTTTCCAGATAATGAATCTGATCCCGGTCTCTTCGTATTGACAACGGAAAAATGGTCAAAAACTTTGATAGTTGGTGATTTAACTATCAAAGAAAAACATGTGCGCAAACAACGATATTATTTCCAAATGGAAATTCTATCGATCAATCAACATTTATTCATAACCCCATTTCTCGTTTCCATATATTCATCAAATCCTTATTTTCTAATTTTAGAAAATATACGTTATTAATTTTGGAAAACGTTTCCATTTCTGATTCACGCATCACTATCTTCTCACATATATCAGTCTCTAACTATAAACTAGTAAGAGAACAACCCCCTACGTATTAACCCCGAAGGCCGAAACCAACATCAGATCAATACTTAGAAGCCATTCAACTCAACTAATTTCCAATCAGTTTCTAATTTCAGTAATTCCATTTGTATTCCTAATTCAAACACCAAATTCCTTTATATTATTTTATTTGCAGAATATTTACTTAAATCCTTTATTCACATTAAATGTAAATAGTATTTCTTCTTTGCAATCAAAACAGTTTGATTTCGTATTTAAAACAACATCCCAAATCCAATTTCTATTTATACTTCTAACTATAGAATTATTTATACAAATCTTTTTTTTTCTAACACTTAAATCTCAATTATAATTCCCTTTATATAATTCTTCTTATTTTATATAAATCCCTTTTGTATAATTCTATTTATTTTATATGAAAATATTTCATTTTCAATATTCACTTTGAAAATTTCCTTATTATACATTCCAGTAATTCATATGGTATTTAAAATACCAAACAACATGACCAATGTTATCATAATCAATCACAAATTATATATCACATCATATACCACAATATATGAAAACAAGCAGTATTATAAGTATTGAGGAATCCAGTTGGATCTCTCCAATCCGTTTCCCTGCATCACAGATGTTAACAATATAAATAACATCGATTTCATTCAATATGAAATATTCTGATAAACAGAATCAATATTTGATTAACGATTTATATATATATATATATATATATATCGTTATCTATAATTTCAACCAATACATTAGCAATTCAACCAAACAATCAACACACAGCAATCAATCATCATTTATCAATACTAGATTATATTTACAAGAATATAAGCTATAAATAGTTAGTGAGATTTAATCACATTGGACGATCATCGTTAAATAACGATAACCATCGATTGATTTAGACAGACAATTTATTTCGCTATAAATTGTAACGAGCTCCAATTCACTCCCAGTTAGTTCCATTGCGTAACCCATGATCATACGATCCCAAATGATCCAAGTTTGCGAAATTCTGATTTAGGATAGACAAGTTATGGATGTTACAATTTAATACACTATTTATATATAACATTAAATTAGATTCAATTTATAATGGGCTTACTTATTATTCAATGGCCCATGTATTCCCACCTGCATGAATGGCACTGCTCCTCTCCCCAAATTCCAGAACCGATCCCGGGTGCTACCTTTTTCCCAGCTAATTCCCTTTCCATTTTCATGGGCTTCCTCTTTTCCCCTTTCTTTTCTTTTATTTTCTAATTGGGCTTTGCTAAATTTGGTCGGCCCATCTTTATTTATTTGAAAAAATTAAAACCGGACCCCATTTTAACTCTTCTTCCCCGATAACACTACAGTGTTCCAACGCAAAAACTCCATCTGCCGACATCACCACAGGCTTCAAAACCTGGTACTCGTTCCAGTAAATACAACGCACCCCGTTGCCGCGTTCTTCCCTTCTCCCCTAGCATACACATAATCACCATTTAACTCGCTAACACCCTCACTCATCCCATGGCTTAACCGTTGCTATAGACAATTTTTCCTTGATCCAAACTCCATCAACCCTTCATTAAAAACTAAATGAGAATAACCTAATTTCTTTTCTCAAGCACCCCTTTCATCTCATATCAAAAAGGTCAAGTTCGATCACAAATTACAGGACGCGATTCCCAATTGAAAACACCTGGTACAGTACCAGTTCCGAACCTTTTCACCACCATTATCTCCTCTACTGCTTCACTATTCTCACGCACATCATTTGGAAATCATCACCGTGTTTCTTTCAACCCATACAACACGCAACCAGATTCTTACTCCCCAACACCTGCTTGTTGCTCCCCTTCTCTTTAATATTTGGTTACGCCATCCTCCTTAACTCCACTTGAGTTATGCCGCTACTGTGCACAGTGCGAATGAAGTTCATCCGAGCTCAACAGAGCTTTTGCGTGAGATGATAAGACATGCCAGATCTGCTGTATTGATTTCCATCTATCCCAACCAAGCATCGCACTACACCATTTTCAAATGAGAATGTTTCTCCTGATGTATGGATCTCATATATGTAAGCGTTGCATTTTACAGTGAGGTATCTAGTTTGGTTTTTGAATGGAGGTTCGGTTTACGGTTTCGGGTTTTTTGAAGCAAACTAAGATGAAAATGATGCGCACTCCTATATGCTCTGTATATTATAGGGTGCGTTTTTTACAGGTCCCTATTACAATTTCACATACTTTCCACGTCCCTCCCATGTTTTCTCTTCAAACCCGGTCCCTGTTTTTGAATCGTCGCCACCTACTTTTCAGCTTCTGCCTCCTCCTTTTTTGGTCATGCCTCCTTCAATTCTAGGCAGAAAAATATGCGGCATGCAGTAAAAAAAAATTCTAAAATCTGGAAATAATCCGAGGAGCCCACGCCAATTAAAAAATAGTTGCATACATGTATGCAACTATTGCATAAAGGAAATTCAGCTAAAATTTTGCCTACAAATATGTTGCACACATGCGTGCATGTTTTCTGTTTTATTTGCACACTTGAATGCAAATAAAAATGAACTGGGTTGCACTGGGATGAACTATTGCACATTTATATGCTATAATTATGCCATAATTGCACTGAAATATGCAAGTATATCAACACGGATGCAAAAACTGGAATACATGCACATATGTATGAAAGAAAATTGATAAATGTGCATAATATTATGCATTTAACTGCACTTTTTTGCTATTTTGCGCTGTTTTCTTGTTTTCGCCGTGTTTTTTGATGTTTTTTGGACTAATATTTTTGTCGACTACACAATTTATTTTAATATTAATTTACATAATTTTTTTAATTTATTATTTGATCAAGGTTTGAAAAATAGGGACCTAATTTATAATAAGTTTATCACCGGATGTGCACCTAATTAAGTTTCGTAATAGGGATGTGTGCCTAATATTCACTATATTATATATATAAAGTGTATTCCTTAAAGCTTAAGTAAAAGTAACAACAGCTATTCACTTTGATTAGCCTAGACAGTGTATGCACTACGTGAATAAATTAATGGAAAAATACGGCAGTTTACTTAGGCATTAAGAAATGAACATGTACTTATATATACATTATTAGTTTATTAAGCGTACCCATTACATAAAACTTCATTCGCTTATGGACCCCTATGGACGAAAATAAAAATACCATTGTGACGAGAAAAGTGCCACAATTCCAAAAATATAATAATATAGGTCCGTTAATTTATTCTGTGAAACCCCAAAATACTGATATAGGGTGCAAAATACTCCAAAATAAAAAGTGTTTATTTTCCAAAATAAAAATTACAGAAAAATTCTAAAAAATAAATTATACCTACGTCTCAAAGATCCTGTCTAAATTCAAAACCAATATTTAATTAAAATTGAATATATTGTTATGGTTTATAAATGATTCCATAGCGACTATTTAAAATTTTGATTTGGATATAACTCACAATCTATACGACGAAATTCCCATTTTTCTCTTCCATTAGAAAAATAATGTTCAACAGATCCGAACGTTTCTTGTTTTAAAGAAATCCGATTTAAAACGGTTTATGTATATTCATTTAAAGTTTGAATCGCCAAATTATGAACTGCCGAGCCATTTCAAGCTCGATTATAATTATAATATAAATTATATGTTCAACTGTCATTTATATAATATATTCATTAATATAATTCAACTGTAAACTGAATTATATATTTTGAATTGTCCAATGCACACAATATTGTCAATTCAACTTAATTCCGATTATTTCGAAATCAACTATACTATTCTATATATTATATTAATTAAATATTCAATATAATTTAATTAAACTACTATTTAAATCTCTAAATCACTATTTAAATAATTAAATTAATTAATTATTATCCGTAAAAATACGGGTCGTTACAAGAACCATACAACCCGATCTCTCGAAGTCACTTAAGTGTTTTGGAAGCTTAGATCCATGATAGATCTCCAGATCTGAAGACTCTCGATCTCCAGAACTCTCTCAAGTGTTTTAAAGCTTAGACCCATAATAGATCTCCAGAATTGGCTCGTGTTTCTACTCGATTCTAGATGGATTTCATAAATCATCAAATTGAAGAACACAAATTAGGGTTTCCAATTGCAGAGAAAACCCTAATTTTTGAGAGGCGCAGATAAACAAGATAGGATGTGGTTGTTACTTTACTTTTGTATTTTGAGGGCACGAGCTTACCTCGTGCCGCTCCTTTCTTCTATTTTATGTTTTGGGCTAACTGTTATTAAGCCCATCTATTCATGTATAAATACTACATCACTATGTACATTTTCATCATCAATTCAATAATACAATCCTTATTTTCTCTCAATCTATTTTTACATTTTCAATTCTCTGATTATCTTAACTCATTGTCTAATTGATTGTTTGACCAACTGAAGTGAACAGTGTTAGTAATGGAAAGGAATTGATCCTTTCGCTAAAGGTATTGTTTTACACGCATGATAGACAACAAGTTAAAAATTATTGCACCTTCAACTCCTTGTTTAATAACATGATTCGGGTATCTGAAGTGCAACTCAGATATTGTCTGATGTCATTATGAAAACCATTTTACCAAATATCTTATTTACTGAATTTATGAGAACCAAACAAAGTAACTCAATCGAAAATGTATCCACCAAAATCAGTGAAAATTCCCCAATTGAATCTGATTGTATGAAGAAAATAGTGGTTGTCGTTTCATTCCTTCTACATACGAATTTAGAACTTGTACTAGATACTTTGTTTCTAAATATTATTTTGTTTCTGTAGATTGTTGAACACAACGACAATTATGTTGTTATTGGCTCCCACACACTTCTATTTGGAAGGACGGTAGGGTGAGATGGAATTGTAATTTCTGTTTATGGGCATATAACTATTTTCTTGCTTTTTACTATCATAGCCCCATAAAGATCATGGTTCAGCATTAACCTTTTTCTGATTACTTCAGTCTATTCCACCTTCAACTATTCATTTCATATTATATTGGTGTGCCAATAAGAACAAAACACATGGTTGGATTTCAAATAATCAAGTAATATTGGTGTGTTTTGACTTTTTTATTCTTCTTTAAAACCAGATCATGCGATGTATTTACCTTTAGTTACATAATTCTACCTCTATATTATTTGATACTACTATAGCATATTGATTTGCATAGTTAATACAAATGCTAGTGTTATAATCAGAAAAAGGGACATAAAACTTCCCTGATATGCACCTACTTAAATTGCATAGCTTCCCCTACATTATATAACTTAGACTAAAATTTGTTTCCTCCAGAACTATGTCTTAAACAAAGTGGGTGTTTAAGGCTAAGCCAGTATCTACTGATATCTCTCCATTTATAATTGTGGTGCTTTTCTACTGCAATTTATTTACTTTGTTTCTATCACCCACTATTCACTATCAGCAGAATGATGTACTCCACTTAGACTTGAATTTAGATGTAGTATCTTAAAATAAGAAATATACGACAAAGAAGAAGAAAGACACAAAACTATATACGACAGAGAAGAAGAATGACGCAGAACTGAGAAGAAAAAATAATTTGATGTTTTTTTAGGTGGATAAGATAATTAAAATTTGAATGATATTAAAAGTAAACGATCCTATTTTATAGGGTGGATTAACTAATTAAAAATGTGTATAAGAATAAAAATTATCTTTATATAATGGTCACACACTTTATTTGTATGGAGGTCCAGTTAATTTATCAAACATAATAATATTCAGTTTTACTATGTGAATTGTTGTAATATACGATAGTGAATATGCTTTTGTATTTTATTTAGTCTCATGTCACGGGATAAGTTTAATCACGAGCTCCAAGACATATATATATATATATATATGTATGTATGAGTAAATGTAATAGAAGTTGTGTGTGAACACTCTGAAATAATACAAGTAAGTCACTCTCCTCCATAATGAATTATTTTCTTCTCTCCAATGAATTATATATATTTATAACACGTTATCTTGAAAGCAGGAGGTGATCTACTCATCATGAATTATATCAAGATTTTAATCACAACATTACTTGAAAAATATGTTGTAATCTACATTTCTTGGTCTTTGTGTTTTTTATCATTATCAAAGTTAGTTAAATTCTTCAGGATTTTGTATCATTCAATCGTTTATACCTTCATGGTATTATAAACATTTTAAACACATTTAATACTTTAATCAATTCAACTGGCTCTTAAAGTACAATATGCTCATCCCACGTAACATGTCATTGACACTGTATGTTGTTTCGGTAACTTTAGCGTGCTTTTGTTATATTATACATTTCTAATTTTATCTTATATACTACAGGTCCATATTTCTTATTTAGGTGAATTTCATGATGGCCAATCATGTTTCTATCTAACATGAGATTTTTAATCCATTTATAAATATAAGCGCTTTATTATTTATTAGATTATCATCAATGATTATTTCTTGTCAATTGTATACAGGATTTATTGAGATCTCAAAACTTATTAAAATATATAAATTTCAGAAGAATATAAATAACATTTGTGACTATAAAGAATATCAAGGACATGGATTATAGATTAAACATTCTTCTAAGTATTGTTCACTACACCATAATGGCCATTTGGCAACTCTTATTTTTTTCAACTGCCAACACTTATTTGTGTTGTAGACTAGTAACACTAATATGTGTTGCTATAGTAAAAACATGTCACCAAAAATGTGCCAACACTTATTTGTGTTGATATGCCTAGTCAACCCTTATATTATGAGGGCAAAATGGTAAGTTCTCACCTATAACCTAATCGCTACCTCAATCCTCTCTCCCTCAATGCTTATTTCTATGAAGCCCACTTCATAAATAAATAAAAATAAAAGTGGACTTTGAATTGATATCAGTGATCCCTCTCTAATCGTTATTAATATCAGCGATGATATCAATGTCAGTGATACAAAGGATTTTGGATTCCTCAAATCGGTATCAGTCTCTCAAATCCTCTCTCCACCTATTTCTCAATCATCGACTTCGAATTGGGGCTACATCTATTTGGTTCACTCACTGGGTTGCTCTTCGGCTTCAGAGACTTCGGCTTCGCAAATTAGGGGCAATCGACTTCGTCTTTGTGTGAATTACGGTTTCAAGGAATCACGGCTTCTAGGAATCATGATGATAGGTAAAAAAAAAAAATTGTTTTCACTGTGTTTCGAGTTAACTTATTACATCAGATTTCTGCAAAGATTGTTTATGTTTTCACTGTTCTATGTTTATTCATAAATACATGGTGCTTTTTCTTATGAAATTTTGCTGTATATTTCTAAAATAAAATTATATTTTTGGACTATAGATAAGTAGGACCATAACGTGTATATCTAAGAGCCTTATCGTTTAAACTATGATTACTAGGATCATAGTGCACCGGGTTGGGTTATAGAGTGCATTCTTGGGCTGGTGTCTTGGTGGGTTTTGGTTCTTGGCATTCAACTTTTGAGAGTCAGATGGTTCGTAGGCTCTCATCTTAGACAACCAAAACATTGATAGAAATAAATTTCAATGTAACATGTAGAAGCTTATTTTGTCTCATCTTGAATTTGTTGGCGTACAACATAAATCACTTCACTTGTTTCTAGGATTTTTAGTTGTGTATTGTATTATATTCCTTTTGGTCATATTGCTACTCAGTATAGGAGCATACTGAATGTCTTGTATATAATACTTTGTGTATATAAGTTGTGTTACTGTGTAACGAGTCAGTCTGATATATCATATGATTCTTTTTATTATTTGCTTTCTTTGATTTTTTGTATTTCATTTCTTTGTCCTTGTCTCTTACTTATTTTGTTGCTTGGACGGGTTTGCCAGATACTAAGGTAGCGTTTGATTTCTGAAAGGGGCAAGTTACGTTTGCATTGGCGTCTGACGCGTCATGCATAGGATAGGACCCACCAGAATAGCCCGTTGAGCTTAACGGTTGAAAATCAAGCTTTAGCGTTAGATGCCTTCGACGCGTCTGACGCGGCGTCAGACGCCAACAGAAAAATTTGCAAACGGCTCTTTTTTCCCAATTTATAAAACCAACCCCTTCTCTTCAACAATCCACACCATTTCCTTCAACAATCCACAACTCAAACACCATAATTTTCAAGCGAAAATGGCTGAAGTAAATCGTCCAAAAGCAACATTTCGTCCCCCCCCCCCCCCCCCCCGAAAGTATGGTCTTCGTTTGCAACCTCGGCGCTTCTCCGTATAGCTGTTGAAGCTTACCAAGCTGCTGGAAAGAACAAAAAAGGGACACATAAGTGGATTGCAGCTACTCTGAACGATTCTTTAGCTACATCACCGACCGAGATACCAGTCTCTACTGAACAAGTAACAGACAAATACGACGCTTATAAGAAGAAATGGACTGTATGGCGCAATTTGAATGAGAAAATGGACGCCGGATGGGATCCTAAATACAGAACAGTCAGTGGAAGCGAAAGTTGGTGGAGTGATCGAGTGGTGGTAAAACATCTATTTAACTATGCAGTTGTAATTTACATGTTCAGTACCGTATTTAAGCTACAAGTTTGCAGTTTAAACGTCTATTTAGGAGTAAGGCCCTATGGTGTTAAAGTACAAGACGGGCCCAATCGAAAATTTGAATGAACTGGGCAAATTTTCGGCAACAGTGTTGCAACAGGTTCTGGCGCTTACACTTCAGGCTCTATAAGTCAGAATGTACAACCAGAGCCACGTTCTCCTCCACCCGAGTTTGTACAACCTACGTTCTTCGAAGATTATCAAGTTCCACTGGAAGACATTTAGAATCAACAAACGTTTTGTGAGCCTCCTAACCAACCACGAGGAGCATGTTCTTCATCTAGACCTCGTTCTGGCAGAAGAGAAAGAACTGAAACTTCTTCGAAGGTGGAAGAAATTGTTGATATGATACACTCCAGGGAATTGAGCAAGAAATCTCATTCTGACTCCAACAGTCCGAATTCACATCCATCTACAAATGCTAGTAATTCTCCCTCGTCTAACGCAAGCTCACTTTGTACTCAAATTCTGATGGTGAAGCATGCAATAGACCGTGCAAGAAAATTTGATGGAATTGACATGCCCCACGCAACATCAATTCTTACAGCTAAAGAAAATCAAGATACATTCATGGTTCTTCCTGATGACGAAGCATGCAACTGGTTGCATTTTGAAATCGAGGTGCGCAAGAAAGCACTACGATACAAACAGTTTCAGATGACTTCCCCCCAGTATCCACCTCAGTATGCACCCCAGTATCCACCCCAGTATCCACCGCAGTAGCCTGTTTTATGTATTTTGTATCTATGTAATTTGTATCCCACACGTCTGTACAATGTAATTTTAATTCTGAGATTGTAATTCTGCAATTTGTATTCTGTGATTACCTCATGCGTTCTATTCTGTTCAACAACAAACACACACAAACACAAACAATTAAAAATAATATATACAAAAACAATAAAATAATAAATTTGCCCCTTCCAATATGCCCCTTTCATAAAAAAAACGCATTCCCCATTCGCAACAATTCCCCTTCAAATACTCCTTCCAAATAACCATTCCCGTTCAAAATCAAATGAACCCTAAAGCGTGCTCTTTAATTGTGCTACCTTTATGAATGCCTCAACCACTACTTCATCATAATGATTATATATTAAAGAAAAATATGTTGCAACACCATTTGTTCTGCAGTTCTTATTTTTTTATTGGAGAAGTTTATCTAAGATACTGTTAAGCTTAATATATTTCAAGAAGAGTAGATTACTTCTTGCTTATTGTTGTTTTAATTAAATTTTTTTAATTCATTAAATATGTATTGCAATATGCAAGTCTGATTAAAACACAAAGTTGTAAGCACACGAAGTGTATTTATAAATAAATACTAGTAACATGGAAAGCATGAAATAGATGGCCATTTAAATAAGAAAACATGCCTGAAGCATGGAAATGCACATGAAGTTTTTAAAGAAAAACTTCATTAAAAAGTATCTATAAACAATTTGAGTTGTTAAAAGAAGAATACTATAACAACCCGTATTTTACGTACCGACCGATCATAAAATAATTATATTTTATTCCCTAGCGATCGGATCATTCTCATATTTTATTATGTTGTTCATGAGGATGTGATACATGTCCATTATTTTTACCGAATACAAGCATAACCATTTTGCCCATAAGTTTACTTTTTGTGCCATAACTTTTTAGAGGGATCGATCAGGTGCTGAAAATGATCTCATTGGATCAAAATGGAGAGTGATCACATAAAGGATTTGGTTCAGCGGTTTGGAAGGAATCGCTTTTTTAAGTTTCAACTACTATTTAGGCAGACTAGTCAGTAGCCAGTGGACTAATTAGCCAAGCCCATTAGACCTATGACATGCAGATATAAATTGAGGGACTTGGGGAGAGAATTAGGGTTACTCTCTTTATTCTAAACTTTAGGTTAGGCGTCTGTGAGTCTCTGGTTTGACCTAAAGCTTTATTTCTCCATCATTTTATTCTAATTCATAGTATATTGCAACTAGAAGAAATCATTATCAAGGGAAGTTAGATCACATCAAATTCGAATGTTATCAGCACTGTCCAGAACTGATCTCATCGGATTTGCATTGAATTGGGATTAGGTGAGTGATATATCTCTCACACAGAAGTTGCGGGGTGCATGGGTTAAATCTATGTTAATTTCATTCATATATGTTATAATTACCTTAGATCTAATCATATTTGCTTAACTCTGATTTAAAAACCCTAGTAAAACCTAATTTTATCATACTAACTAAATAATTAATAGATTAATTATGCTTATACATATGTTTAGATCTAAATCATGCTAGATCTTAATTATATTTATGAGATGTTTATGCCATAATTGTGAATTGTTCATGTTTGTATGTTCAGTGCTGCATGAATTGACATTTGTTTTGATTGAATTTATTGTGTTGTTCAAGTTACTTGTTAGAATTGGTTTTCGTAGATCTTAGGATTGAAGAACAGAGCAAATCATAGGTTCAGATGATCAGATTCAAATAAAACTAGGCGGAAGCGCTTTAGAAGACGGGGATTTGAGCATCTAAATTTGGTGCAAAAACACACTAAGTGTATGGGTCAACGCTGACCTATAACTGAGGGTTGATTACATTGATTCTTCGTGGCGTGACATAGGGATGATGAGTTAAGGCCATATGTGAATTTTCATGTCATTGGGAGTTGGATTGCGATGGGTTAAAAGCTGATTACTTGCGGTATGAATGGACCAGCAAAAGATTCAACACGAACGTCGAAATAATTGGAGAATAAACCGAAAAGATATACAAGAGACAAGGATAGATAGTGGTTAACTACTTAGCCAAAATTGGCTGAGTATATGGGTCAGCACTGACCCACGAGGGAAGATCCGGTGATGGTGAATTTTGGGGAGCTTGATTGTTTTTGCTTCTGGAGGTTGTTGTAGAAGTTTGAATTGAAACGGACTTCGGAAGATTGTTGCGCAACTCAATGATGGATGATGCTTCGATTGTGAACTCACGTGGAGTGGTCGGAGCCGGATTTATGTGACACTGGTCGTGATTCGATATAAGATCCAGTAAGATAATGGATTGACAAGAAAGAGAGTCAATCATGGATGATAATGGAATGGTTCGAGAAATGAATTGATTCGTTGAGATGAAAGGCTTGACCGATTTGATGCACCAGAGAATCGTCGGTAATCGAATTGTTCTAGCAGATTCAAAGCAGGGGTATTTTGGGGATACCTGTTAGGATAAGATATGGGAGATCATGTACACTGGGAAGTCATGATGGGCCTAGTTGTCGAAAATGAAAAAAAGACGAATATACGAGTCATGATGCTGTATGGCAGTTTGGCTAGAACCGTGATTTTCCATTATCTCTTTTGATCATTGAAAGAAAGTTCGATTATCAATGGACTCAAGGCTGTAATCGGTGATAGCTAGGATTTTGGATGCTATGGTTGATTTTGTACTGCCTTCTGTATTCCTTGTGAAGTGGTTGTGTTTAATCACTTACTTCCATGATTGGATAAATAACAGCGGAGATTCTTTTAGGTTCTTTTCATAGATTTCTTTGGAGAATCCATCGTCAACGATGTCTTATCCCATGATGTTTTTGGGAATTTTTCCCCTTGGTTATATTTGCTGGATTCTCTGTAAAATTGCTAAGAGCTTGTAGACAAATCCATTTGATTTGGTTTGGATAATGTATATATTATTATGAATGGTGTGTGATTTGTAACTGCCTTTTTAATTAATGAATAAATATTTAAAAAAATTAATATTTGTTCTTTTCCGTCATGTAGCGCACCTTTGTTACCATTGTAGTGATTGCATTTCAGTTTCTTATATGTGAGATATTATGAATCTAATTTTGTTGGCTTTGTTCTTCCGTACTTTTATAAAACAAAATGATATTCAATGCCGAACAACGTTAATATAACCATGGTTAACAGAGATAACGTATTTTTTTAGTTTGGGTATTATTATTTATAAAATTAGAACTACCATGTACAGTATTTTTCTTCTGTTCTTACATAACAAGGATGATATTTTTTGAGTTCAATGAGCGATGCTCAGACTTAGTACCCACAAGGTATACGTTTAGGATTAGATGATATTTTGTGATTCTTCTAGCTCACAAGTATTTTGAAGTTACCCTTTTTGTAAACACCAAGTTTACTCAAATGCTTATTGGTAGGATAAATGTTTCTAACTTGATTCTGTTTCATCTTCTTTATACGAGCAATTCAGCATGAACCAATATTGATGTGTATTCACTGCTCCATTTAGAGCAGTTAAGTCCTTCTTCAAACCTTCTTTTTATAATTTAACGGTACACTTTCTTTCTTTTTTTCCTTTCCTTTTGTAGATTTTCACTCGATTAAATGGGAGGTTGCTGCAGAATTAAACATTCATGGAGTTAACATAAAACAGGAGAGTATAATGCATAAATGTTAACAACAAAATAGAAGCAAGGTAAATGATGCTACTAGAAAAGAGTCCGAAGGCTTTCCTTTATTATTGTAATTATTTTGTCATTGTAGGGCTGACATTGGTGGTCTTAGAGCATCTCCAACAGTTCGGGGTGTGGTTTCAATAACCTTTTAGTTTTAATTAATCTTTTAATGTGTTTTTCTTAACCCATCACTTTTCAAAACATATTATAGCCTTAGGCCACCTTTAAAACTAATTGCAAAAACATGTCGCGTTTTTACCAAATGATAATACATAACCTATTTCAAGCATTGAAATTTTCTTTTTTAGGGAAAATTTTTCCGTGCATCCTTGTAATTATAAAAGATGATTTTTGTCCCTTTCAATTTTATTTTATAGAATACATCCCTATTTTCAAAAAATAAAAAATAAAATTCAAAAAGAGTATTTAAGTAGTTTTAGTTAGTAACTTACTCTTAATTATCCATAATACAATTCTTGACGACCGCTTTTAAATTTAAAAGAAAGAAAATGCGTTTTTTTTTGTCACTTCTCATGCTATATATAAAGAATTTCACTTTCTGCTCTATAAGAAAGAGGAAAAAAATAATAACAATAACATAGTTTCTAAAATATCGAATCAAATTGGTGGGAAAACTCATATTCTAAATTGTGGTACAAAAACTAGATAATGCCACACTTGTATAAGCCATTTTTTTTAGTTTTAAAATAAAATATATATACATGAGGTTTTGCTTTTCAAAATGCTAAAAATTGACATATATAGGTCGATTCAAAGGGAAGCCCTTGAACTTTGATTTCAAATGTTATATGCAAGGAGGTCAAGTGTATGTTAAGCCATGGGATTGGTGAAATTTTGATGAATTATGTACCAAATTTATTTTATTTTGGCAAAGAAAATAGTACAGGAAAATAACGTCAATGTCAAAGTTACATACTTTTCAAGCTTTTAACCGTAATGATGACTTACTGAAATTTTATTCTAAAGAACAAAGCATTAGATTTTAAGTATCAGTTTGAAAGTGTGTAAGATATCAGAATTTGACTATTTGTTTTTAACTATCGGTTTTACAATCTGTATGATATCAGAATTTAGTTATTAGTTTTTAAGTATCAGTTTTACGGTGTGTATGGTATCAGTTTTACAGTGAGTATTATCCTTAAAAATTATTTTTTGATGGGTTGTCATTTGGCTTGAAAAAGTTAAGTTTATCCTTCACCGCAAAACCCCATAATAATTTTTACCCATAATAATAATAATACAATTACTTATGTGGAAACCTTCGTCCGGCCTCACTTAGATTACATATCAAGTTTTTTGTCCCATTTTAAGACGTTGGGTGCGTTCTTAACCAACGTGAGCGGGGCATTTGAGCGGGGTATTTGAGCGTAGTACTGTAGTGAACGGGGAATGTGTTTTTAGCTGCGAACGGAGTATTTGAGCATGGTATCTGAGCGGGGTATTTAATTGTTAAATTATTTGTTTTGATTTAATTAAATATTAATTTCGTAAAACAAAACGACTACATTTCATTACACAAAGAAAATACAAACATAAATACGACAGAAATACAATAACACGATGACATGAACCTCCTACTTGTTGGTATTTATCAGATAAGTTTGATATTCTTTTTCGTGGCGTTTGTCTGCAAGTCCTCTTATCAACCAGCTTTTTGCTATCTCATCCGGAAGAGCAGTGAACATATCATTTATTTTGGGGTCCAAAACAAATAATAGTGCATCTGCAACATCAAACTCACCCGTTGCTCCAAGACGTTGCATGCGAGCTACCGTATTTGCATAAGTTGTAGAACTTCCCGTTGATTCCACGCTAGTACCCGTATTAGGACTATCAGAATGCATGCGAGATTTTTTCATCTGTCTCTCGTGCATTAAGTCAATGAGCATAGCCATCTTATCGTCACTTTCACCACGTCGTCTTCTTAAATTTTGACGTGACGTTGGTTGAGTAGGCAGATTCATTGGATTTTGGCTGGACGGAGGGATTATTGGAGCTTCATAAATTGGTGGATTCATTGAAGTTTGTTGCACTGGAGAATTTGATGGCGAATCCAAATTTGGAATATGATTATTTTGCGTTTCATCCAATGAATTAAAAAACCCATCGGAAGCCCATGTTCTGTCAAACGTGCATGCTTTGTGTTGATGGCGGCGTGCCAGTCTGCGATGGTTGTACGGTAGCAGCAGGAGTGTACGATGATTGACCACGTACATTCGTCCCACGAAATAATTGTTGCATCATCTCCAAGTTTTCTATTGGACGTTTCTTATATTTCAAGA
This sequence comes from Allium sativum, assembly GCA_030737875.1. NCBI lineage: Eukaryota > Viridiplantae > Streptophyta > Magnoliopsida > Asparagales > Amaryllidaceae > Allium > Allium sativum. Next base: position 1,016,146,326 of record CM060913.1, on the reverse strand, counting down.
CACCCGTTCCAAAATCCTAAATGTAAAAAATAAATTGTAAGAAACTGTCTATAAATGAATGGTAACAAAATAAATTTACATACCTTAACACAATCTTCCCGCCATTCATCGCTTCCGGAGACCGTTCCTTTATAAGCATCCTAACCCACTCCTGTCTTGTTCATTAGTGCATCCCATTTCATCCAATCTCGTCGAAGACTATCGTATTTGTTTCGGATTTTGGTTTCGTCAATCGGTTCGATGTCCGGAATGGTTTTTATGGCATCGTTGAACTTTTCTGTAATCACTTTATGAACACCATTTTTGTTGCGACCACAAGCACCATATGCATCAACAGAACATTACAACATAATCTGAGTTGCAGTAAACGACCATTGATGTGCAGCTTTTCGATTGGTCATACTGAAAATGAAAAGCTATATATATATATTAGAAATAAACTGAAAAAAACTAGGGAAAAACAAGGTTGAATAACGGAAAATAATATGAACACCAAAATGAAAAAACCTGATAGCTGCTCGAATTCGGTTGAAAATAAATAGAAGAGGATGGGATTGTTGAAGTGTGAATGAAGAGGTTGGTGAATGTGATGGTTTTGTAGAGAAAAAAGAAGAACGTTGGAAATCAAGTCGTTGGCGTCCGACGACGCGTCAGACGCCAACGGCTTGATTTTCAACGTTCATAAATCGTTCCATTTGAAAGGGGAAAAAGGTGTTCACGTCCGATGCGTCGGACGCGAACAAAAACCTGAGTGTGTCAATTTAATACTGCGAACGCACCCGTTATCTGACATGTGTCTGAACTTAATGACCTATTTTTCAATTATTATTTTCTTTTTCAAAAAAAAAAAAAAAAAGAAAGAAAGAAAAGAAAATTAGTTGCACACATAGTAAACATTTCATTTCAACCTTGACTAATAAATCCTGATGCTTTTTCGCTAAAACCCATGCATAACAAGGCTGCATTGTTCTTGTCTAACTAAAACTGAGAAAAAAAACTCTTAATAATTGTATAGCTGTCCTCTGCAAATGTCTTCTTTTGTCATCCTCCAATCTAAATATTTTGTCTTGTCTACTACTATTGGTGCAACAAAGCATGTGCATGTTAAACTAGTTGCATACATACTATATATATATATATATATATATATATATATATATATATATACATATATATATATATATATACATATATATATATACATACATATATATATATATGGCAAGCGTCCAATGACACCCCAAATAGTGCAGCATTATATTTGCCATCTGATTTCCACCAAGTATTTTCCTCTCTTTATTCTTTCATTCATTCTCTTTCCTCCCACTCACTTATTCTAATATAAATATTTAGGTTTATATAGAGAGGCAAATTGAGTGTTTACTATTTGGGGTGTCATTGAACACTCCTCGTGTATATATATATATATATATATATATATATATATATATATATATATATATATATATATATATATATATATATATATGTGTGTGTGTGTGTGTGACTATAGGTACACAAATTTATGTACATGTATATAAAATTTTCGTAAATATTCAGAGGGAGATATATTTATTTAGATTTTGTGTGTTTTGATTGTGTGTGTGAGTATCAAACATGTATATAAAATATTCGTAAATATTACAGAGCGTGTTATTATTACTGTATCAATCATGAAAACAATATCTTGAATTGAAGCTGTCAAGTAGTTACTTAACTGTACTTTTTGCGTAGAATTTGGTAGAAGTCACATATTTTACATATTTTGATGGAAAATCTCGTTAGCTGAAGCTCAGAAGCTGTCTCCTTTCTTGTTGCCAGTTGAATTTGTCTTCTTTGTCCATCCATACATTTGTGCATCATTAGCTTGCATTGACATAAATTTCTATTTCCTAATACATTGCATGAACAAATTATAACAATTTAGTATGGCACAGCTGAGGTTGCTGTTTTTTTCATGAAAAAAATCAGGCATGTGGTAGTTGGCAATAAAGATTTTTGTCAACTCCAACCTTAACTAGAAATCTCTCTCCTAAATCCCACAAATTAAGGCTCAGTGGGCTAAACCTGGCGTGCACGTATGAAGCTTTTCTTTTTTCCCTACCATCTCAATCTGACTACTTTGTTTCTGCTTGCTATAAAATTATAGTTAATATTAAGTGATAACGGTCGGAACAAAACTCTCAATTCTTCTATATAAGGCATACTAATTCATATTTGTACTCTACTCCTACAATTCATCTGTACTCTAATCCTTCTATATAAGGCAATTTTAACGGTTACTTGGAATAATATATCACATTATATTACTAATCAATGTATTTTGTTTGTTTGTGCATATCAAACAGATGCATACAGAGAGAATTGGAGAACAATTAAATTTCTGTTGACCTTTTCAGTTGAGAACGCCCACACCTGAAGCTGGAGATGCAGCGCACACAGTCATTGTGCAAAAATAGTACCTGCATAATTGGTTTGCTTCACTTCCCAAGCAACAACAGCCCATGTGTTATATTTCTCATCCAATGTTGTGTATTATGTAACATTACTCGCTTTTCTTGTCATATGTCGTTAAAGCTCATAAATGAAACTTAACTGTTGTTTACACCGGAGGCAATTGGATATTATAGTAAGCATGTAGAAATTACAATGTGGCGCAATGAATTTATTGAGCTTGCATGCAAGTTTCTACTTCTTTGACTTGCTTCTTTAGACAATGATTGTGTCAGTATCATAGGTACATCCACTGGATTCTGCATATTGTTTACAGCACCCAATGGTCTATTCTTTATAGGGGTTTGTAAGTAGATTAATTTAGTGTGATGCTGAGCACCCCAATATTCTCTTTCTAATACCGCGACTAAAAAATACCACAAAAATTAGTGATACACTCTTCTTAATACCACTTAAAAAATAGAGGCTACCACATTATTTTACCCAATTTTTATTTCGCTCGATTTTCGTTGGTTCTCATTTGTAAAACCGATCAACGAGCTAAACCCTAAATCTATAACCGATCAACGAATTCGACGCCGCAATATACAAAAGCCGTGAATAGGGTTTGAATTAAGCAAACTGGAAAAAGAAGTGATAAATTAGGGTTTTCAGATCACTAAACAACTGAGAGATTACTGTACGAATTTGAATTTTCCCGCGAGAGATGCGAAGAACGATTACGAGAGATTATGGTTTTTAGATTAGTTTAGTACGTAATTAGTTCGGAAAATATTGATTGAGTGAGAGATTAGAATGGAGAGATAACGTGGTATTAGAAAGCATACAAAATTTAATGAGTTTTATTTTTTTAATTGCGGTATTAGAAAGAATATATTGGAGTACCCTTAGCACCACACTTAATTTACATGACGGTCACGCACATTATTTGTATGGAGGCCCAATAAATCTGTGCGACATAATATTCAGTTTTACTATGTGAATACAATTGTAGCCCAGTTCAATCCAGCCCCAACAAAAGTTAATTTCTAGGATTTTGGTATTGTAATGGTATCACTGTTACTTCGGATGTTTTAACAGTGTCATCTAAACTAGGGAGAAAGATGAAGAAAATATGTAGATGGAAAGGTAAAAAAATCTATTGCCAAACTAAACCCTCTTATTTTGTTTTTCCCGATTGATACAAACACGAAGACGCATTACCCAAACAATAATTAAAATTTTGCCAACCCAACAGCTATTTGAGAGTTATAATTAACTTTTTAAATTTCCTTCATATTTCTAAGTTTGTGGTTATCTTATACACAATTTCATGGAATTATCAGGGACTAGATTATATTTATGTATAGCATCTTTCTAGCAAGTGGAACTGTGAAATTATTATATCAAACAGTTAAGACTAAAAACAAAGATCTAAAATAAGGTTAATATTTCAAGCCCTCCTCTTAAACTGGATTATGTTACTCCAAGTGCACATCCTTTTGACAATGTATCAATATGTTTTCTTTTAACATGGAAGGCCGAGTTAATGTCCATGAAAATCTTAGCTAGCGTTTGATTTTCCAACTAAGCAGTTGAAGTTCGCGTCTGCGTCTGACGCGTCAACAGTGGGACTCACTCTTTTGTCCCTTCGAGACGAACGGTTGGAAAGTTGACTTTGGCGTTTGACGCATCCGACGCGTCAGACGCAAGTCAGACGCCACGAAAATTCTAGAACAGCTGATCCATTTTCATTCACCTATATATATTCACTCTACTACTTCACTCCATTCATATATATTCAGTCCATTCCTATATATTCACTTCATTCCTCTCCAGTCATCCTCCGTTCATGGATCAAGAAGAGCTGATTGCTTTGTGCATGGCAGTACGTCAAGATGAAGATGATTACCGGAAATGGGAGCTTGCGGTTATTCTACCAGCATTAAACACTAGAAGGGGTCCCAACCCATTGTATTTACTGCTTGACAATCCCACACAGCTAAGGCTTTGTATTTTTTATTATGTTCATAAGCTGAGGACCGAACAGCTGTAGGTAACTGATGTATCTTTTGTTGCTTATTATTTTATGTGTAATGGTGGTATTTTATGTTGTAATGTTATTCGAATTATGAAATTTTAAATAAATGAATTCTGCAATTATGTAATGCGGCTTTGTATTCTGCATTCTACTATCCTACAATTATGTAATGCGAATTTCAATTCAGTATTTTTTATTCTGCAACTTGTATTCTGCATTCTACTATCCTGTTCGACAATATACACACAAAAACATAAAAACAAGAAATAAAATAATAAATACAAAAACAATAAAATAATAAATTTGCCCCTTCCAATTTGCTCATTTCGTAAAAAAAAAGGCATTCCCCGCTCGCAACAATCCCCCTTCAAATACCCCTTTCAAATAACTTTTTCCGTTCAAAATCAAACGGACCCTTAGTCTACTCCTCTAGCCTTAAATTCAAATCTTTTAACATGTTTCGTAACCGTATTGACATCCATGTAAAGTTGTGTCTCTCATTTAGAACATGAAGTCACTCTTTTCGTTATTCGTTTCTTTACTCCAATCGTCATCCCTATATATCCAACAAACTTACAAGTATTAAAATAGGGTAAAACAAATCAAAGTCTATTGTCCTTTTGATATAGCAAAGAATCCTCTCTGTCACCTTGAAATGAGTTAGGCAAATTCTATTCAAACTTACGTAAATGCTGAGTTTCCCTTCCCCCCCCCCCCCCCTTTTAGTCAAATTTTTCACTGCCGAAATTGCCCTTTTTGCGTTATATTTTTTTTGCTGTGCTCGGGTTACCTCGCAGTCCCACTGCGTGGTTTCTTCACCTACCACGCAGTGAGACTATGTGGTACCCTAAGTAACCTCGTAGTGGAAATACGAGATTACTTAGGGTACCACGTCGTGAAGGAACCATGCAGTGGGACTGTGAGAGAGGGCATTTTCGACTTTTTTTAAAAAAGAATAGGGGAAAACTCAGTAAAATAGCGGTTTTTTAAATTTTTTTCAAAATAAAGGGGGGAGACTCAGCAAATTCAGCAGTTCAAATATAATTTGCAAATGAGTTATTGTTCCATTATCCATGTGTGGACTGCGTGTTAAACATCACAAGCTTATAACCAATTTCTTAAAGGGTGTCGCGTCCACCTTTTCTAATTCATCATGCTTGGCAACTTGATTACACATCCCATTGGCATGCAAGTCAGATTAGAGCCATTGTTATCAAGTTTCTTCGACACTCCCTTAGCATAGCGTTCTAGGGTGATTATGATATCGTTGTATTCTTTTTTTGCTACAATTCCGAGGCAGTAAGATATGATTCCACTGCCATTCAAAGCCGACTGGGGGGCTAGGCCTAGCAGGCGACGACCTAGAGCAACCCCCCAAACTGGGGCAACAGCTGCCGAAAGTTGTCAGTGATAAATGTTGAAATTGTATAAATAAGCATTAATGTTTATGGATCTAACAAGGCGGTGGTAGCTGTTAGGAAAACTGCGCCTTTGCGGAAGCGACCAGGATATTATTCACCCAAATACTTAAAGATGATTTCTATGAAAAACAACACAGATATGAAATCAAACGCGCAAACATGATATTCCACCCAACCACCATCTTTATTGATTCAACAATACAAAGTTTGTTTACGTACAATGGATCTACAATCAAAAAAATAAACAAAATTACAAGAATAAATAACCTTATTGAAATAGGGAAAGAATTCTAGATGACTACAACTTTTGTTGGAGAAGGAGAACAATGAAGAACGACGACAAACCCTTGGATCAACTGAGGCACCAGTAGGAATAACTTATCTCAACCCTCAATTGTTAATCTTTCTCTCCAGGGCACAAGCCCTGGAGGCACACAACCTCTCAAACCCTCAATTCGGTCATACACTGATCCAATCCTGAAAGCTGATTTTATAGAAAAATAGAAGGCCTAGGCAAATATCCAGTTTGCCCCCTCAGAAATATATCCAGAATATAATCATCCATTTCTTTCGTTTTATAATAAAATCAATCAATCAAATCAACCAATTAACCAATCAATCAATCAATCAACCAATCAACCAAATTAATTTGACAATTAATTAATCAATCAATTAATTAAATCAAATCAATTAATCAATTAATCAAATTAATTAATTGATTACATCCTCTTCATTGACATATGTGATTTCATGTCATAAATCACAACACTCCACCTTGATATGAAATCAAATCAACAACAAATCATTTGACTTCCACGGACATGTGATATCATAATAAAACATATGCAGCGTTATTCTATTTAGTTTTGTATTATTACATAGGCTGGGCTTTCTGCCCAATATCCTTCCGCATTGTCTCGTTGGCTATAACATTATAAATAGCCAACGTTGTGTACATTGTAATTATCAGTTCATTACAACAAAGATCTACACAAGCATTTCTATTCAAAATTCCTTTATGGTGTCGGAGCTCTAGCCTAGCGGCACAAATTCAAGATTAGAAATACATATTCGAAAGAGGATGTATTAGAGTTAATTCTCCTCAGATAATCTTCATCAATGGAGATTACAGCCCTCTCTGATCTGTATCTGTTCCTAACAATCGTATCTGATCAAGTATTGCCTCGCCAAGAGGTAGAATCAGAGTGTTTTCATTATTTTCCACGACCTTGGCTGCAATTGCAGCCATCTGACATCAGAGTCATCATTTGGTGTGAGATCTGGTTGCATAAATCACCATTTCTGGTGATATTGCCATCCTAGAATCTCTTTTCCGTCTGTTGCATAACCTTTCTGCTTGAGATTCGGTGGCAGAAAACACTTAGCGGTGTTTTTGTCGTCCAAGTATCTCATTATCATTCAAGAAAGCCTTTCATGCGGCATTTCTTGTCCACCAAATGGCTGGAACTAATGAAGTAGCACTCAACTCAGCAAATTTAGGCACCATTCCACCAACCTTACCTCCATCGCCAAGCTTCCAATTAATAAAACCCAAAAGCCACATAATTACCATCCCATTAGGTGAGGATAATTACATGCTTTGGAAATTTCAAGTGGAAACAACATTAAGAGGATATGTGCTTCTTGATTTCATCAAAGGACAGTGTTGATCCCACCTGTAATGATTCATGACAAGGATGGAAACTTAGTCAGTAATGAAGATTACCTGAGATTTCAAAAGCAAGATAGTCTTCTCGTATCATGGTTAATATCATCAATAAGTGCAAACATGTTATCACAGGTGATAGGATGCAATACATCTTTTGCAGTATGGAATACAATTGAACAAATTTTCAGCGCACAATCAGCAGCAAGAGTTATGTTATACAGGAGACAGTTGAAATGAATAAGAAAAATGAGATGTCCATGAATGACTACCTAACCAAGGTAAAGACTCTATGTGACAAGCTAAACTCTACTGGACATGTGATCAGTGAAAGTGAACAAGTCTTCTGTATTACTGGAGGATTAGATGAAGATTATGAATCAATAGTCGCATTTATTGCTTCACAAAAGATTGTACCTGATTTGCAATATGTGCATTCATCTCTTCTTGCACATGAAGGAAGAGTTGAACAGAAAAGATCATCTCTGTCAAATTTTTTTATCAACTATGCCTGTACAACAAAAAATAAAGGTCAGCAAAAAGGAAATATTGGTCAAAATAGCAAACAAGAAAATCAGTTTTTCACAGGTAATGCAGGCCAAAGAGGTAGAGGCAGAGGAGGCAGATTCACTAATAATAAGAGAGTGAAATGTCAGATTTGTGAAAAATTTGAACATGTTGCAAGCAAGTGTTATTTCAGATCTAACACTGAATATAATATGAATCAGCAGAATTAGGGAAATCAGAGAGCACCAAATGTTAATATAACTCAAATGGGGCAACAAAGAACAAATGCTGAAGGGTCAAAAATGCGGACACAAGGTTCAATTAATGATGACTCCAAAAAATCACATGATATAAATCTTGATGATTGGTACCCAGATTCTGGAGCAACAAATCATGTGACAAACAATCTATAAAATCTAAATCTGGGAAACAAAAGCTATTCAGGTACATGTTCAGTCTCAATGGGTAATGGTGAAACTGTTACTATATCACATATAGGATGTGATTACATTAATGGAAAAAGGGAACTCTATTTAAACAATTTACTTAAAGAACATAAGATTAAGAAAAACTTAATCAGTGTATCACATTTTGCTAATGATAACCATGTATACTTTGAGTTTTTCCCAAACTACTGCCTTGTTAGAGATTTACTGAATAAAAACATATTACTACAGGAAAGTTTGGATAAGGGATTGTACAAATTCAAGAACTTGAAGTCAAGACATGCCACTGATAATGGATACCATTGCTATAATATTGAATCTATCACTGGAAATAATGACATGTATAAAACTTTTGATGAATGGCATTGTAAATTGGGACACCCAAATATTAAAACTGTTAAACATGTCTTGAATGAAAATAAAATTGGTTGCAAGTGTGCACTTGATAATTATATATGCAAACATTGCCAAATTTGCAAAAGCCACAAACCGCCCTTCACTGGGTCAGATACAAAATACAGCAGACCACTTGAACTCATTGTTGTAGACCTATGGGGTCCCACTCCAGTAAAAACAGATCATGGATAAAGGTATTATCTTTCCTTTGTTGATACATTTACTAGGTATACTTGGATACATCTACTTAAGATAAATCAGATGCATACAATATAACAATATGGTTTATGACTCTTGTTGAAAAATAAACAAACTGCAATGTTAAAATTATGCAGACTGATGGTGGAGGAGAACTCATGCCACTGGAAAAATTCTTTGAGCATAAAGGCATATTACATAGAATAACCTGCCCACATACATCAGAACAGAATGGGCTTGTTGAGAGAAAACATAGGCATATTGTTGAAACTGGGCTCACATTGATATCACAATCCTCTATACCATTAAAATTTTGGTCAAAGGCTTTTATGACATCAGTGTATTTAATTAATAGAATGCCTACTAAAATTTTGAAATATAAAAGCCCATATGAAATGATGCATGGTGTAAAGACAAATTATTTTAAATTGAAAACTTTTGGTTGCCTATGTTTTCCATGTCTTAGATCTTACAACAAGCATAAATTAAGTTTAAGATCAAGCCCCTGTACATTTCTGGGTTATGCAGAAAACCAGAAAGGGTATAAGTGTTTAAATAATGATGGGAGGTTATATATTTCAAGGCATGTTGTGTTTGATGAACATAAATTTCCTTTTGTAGAGAAAGATATTAAAACAACCAAAAGGATTATTACACTGACAAATACATTATAGCACCACCAGAATTAGCAGAAGACACGGTGTGCAACAACAAACAGCAAATGTATAATGAAGAAAAAGATGGAGAAAGTGTGCCTAGTACCAGGTCCAGTGTAATGACCCGGGTTTTTGACGACTTTGGTTATCGACATAAACACGCTGTCGACTAACCAAACATCGAAAAATACCGGTCATTAGTGAAAGAAAATTAGAGGGTGAGGAAAGATAAGACAGAAACTTAGAATAGAAGAAGAAGAAGAACACAACATTAGAGTAACACGAACCTCACAGCGGAGCGAATAACATATAATATATATAACATAACTTGAAATATACATCTGTACTTGAATATACACATTATCAAAGTACAACACTTACAATACAACGGAAATAAACTAAAGCTATATGATCCTGAAGCCTCCTGCTCCAGCTCTTCCAGTATATCTGTAAATCCCGACTACTTGACTGCCCGTACAAATTTAGGCACCCAAGAGTTTAGGGAAACAAACAAATAAACTCCTGGTCAGTCATGGGACTGGTATGAGTAAAACAGTTTAAAACAATTCAAGCAGGTAATCGATATCTCATAAGACCACGTCGTATAACGGAACGGGTTTTTCCCTTATGAGAATCCAAATATCTTTATATCAAAAACCTTTTGATATTATAATAATGTCTATCAACACAATATAATAATCATCTAGCAGAAACGCTTTCATCTCACGTTCTACATATATGGTATACAATCAAAACCGCAAGCACGTATTGGGTAATGGATTTCCAACTATGACAAGGTATGAAACCGCCTTTCGCTAGTGTACCTCTAGAGAGGAATACACTGGGTTCAACAAGAACATCTTGCAACCCGGCCACACATGACCGACCACTCATTTCACTTGAGTGTATTGAATGTATATCACCAATGGTTGGGATCAGCAACCGTTTCCCGAATGGGACAGCATCAACAATAGATTTTTAGAAGTAAATGAAATTCTAGATTAGGTGATTATACACCCTACTTCGGTGCGACCGACTTAGCCATGCTGCCTGCCCGATTTCTGTCATTTACCTTATGTGAGGCTAGAAGCTACGCTTTATCATCACACCAGATTCACTTTGAATGCCACATCGTCAAATCCATCAAATCACCGATTGACGTCCTCAACCATACATTATGTGTTAGCTAAAAGAAGTTTCCTTCTCCGCTTCCACTCTTGGTATGGTTGGAGAAATCAATATACGTGATCGTCTGGAAATACTCTGTCATACATCCGTCCATACAAGTCATCCAGGAACAGGATGAACCGAAGGCACTATTCTGTAAACAGGATAGCCCTTGCATAACTCCGTCTTCAATTTCCTTTGGCATATATGATTCGCAATGCTTATGCCAATACAGAGTGGTTCTTTGGATAATAATCCAATCGGTCCCTCCTATTAACAACGTTAAAATGGTCAAAACTTCGATAGTCTGTGATTTATCTATCGAAGAAAAACAGGTGTGCAAACAACGATATTATTTCCGAATGGAAATTTATATCGATCAAACATCATTCAACATTTTATCTCTTTATTTCATTAATTTACTTATCTCCTGTTTCCCTATATTCAATATTTCTTATTTTCTAAATTTGGAAAATATACGTTATTAACAATGGAAAACATTTCCATTTCTTGTTTTCTTTATTAGAAAACATTTCTGGTTTCTTATTTGGAAAACATTTCCAAAGCTTCTTCATTGGACTTAGACAGATGTTTAAACAAACCATCGCGATGCCAACTCAAACCATTTCCTTTAATTACTAAATTCACTTAACCATCCTTTACTATCGAACCTTAACCATTCCTTAGTTAAAAATGAAGTCAATCAAGTTGGGGTAATACTACCTCTCAGACCTTAACTGAACAACGTTTCTAACCTTGAAATAGACAAAGTTCACCTTCTAATTCTTTAACAAACTTCCTTACGTAACTCTCTTTCAAATCTTTTCTATTCGATAATTCTTTCCTTTGATAAGGTATATTCGATAACTCTATTCAATTTATTCTATTCACTTAACTCTTTTGATTTAACTCTAACTCTATTCACTTAACTCCTATCGAATAAACTATATTCGATAACTCTTTTAATTCTATTTGAATAAACTACATATTCGATTAACTCCTTTTACTTTCTATTCGAATAAACTATATTCGATTTACTCCTTTTACTTTCTATTCGAATAAACTATATTCGATTGACTCCCTTTTACTCTATTTGAATAAACTATATATTCGATTTACTCCTTTATTCTATTCGAATAAACTATATATTCGATTAACTCCTTTATTCTATTCGAATAAACTATAAATTCGATTAACTCCTTTATTCTATTCGAATAAACTATATATTCGATTAACTCCTTTATTCTATTCGAATAAACTATTCATTTATAAAGATTTACTTTTAGTAACGGTTCTTCACTTTACAAATGATTCCCTTTTTAGTAACGTTTTCCTCTTTACAACGTTTTTTCCCTTTTTCTAAATATCTCCTATTTATAAATATTCCAATTTATAAATACTTCTTATTTATAAATATTCCATTTATAAATATTTTATTTTCAAATATCACTTTGAAAATATTCCCTTATCAACATTTCGGTATGTTATGGTATTCAACATATCAAATCACGATGATCAGTATCGTCCAAACACATATAATCGACAACAGATTATATATCACATCATATATCACAATATATGAAAAATAGTAAAATAAATGTTGAGGAATCCAGTTGGATTCCTCCAACCTGTTTCCCTGCATCACAGATGTTATACAATATAAAATCAACATCACTTTCAGTTCCATATGATATATTCTGTTAAACAGAATCAATATAGAAATTCAACTAACTGACTAGCAGTTCAATCAAACAGTCAATACACAGTCAATCAACCATCATTTAACAGTTCTAAAATACAACATGAAATTATAACTGTTCAGAGTGAGTGAGATTTACTCACATTGGACGATCATCGTTAATAACAATAACCATCACTTGATTCAGCGTTGTTTTTATTTAATTTCAAACAGATGTTTGAATTTAAATAAAATTCCGAACTCTTCAGAATAATACCAATCCACATCGTACACAAAGTACTCGACCATACGAACCCAACGCAACTGACGGTTCGTCGATCTGATTCCGTATGAGCTGGATACGACGATCACAAGTTAATATGAGATTAAGAGTTAATTAAACTTAAACAATTTAAAACCCTTGGGCCTTTAACCTTTTTGAATTGCTCTCCGGCCCAAGTGGAAAAATCACGGCCCACCCAACTAAACCCGCTCCGTATGTCTTCTTCCCAAAATAACTTCGAACTCCAGGAACTAAACAAAGCCATTTTCCAACCTTCTCTCTACCCGTACTCCCTCTTCAACCCATGGTTGGTCGAACAAACACCACCGCCAATTCCCTATACTCCTCCTCTCCGCAGCCATCGCCTCCGCTTGCCGCCCGACCCCCTGCCTGGAAATCCGTCGAACAGCCCTCCACTAAGACAGTGTAACAATCTTCCACCGAATCACCTCAAAATCCCACCACACACGCCAAATCCAACCACAAACTTAGTTATAAACTTGATTCCTTCAACATATGCTTCAAAATCAAAGACACCCGAACCCTAGGTGCTTGCTGTTCGAACACAGCAGAAATGAATTTCACCGAACCCATACATATATATATAGAAACGTAGAGAAAGGTATGAGTATTACTGATATCTGTATAAATGAATTTATAGAATTTTAGGTGAATTGATTTTTATTTTTGAAGCCATGATTTTCTCGTTTGGGATGAAGAAAAACCACGGTGGAAAAATCGTTGACCACCAAATGAAAATATTAGGTTAGAACGATAAGGGGGGAGTATTTATAGGGGTTTAGATTTAGATATTTTGAAGTAGGGAATATTCTCGGAATATTCTTTTGTTAATTCGTCTTCTAAAAATCCGTGTGCTCACACACACTACCTAAAAATCACGAAACTGGACAAGCGGCTACAGTTCGACATTACGGTCCCAACGAAACTGGTTTCGTTGAATTCCTACTTCGTATGCTCACACAACGTATTTTTAACTGTCGAAATACTAACTGTTTCTCACTCTAAAAATCCGTACGACCACCCAGTGACTCTCAAAATCACGAAACTGGAAATCTAACAACTATTTGACATTGCGGATCCAACAAAATTAGTTTCGTCGAATTCCTACTTCGTTTGCAAAAGTGGCTATTTTTAAAGCTCTGGATGACCCATTTAAATATATAAATATATTTAAATATAATTAAATTAAATATTTATAAATTTATATTATCGTATATATTCACAGTGGAATACCATATAGTTCAGAAAACCCTATATGGATTTCTAACTCGATATTTCAAATCAGGGTCAACCCGATATTCGATTTATATTGAAATTCCTTTTTAAAATATAAATAATTCCTTTATAAATTATAAAGGAATTCCACAGCGACTTTTCTAAAATTTGATTTGGACGTGAATCAAAATCTACACGACGAAATCCCGATTTCTCTCTTCCTCTAGAAAGATATACTCCACCAGCTCCACACGTTTCTTGTTTCATAGAAATCCGGCTTAAAACGAATCCAGTACATTCAGTTGAAGTTCGAATCGCCAATTTACGAACTGCAGCGCCATTTCGAGCTCGATTATAATTATATTATAATTCTATGTTCAAACTGTCGTTTATATAATATATTCGTTATTCAAATTCAATTCCAAGCTGAATTAAATATCACAGATGATCTAGTTCACACCATATCGTCATTTCATCCAATTCTGTTTATTTCAGTATTAAATATATTATTTAATTTATTATTTTAATTAAATATTCAACATTATTTAATTCCACGACCATTAAACCCACTATATCACTATATAAATAATTAAATAAACTAATTATTATACCTCTGCCAATGCGGGTCATTACATCCAGCTACAGTCCAGACAATTCTGTAAATGGAGAGGGTGATACTGACTACAATACTGATGGCAGTGAAAGAACTGATGAGGAAACTGCTAATGGCAACAACAACACTACAACAAACTCAAGCAGTGAAGATGAACAACATAATCAAAACAGGCAACACATGATGACAAGAGCCAGGCGTGGTATATTCAAGCCTAAATTATATGCTACAACTATGGATGACAAAGAACCCATCAACTTGAATGAAGCAGTAAAGTGTCAAAAATGGAAAAAAGCAATGGATGAGGAATATACAGGTTTAATCAAAAATAAAACATGGAGCCTGGTTATTGCACCAAGTCATAAAAACATTATATGGTGCAAATGGACCTACAGATTGAAAAAGGCAGCAGATAGTAGCATACAAAAACACAAAGCCAGATTGGTGGCCAAGGGTTACACACAAGAGTATGGGTTTGATTTCAAAGAGACCTTTTCCCCTGTGGTCAAGCACACTACAATAAGAATAATTATCTGTATTGCCCTACATAAACATTGGTGCATAAGACAACTTGATGTTTGCAATGCATTTTTAAATAGAGAACTACAAGAGGATATATATATGGAGTAGCCAGATGGTTATAAAACTGCTCAAAATATGAATATAGTTTGCAAGCTAAATAAGGTCATTTATGGGTTGAAGCAAGCATCAAGAGTCTGGTATGACAAACTTAAAGACACATTTATGAAATTGGGGTTCATTACAGCCAAGTCAGACAACTCACTACATATCAAAAGGAATGGGACTGATGTCACATTTATACTCGTATATGTTGATGACATTTGAATTACTGGAAGCAATCAAATAGAGATCAATAAAATAGTGCAATACTTGAATCGAGCTTTCTCCATCAAGGACTTGGGAAATCTAAATTACTTCCTAGGAATACAAGTTATTCAGAACTGTAAAAATGAAGTTATACTATCTCAAAGCAAGTACATTTCTGAATTACTTGTTCAAGACAAAATGGATAAAGCAAAACAAATGCAAACTCCTATGACCAGTAATCTAAAGCTATCTAAGCACAAAGGGGAAGCAATATAGAACATCAAGGAATACATAAGCATAGTGGGTGCATTGCAATACTTAACTATTACCAGACCTGACAATTGTTACAGCGCGAATAAGGTGTGACAGTTCATGCAATCACCTCTTAATGAACATTGGACTGGTGTTAAAAGGATTCTACGCTACCTAAGTGGAACTATCAACTATGGAATCAAATTAACAACTAGTAAAGAGTTAAATATTCAAGCTTATAGTGATTCAGACTGGGCATCGGATCCAAATGATCGTAGATTGACATATAGATATTGTGTGTATATGGGGTCTAATCCAATCTATTGGTGCTCGAAGAAGCCACCAACTATTTCTCGTTCAAGCACTGAAGTGGAGTATCAATCACTGGCAAGCACTACCGCAGAAGTCATGTGGATAAATTCACTAATCGGAGAGCTAGGGTTTCTTCCCAGCAAGAGACCGGTGGTCTATTGCGACCATTTGAGCATATCACTTTCAGCAAACCCAATCCAACATGCTCACACGAAACATATTGAAATCGATCTGTATTTCGTGTGAGAGCAAACCACCTCTGAAAAATTGGATGTAAATCATGTTCCGGCTCAATTCCAAAAAGCTGATGCTCTTACAAAGCCACTATCAGTGAAGAATTTTGTGAAATTTAGAGATGAAATGAAGATCGATGACAGAGGCGGTGCAAAAGGGAGAGAGCGAACCCTAGATAAAATTGAGGGTGGCTAATAAAACATATGCAACATTATTTTATTTAGTTTTGTATTATTACTAGGCTAGACTTTCAGCCCAATATCCTTCTGCATTGTCTCGTTGGCTATAACATTATAAATAGCTAACATTATGTACATTGTGTTGTATATAACATAGTTGTATACACAATTATATGATTTTTGTTTGATGATAACAACCAAGTAAATATTATTTTAAGTGTATTTGTTACTGTATTGTTCTATATATATACACTACATACAGGAATATAATATTTAAATTTAAATAGAATACGACTGTACAGACATTCATATATTCATGCAGTATTTTATCTAAATTGAACACTATATTTCAAACATTCAAACAGTACAATTATCTATAAATCCACCATTTAAAGACTTCACAGGAATTTGTACTTGTAAATAAACTGAATAGAATAGACAAGTTTGTTTGACAACAATAAAATGATATTTATTTCAAACAAATTTGTTTATTACAAATAACAGTACATTTTTCTCAATCTATTGTTACACAGCTCCTCACTACAACACTCTGGCTATACTTCTCATATATATATATATACATATATATATATATATATATATATACAATCACTCATATACACATTTACACACTGTCTTCTGTCTTCAGTCTTCTGTCACAATAGCTTTTTGTTAGTCCAGTCTTCATACCTGTTACATAGAGAAACACACACAGTATCTGGAATAGAAATAATTTTGAAAATACATGTGAATATAAAATTTATTTTTAAAAAAAATATTTGCCTCAGTTTTCTAGTGTGTTTCTCATCATTTTTCATGACTTGATCTGATTCATCTGTGTCTAGCTAGTTTGTATATGAATAAGGACAGAAAATCTTGTCTGATGGCTTCATATACACACGTGTATTAGTATACACGTGCGCACTGCTACGCCAATCAGTATACAGTATGGCAATTGAGGAGTAGCCACATGGACTATCTCGACTCAGTGCAACATAATCATGTGTAGTCCAACACAAGTAAACATAGCATGGTCGAGCCAAAGTGAAACAACAAAACCGCAAGCATAATATGGCATGATCAAGTGGTGTACACAGTCAGCAAGTGGTCGAGCAAGTTAAAACATTCAACATAGCAACATGTGTGACAAAGACAAGCTCAATTGGATCATGTTAAAACAGCAAAAAGGAATCATCAGCCAACATATCAAGTACAAACTCAAAGCCACGATTCAGTTTGTTTCATCTATCACAAATGAAAGTTCAGTTCAAAGTTTTTTTAGCAAGACCAAATCAGTGTAGAAACTACTCTTATCGAAGAATAGGAAAAGTTCAAAGTGGAGTGCAAATCAGCAAAGACATTTCAGCAAACATGGTGTATAAAGCTGTAAACCTATGGAATATCATTTCAAGATGATGCATGGCATCAATGAAACAACGAAGCATGGTTACAACAAGGCAGCCCAAACAAAATGTAGCATATATGGTGCAAACAGGTAAGTCAAGTAGAGATGGACAAGTCATGACTGCAAACTCAAATGTAAATGAAACTTCACAAATAGTCGAGAAATGGTCAAGGCAAACAACCATATCATGGATATAGCTAATCATTTTAGTGTGCAACATTGTGATGGCCCGCCCCGCACCAGTCTGCATTTCCTCCTAAAGTGCGTTGTACACATGCCCAACTAGCACGGGACGGTCGTCAGAAGAAAGGAAAGAAGGGAATTAACTAACGAGGAACCTGTAGAATGTCTCACAGCGCATGGGATAAAATATAATAATAACATACTTGACATAAAACAGGTGAGACAGTGCATAAGCTGATAACTAAAAACCAACATCAACATCAGAGCAGCGGAAATCCAAATACAGCTTATTACAACTTTTCAAATTTACTGTCTCTAAACAAAAGAAAGCTAAAGTAGAAGATGCACCACCAATGCCCAAGCAGTGATCTTCAACAACACAGGGAGAATCCTATATATATATTACGTGGAAGCCTCCTGCTCGTCTCCGGATCATCTACCCGTGCATCACCAGCTAACTTGTCTCTAGTCTGCTCGTGTGAGCACCCAGAGTAATAAGAAGAGACATAAAACTCTGGGTCAGACGTAAAGCCTGGTATGAGCGATAAGCATCTAAACAGAGCAATAACAGGTATACTAAACCATACCTGAACCTGGACCTGCAACCAAAGAGTTAGTACCACATACCGTACAGTACTCTAAGGTGCCATAATAAATAGTGTAAAGAATACGGGGGTGGGGTGTGCATGTCATAATGATAGCAAACAAATCATCCATAGCAACCATCCTCGCATCTCTCACTCAGTGCGTAAAGCGTACGATGTCCACCACTATCAATCACTAGACCCATCGAAGTAGTGACGGTGTTCAACTTGTACAACTACTGCTACTACCAAGCTTACCACATGGAGTCATGACCAAATCTTTACAAATGACCCCACTTCGTTGGTTTACAGCCCTTTAGTCGTACCTAGGCCACTGTGGCCCTGAATCCGTTCACGTACTTCCCATACATAGTGATCCAAAGTCGTAGACATCGATAGCCCCTTGGCACACGTCCCGCAGCAAAGCCCAATCATGAAGCCCACTCATTGGTTCCCAGCTGGATCCTGAGTCAAAGCTCCTCATTTGGACTTCCTTTGCATCTCGGGTTTTGATTGAATTGGAGTTGGTCTTCAGAAAAGTCATCGCGTAGTAGTAATAGCCCACGTACGGTTCGGTTCGGTGCTCCTCGTCTAGCTCGGTTCGGTTCAGTGTAACCTTCCTACTCGGTTCGGTTCGGTGGTCCTAGTCCATGCCTGGATCAGTGCTTCATCCCTTCTCGGTTCGGTTCGGAAGTATAGTGCCCATCCTCTGCTCGGTTCGGTGGTTGCTCCCTTCTAAGTTCACCGATCCGATCCTGTTCTTCTCCATTTTCCCGATCCGAACCCGCTCACTTGCTTGCTCCGATCCGATCCGCTCCCTAGCCTACTCCGATCCGATCCGCTCCCTAGCCTACTCCGATCCAATCCTGCTCCATAGCTCCGATCCAATCCTCTATCCAACTCCAACTCTAAACAGTGACCTTCCTTCTTGCCAAATTTCTTTGTGCCAGATTCCAGTTCGGGTCGGATTCCTTGCCCAGCTCCCTACCCGATCCGAGCCCATACCCGATCCGATCTGAAACCCTGCACAACTTTCTGCAACTTTTTCCAGCAACTTGTTTATGCCATTCGACGACGTTTTCGACCAATCTAACTATTCTAATCAACCATAAATCATTCCAAACAGTCATACCAACATAACAAACTAACCACAGACACCAAAACAATGAATTTACATGTCAAAATGGATCAAATATACCCAAAACCCCATATTTTCCCTTAAGCAATGTTTAAGCAAAACTAATTATAGGGTTAACAAAACTTAATCAAATTAAACCAAATTTCTACCAGAGGCATAAAATAATATTTTCGAATTTATGGATATTTTTCCAGAATTTATTAGTGTATAAATTCGCTAATCTTCACTAATTACCCTTAATTAACTGTAATTAGTATCAAAACAATGCTAATCACTCACCTTGGTCACAAATAAAATTCTCAGAACTGAAACCTCGCTGATTTGGGTGAATACTGATGTCTAACAGCAGCTCCAACCTTGCTTTCGTATTTTCTCTCCTTAATTTGATGTAGATTAAGCCAAAACTTGATTAGAAAGTGATTTGGAGATGTTTCTAGATGTTGGCAGCCATTGTTAGGGTTCAAGAATGAAAGTGGCGGCTGAAAGAAATGTTTTCTAACCCTAATCAGCCCCTATACATCTCCAATCCCGAAATCCCCTTTGGGCCTAGCTGCTAATTACTCGGTTAAGCCCAATTAAGCTGTTTTTCACTATCTGAAACTTGTTTCAGCCATATCTCCCAAACGGTGAGTCCGTTTGGCTAATGTGACCACTCTACAGAATTGTAAACCATCATCCGGAGCCAATGAAAGTGGTTTCAGGTCAAAATCCCTTTCCAGTCAAAAGTTATGGCCAAAACAGTACCAACTAGGGATAAAATGGTCATTTAAAAATCGGGAAAAATCATGAACATGGGAAATGACCCCAATAGTCGTCTCCCAAAGTTACATGACCATACGACTTCATATGCGAAAGAAATAAATATTCTACGATCCTATGATGCGTAGAACACGAGTCGTTACACTCTCCCCCCCTTAAGAAATTTCGTCCCCGAAATTCCTTAACCCAAAACATACAAAAGATCCCGCATGCCTAACAGCCACATACAACAATCAAACATGCAAAACAAGCAAACAAGCCTACCCTAGCATGCGGAAAACTAAATCGAAGTCAAAATATTACCAGGCAAAGAGTTCTGGATATGTCTTTCTAATGTTCTCCTCTGTCTCCCAAGTGCAATCATTCTCGTCCTCGTCCCACTGAACCTTGACTAGCTTCACCGCCTTCCTTCGAAGTTGCTTCATGTCGTGCTCGACAATACGGGCCGGCTTGCGGTTCCCAACCGCCTCGGGTTCTACTTCGAAGTCCTCTAACTGATCAGGTGAAATAGTCATATCTGGGTCGTGAACGAACTTCCTTAGTTGGGAAACATGAAATACATTGTGAACTCCCTCCATCTTCTCTGGTAAGTCAACTCTATATGCTAAATTCTCGACTAATTCAAGAACAGGGAATGGGCCAACAAATCTTGGTGCTAACTTGCCTCTCCTGCCAAATCGTATCACGCTCTTCAACGGAGAAATCTTGACAAACACCAAGTCACCAACGGAGAATTTTAAGTCTCTTCTCCTCTTATAAGCATAACTCTTCTGCCTATCTTGGGCAGCCTTCATTCGTTGTTGAATGATCTTGATCTTATCTGAAGTTTCCCTCACCACATCTGGTCCAAGCATAAACTTCTCACCAGTCTCTATCCAACATGATGGTGAGTTGCACGGTCTCCCGTACAAAGCTTCAAACGGAGCCATACCGATACTGGATTGGTAGCTATTGTTATATGCAAACTCTACTAGATGCAAATGGTCATCCCATGATCCACCAAAATCCAATATACGTGCTCTCAAGAGATCTTCCAAAATACGATTCACCCTCTCCGTCTGACCGTCGATCTGAGGATGATATGCGGTACTGAGATGTAATTCTGACCCTAGAGCCTCTTGTAAGCTCTTCCAAAACCCACTAGTGAACAACGGGTCTCGGTCATTCACAATGCTTTTAGGTACTCCATGAAATCTCACTACCTACTTCATATACAATTCTGCTAACTTAGCTGCCGTTCTGGTTGACTTGACTGGTATAAATCTTGCTCTTTTAGTCAATCGATCCACAATTACCCAAATGATATCATATCCCGACTTAGTCCTTGGTAAACCATCGATGAAATCCATCGAGACTTGCTCCCATTTGCATTCGGGAATTTCTAATGGTTGCAATAACCCACTGGGCTTCTTTTGCTCGGCTTTAACTAGCTGGCAATTCATGCATTTGGATATAAACCTCCCAATGTCTCTTTTCATCCCTTCCCAGTAGTAGGTCTGCCTCATGTCTCGATACATCTTATTACCACCGGGGTGTAAAGTCAGTTTTGAGTGATGACACTCTCTAAGCACTTCATCCCTCAATCCATTGACATTGGGTACAACAAGCTTTCCATTCTTTCTAAGCCATCCATCTCGATCAAGCCCATACTTGTTTATCTCCTCATCGATACCCATCTCTAACTTGGAGATGATTTCCAATAGGTTAGGATCGTCCCTCTGACTAGAGCTGATCCGCTCAATCAAAGTGGGTCTGATCGTCAAACTTGCTAACATTTCTGGATCCAATTCGCACTTTGGTCTGAAATCATACCCAGCGATTTACTCCAGTTGCTTCCATTCAAGAAACATAGCCCCTAAACTGGCATGTCTTCTACTCAATGCATCAGCCACCGCATTGCCCTTTCCCGGTGTATATGCGATGTCGAAATCATAGGAAGCTAAGAACTCTAACCATCTCTGCTGACGGAGATTCAGATCTTTCTGGGAGAAGAGATACTTCAACGACTTATGATCTATAAACAGCTCAAATCTTTCTCCCAAGAGATAGTGTCTCCACATCTTTAACGCGAACATGATCGCTGCCAATTCCAAATCATGGGTAGGGTATCTTCTCTCGTGCGGTTTCAATTGCCGACTTGCATAAGCTATAACCCTACCGCCTTGCATCAATACAGCACCCAGTCCGGTACCACAGGCATCCGCGTATACCGTCATCTCTTCATTCCCCTTAGGAATGACTAACACTGGTGCGCATGTCAACTTGTCCTTTAGACTCTTGAATGCATTCTCGCACCTTTCATCCTAGACGAAAGCTTGATTCTTCTTGGTCAACTGGGTCAATGGTTCTGCTGTCTTGGAGAAACCTTGGATAAACTTACGATAATATCCAGCTAACCCCAAGAAACTTCTTACATCTGTTGCATTCTTGGGCGTGGGCCAATCCTACACCGTAGCCACCTTTGCCGGGTCCACGGAAATACCATTCTCGGAAACAACTTGACCCAAGAACCTCACTTCCCTCCTCCAGAAGTGACACTTAGAAAAGTTTGCTTTCAATTGGTGTTTTCTCAACACCTCCATCACTATTCTTAAATGTTCCTTGTGTTCTTCCTCTGTCCTTGAATAGAGCAAAATATCATCCACGAACACAAGGACAAACTTATTCAACTGATCTCTGAATACCCTATTCATAAGATCCACAAAATATGCTGGGGCATTGGTCAGCCCGAATGGCATGACCAACCACTCATAAAATCCAGATGGCGTTCGAAATGTCGTTTTAGCTATGCTCTCAGCTTCCACTCTAAGCTGATGAAAACCTGTCGCGAGATCCAACTGAGAAAATACTCTCGTGCCACACAACTGATCGAACAAATCATCTATCCGCGGTAGAGGATACTTGTTCTTCCTCGTCACTTTATTCAACTCGCGGTAGTCTACACAAAAACGAAGGGAACCATCCGCCTTGGTAGCAAACACAACTGGTGCTCCCCATTCAGAAACACTCCTTCTGATAAATCCCTTCTTCAAAAGATCGCTGACTTGCACCTCGAGCTCTCGCTGCTCCCTTGGTGCCATACGATGAAGTGGCATCACTATAGGTCTGGCATCTTTTACCAAATCAATACGGAACTCAATCTCTCGATGTGGTGGAAGCCCGGTTACTTCTTCAAAAACATCCGGATACTGGCCAACCACGGGCAAACCTGACAACTCACTATGCGGAATGTCGAGGGAGTTTAGAAAACTAGCCAATACCCCCTTACTGGGTAGACCACCAAACACTATCCTCCGCCCATCATCCACTCTAGCTGTCACCAAAAAGCCCTCACAGTCTACCACCACCCCGAATCTTTGGAGCCAATCTACTCCCAAAATAATGTCAAACCCAGTGAAGCCCAAAACAAAGCAATCACAAACAAACATGCATCCATGACTCGATAAGACCACATTACGACAAATCATGCTAAGGTTAGTCGAACCACCAATCGGGTTCATCACTACTAAAGGTCTATCGACAATCTCGGGCTCCAATCCCAACCTATCTACTAGGTCACTAGATATGAAAGAACTGGAAGCTCCGGTATCAAACAAAACTCTAACAGGAACATCATAAATAGAAAGCATACCTTGAATGACGACATTCTTTCCCTTCTCCGCCGCGGTTGGGGCATTCGACGAAGAAGGAATAGCATTAAGGGCATATGCTTTCACCATTTTCTTTTCTTTGGGGGGTTGCGGACACTTGTCCTTATGATGTCCCATTTGGCGACAGTTGAAGCACTTCCTATCCGCTGGCTTGGCCCGACAATTACTAGCATAATGGCCCTTCTTACCACAGCTGAAGCACTCCACATCTTGCTTATTCTTTTTCTTCTGGCCATCCTTAGTCTGACTCTGTTTTCCCTTATTCTGGGAACCACCCTTGCTTCCACCACTTGCTTGTGGCTTTGGCTCCTCTGCAGATGCAACCTCAGTCTTCGGCTTAGGGTAGAGACTTTCTGATCTCAATGCTTTCCCCACAATCGATTCAAACGTCTCATCGATGTGGTTAATAAGCCTTTCCCCCAAGTACTGATCCAAACCAGTTATGAATTTCTCATTCTTCTTCTCGGTAGTATCAATAAGAGATAACCCATACTTCGACAAGGTGTCGAATTCAGCGATATACTCCGAGACAGCTCTGCCATTCTGCTTGAGCTCCAAGAATTTCTTAAACAGCACTGATTCTGTGCAGCTGGAATGAACTTCTCACTAAAGCGAACCTTAAACTGTTCCCAAGTAATCTGATCTTCAGGAGTAGCTGCCTTTGTAGCATTCCACCAATTCATTGCCCGTCCTTGCAGCTGACGGGACACTAGCTTTCTCTTCATCGCATCCTCGATACCCAAATCCTCGAAGATACGTTCGCAACTATCCAACCAATCCTGAACGTCCGTAGCCGACTCTATTCCGTGGAACGGCTTCCCACCAAGGCTAGTATAATCCTTATTCAGCTTGGCGAAGTCGACTCTAGGCGCCTGCACTATTAGACCACCACCATTTCCACCATTGGGAGCTGCCCTCTGCACATCTCTAAGCATCTCTCTCATGAGGTCAGTAAACATCGTCCTCATGTCAGCAGCATTCCCATTATTAGCTCCCCTACCAGCACCTCTAGCATATCGGCTCATCGTCAATCTGTAAAAGGAAATGATTAACGACCCCATAGTGGTGCTAGTGCAGTACGAATTCATCCTTATACTAGTAATAGTATATAAATATAGATTTTTAAAAACCAAAGTAATCACAAATACGCTCTCTCGTATACGTATATTATCTCTCCCTGATAACTTCCCTAGGTTAACTACGCAACCAAGAGTTCTGATACCAAGTGTGACAGCCCGCCCCGCACCAGTCTGCATTTCCTCCGAAAGTGCGTTGTACACATGCCCAACTAGCACGGGACGGTCGTCAGAAGAAAGGAAAGCAGGAAATTAACTAACGAGGAACCTGTAGAATGTCTCACAGCGCATGGGATAAAATATAATAATAACATACTTGACATAAAACAGGTGAGACAGTGCATAAGCTGATAACTAAAAACCAACATCAACATCAGAGCAGCGGAAATCCAAATACAGCTTATTACAACTTTTCAAATTTATTGTCTCTAAACAAAAGAAAGCTAAAGTAGAAGATGCACCACCAATGCCCAAGCAGTGATCTTCAACAACACAGGGAGAATACTATATATATATTACGTGGAAGCCTCCTGCTCGTCTCCGGATCATCTACCCGTACATCACCAGCTAACCTGTCTCTAGTCTGCTCATGTGAGCACCCAGAGTAATAAGAAGAGACATAAAACCTTGGGTCAGACATAAAGCCTGGTATGAGCGATAAGCATCTAAACAGAACAATAACAGGTATACTAAACCATACCTGAACCTGGACCTGCAACCAAAGAGTTAGTACCACATACCATACAGTACTCTAAGGTGCCATAATAAATAGTGTAAAGAATACGGGGGTGGGGTGTGCATGTCATAATGATAGCAAACAAATCATCCATAGCAACCATCCTCACATCTCTCACTCGGTGCGTAAAGCGTACGATGTCCACCACTGTCAATCACTAGACCCATCGAAGTAGTGACGGTGTTCAACTTGTACAACTACTGCTACTACCAAGCTTACCACATGGAGTCATGACCAAATCTTTACAAATGACCCCACTTCATTGGTTTATAGCCCTTTAGTCGTACCTAGGCCACTGTGGCCCTGAATCCGTTCACGTACTTCCCATACATAGTGATCCAAAGTCGTAGACATCGATAGCCCCTTGGCACACGTCCCGCAGCAAAGCCCAATCATGAAGCCCACTCATTGGTTCCCAGCTGGATCCTGAGTCAAAGCTCCTCATTTGGACTTCCTTTGCATCTCAGGTTTTGATTGAATTGGAGTTGGTCTTCAGAAAAGTCATCGCGTAGTAGTAATAGCCCACGTACGGTTCGGTTCGGTGCTCCTCGTCTAGCTCGGTTCGGTTCGGTGTAACCTTCCTACTCGGTTCGGTTCGGTGGTCCTAGTCCATGCCTGGATCAGTGCTCCATCCCTTCTCGGTTCGGTTCGGAAGTATAGTGCCCATCCTCTGCTCGGTTCGGTGGTTGCTCCCTTCTAAGTTCCCCGATCCGATCCTGTTCTTCTCCATTTGGCCGATCCGATCCCGCTCGCTTGCTTGCTCTGATCTGATCCGCTCCCTAGCCTACTCTGATCCGATTCGATCCTGCTCCATAGCTCCGATCCGATCCTCTGTCCAACTCCAACTCTAAACAGTAGCCTTCCTTCTTGCCAAATTTCTTTGTGCCAGATTCCAGTTCGGGTCGGATTCCTTGCCCAGCACCCTACCCGATCCGAGCCCATACCCGATCCGATCCGAAACCCTGCACAACTTTCTGCAACTTTTTCCAGCAACTTGTTTACGCCATTCGACGACGTTTTCGACCAATCTAACTATTCTAATCAACCACAAATCATTCCAAACAGTCATAGCAACATAACAAACTAACCACAAACACCAAAACAATGAATTTACATGTCAAAATGGATTAAATATACCCAAAACCCCATATTTTCCCTTAAGCAATGTTTAAGCAAAACTAATTATAGGGTTAACAAAACTTAATCAAATTAAACCAAATTTCTACCAGAGGCATAAAATATTATTTTCGAATTTATGGATATTTTTCCAGAATTTATTAGTGTATAAATTCGCTAATCTTCACTAATTACCCTTAATTAACTGTAATTAGTGTCAAAACAATGCTAATCACTCACCTTGGACACAAATAAAATTCTCAGAACTGAAACCTCACTGATTTGGGTGAATAATGATGTCTAACAGCAGCTCCAACCTTGCTTTCGTGTTTTCTCTCCTTAATTTGATGTAGATTAAGCCAAAACTTGATTAGAAAGTGATTTGGGGATGTTTCTAGATGTTGGCAGCCATTGTTAGGGATCAAGAATGAAAGTGGCGGTTGAAAGAAATGTTTTCTAACCCTAATCAGCCCCTATACATCTCCAATCCCAAAATCCCCTTTGGGCCTAGCTGCTAATTACCCGGTTAAGCCCAATTAAGCTGTTTTTCACTATCTAAAACTTGTTTCAGCCATATCTCCCAAACGGTGAGTCCATTTGGCTAATGTGACCACTCTACGGAATTGTAAACCATCATCCGGAGCCAATGGAAGTGGTTTCAGGTCAAAATCCCTTTCCAGTCAAAAGTTATGGCCAAAACAGTACCAACTAGGGGTAAAATGGTCATTTAAAAATCGGGAAAAATCATGAACATGGGAAATCACCCCAATAGTCGTCTCCCAAAGTTACATGACCATACGACTTCGTATGTGAAAGAAAGAAATATTCTACGATCCTATGATGCGTAGAACACGGGTCGTTACAAACATGTTCACTGCAGCTACGCAAACTCACAAGTCCAAGATACAACATATATTTATATGCATATATATATATATATCATGATAGATGCAGCAGTTAAAGGTCAACACAGCAATAAGACTACAAGTTTTTTTTTCCTTTCATCGCTACATGGTAATGGAGAAAACAGTAGCATGGATACATAATCAAGCAGCAGACATAATGTTTCATGTTCATAGCAGTAATCAAAGGCATTTCAACATTTACTAAGAAACTGGAAATCAGAATTGAAATCACATGGAAACAGGGTGACAAGTAAGTAAGATCACATCCAGAGTAGGTGATTCGTGCATGAATAACATGAGGCAATTGGTGGAGCTCAACTACATGAAGCATGTAAAGCAGAAATATAGGTGATCAAGCTCAAGTGTGTGAACACAAACCAAATAATGTTTCATGCACAAGCCATGAGATTAAATTGTATGTAGAAATCATAATTCTTTTTTTGGCAAGTCTGATATTTGTTTCCAGAAATAACTATTGTTTTTGGACAAGAAAATCGCACCAGTTTTTCTTTAGAAATCAATCAGAGAATTTTCGGCATGTTATCAATCAAGAATCTTTCAAGCAAGGGACAACAAATTAAAATCTTCTCAGTGATGATCTAGTATTCACAACAAATCGTTCAAGGCAATTTAAATCGAGCAATCTATTCATGCAAGAGAAATTACGGCAACAATTCAAAATAGAATTCAATCCAGAAAAATCAAATGTTTCCTATTTTTGAATCAATCAGAAAATTCAATCAAAGAACATTTTTTTTGACAAGGGATACCGACTTGATTCATCAAATAAGCAGAACATTTTTTCGTTTTCAATTAGGACATTCAAAAGAGGAAAGCAACAAAACTAGATCGAACCACATTTGAAATCAGAGTGTCAATTAGGGTTGTTAGGCCTATAAATACCACCTATTACATCATCGGCCAATCACTGAAAACAAGTAACAAAAAATCAAGCATTGATTTAAAATTCAAATAACTCACTTTTTTTGGGTTTCGATCAAAACATAGAGAGAGCTCAAGCAAATTGACATCAGAAAGCTACAAAGACTCAAGCCTTCAAAAATCAATATCCAGAATATAATTATCACCCAGTCGATTTGATTTTGAAGATTGGAGAAACCCTAAATACATTTTCTATTTGACTTATCACCGTCATAACATTGTAATTTCTTCTGGACTTTCTTAACTTCAAATTGTAGAATTCATCATCTTCTGGAAAATTGCTTTACTTGAATAAAACTCTGATGTTTTAAATTATTTCCAGATCTTGAATTTAAATTTGTAAATATCTGCAATTGTTTTGAAGTTTATTTTCTGATCTCTGAATTCATAACAGCGTTGATGTATTTTTGCCATATCCTGAACACTGTTAATTTGAATTCTAAATTTTTGAAGATCTAAAAATTTAATGGAATTTCACATATCTCTGCTGTTTTGAATCTTTTTTTTTCTAATTCAGTTTAGAAGGGCTTGAAATATTATACTCAATACAGTACACTGCAATTTTTCAGTTTTGATAATTTCATTAATTTTTTAGATTGGCTTGGATATTTTTGATCTGTCTTGAATCATTGCTTACATCTTGAAATTTACTGTTATTCATGATCATCTGGTTTAGATTTTTGTTTGTTTGTTTGAGATCATTTGAAATTTCTGATATTTTGAATCTCACACCTCTCAAATATGAAGTTATTAATTATGTGTGATTGATTCATTGTATCTCATGATTTACAGTTGTTCAAGTGATTTCGAATAAACTACTATTTTTTGGGTCATGAATTATTATTCAAACTTAATGTAAATGATCTGAAATTACTCTTGTAATTAACAGAGATAACTATGAAAAATTTGTTCCTTGAAATTTATTGGTATTTCATGGTTATTTGACTTGAATTTCTGTTTGTTTAAAATCATTTGAAATTATTGATATATTGAATCTCACACATATCTTGAATCAAAAATTAATAATCCGGTGTGATCGATTCATTGAATCCTGATATCTTCATATTCCATCAAATGATTTCAAATAAACGGTGTTTTTAATCTTGGATCATGAATCATCCTTTCTGTGATCAACTGAAATATATTTGAAACATCTTCTTAACAAGTCTGCATTGAAACCGATGTCTTGTGGTGGTCTGATATTGTTTTGAACATATTTTGGAAATTTCTTGTTTATGATCCGTTTGCTGCTCTGATACTGTTTTTCAAATATCCGCTTGTTCTTGTCTGCTGCTCTAATAAATGTGCCAAATGTGTAATCTTGTCTCTTTGGGCTTTGTGTTTGAAATTCTTTAGTCTGAGATATCTTCAGTGTAATTAAATTCCTTGATAAAGGAGACAACAATTGGTATCAGCTCTTTATTTTTTTATCTGTTTTTGAATTATCACCCTGTATAGATTCCACATATTATTTTTTCTGTATAAATCACCTTAAATTCCTCTTGTAATTGATTTTCAATTTTAAAATTATTTATTGATTATTCATTTAGAAATTGAAATCTATATCCTAATTGAACTGTATTTATAATTCATCAAAATCATTATCAGATTTTGAAATTGTGATGAATTATGACTGCGATATATTTCACAACAAGAGGAGATTTTATTTAGATTTTCATGATGGTTGAACAGTTATTATAATATCTTTGAATTTGTGATTATTTCACGACCATCTTCATTATCTATCATCTTTCTACCATCCATCGAAATTTTATATTAATATGGAGAGTTTAATTATTTTTTCCTCTTAAATAAACAGTGGAAATATTCATGATAGAATTGGGACTATATTATTGTTCAAAATTAGTGATAATTGAAAATTTTTGATGATTCCGGTACAATCGAGCATATTTCATAATATAATTAATTTAGAAATTTATTTCACAGACCATTTCTGTACCTACCCCATTTTCTATCATCCATACATTGGTTTTATATACCGAGGAGTTTTTTCTTTAAATGCTGAAAATAATAAATATAATTAATTTATAAGTGTGTCTCTAACCTCATTTAAAAATCCAAGTTCTGGTCATGCATGGTTAAGAGATAACTTATAATTTAAGCTGTGATTGACCTCATTTAAAAATCCAAGCTCTGCTTATGCGTGGTCAGTGTGCTCTTAAATAAAAAATAGAAAAAAAAAACAAGGAAATAATGTGCTATAAATTGAAATTGGTCTGAAATTCTCCTTTATGTATAAAAACCAGTCTATCAATCCATTTTCTATTTGTGAAATGTGTTGAAATCTTATGACGTATTATGACTTGTTGATTGATAGGTATTGGGATTTTAGATTATACGATGTTGTCACTTAAATTGAGTTATTAACTATAGTCCAAATCCATCACTGTTTTTTTGCTTAATTTTATAAAATTATTCTGGAAATAATTGAAAAATATTCATATTTTTAAACTCTCTCCATTTTGATAAATTCATCATAAATCTGTCATTCTCCAAAATGTGAAATATGCCACATGTTCTCAGAATATTATGATTTTTGTTTGACTGGTTGAGATTTATGATGACCGTTCTTCTTCTTAAGCTGATATTATACTTTAGTCTTTTTTCATCTATATTTTAAGTTCTGAATCCTTTTAATGATAACAAAAGGGGGAGAATGGGTTGAGATTTTGATTTATGAGTGAATATTTTATAAACATTTTTACTTTTGAAAATACATTATAAATCCATTTATTTCACTCATGCACAACTATAGGGGGAGTTTTCTGTTGTAGGGGTAGCTAATAAATAGGGGGAGTTCAAAATTCACTGTCAAACACATTTATTGTGCTCAAAATCTTTTATTTGTTTTTCATCATCAAAAGGGGGAGATTGTTGTATATAACGTAGTTGTATGCACAATTATATGATTTTTGTTTAATGATAACAACCAAATAAATATTATTTTAAGTGTGTTTGTTACTGTACTGTTCTATATATATACATTACAGACAGGAATATAATATTTATATTTAAATAAAATATGACTGTACATACATTCATATATTTATACAGTATTTTATTTAAATTGAATGTTATATTTCAAACATTCAAACAATACAATTATCTATAACTCCACCATTTAAACATTTCACGGGAACTTGTACTTGTAAATAAACTGAATTAAATAGAATGGTTTGTTTGACAACAATAAAATGATATTTTATTTCAAACAAATTTGTTTATTACAAATAACAGTACATTTCTCTCAATCTATTGTTACACAGCTCCTCACTACAACACTCTGGCTATACATCTCATATATATATATATATATATATATGTGTGTGTGTGTGTGTGTGTGTGTGTGTGTGTGTGTGTGTGTGTGTGTGTGTGTGTACAATCACTCATATACACATTTACACACTGTCTTCAGTCTTCAGTCTTCACAGCTTTTTGTCAGTTCAGTCTTCATACCTGTCACATACAGAAACACACACAATATTTGGAACAGAAATAATTTTCAAAATACATGTGAATATAAAATTTATTTTATAAAAAATTATTTGCCTCAGTTTTCTGGTGTGTTTCTCATCATTTTTCACGACTTGATCTGATTCATCTGTGTCTAGCTAGTTTGTATATGAACAGGCACAGAAAATCTTGTCAGATGGCTGCATATACACACGTGTATAAATATACACGTGTGCACTGTCGCGCCAATCAGTATACAGTATGGCAACTGAGGAGTAGCCACATGGACTATCTCGACTCAGTGCAACATAATCATGTGTGGTCGAGCACAAGTAAACATGGCATGGTCGAGCCAAAGTGAAACAACAAAACCGCAAGAATAATATGGCATGGTCAAGTGGTGTACACAGTCAGCAAGTGGTCGAGCAAGTTAAAACATTCAACATAGCAACATGTGTGACAAAGACAAGCTCAATTGGATCATGTCAAAACAGCAAAAAGGAATGATCAGCCAACATATCAAGTACAAACTCAAAGCCACAATTCAGTTTGTTTCAGCTATCACAAATGAAAGTTCAATTCAAAGTTTTTCAGCAGACCAAATCAGTGTAGAAACTACTCTTATCAAAGAATAGGAACAGTTCAAAGTGGAGTGCAAATTAGCAAAGACATTTTAGCAAACATGGTGTATAAAGCAGCAAACCTATGGCAGATCATTTCAAGGCGATGTATGGCATCAATGAAACAACGAAGCATGGTTACAACAAGGCAGCCCAAACAAAATGTAGCATGTATGGTGCAAATAGGTAAGTCAAGTAGAGATGGATAAGTCATGACTGCAAACTCAAATATAAATGGAACTTCACAAACAGTCGAGAAATGGTCAAGGCAAACAACCATATCATGGACATAGCTAATCATTTCACTATGCAAAATGTTCACTGTAGCTACACAAACTCACAAGTCCAAGATACAACATATATTTATATGCATATACATACATATATATATATATATATATGTATGTATGTATGTATGTATATATATATATATATATATATCATGATAGATACAGCAGTTAAAGGTCAACATAGCAATAAGACTACAAGTTTTTTTTTTCTTTCATCACTGCATGGTAATGGAGGAAGCAGTAGCATGGATACATGATCAAGCAGCAGACATAATGTTTCATGTTCATAGTAGTAATCAAAGGCATTTAAACATTTACTAAGTAATTGGAAATCAGAATTGAAATCACATGGAAATAGGGTGACAGGTATGTAAGATCACATCCAGAACAGGTGATTCTTGCATGAATAACATGAGGCTCTTGGTGGAGCTTAACTACATGAAGCATGTAAAGCATAAATATAGGTTGTCAAGCTCAAGTGTGTGAACACAACCCAAATAATGTTTCATGCACAGGCCAGGGGATTAAATTGTATGCAGAAATCAATATTCTTTTTTTTTTGGCAAGTCTGATATTTGTTTCCAGAAATAAGCTATTGTTTTTGGACAAGAAAATCGCACCAGTTTTTCTTTAGAAATCAATCAGAGAATTTTTGGCATGTTATCAATCAAGAATCTTTCAAGCAAGGGACAACAAATTAAAATCTTCCTAGTGATGATTTAGTATTCACAACAAATCGTTCAAGGCAGTTTAAATCGAGCAATCTATTCATGCAAGAGAAATTACGGCAACAATTCAAAATAGAATTCAATCCAGAAAATCAAATGTTTCCTATTTTTGAATCAATCAGAAAATTCAATCAAGGAACATATTTTTTGACATGGGACATCGACTTGATTCATCATTAAAAGCAGAACATTTTTTCATTTTCAATCAGGACATTCAAAAGAGGAAAGCAACAAAACCAGATCGAATCATATTTGAAATCAGAGTGTCAATTAGGGTTGCTAAGCCCTATAAATACCACCTATTACATCATCGACCGATCATTGAAACCAAGTAACAAAAATTCAAGCAATGATTTAAAATTCAAATAACTCACTTTTTTGGGTTTCGATCAGAACAGGGAGAGAGCTCAAGCAAATCGACATCAGCAAGCTACAAAGACTCGAGCCTTCACAAATCAATATCTAGAATATAATTATCACCCAGTCGATTTGATTTTGAAGATTGGAGAAACCCTAAATCCTTTTTTCCCATCCCCGCCATTTCTATTTCCCAGAGCAAAAGAGATCGGAGGAACAAGTGGGTGCAACACAAAATAAGTGGGCTGGCAAGTTTTGAGAGAAGGGGAGATTAACTTTACATTGTTTTTATTTTAACTAGGGTTTTCTCTTGTTTGTCTTTATTTTATTTTATTTGTTTTAAAAATCATCGAACAGTTTTAGAGTCTGTAAAATCTAGGGGAATCAGTCAGGGTGTTGACTGACAAGTTGCTAGAGTCTGTAAAATCTAGGTTACTGGTTACGGGGTCGTAATCATGGGAAATCTGATCGAGAGGATATCGATTAGTCTAGGGTTTTGAGCGTAGGATTAGAATAGGAGCGAGGGGTTCGCAAATGTACATGGTCTTGTATGCGGGATCTATTCTTTTACCTAGTAGAAACCTTAGGAATGCAGTAGTAGGCAGTGTTTTGCTGAAGCTGGGTATATCTGTGTGTGATTTATTTTCTGCACTTTTATTTTTGTTGCATTCTGTGACCTATTTATTATTTTAATATTCTATCAGTTTTTTAATTCAGCGAAAACTGTGATAAACCCTATCCAACCCCTCTAAGGTTAATCTAGATCCAACACATTGTAATTATCAATTCATTATAATAAAGATTTACACAAGCATTTCTATTCAAAATTCCTTTAATATCACCAATCACAACACTCCACCTTAATCTCAAATCATATCAACACTCCAATAATCACCAAACTCATCTTGCTCTTTCTACGACTCCTACTCTCAATTAAAACCAACCTCGATTTTAAGGCAACGAGATACACCCAGTCGATTTGAAAGGACTACGACCACACCTCAATTACAAACACAACCCATCGCCTGCAAAAGATACATCTACCACCTGAGCTGCACCATGCATCAACCAACTATCTAAAAGTGCTTGCAATTTCACAACGACACCCGTCTACCACTTGACCTGAGTTCCTCCTTCAATCACCCCAGATCCCTTGAGCATCATCAACGTGAAGACCCCTGTCGAAAACATGAACCGAATCACAAGGTACAGGCACATCAAACAAATTGTCAATTTCTTTGAATTCTTCCATCTTCCACTACAACAAAGCAGATCTATTACAATGGGCAATGCCCGTTGTAATAGCAATTTTACAGCGGCCAGCCCGCCCGCTGTATTAGTCCATGTTGTAATATATCCTCTTTTACAACGGGCAATGAATGTGGTAATAGGTAGTTGTAATAGACTTTTTACAACAGTTTTATGTTGTTGTTGTATGTTCCTTCAATAGAATAGCAGTCCGTTGTAATATTTTTTTGCAACAGGTTCTGATGGTTGTAACATCCTCTATAACAACAATTAATGCCCGTTGTAAAATGCTGAAAGTTGCAATAGATTTGAATATTACACATAATATTAATAATATTTACAAGAATTGAATATTTAATTCAAAAATTATTTTTAAACAAATATTTATTCAAATAAATATTTATTACGCTTTCAAATAGTACACATTGTGTTTCCCCTCTATTTACACAATTACTTGTACATACATTTCCTCACTACATTTCACTCATATACATTGACTCTTCACTACACATTTATTCACTCATATACACATACACAGTCGCTCACACTCTCACTATAGTTTTAATCTTCGACTTCTTGCTTCAGAGTTTATACATGATATAAACAATAGAACATACTCTTTAACTAATAATTAACTTGGCATCTACACCACAAAATAAGAGAATAACCCAGATTACTGGAGATCAGAATATCTTCTTTCATTCGGTTCTGTTTGAACTTGCTTGATTTCAGTTGGATTCTTGGTCTGATTTTAAAACATAATCCTACGTATGTACATATTAAGACACAAAAATTGTAAGCCAAAATAAGAACAGAATTAGCATTCTAGCATCACAAATGTTTACAATAATTTTATACTGCCAAATGCAATACTATGAGGAAACAAAATTGAACATGCCTTAAATTTTATTGGCTTGATTAATTCAAAACCTTTGCTTCTCAATATGTGTGCTCCAGATAATGCAACAAGTTCTTGTGTGCTTGCATCTATCCGACCAATCGAACTGGAATTGCTGGACCTCCACACATTGGTAGCAACCGCAATCAAATCCACCTAGGACACCTTCAAGCTTCAGTCCTCAGTCTTTCCCTATTGGTCCCACGCAATAAATACCAATCAAGATTCAGACCTAAAAAATGAACTAAAGTAAACAAATTATCATCAGTTCTTACACGTGAATTACCATCGCTTTCAAAGAATAAAATGTGAAGGTTTTGAAATATGGTACATAAAACAAAGCATAAAATGTAAAGGTTGCAAATAACTTTGACAGAATATTAATACGTAATCAATTCGTATGAACAGTTACTTGTTCATAAAATGCAATTGGAGTATCAGAATTGTTAGTTGCTACATTTCCAGCAATTACATTATCATTTGTTTCCACTATGTGTTTCCAGTATGATTTTGCCTTGATCAAGAAAACCAGGAGCAATAGCTCTCTATATAATGATCATAACATATAAACTCATGAATCTACATGAATATGTCAAAATATGCAACAGAAAAATTGAAACTGAAACATCATACCCACCATCGACAATTTCATCAATGCAAAGGAGAATCAGATCTAGATTTTCCAGAGTACTATTCTCTACATCATCCCCATTAAAACAACTTAAGCATAGTCATGAAAAATATAACTGAAGTTTTCAGATGTTACTAAACATAATGAAATAAAGGCATTGCCTTAGGAAATTACATTTTGTGTCATACCCATAAACTGAAATCAGCTCAAATAATTTTTTGAAGTTTATCAATAAGATTTTCATTTATCACCATCAGACTTTTGTCGTAGGTGTTCATATAATGTAGTATAAAAGCAAATGATATAGTGACATTAACGTCGTACAGAATCATTTGATGCAATGTTTAAACAACATGGAAATTAAGACACTTCCAGTATCAAGGTTAAATAACAGTAATGTGCCAATCATGCTTTTTTGCAGTGGGTATAGTCGATATGCCAAAAACATTTATATAATGGCAGCGTATGAGATATAAGCTTTAGTATAACCCTTTTTTTTGACAAATGAACAGTCTAGTTGGCATCATATGAATCAGTAGGAAATAATGATTAATGAGGTATGGACTACAGAGTGGCAATGTTACTTGGTGTTCACCCATAAATGTTTCCACTTATTTGTATAACTAAAAGAGAACTGGTAAACATCCAATCAGAACTTACCTTAACATATAAGTTCATAAAACTCCATGCATTGTATGCAGGCGCTTAAACCTTAATACTTTACTAGATTTTAACACTACAAGTATATTGTATGTGTATATAAACTAAAACATGACATGTTCAAAGGTTAATAAAAGAAAATTAAAGCTATTAGTTCTTATACTGGAACTGTGGAACATATGTTTGCCGAACAACTACAAATACAAGAAACTATAAATGAAAATGTTATAACTAAAAGGATCACCTTAACAATTCCACGATAAACATTAAGCCTGCAAGCAATCGATGACTTGACCTGTTGCGGTTAAATGGAAATCGGATTAGGATAAATTTTGGATTTAGATTGTCTACAAGATTTTTTGGCATGTCAAAACCCTGAGCTCTTATATGCATGGAAGGTTAATCCATCCCTGTATGTTCATTTTATCAAAGTCCAAAATGAAATTTACAATGAAATCGCGTGGATTAGTTAGCCTATACATGTGGGACATGGATTTTTTATATCTATGCGAGCATACCATAACAGAGTTTAATAAACAAATCATAAAAATATCTCACATACTCAAATTGGGGGTGGGGGGAATGATATCAATTGTCACGCACGAAAGTTAGTGTTAACTTCAAAACCACCGATTTGAATCGGATAAAAATACATGCCATAGTTGAATAACATATTCATGAAGCAATAAACCTGAAAAGCCTGATACTACTAAAGGTATAAAGGAAAACAGGTTAGGCACAACAAATCTATACACAACTTCTCAACATGAGCAAAATCAACTTATGGGCAAAATAATCATCAGTATTAACGTATAAATAGAATATCAATGTATACGATAAGCTGGAGAATGAACGTACAACACCACAATGTCCCTTGGTTCTTCTCTAAAGCTTTGGTCTAGTCGGAAACACAGCGCAGGCTGCAGCAAAACAACCAAATGAAAAAGAATGAAGTCGTCGGTGTTGTGCAGAGCTGACCAAAACATGAGTCATTGACTAACCGAGTAAACTAAGTTCTAAGCTAGCATAAATACTACATGTACTAGTTGAGCAACTTTTCAAAGTAGTCTGCATAAAAAGTGAGTATCATATGGACCTGAAGTTGTGATACATTAATGAGATAAATATGCAGATGTTCGGTTAGAAACATATATGCAAACACAATACAAATACACACACAAACACATATACATAGCTATTCCAGATTGTACCTTAGTTAACTCCTGTAACAGTGAATTTATTGCCTGTGGCATGCGCAATTATGGAGTAAGTGAGCCTTGTTACGGAAGGAGGATTGCAGAATATGTGATATATCAGTCCAGGCTGTAATCATAAGGAAGTACCACATTAATTCAAACCAGTTATTCCAGAGGCAATCTCAGTGGTATATCACATTTATAAGATGCCCTATTTAAACATATGTCTAATTGATACAAATATTGGTTATATAATCTATTATTTAGAAAACCATTAACATCTATAATTAAATAGCAATAAAAGTAAGTTTGAATGGAGTGTGATGCATAATTAAAATAAAAGTAATGAAAAGCACACCACACCTGGTCAAAATTTAGATTGAACTGCCTAGGTTTTCTCTCTGCTTCACCAGATCAACCAAATAAACCACGCATTGAATTAGTTGCACAACAAAATTCATACTCAATAAGTGATGTAACCAAACTAATTCAGCTTCTCGATGGATATAATTTCAACTAAGGTTTACCTTTGAAAACTAATTCCACTTCCAAATACTCCACATAGAATTGAAGTGAACAGCTCACAGTAATCCTTCATATATTCCACTGCTCAACACCAAGTACAGTATATGTCAAGAAAAATGCATCTAACTAAATTTAAATGTAACAAAGTACCCCAGGGAAAAAATGAACTTGCTCAAAGTACAAAGTGAGATCACCATCCTAATTTTAATCTCAAATGTCATAACGTTCATCAGTGTAGACAACAAATTTAGTAAACTATAAAACTTCATCACTGGTTGTTTTCGAACTTATGATTTACAGGTTAAATATGTTGATAATAGCGGTAATAAACATTTTTATCTTAATTATGGAGTTTTTATTTGAGAAAATAAACATTTTTCTTTATTTTTAGTGGCTGATTATTATACACTAAATAGAATATTGTATATAAGCGGTCATGAACTTGATCATATGGACCGTAATATCTTTATCTATGGTTTTACTAGCTGATTAATATTCTATTCTTATTTCATATTAGTTTTCTTTTTCTACTTTTAGTTGAATAAGTAGGGAGCAATGGAAATACAAAACAAATCAAAAGTATTCAGTGTAGGAGTACCGTTATTTGTATCATGGAAGATGAAGTACATATCTGTTTTGACTGAGCCTTCATTTAAAGCTTTTGAATTTACTAATTTTCTTTACTTATTTAATATATATAATATGTTAAGGTATGGTCATTTTTGACATTTCTTAAAATTAATCCCAATAGAAACTATCATTATCCACTTCCTTACCATTGGATCCTTCTACCTATACTAAACCCTGCTTTTTCAACTACTCTCATTCGTGAAATAAGATATCCAAAATGCCAGCTTATGAAATAGTGAAAGTAAAAAATGTCTTCATTCAGATTGTTGTCATTTCTATGCATAAGTAAAGAAAACCGCCCATACTTATTGGTCAAATAAGTAGGGAGACGGTTTTAAAGAGTTCAACCACCTTGTCTTTTTCTTGAAGGGGATTGAGATGTATAGGTTGAAGATGTTTATATACATCTTACAATATTTGTATTCACACTCAGTTGGTAATGTTTACATTAGATTCTAAATATATTTTTTCAAAAAAATTATTTCAAATGTAACAACCATTTTTATTAATTATAATTAGTACTAATATTCCTTTACTTGTTTATGATTAGACTATAGGAATGCATTTTTTTTCATTATTGAATTACATAAACTTTAAAGACTATTTTTTTTGTAAGGAGCACAACTATAACTTCAATTTTTATCTACACAAACCATGTATCATTCATTATTTTTAAGTGTGATGCTAAGGCCGCCATTGTTTTGTTTAAGGTAACCAACCACAACTGGCAATTCATATCTGACCATGGAGCCCTTGTACAAAAAGGTGGGCGCCTTTAGCACTAATATATTTTAATTAACATGCACAATTTAGAAAGTGTGTACTACATACAACGAAAATGTGGTGGCATATTTCAGAAAAAGCTTTATTTGCTTTGCTAAACCAAAGTCAAGTATTATGAAAGTTCATGATTCGAGTTGGAAAACTTATTTAAGGGGTCAAAAGTTTATTTTCTCAATTTTTTTATTTTCACATATTTTATGGTTGATATAAGTATTGACAAATGGTAATCCAATTTTTTTATTTTCACATATTTTATGGTTGATATAAGTATTGACAAATGGTAATCAATGGTGATTGCAGTGTAAAAACTATGCACTATAATTTATCAATTTTTTGAACAATGTTGATGTATTTACTATTTACTATCACTATGAAATAACTTGAAGCAAACATGTTACCTTACTATCGATTACATGGACAATTTGTTAGTGGGAAATCAATCAATCGATTACATGGACAATTTGTTAGTGGGAAATCAATCAATTACACAGAAGAAGGAACGAAGAACATACATACCATAAAGATTTGGTGAGTAATGCAAGAATTTTCTTGAGATTTGCCCTAAAAGGAGAAGCGAAGAGAGGTATTGTTAACGGTAGAAAAATTGAAACTTGAGAGGGACGAATCCTAATTTTGTTGTAAGTGGATTAGGGTTCGGTCTTGGATTCGGAGCCGAGGAAGAAGAGAGGAGGATGGAGAGATCTCGCGATAGAGGAATTTGTTTACAGGCAAGCAGCTCTGATTTAGATCTAGGTTTTTCTAATTTGGGGATGGGGAACATGCATTTGGATTTCCTCTAGACGTCAATTTGGAGTGAAGGAACTAAAGAGGAGGGAACACGAAAATTTCAATGATTTCTGTAGCGGAAATGAAAACGTGTAGCGGGAAGCTGTTTCCGGTCTAATACTCCATTAGATCATACTTATAAAACTTATTAAATATAAATTGTACGTCATTACATATATACTATTATCTATACATTATAATAATAAATTATTAATTAGAACTTATTAATATCAATAGGTAATTATAAATCATATTTGAATCACCATTTATAGTAGAAATTAAGGTTAATTCAATATTTCATTAATAATCATTATTTTATAATTATGAGTGTGAATTTTTTTGAAATTTTAGTTTCTAAATTTTATGAAATTTTTAAACATTTATTATTGATTATAATTTAAAAAAACCCATGTACCAGAACCATAGGTTATATATATATATATATATATATATATATATACTTTATTTCACGTTTACTTAACCTTTTTACTTTTTATTTACTATTTTAGATTTTATTTCACTTTTATTGAACATTTTTACTTATTATTATTATTATTATTTAAAAAAAAACCTTTATCGGACGCTTTTTTATTTGATTGGTTACTTTAAACCCTTTATATATATATATATATATATATGTATTATCATCATTATTTATTTTATTTCATTTTAATTTTGGGTTCCATATCTAGCCAACCCCAACTTGTTTGGAATATATGGCTTTGTTGTTGTTGTTGTATTATTGATTATAATTTATGGATCATCCCAAAGTATAGGACATTTGATTATTGCAAAAAACTACAATATTTTTAAAGTGATGGTTAAATTGAAGTTGACGGTAAAAAGTTTGAGTTGCTAAAATGTGCAAATATTTGATTTTGCATCCAAATGTAAGAAATACAAAATCGAAATACTTATTAATTACAGACAAAGTGACGGTGCAAATATTTATTGTTAATTGTAAATTATCATATATTTGATATTAATTTTCCATGTGGGCTACTTTTCGAAACAATTTCGTGTTTGAGGCCAGTTTCGAAACTTATTACCAAACATGGCTGGTTTATGCCCAGTCAGCATTTTATAACTGATTTCAATGGGCGCAACTCATAATTGCCCCCCATAGTTAAAAAAAACGAAAAAAATATACTTGCGTCGTACAATTATGAGTTTCCTGTGGCGCAATTATGAGTAGTGCCAATATAAACTTAAATTTTTTTTTTTTTTTGGGTATACACTAATGTGGCTTAGCCACATAACTGGTAAAAAAAAAAAAAAAAAAAAAAAAAAAAAAAAAAAACTGGGCGCAGCTATGAGTTACGCCCATTTAAAAGAAAAAAAATGTGGGTGCAACTCATAGTTGCACTCATATAAGGCAGTTACAAATTTGCTGATGTGGCTACTGACTGGGTATAAACCAGCCTTGTATGATAATAAATTTCGAAATTATAATGCGAAATTGTTTCGAAAAGTAGCCTACTTCGAAAATTTGTCCTTATAAGTTATAAGTGATTAATACAATATTATCTATAATTAATTATTAAATATTAATAAATGATATAATACTATTAATGATTAGTAATAAGTAATGTAAAATTATAGTTAGTAATTAGTAGCATACGATTAATATAATATTATTGATGGTTAGTTATTAAATAATAAAAAATAATCAATATTAATTTTAAGAAAGTATTGTAATTATTGATTAATAATTGTTGGAAATTAGTAAGAATTATTACAGCAGACATTTTTTTATCACTGTAAAATTGACATCAGTTAAAATGAACGTTTTATGACCGTTGTACAATTGGTACTTATTACAACCGGCATTACCC
The DNA here is from genome assembly GCA_030737875.1 of Allium sativum. NCBI lineage: Eukaryota > Viridiplantae > Streptophyta > Magnoliopsida > Asparagales > Amaryllidaceae > Allium > Allium sativum. The sequence continues at coordinate 1,016,102,625 of CM060913.1, read as the reverse complement.
GTTGTAAAATTGACATCTTTTACAATGGGCATTTTGTGACAGTTGTTAAATAGACATCTATTACAACGGACATTACGTGGTCATTGTAAAGTTGAAATCTATTACAACGAGTCTGAAATAACCATTGTAATAGCACTCTATTACAACAGGCAATCATTGCCCGTTGTAAAAAGAGCGTTGTACGGGACAGTTGTTACAACGGTCCAAAAATGACCGTTGTAGTAGCATTCTAATACAATAGGCAAAAAATAACCGTTGTAAAAAGAATGTTGTAATAGGGGTTTTTTTTTTTTTTTATTGTACCCTCATCCACATCAGAGGGCTTCTCTTCATCTCCATCAACCACCATTGAGGCCATCAAAACCCACAATCGAAAATAGTCATCTTTAGAAACTCCATCATATCCGACGTCAAAAAATATTAAAATCAATATAAAATCACTCTAAGCTTTGCGATGATCTAGTTCTGGTACCAATTGTTAGGGAAATTGCGTCTTTGTGGAAGCGACCAGGATCTTATTCACCCAAATACTTAAAGATGATTTCTATGAAAAACAACACAGATATGAAATCACACACGCAAATAAGATATTTCACCCAACAACCCTCTTTATTGATTCAACAATACAAATTTTGTTTACATACAATGGATCTACAACCAAAAAAATATACAAAATTACAAGAATCAATAATCTTATTGAGATAGGGAAAGAATTCTAGACGACTACAACTTTTGTTGGAGAAGGAGAACAAAGAAGAACGACGGCAAACCCTTGGATCAACTGAGGCACCAATAGGAATAGCTTATCTCAGCCCTCAACTGCTAATCTTCCTCTCCAGGGCACAAGCCCTAGAGGCACACAGCCTCTCAAGCCCTCAATTCGGTCATACACTGATCCAATCCTGAAAGCTGATTTTATAGAAAAATAGAAGGCCTAGGCAAATATCCAATTTGCCCCTCAGAAATATATCTAGAATATAATTATCCATTTCTTTCCTTCTATAAAAAAAATCAACCAATTAACCAATCAATCGATCAACCAGTCAATCAAATTAATTAATCAATCAATAAATTAATCAAATCAAATCAATCAATCAATTAATTGATTACAGCCTCTTCATTGACATATGTGATTTCAGTGGGTTATGCTTGTGGTTGTCAACTTGGAGGTTGCTAGTTCAAGCCTTGGAGATTTCCAGTTTTTTTTCCCAAGGACAACATTATTTGGTTATGCATGCCGTTATAGATGGTGTGCGCCTGGGGTAACCCAGAACATGGAGTCGGCTCTGATACCATCATCTCAAACTTCTTCGTCGTCTATTTCCAAAACTCATTAAACATGATTTGATTGTCGCCTAAGCATACAATCAATTATTACATTTTTAGATTTTTATATAGAGTGCATGCTCATATAGATGCTTTATAGAGTTTCTCTCATTGAAGTGCTTATTTGTTCAACCATTCCAAGCTATTGGGACTTGTTTCAATCCATAAAGCTCCTTCTTTAATTATGAAACCTTGTCTCCTTCTTTCTTGACCTCGTCTTGACTTTTCTTCAGTGACTCCCCATTTTAAAAGGAAGTTTTCGTATCCTTTAAATGTATCTTTCAAATGTTTTGAGCTACAAATGATTATTAGTATGATAGTTTTTATTCGAGCAACCGAAGCAAATACCTCATCATATTCAATGTTTGTTTGATTATAGAATTCTACCACTAATCTAGCATTGTATCTTTCAGCTTCTCCTTTGGTACTCTTTTTCTCTTCGTACATTCACTTCACACCGACCTCCTTATGAGATTTTGGATGTAAAACAAACTCTCCTATGTTGATCTTCTCAATTGCGTTTATCCCTTTATTTGAAACATTTCTCCAAGTACTCTTCTCTTCTCTTGTAAAGTATTTTTGAAGTTCATGAGCTCACAATCTGCAAATAGATAAAAGAGAATAAGATTGTTTTGGTATTCAGTTACCTCGTAAATTTCTTGAAAACTTCAAAAGTAGGAAACCATTTCCTTTGAGCTCGTCTTCTTAAGAAATCATAGCTAGTGAAATAGGTGGGGGTAGCAAGCTTGTAACAACCCGCATTCTACGCATCGAAGGATCGTAGAATATTTCTTTCTTTCTTATATGAAGTCGTATGGTCATGTGGCTTTGGGAAACGACCAATAGGGTCATTTCCCATGTTCATGTTTTTTGTCGATTTTTAAATGACCGTTTTGCCCATAGCTGATCTTGTTTTGGCCATAACTTTTGATTGGAAAGGAGTTTTGACCTGAAACCACTTCCATTAGATTTGTTTTATGGTTTACCTTTCCGTTGAGTGGTCATAATAGCCAAACGGACTTACCGTTTGGGAGATATGGCTGAAATAAGGTTTGGAAGGTGAAAGACTGCTTAACCGGGCCAAATAGGGTGATTGGTGAATGGGCCCATAACCCATTTCGGGATTAGGGTTATGAGGAGGCTGAAAAGAGTTAGGGTTTCATTTCAGTTTTCTAGCCTCCACTTACCTCTTAGAAACCCTAAAAATGGCCTCCAACCTCTAAATCACCTCCAAATCACTTTCTAATCAAGAATTAAGCTTAGCAACATCAAATTGAGGAGAGAAAGCACCAAGGCAAAGTTAGAGCTGTTGTGTTACATTGTGAACAGCGCCAAACAGAGATTTATTTCAGTTTTGAGGTTTTATTTGTGGCTAAGGTGAGTGATTTACATAGTTTTGCACTAATTATGGTTGATTAAGGGTAATTAGTGAAGATTAGCGAATTTATGCATTAATAAATTCTGGAAAAATATTTATAATTTCGAAAATAATGTTTTATACCTCTGTTAGAGATTTGGGTTGATTTGGTTAAGTTTTGTTAATCCTACGATTAGTTTTGCTTAAACATGCTTAAGGGAAAATATGGGATTTTGGCTATATTTGATCCGTTTTACATGCTAAGATTGTTGTTTTGATGTTTGTGAATGATTATACATGTTGTTATGACTGTATAATATGATTTGTGATTGTCTAGAAGTATTAGATTGGTCGAAAACGCCGTCGAATGGCGTAAACAGTCGCTGGAAGAAGTTGCAAGATTTTGGCCGATCCGGATCGGATCGGAGGAAGGAGCCCGATCTGAACCACCTTCCACAAGAGCTGCTCACACCCGACCCGATCCACCCTCGTGGGAATGAAGCTACTTCGACCCGAACCAATGCACCATGGAGAAGCTTGAGAGACCCGACCCGATCCGGAGTGCTTGGGAAGAAGGACCGGGCCAGAGGAGTTTTCCATGAAGCCAGGAGGTGTGGACTCTGATCCGAACCGCTGGAGGAAGGCCACCCCGACCCGACCCGCATAGCCACCTCCGAACCGAACCGATATATGGCGATTGGACTTGAAGGCCCCGATCCAATCCGCCAGGGGTGATGACGACGATATGAACCCGATGGGAGTACGACCTGAAGCAAAGTAAAGGAAGAAGACCGATCTGGGGAAGAATACCAATAACCCGAGATGCAAAGGTAGTCCAAATAAGAAGTTAGAGCTCAAGATCCAATTGGGAACCAACGAGTCGACTTCATGAGTTGGGCATTGCTGCGGGACGTGTGCAAAGGGGTTGTCGGTATTCATAACTTTGGTTCACCACTGAGAGACGGATAGTGGGCTTGTAGTGATAGTTGTACGGGATTGGCCCAATGGATAGGTGACCAAGGTAGTGGATATCGTATGTTTTACGCACTGAGTGAGATATGTGAGGACGGTTGCTATGTTTGATTTGTTTGCCATAATTATGACATGCACACCCCCACCCCCGTTATTTTTACACCATCTGTTCAGTGGCACCTTAGAGTATTGTACGGTATGTAGTGCTAACTCTTTGGTTGCAGGTCCAGGTTCAGGTATGATTGGATTATACCTGTTATTGTTCTGTTTTGTTGCTTATCGCTCATATCAGACTTTTTGTCTGACCCAGAGTTTTTTGTCTCTTCTTATTACTCTGGGTGCTCTCACGAGCAGACTAGAAACAGGTTAGCTGGTGATGCACGAGTAGCTGATCCGGAGGCTTCCACGTATGATATATATATATAGATATTCTCCATGTGTCGTTGGTGGTCACTACTTGGGCATTAGTAGTGTACCACCCTTATCTTGCTTTTACTTTAGAGACAGTTTGAAAAGTTGTAATAATGATGATGTGGAACATAAGCTGTATTTGAATTTTCCGCTGCTATGATAGTTTGTTTTCAGCTTATGTACTGCCTCACCTGTTTTATGTCAAGTATGTTGTTATTATATTTTGTTCCATGCACTGTGAGACATTCTACAGGTTTCTTTGTTAGTTCCTTCATCTTCTTTTCCTTCTGACGATCGTCCCATGCTAACTGGACATGTGTACAATGCACTTTTGGATCGGTTGGTGCGGGGCGGGCCGTCACATTTGGTATCAGAGCTCTAGGTTGCGTAGTTAACCTAGGGAAGTCATCAGGGAGAGATAGTATACATATATGAGAGCGCGTGTTTTTGATTATTTTGGTTTTCAAAAGCTATATATATTAATATAGCTAAGGATGAATTCGCACTGCACTAGCACCACTGTGGAGATGGTTAATCGTTTTCTCTTTACATATTGAACGATGAGCTGATACATAAGGGGTGCTGGTAGAGGAGCCAATAATGGGAATGCTGCTAACATGAGGGCGATGTTTACTGACCTCATGAGAGAAATGCTTCGGGATGTGCAAGGGGCAGCTCCCAATGCCGGTAATGGTGGTGGTCCAGTAGTGCAGGCGCCTAAGGCCGATTTCGCCAAGCTGTGCAAGGATTACACTAACCTTGGTAGGAAGCCGTTCCACGGAACGGAGTCGGCCACGGATGTTTAGGATTGGTTGGATAGCTGTGATCGTATCTTCGACAACTTGGGTATCGAGGATGCGATGAAGAGAAGGCTAGTGTCTCGTCAGCTGCAAGGACGGGCAATGAATTGGTGGAATGCTTTCAAGGCAGCAACTCCAGAGGATCAAGTCACTTGGGATCAGTTTAGAACTCGTTTCAGTGACAAGTTTATCCCAGCTGCTCAGAAGTCAGAATTGTTTAGGAAGTTCTTGGAGCTTAAGCAGAATGGTAGAGCAGTCTCGAAGTATATTGCTGAGTTCGACACTTTATCGAAATATGGGTTATCCCTAATAGATACTGCCGAGAAGAAGAACGAGAAGTTTATAATAGGTTTGGATCAGTACTTGGGGGAAAAGCTTGTTAACCACATCGGTGAGACGTTTGAATCGATTGTGGGGAAAGCATTGAGGTCAGAGAGTCTTTACCCTAAGTCGAAGACTGAGGTTGCATCTGCAGAGGAGCCAAAGCCGCAACTAAGCGGTGGAGGCAAGAATAATTATCAGAATAAGAGGAAACAAGACCAGACCATGGATGGTTATAATAAGAAAAATAAGAAAGGTGGCGAGTGCTTTAGTTGTGGTAAGAAGGGCCACTATGCCAGAGATTGTCGGGAAAAGCCTGGGGAAAGGAAGTGCTTTAATTGTGGCCAAGCAGGACATCACAAGAATGAATGTCAACAACCTCCTAGGGAGAAGCAGATCGTGAAAGCATATGCTATCAACGTTGTTCCTTCTTCGTCGAATGCCCCAACTGCGGCGTAGAAGGAAAAAGGTGTCGTTATTCGAGGTTTGCTTTCTATTTAAAATGTTTTTGATCGAGTTTTGTTTGACAAACTTGAGTTAGTCGATAGACCTTTAGTAGTGACGAACCTGATTGGTGGTTCGACTAGCCTCAATATGATTTGTCGTGACGTGGTCTTATCGAGTCATGGATGTATGCTTGTTTGTGATTACTTTGTTTTGGGCTTTACTGGGTTTAGCATTATTTTGGGGAGTCGACCTGCTCTAAAGGAATAGGGTGGTATTAGGTACCTACCTAGTGATGGCAATAGCAACTGGAGTCAAGGAAGCTGAGAGGTTATCGTTGTATTAAGTTCTAGTTGTCTCTGGGAGGCAAATGAGTGCTCCAGTGCTTAGTTGTTTTGCTAGTATCACTTCACATGGATTGTCCGAATTCGAGGAGATGTTCCTTGGGTGCTTGTCTGATATTGGTTTAGGCCTTTGGGGCTTGTGCTTGGGGAATGTCGAGTTCGACTAGGATGGTTTGCGTGAGGGATAAGTAGTTGTTGTGATTTTCATTGGATAATATCTTGGTTTACTCGAGGAGTAATGGGCAGCTGTGACAGGATAAGACTATTCGATAGTATGGATTGCCCCGAGTTAGACTCGATAGGGTTATGAGATGACTCGAGTGGGACTCGAGAAAGATGCAAAGTAATGTATTATTTAGGACCTTATGTTGATGTTCTTTTTGAAGAAATAGGATGTGTTCGTCGATCATGGAAGATGCAACAAAGATTACGATGATTCAAGTTGGACTTGAACTCGTAAAAGAAAATGGGTGTTCGTTGATCTTGGAGATGCAACGAATAGGGAGACGACTCACGTTGGACTAGGGTCTGTAGGTAATGGATACTCAAGACTGGGTCTGAGTTTATGGGTAATACATTGACTCGAGTTGGACTCGAGAAGGCTGCAAGGAATTGGATGGGGTCGAGTTGGACTCGAGAGGGCAACAAGATAATGGATAGACTTGGGTGGGACTCGAGTGTTTCAGGCGGACTAAAAGCAGGGGTATCTGGGGACGCTCGCTTACCTTGGATCTGTTGGACGTGATCTAGTTATCCTTGGGGGATAAACGTACGTTGGACGTACGGTAGTCCGTTTGGAGGCAGAGTTTCCATTAGTTATTGATGTTGGTTGGACCAGACATACAGGTATCAATGTATTCATGGCTTTGGCAGGTGATAGATAGGATTTGTTTGATGGATGCTATAATTGTTGTGTTTGCTCCTACCTTTCTTCTCTTGAGTATCACCTGTAGGATCCTGTTGAATGGAAATAGTATAAGTTTGTTGATCATGGTAATATGACGGGCGTAAGATACTTTACGTTAGACTTGAAGTATGTTGAGCATTGTGGAGCGTCCGTTGACCTTGGAGAGTCAGCGGACATAGGAGCTTCAAGTTGGACTTGGACTCGAAGGTAGGGTACCTAGATTCATTGGATGAGTCTAGTTCACCTTTAGAAGGTGAATGTACGTTGGGCGTGCAGTACGAGCATAAGTGGAGTACCCAGGTTCATTGGATGGGTCTAGTTTGCCTCTAGGAGGTGAATGTACGTTGGACGTGCAGTACGAATGTAGGAAGGACTCAAGTTGGACTTGAAAGGACATTTTGGAATGTAGTTGAAAGTTTGGCGTATAGGGTTGGATTACCTAAGAAGATGACAGTATAGACGAATGCTATAGTACCGGACTAGGTGCGATAGCTGATGGGTAGGAGACATGCCAGTTTAGAGGTTATTTTTCTGTAATGGAAGCAACTAGAGTATATCATGGGATATGACTTCAGACTTAAATGTGAATTGGATTCAGAAACGCTAATAAGCTTGACGATTAGATCGATCTAGATTAAGTGGATCGGTTCCAGTCAGAGGGACGATCCCAACCTATTAGAAATTACCTCTAGGGTAGAGATGGGAATCGATGGCGAGAGAGCGGCTGTACTTGGGAAGTAGAGAATGACATAAGAAAGTCGTATCTCTTTGCCTGGTAAGATTTACTTTGCAATTAAGTTATTCCACATGCTAGGATAGACTTGTTTTGCTTGTTTTGTATGTTTGATTGTTGTTTTATGGCTGAAAGGCATGCAGAACCCTTTGTGTGTTTTGGTTAAGGAATTTCGGGGACGAAATTTCTTAAGGGGAGGAGAATGTAACAACCCGTATTATACGCATCGGATGATCGCTGAATATTTATTTCTTTCTTATATGAAGTCGTATGGTCATGTGGCTTTGGGAAACGACCATTAGGGTCATTTCCCTTGTTCATGATTTTTGCCGATTTTTAAATGACCGTTTTGCCCCTAGCTGATCTTGTTTTGGCTATAACTTTTGATTGGAAAGGAGTTTTGACCTGAAACCATTTCCATTAGATTCGTTTGATGGTTTACCTTTCCGTAGAGTGGTCATAATATCCAAACGGACTTACCGTTTGGGAGATATGGCCGAAATAAGGTTTGGAAGGAGAAAGACTGCTTAACCGGGCCAAATAGGGTGATTAGTGAATGGGCCCATAACCCATTTCGGGATTAGGGTTATGAGGAGGCTGAAAAAAGTTAGGGTTTCATTTCAGTTTTGTAGCCTCCACTTACCTCTTAGAAACCCTAAAAATGACCTCCAACCTCTAAATCACCTCCAAATCACTTTCTAATCAAGGATTAAGCTTAGCAACATCAAATTGACGAGAGAAAGCACCAAGGCAAAGTTAGAGCTACTGTGTTACATTGGGAACAGCGCCAAACAGAGATTTATTTCAGTTTTGAGGTTTTATTTGTGGCTAAGGTGAGTGATTTGCATAGTTTTGCACTAATTACGGTTGATTAAGGGTAATTAGTGAAGATTAGCGAATTTATGCATTAATAAATTCTGGAAAAATATTTATAAATTCGAAAATAATGTTTTATACCTCTTTTAGAGATTTGGTTTGGTTTGGTTAAGATTTGTTAATCCTACGATTAGTTTTTCTTAAACATGCTTAAGGGAAAATATTGGATTTTGGCTACGTTTGATCCGTTTTACATGCTAAGATTGTTGTTTTGGTGTTTGTGAATGATTATGCATGTTGCTATGACTGTATGATATGATTTGTGATTGTCTAGAAGTGTTAGATTGGTCGAAAACGCCGTCGAATGGCGTAAACAGTCGCTGGAAGAAGTTGCAGGATTTTAGCCGATCCGGATCGGATCGGAGGAAGGAGCCCTATCTGAACCACCTTCCACAAGAGATGCTCACACCTGACCCGATCCGCCCTCGTGGGCATGAAGCTACTCCGACCCGAAACGATGCACCATAGAGAAGCTTGAGAGACCCGACCCGATCCGGAGTGCTTGGGAAGAAGGACCGAACTAGAGGAGTTTTCCATGAAGCCAGGAGGTGTGGACTCCGATCTGAACTGCTGGAGGAAGGCCACCCCGACCTGACCCGCATAGCCACCTCCGAACTGAACCAATGTATGGCGATTGGACTTGAAGGCCCCGATCCGATCCGCCAGGGGTGATGACGACGATCTGAACCCGATGGGAGTACGACCCGAAGCAAAGTAAAGGAAGAAGACCGATCTGAAGAAGAAGACCAATAACCCGAGATGCAAAGGTAGTCCAAATAAGAAATTAGAGCTCAGGATCAAGTTGGGAACCAACGAGTCGACTTCATGAGTTGGGCTTTTTTGCGGGACTTTGTGCAAAGGGGTTGTCGGTATTCATAACTTTGGTTCACCACTGAGAGACGGATAGTGGGTTTGTAGTGATAGTTGTATGGGATTGGATTCCGTCATGGCCCAATGGATAGGTGACCAAGGTAGTGGATATCGTATACTTTACGCACTGAGTGAGAGATGTGAGGATGGTTGCTATGTTTGATTTGTTTGCCATCATTATGACATGCACACCCCCACCCCCGTTATCTTTACACCATCTGTTCAGTGGCACCTTAGAGTATTGTACGGTATGTAGTGCTAACTCTTTGGTTGCAGGTCCAGGTTCAGGTATGATTGGATTATACCTGTTATTGTTCTATTTTGTTGCTTATCGCTCATACCAGACTTTTTGTTTGACCCAAAGTTTTATGTCTCTTCTTATTACTCTGGGTGCTCTCACGGGCTGACTAGAGACAGGTTAGCTGGTGATGCACGAGTAGCTGATCCGAAGGCTTCCACGTATGATATATATATATATATATATATATATATATATATATATATATATATATATTCTGCCTGTGTCGTTGGTGGTCGCTACTTGGGCATTAGTAGTGTACCTCCCTTATCTTGCTTTTACCTTTAGAGACAGTTTGAAAAGTTGTAATAATGATGATGTGGAACATAAGTTGTATTTGGATTTTCCGCTGCTATGATAGTTTGTTTTCAGCTTATGTACGGTCTCACCTGTTTTATGTCAAGTATGTTGTTATTATATTTTGTTCCATGCGTTGTGAGACATTCTACAGGTTTCTTTGTTAGTTCCTTCATCTTCTTTTCCTTCTGACGACCGTCCCGTGCTAACTGGACATGTGTATAGCACACTTTTGGAGAAAATGTCGGTTGGTGCGGGGCGGACTGTCACAAAGCTCCACTCTTGATTGTTCCACAAATGGTCATTGCATATCATCTTCTTTAAAGTGTGAAAAGAAGTTTTTCCTTTATTATGGGTGTGCTCCTCAATCACATTCCCCTTCTTTATTGAACACGACATCTCGACTAACCATATTTTTCCTGTATTGGAGTTGTAGAGGTTGTAGCTTTAGGAATAAGTGTTGTAACCAATGAATATTTACTCTCACTTTTGTCATCTAACTTTCTTCATTTTTTGTTTGATATGCAAATGCAGTAATAAATGAAAGATGTGATAAAAGGAAAGCATGCGTGGATATGACAAAAGGAAAGATGTGATAAAAGGAAAGCTTGCGAGTACAATATATTTCAATATCAAGTATTACCGCATATAGCCTGTGCAACAAGCACCTGCACTAATAAAGAATGATGTGATAAAATGAAAGCTTACAATATATTTCAATATCAAGTATTACCACATATAGCCTGTACAATGGTTACCTGCACTTGCCTATTTTTACATCCTTCCTTTTGTTTTGTATATAGGCTGAAACATTTATTCTACTTTACATTATTATAAATATAGGATACCACTCAACCTTTATTACAATTATGAAATAATAAAACTTTTCTTCAATGTTATCTCTATTGTTCTTTGTTTCTTTCTTGGTATATGTTGACGGGCCTTTCGGACAACCCATCAAGACTCGACATTGCCACTGGCCCATGCCTTGGATGCCCGAAAGAGGTAGCCAAAGTCAAGAAGTGGGCCGACCGATGAGGCCCGCCACTTAAGTTTATCACCCACACTAGGCGCAATCCAAGAGAAGCCCGCTGTGAACAGGCATACTTAGCCATATTGCACCAGCTGCGAATCAGAGGCCCTCCTGTAGAATAGCTCACGCCTGACATTACCCGTTCCAAGCCATCCGAATAGGATGGGTCAATTTCCACCTATTGTCGGTAATTCGAGGAATACCAATTCGTTAGGAGGAAAATACTTCTTCAGACTTAACTACTCTTTTGTATCCTACAACACATGTCCAAGCTAGCTCAAGTACTGTATCACCTATAAATACTGCTTTTGGACTCAGAAGAGGGGACTTTTGGAAGTTTGAATGCTCTAGCTTTTGTATATTTGTTGATTTCTTGTTGTACTGGGATTATAACTACTCTGTCTAATAGTTGAAAGAGTATATAAGAGATTACAAGTGGACGTAGGCTCATTAACGCCGAACCACTATAAATTTGTGTGATCTTCTCTATTTTAAGTTTTTACAATCATTTGTCTTCATGTATTCCCTACATAACCCTTTCTTTTGGTGTATGCCAATTTTTGGTGTCAACACTTTGGTGCTTTCATTAAGAATTGATATTCTCAGCCTAATACAGATTTTTGTTCTACTTTCGGATCACCAAGTCCAAGACGAAAATCTTACCTTCATTCTTACATTGTTGAGTTATGGCTGGAAAAATAGCTCGTAATACCGGAAAACAACCACAAGTTGGGACATCTACGGAAGTGGTCGGCAGACCGGCCGCTCCTGAAACTGCTTCAAATCAACCTGTATTGCCCCTAGTGGCAGATTCGGCTCTATCCTCAGCTTTCGGCATCCGAGATGAGTTTATGACTGTATTCAATGAGCTCCGGGAAACTACGGATGCCTTAAAAATTCATGCTCGCGAAAATGCTACGATGCGATAGGATATGGATCGCATGTCAAGGCAATGGGAGGAGTTCAAGAATCAACAAACTTGGGCGGTCAGGGACCATCAACTCCCTCCTCCCAAGTTAGACCATATTTCAGAGATCTTATCATCGTCCGGGGGAAGAAGGGATCCACGTCAGTCTCAGTCCGTTAGAAAGACCCGAGAATGTCCGCCAATGGCGTCTCGAGGGACGTCTAGACCAGGAGCAGGCGACCAAACTCAGGTCGATCAAGTCGATGTGGAGACCATCGGTACCGTGGCCCCACAAAACCGAGAAGCCTCTCCCACTACACCATAATGGCCATTTGGTGACCTTTTTTTTTCCAATCGCCAACACTTATTTGTGTTGTAGTGCAATAACAAGAATAAGCGTTGTTGTATTAAAAAAGTGTTGCCAAAAATACATAATTGTATTTTTTTATTGCCAACGCTTATTAGGGTCTTTAAGGGTGGGTTCGGGGGGTAAGAACGTAAACTCAGCAGTGTAACCCTATTTCCCCTTTCACGTTGCTTTCTCCCAACGCTTTCACAATTTCGGCCGCCTAAATCAGTAATCCCACGATCCTAAAGAAGAAGAAAAAAACAAAGAAAAAAAAACATCCGAGCATGGCGCTATCTGATTTTAGGGGTGCCTTCAGGTTTCAACTCGCTTTCGCATTCGATTTTGGGGATTTTGTTCGATTTGTGCTTGCATTCGCTCACAGTCAGGTATAAATTTAATTCTCATCTTTATCGATTTGTGAAGCCGAGTGTTGTGATGTAATTTGCTGTGATTTTTGGTGATCTTAGACTCTCAAGGCTTCCTATATTATGTTGAGAGATGTGTTAAATCAGAAGAAAATAGCCACAATCTTCTTGATAAATTACACGATGCAACTGGGAGGGGTCAGAGCCCGTTCACAATCTTTCCTCCATCGGAAGAACCTGAAATCATAACTATAATAGAACCTGACACAGGAGTTGCAGGTTTCTTTTCATGCTTTTATACACCGAACTCTGTTCTTTCATATTCAGTTAACTTTCAGAGATTTTTCCAGACAAGAAATTTTATATTATAGCACGCAACCTGTCATCTGAGTTGGGTTAATTTTGTTAATTTTCAAGTAAATCGTGGGGTTCCTGGCTATATAATTATTTAGCGCATATTTCCTAGTAAATTATTTTTTGATCTAAATTGAGATCTGGGTTAGATTGCTTCTTTGATTCTTTAGCGGTACATTGGGTAGTTTTACACTGGACCGTGGTTTCCCAGTTATGAAATTGGTCAGTGTTATTTTGTCACTTAACATGGTCCATATTATTGTGTTGAGGATATTTCTTTTGAATTTGTGCTCAGATACTCGCTACCAATACAAGCAGTTTCCTTTAAATATTAGAGCTATAGAGCAGGAAGAAAAGTGCAGGCCAATCTTAGCATCAATAAGTGGAAGCATTTCAGGAAGACATATGAGGTACAAGTGTTGGACTACATCCGTGAAACTATAAAATACTTCTGAGGTTCCACATTGTTGTTGTTGTGTAACTAACCATCAATACTCATATTATTTAGATCGCCTTCTTTTATTGACCCGGAATCAAAAGCTGAAAGCTTGAGTCCCAGAGAAAGAGCTGTAAGTAGTTTAAATCATGGTATTGATTACATTATCATGTTTTCATTGCACGTATGATGATATAAAATTATAATTTCTCATATGACACTGTTAGATCGAAATTTGGACCTAACATCCAAATTGTTATGAACTGTAGAGAATTTTAAATGAGGAACGAGGAAAAAGAAAATAACACTCAGAATTTATAGTGGTTCGGCGTTAACGAGCCTACGTCCACTTTATATCTTATTGATTATGCTTTAAAAGCTAGTACAACAGTGATTTCTCTCAATATTTCAGTGGTTTGACAACAATGGCAGAATCAGTACTCACTATTGCCAAAAGGATCCCGAAAAATGCCAAGCTCTGGGCTATTTATAGCTGATTTTGTCAGGCGGATCGCGGACACGTGGCACGAATCCCGAGATCATCGGATCGCATCGCCACCATTGAAGAAACAGTCAAACTAGCCGTTGTGAACAGGTGTCGTGATTTGCTTGAAAATCGGATCGTGCAGATGGGGAGAATTGGTCCAGATGACGGTTAGGAACACGTGTCGCCAGATCCGTGCGATTCGGATCGCTGAAGACCAGCTCGTGATTGAATGGGTCAGAGGGTTCGGTACGTACCAAGGGATCGGATCGGTTCGTTCTGGGCAACAATATATAAGTTTGGATCGGATCGCCTGGAGGTGCCGTTCGTTGACGAGATGGGAGCGATCCGTTCCTGGGCGAGTCGATGGAGTGCGATCCATTTCTGGGTGAGACGATGGAGTGCGATCCATTTCTGGGCGAGACGATGGTGTGCGATCCATTCCTGGGCGAGACGATGGAGTGCGATCCATTCCTCCAATTTCTTGGGGGACTTGGTTTCCTGTTTTCCTTTTATGAATGATCCTGGATGGCTTGGTCAAAAAGCGAGCCAACATTTTGCCCCCTCGAAGTATGTTTTATTGATGATGGAACATGCTTCGAAGATTCTTATTTACCCTATCTTGAAGGGACGTAAATTAACAGTCGCATTGGTTCAAATCGACACATGTATGAATCAGATCGCCATAGGACGACACGGTCCGATTTGGTCATCTGCTCGTCTCGTGCCGAGTTCCTAGGCTCTTGTGCGAAACGGGGCGTATCTTCCTTCGAGCCGTGTCGGGCTTTGAGTTTTGTGGGCCACTGTTTCAAAGCGGTCTGTGGGCTTCTATGCGATTCCATCTTTGGATCGTGGCCTGCATGGTGCTTCGTGGACCGAATATGACAAAGGAGGGGAGACAAACGGTCACCTTCTTTGCCTATATAAGCCGACGCTCCCCTCTTCATTCTCCTTCTTCTTTCTCTCTGCCGAATCGTCTCGCGTTAGCCATTGAAAAACGAACCCAACTTTCTAAAACTTTCGAAAATCCAAGTATTCTCTCAGTTTTTAGAAAGGTAACTTCATAGAAAGCATTCTCATATTACTTTCCTGAATTTTTACGGCTGATTCGAGGGAGAAACAATAGAAATCCGCAATTTTCTGAATAAATTACCAAGTCGCCATGGCCATTGAGCGTGGAGCTCAGAACTTGAGGATGGGAAGGAGAAGAGGAAGAAGAAGGAGGCAGAAGGGGAAGGAAGGCCGACTCGGATCGTGGTCAAGGATTGAAGACGAAAGCGAGTGGCGAGACGAAAGATTGAGGTGGCAACAAAGGGTCGTATCGTGGCAGTCGCAACGGTTCGTGAGGGAGCAATCCCTTCGTCCGGCGATTCGATGAGGGGCGATCTCCCTGCCCTACGATCCGGAAAGGGGCGATCCCTCTGCCATGCGAGTCGAAGTGGGCGATCCCTCTGCTATGCGGTCCGTCTCACGGCTGGTGATACGAAGAAATTTCAGACTTTAATCAACGCCTTGTCGCTACAAAACTCTGAACAGTTAGGATAGAGCCTTGATGTTGGTCTTTCTGGACTAAATGACCTCATGATTTGACTGCATATGACGACTAACGACTTCTGATAACCTTGACTGCTTTCATGCTTTATTATTGTTTTTAATAATGTGCACACACAAGCACACACACCAGCACTTGCACACACGGGGGACGGGTAGTGTTGATCTTATCGTTCATATTTTCTCATCCTTGCAGCAATGTCGAACGATCACTCTTCCTCAAGATCTGTAGCCGAAACGGAATCCGAGACTCCTGAACAGTATAATCCTCAAATTCCTCCAATCAATCCAGGAGGTGAAGATTCTGGATCTGAGTATAAAGCCACAGAATCAGATCCGACAGAAAGTACTTCATCCAGCAACAACTCCGAGTCTGACGAGCGAGCTCCGGACGAAGTCCCAGGCGCAGTCGGGATAGATAAATTCTCTGATTCTTTAGCGTCCAAGCTTGACGAGATAAAACTCAAGAGAATCTGCTTAAGACACGGCATTCCTTGGGACGATGTCTTGACACCTGGAAGCGAAGACAGACCCCATCTAGCGCCGGAAGGGTACATGTCGATCAGTCGAACAATGTGTCTAGTAGGAGCTATTCCTCCGTTCCCTCCAATTGCCATTGAAACTCTGAGACGACTAGGCATTGCTCCGATGCAGCTTCACCCAAATGCCTACGCATCTCTATACTCTTTATATGTTGCTTATGCGGAGATCTTGCATGCCGAACTTAAATTCAGAGATCTGGTGTTCTTCTTTCTCTTCAAGCACCGTTCTTCTGCAACTCCAAACTTTTCCTTTTTTGAATCAGTGGCGAACAGGAAAGTTCTGTACGACGGATACAGCAACATCGGGGATCCTAAGTCCGACTGGTTTTACATAAGAAAACAGGCTGGATGCTCACGGAGATGGCTCAAATCAAGTAAACTTTGATCGCCTAGTCGAATATCTTGCTTAAGGAGCCTAAGTAATAACATTCTTCCGCTTTTTTCCTTTGTCTTAAACAGATCATGTCTTCCCGAAAACAGAGGGTGCATTATACAACAACCGGTTGTCCATTCTTTTGCAAAGCAGATCCGACTTTTTAAGGATTAAAAAATGCATTACTGATGACAACCTTCATAAGCATCGCCTTCTGGATAGAAAATTTGGACTTGGGACCGGCGGCAAACCTTATAAATATGTGCCCCCAATGGAAGGAGAGGGAACTTCGCAAGCGATGGAAACAACTAAATTTCGCAAAAGTCCTTCTCCGATAGTCATCCAAGACGACGAAGACTTGAATATATACAGATGGGATGAGTCCCGCGGTGATGTGTCGAAGGAAATCCCTACCTCTGCTCCAATGGAAACTGTTGGTGATGACGACTTGACAGAAGAACAGTTATTCGACGAGCTGAATAAAATCCCTCTGCCCGACATTGAATACACGGAAAAAGACTTCGGCGAGGAGCCTTTCTTTTATGCTCCCGAAGAGGCGACTGATTCAACAAGGGGACAGTAAGCGGGTCAAATGAGCCTGTCTCCAGGCCCGGGTCTGTTAGGGGGGAATTATATGGGATGCACACCTTACACACACCGCCTGACCGTGCACTATTATATCGTGGATATTCAAAGTTATAATATGCTCTTCTTTTCTTTTTACAGGAGCGATGCCCCGCAGGAAATCCTATTCGTACCGTTCTCTTCGCGAAGGCACCCCCAGCCTTCGTCCGGGTACTGAGCGCCCTCGCGGTCCCCCTCATAGGCCGAGCTCTTCGCAACCTCGATCTCCACCCAAATCAACCTCTACCAGGCCTTCGAGTCATCCGACAATTCCGACTGGGGGAAAGACACTTCCAAAAGAGTTGACTCCTCCAAAGAGTGCGCCTTCCCACAGTCGGTCGTCCAAAAGGCGTCATGAATCCAAAGATGGGGACAGAGATTCATCCAAAGAAACTGAGCAAGAGAGAAGTAACATTGTCCCCACCAGCCAACCAGAGTTAGCTGCCTCCGGTTCACGGGATTACGTTCACGGTCCCGAAATCCAAGGTAGGCTGGAAAAGCTACGGGAACAATTTCCAGGAATGTTCTTTGATAGGATGGTCTTTGTTCCTGCCTTGGAACCGGTCCCTAAAAACTGGGATAAAGAAGTTATCGGGCATATCCGTCACGTGGCCAAGCAGTACGAGATGATGAAAAAGCACGCAGTTGATCTTTCGGAAGTCATCCGAACACTTGAAATAGAAGCTCACAGGTCTAAAGCAAAACTTGAAAATAACGAAAGGGCTAGGACAAAATTAGAGAAGGACCTGGAAGACGCTCAAGCCCAGCTTGCTTTGGCACAGAGAGACGCTGCAAACTATAAAACTGAATTAGAAAATGCCAAACAGCGCTTTCATTCAGAACTGGATTCCAATGGCCAGGAAAAAATGGCCTTAAAAAAGGAGGTTGAAGACCTCAGAATGGCCAACATCGAATTGGTAACGGCACAAGGCCATTTTGAGACTGAGAAGGCTGCTTGGGAGGCGGAAAAAGCGAGTATAAAAGAAAGTTTGGCGCTGGCAGAGGCGGAAAAAGTGATCTTGAATGATCAGGTGGCAGACGCGGAGAGACGGGCAGCTCTTGCCGAAAAGAACGTTGATAGCGCCATTGAAATGGCCACTGCCTCCAACAACAAACTCCTTGAAAGAGAGAAAGAAATCGAAGGGTTTGAGGAGATGATTTTTGATTTCCTTGGCCAGGTTCTCAAAACTCGCAATATCTCATGGATCCCGGATTATCATGTTACTTTGGCCAACTTATGGGATGCCATCGTGGAGGGCGAAAAACATAGACTGGGGGTCGAAGAGATCAATGAGGATGAATTGATGAAGAGCATCCTAAGAGACAACGAGCCTGAGGACCTGGCAGAAGGTCGTCGCTTAATCCTGGCGGAAATGGAAAAGGAGAGAACCTTGGCTAAAGGTAAAAGCAAAATTGATGAAGGTTCCAGCTCCGCCGCGAAGTCTAAAACCTCCGAAGTTGAGGAGTACCATCCTGACGATCCGCTAATCCCCTTAGGTCTAACTCCCGTGGTTGTTGGAGCATCCGGATCTACTCAAGAGGGAGCATCTGCTGAAGGTATCTCTCTCTTGTCCCCGCAATTTGCTAAAGCGATTGCGAATTGTCGTCGTCTAGCAGGACAACCCATTGAATTAGCAATGCGTGTCTCTCATAATGCAGGTAGTGAGCCCGTTGATAAGGGTGCTGAAAAAGAGAGAGAAGTGGAGAAGGAGGCTGTCCTGCCGGGTGCTGGTCCCGATGTACTCAAGGATGCCGAGACTATCGAAGCTTTAAAAGACATGGATGGTCGCCATGTGGATGACGAAGAGGACATTACTGGCTCCAAAAAGGCCGATGATGATGATGATGAGGAACCCCTGGCCAGCCGAAAAGCCAGACAAGAGAAAGAGTTGGCTTCAAAGAAGGTGGGAGATGAGGCTTTGGACGTGGTCCCTCTTGCAGAGTTCGATCCCAAAACTGGGATGATTATGAAAATCCAGTCCAAGTCCATCAGCCGACAGCTTCACTTCGCAAACCCCGATGACTTCCCGGCTTCCCTCTCCAGTAGAAGCAAGGGAAAAGAAGGGGAAGAGGAGACCTCAGAGGAGTCAGATGCTCCCCTTGCGGACAAGCGGAAAAGGAAGAAGGAGGATCCATCTGAAGCCGACAAGGAAAGGCTGGAGAGGCAGAAGCGAGAGAAGAAATCAAAGCATAAATTGGATGTTTGTTGATATTTTGTCTTTAGGTTTCCCACTGGCCAGGAAGTGTAATTGTGAGACTGGTCCTCACTTTTGTTTCTAAATTGTTTTCACTTTGTTGATTCGCAGTACATAAACAAGGATTTGTTTCTCCTTACATCATTGTGTACCTGTATTCATAGAAACTTTCCACGTTTAGTCGTTAGCCAACTATTAATAATTATAAGTCAGTCAATCAACAGGAAGAAGAATGTTCATGCTATGTTACACTGTTATATTAAAGTTTAGTGTTTGCATAGGAGTGCCTGGTGCCCCCCAATCAGTTGTTAGAGTTTTACGCTTGGCGATTCGTTCGCTTCCCGATCCTTCAGCGGGGAAGGAGCTATTTCTCAGCGCTCAATCGGAGACGCCTTTATACTCTCTCTGGAGAGTTAGAGTTCGAGCTCAGCGATTCATTCGCTCCCCAATCCTTCAGCGGGAAAGGAGCTCTTTCTTAGCGCTCAATCGGAGACGCCTTTATACTCTCTCTCTCTCTGGAGAGTTAGAGTTCGAGCTCAGCGATTCATTCGCTCCCCGATCCTTCAGCGGGAAAGGAGCTCTTTCTCAGCGCTCAATCGGAGACGCCTTTATACTCTCTCTCGACTCTGGAGAGTTAGAGTTGGGACTCAGCGGTCTGCAATCATGCACGCTAATCAAACTCGTCTTAGGTTTACATTTTAATCCAAGCTCCGAGGATTAAAACCAGTCGGATAGGCAGTTGGAGCATTTACCAAGGCTTTGGGTTCCTTTGATTAGTTTACGAGAGGAACTGTTGGCACCGGACTTCGGGTACCTGCATTATTCACACTGATTTTCATAGGCAAATAAATAAAGATGCAATAAAGGTAAATGACACACAGTATTTTTATAGTGGTTCGGTCGAATCATGACCTACGTCCACTTTATAATCTCTTGCTTTAAGGAATCAGACTGTTCTAGGCAAGTCATGCCCTGTACATAGTTTTTTTTTTTTAAACAAAGCAAAAGAATAAATTTGAAGCTTCTCATGTTAAATATGGCCGTAGATGTTGGGCATTCCACACTCTGGGGATTTCCTTTCCATCTACGGTTGCCAGCTTGAAGGTTCCATTATCAAGCTTGCTGAGAATAGAGTACGGTCCTTCCCACTTCGCTCCCATATGAGTTGGGGGTGGAAAGACACGTTTCAGAACCAAGTCTCCGGGTTCCCAGGTTTGGGCTCGGACCTTTTTGTTGTAATATCGGGCGACCTGTTGTTTGCATCTCAGAGCACGCAGGTCGGCTTCATCCCTCTTTTCTTCGATCATATCCAGGGACTCAAGGAGCAATTCATTATTGGACATTGGATCATAATAGGTCACCCGATGAGAAGGTACCTTTATCTCAATCGGGATGACTGCTTTCGTTCCAAAAGCGAGGGAGAACGGGGTATGTCCTGTCGCTGATTTATATGTCGTCCTGTAGGCCCATAGTGCCAAGGGCAATTTATCAGCCCACATGGCTCTAGCCCGCTTCATTCTTCTTTTCAGAATGGACTTAATTACTTTATTTGCAGCTTCGACTTGCCCGTTCGATTGTGGGTGTGCCACGGAGGTGTATCGATTCTCGATGTGATATTTTTGGCAGAAGTCTCTGAATTCAGCACTATCAAATTGAGTTCCGTTGTCTGTTATCACAATCTTTGGAATTCCAAATTGGCAAATGATGTTTCTCACAATGAAGTTGATCACTCGTTTAGTTGTGATTGTAGTTAGTGGTTCTGCCTCGACCCACTTAGTGAAATAATCTATGGCCACAATAGCAAACTTTGCTCCGCCCCTTGCTATGGGGAGACTTCCTATGATATCAATTCCCCACATAGCAAAAGGCCATGGACTCATCATTGTTTTTAACCGACTTGGAGGCGCTCTAGGTATCTTTGAAAATCTCTGACACGCATCACATCGTCGTGCATATCTTACTGCATCCTTGTTTATGGTAGGCCAGAAGTAACCATGCCGCAATATCTTTTTCGCCAAAGTTTGCCCTCCACTGTGGTCGCCACATTCGCCTTCGTGGACTTCTTGCAGCACACGTTTGATGTCATCGTGGGCTATACACCGAAGGAGGGGCATTGAAAACCCTTGTCTATAAAGGACTCCACCTTGCAGTACGTATCGGGCGGCTTTACGAATCACTTTACGCCTCTCGCTTTTCTTGGTCGGAAGCGCTCCACCCATTAGGAAATTCTTTATAGGGGTCATCCACGACTCCCTTTCTGGTTCCGTCTCTAGTACTAGGTCGATTTCCATCTGATCAATGCTGGGGGACCGAAGTACTTCAACGGGGGCTAGCCCTATCATTTCAGGATCGTTAGAACTAGCCATCTTTGCCAACTTGTCTGCCTGCTGATTTTCTGACCGCGGAATATGAGATATGCTGTAGTGATCAAACTCATTCAGCAGTTCTTTCACTTTCTTTAAGTATAGAATCAATCTTGCACTTTTAGCTTGGAATCTTCCAGTAACTTGATTCACAACTAACTTGGAGTCGCAGAAGATGTTCAGCTTTGTGACTTCTAGTTCCTTTGCAATCTTTAATCCGGCTATCAGAGCTTCATATTCGGAATCGTTGTTAGTGGCCTGAAACTCCATTCGGATGGCATAGGTTATCAATCGTTTCTCGGGGGTTTCAAGCACTATTCCAGCGCCGGATCTTTCGTCGTTCCTAGCACCATCAGTATATAATCTCCAGACATTAGGGTCGAAAAGTAACTTTGAGGGTTCCACTTCTTCGTTTGCTATATCTTCTTCAGGAACAGTGAATTCGGCTATGAAGTCGGCTATCACTTGCCCCTGAATTGACCGTCTAGGCTGAAAGTTCAAGTCAAATTGGCTTAACTCTATGTTCCATTTGAGTAACCTTCCAGATGTCTCCGGTCTCTGTAAAACTTGCTTGAGTGGATGATCAGTATATATGGTAATAGGATGTGCCTGAAAGTAGTGCCGAAGTTTTCTGGAGGCAATCAGTAAACTATACGCCAGTTTTTCTATCCGTGGATAATTACGCTCTGCTGCTGTCATTTTTTTGCTCACATAATACACAGGTCTTTGGACCTTTTCCTCTTCCCTTACCAACGCTGAGCTGATTGCATGAGATGATACTGCCAAATACACGAATAAATCCTCGTGGTCTATTGGTTTAGATAGAATCGGAGGTTTCTCCAAGTGTCTGAGCAAATTCTGAAACGCTTCTACGCAATCAGGTGTCCATTTAAAGTGGCGTTTTCCTCGCTTTATTAATTCGAAGAATGGGATGCACTTATCCGTAGCCCTGGAGATAAATCTGCTTAGTGCGGCCACTTTTCCGGCAAGGCTTTGCACATCCCTAATTTGCCTAGGTTCCTGAATGTTCCTGATTGCCGTGATCTGGTCCGGATTAATCTTGACACCGCGCGAACTGACAATGAATCCTAAGAATTTTCCAGAAGCAACACCGAATGAACATTTGGTGGGATTGAGTTTCATCCCATACTTTCGAAGAATGCTGAACATCTCTGCCAAGTCAGTAGTGTGTTGAGAGGATTGCTTGGATTTAACCAACATATCGTCGACGTATACTTCCATTGTTTTCCCGATTTGGTTATAAAACATTCTGTTGACCAAACGTTGGTACGTAGCGCCTGCATTCTTCAAACCAAAGGGCATTACTACGTAACAATATAATCCCAGATCAGTGATAAAACTAGTATGCTCTTGATCCGGAACATGCATTGGAATTTGGTTGTATCCTGAATAAGCATCCATGAATGAGAGAAGCTCGTGACCTGCCGTCGAGTCTACCAACTGGTCAATTCGAGGTAATGGGAAACTATCTTTTGGACAAGCTTTGTTTAAATCCGAGAAGTCGATACACGTTCTCCACTTCCCGTTGGCCTTCTTTACCAGGACTGGATTCGAAATCCAGTCTGGGTAAGTTGAATCTCTGATAAACCCATTACTCTTTAGCTTTCCAACCTCTTCTTTCAAGGCAGCGGACCTCTCTGGGCCCAGCATTCGCCTTTTTTGCTTTACTGGAGGATGTTTGGGGTTAATGCTCAAAGAGTGGCTCATGATTGATGGGGATATCCCGCACATGTCCGCGTGGGTCCAAGCGAATACATCCAAGTTGTTCTTTAAGAAAGTCGTCAATTCTTCGGCAAGAGTTGGACTTAACTGGGATCCAATCTTAAGGACCTTCTCCGGGTCACTGTCATCGATTGGCACATCCACAGTTGCCTCGTTGGGAGTCGCCGTTCTGCCCCCGGGTTCTTGATCCTCTCTGGGATCTATATCCTCGGGCATCACTCTAGGCAACTCTCCAACAATTATCCTCTTTGGTTGCTATAAGGTTTCCGCCCCCAAAGGGGGAGGAGTGCCTTTAGTTTCGATATCCCCGCCGTTGCGAAGCAACTTTAGTTCGGCAACATAACACGCTCGCGCAGCAACTTGATCCCCTCTGACGATACCAATGCCAGCTTCTGTGGGGAACTTCAATAGCAAGCACCAGGGGGCTGTACAGGCTCTGAACTTTGCGAGGGCCGGTCGGCCCAAGAAGGCATTGTAGGGCGATTCGACATCCAAAACCACAAAGGGAAGGATTCTCACTCTCTGGCGTTCTCCTTTCCCAAGTGTAACTGGCAATTCTACATAACCCATAGGTGCAGTGGATGCTCCGTTGAATCCACGGATCCATCCTTGGCAGGGCTTCAAGTCTTTTATCTCAAGATTCATCTGGTCAAAGGCCTTTTTGAAAAGAATATTAATGGAACTCCCGTTGTCCACCAGAACCTTATGAACAGTGGC
Source organism: Allium sativum (assembly GCA_030737875.1). Classification (NCBI taxonomy): domain Eukaryota; kingdom Viridiplantae; phylum Streptophyta; class Magnoliopsida; order Asparagales; family Amaryllidaceae; genus Allium; species Allium sativum. The sequence continues at coordinate 1,016,078,633 of CM060913.1, read as the reverse complement.
TGGCCCAATGGGTATCGTAATTACAAGTGGATCTTCAGTTGGAGCATGGACTCCGATGCTTTCTCATTCTCGGAAAACAACGTCATCAGTCATCATCTTCTGCTGCTTCACCGGGATACTGTCCTCGGGGTTGCTACATTCCCCCACTTCGAGGTGTTGTTTGGCTGCGTTGACGTATTGATCTAAAGCTTTGGAACTGTGCCCAGCAAGGTAAAGCCCACCGATCACGGTATTGATTACAATATTCTTTCCCTTTTGCTGAGTAGTTGGCCTAGTAGCAAGTTGATTTTGATTCTGATTCGGGGCCTGCACTGCTTGCCCCCTGTCCCTAGGCGTTACTCTGTATTCGTCTAGCTTCCCTTCTTGAAGCAGCCTTTCGACTACGTCCCTCAGGTGACGGCATTCATTCGTCGAATGGCCGTGGATTTGATGAAAGAGACAAAACTTCCCTGTCTCACGCTCTTTCTCTGTTGACTCTCTAGGAGGTGGCCTCTTATTCTGGAGGACTTCATACGCATCCATGAAGATATTTTCCAGAGTATCACTTATGGGTGTATAACTTTCAAAGGCCCTGGGACGAGTCCTTCTCTGGGAGTCGTTCCCTCGGCCCCTCTTCCGGTTGTTGCCGTTAGCTTTGTTATTGTTGTTACCTGGTCGGCGACCACCCTGGTTCTGATTTCCGACGTTAACCTCAACTTTCCCCGAGCTGTCTCCAGTTTGTTTGATGGCGACATTGCTCTGAACTTCTTCCTTATCAGTTGTTTTGAGCTTTCGGTTTGCGTATACCTCTTCCCGGCGTAGATGTACATTGGCTTTCTCATAGAATAACTCTCTGGTGTGGGGTGGTTTGCCTGCCAAGTACCTCCCGAATTCAGTGTCCTTATCCACTCCATCAATTAGTGCTGCGACAATGGTCGGCTCATGAGGATCTTTAACCTCAGTGGCGGCCAAATTGAAACGATCCAGGTACATCTTTAGACTTTCGCCTGGTCGCTGTTTGACAAGGAATAAATCGATCACGCTTTTCGTCTTCTGTGCGTAGATACGGAATTGCTCTACGAACTTCTCGCTTAGTTCCCTGAAGCTAGAAATCGATCTCGCCAGCAGGCGAGTAAACCATAGCAAAGCCACGTCTTCCAGGAATATGGGAAACGCTTTACACTTAACCGCGTCAGAAGCGGCGGCAGCAGTCATCGACCAAGAGTATCTCATTAGGTGCTGAACAGGATCAGATCTTCCTGCATATCGGTTCATTTGTGGCATGTTGAAACACCTTGGAAAAGTTGCATCCAAAATATCGTCAGTAAAAGGGGTATGACTGCGGTCAATCCCCCAATCTTCGTTCCGCTGTCCACGGCTGTCGGCCAAAATCTGGTGAACCATGGCTGCAACGTTTGCACTAGTCAAAGGAGGTTCAGGGTCGGTGCCTCTAGCCCGACGAGGTTCTCTGATCTCTCCTCGGGGAGTAGCCACAAAATCCGGGGCTCGGACGGGGCTTCGCTGCCCCCTGTTATCATGAGTATGCGTGCGGCGACGGGGCTGAGGTGGTCTGTCATGCACAAGACTGTTCACACCTCGAGTCCTGAGGGTCGTTGCTTGACCATTCATATTACGGTTTGTGGGTCCTGCCCCTAGTTCTTCTTCTTCTTGTGAGGGCAGGGTCCCGAACCGAAGCTGTTCTATGTTTTCGGCTCTTTCATACGGTCGCCGCGGAGGTCTCGGCGATTCTTCAGATGAAGAGGAATATACTGGGGTGAGTGGACGAACCGGCGATGTTCTTTGCCTTGCTAGCTAATCAAGTCTTCTATCCGTAGCCGTCAGGTTTTGCCGTAGGATAGAACTTTCCTGCCTTTGGGCGGCCAACTCATCAAACAACCTATCCCACATTTCGACGAAGCGAGAGAGATCCCCCTCAGTGACAGGAGCGGCAGGATCATAGTGGTCATCACCACTCTCTCTTATGCGCAAAGAGCTTAAACCGGGTCGAGCAGAGGTTCCAGGACGATAGGAGTGGGTCATAGGTTCTTTTCCAGGTCGAGTTGTGTTCTGACCATCAGTTCGGGTAGCTGCGGTTCGTGGAGGGCGGTTCGCTGCGCCCCCCTGAGATCGACTCGTGGTCGTGGTGCGCGGAGGCTGCGAGGTGTTGCCCCGGGATCGAGTAACAACCCCTTCAGTAGCACGGATCGTCTCGTTCTCATCGACTCGGAACGAGGTGTCTTCGTCGGATCGGATCGCCCCCTGCGCTCCGCGATCCAGAGTCTCTTCGTTGCCCAGTTCGTGTACACTCTCCTCAATCGTTTCGTTGGTCTGCGAAACTTTAGATCTTTTTCCAGCCATGATATCCGAATCGCTGGAATCTTCAAGGAAACGAATGACGAAACTTTAAGACTGAGTTTCTCAGTGAAAGCACCAAAAATGTTAGATCGAAATTTGGACCTAACACCCAAATTGTTATGAACTGTAGAGAATTTTAAATGAGGAACGAGGAAAAAGAAAATAACACTCAGAATTTATAGTGGTTCGGCGTTAACGAGCCTACGTCCACTTTATATCTTATTGATTATGCTTTAAAAGCTAGTACAACAGTGATTTCTCTCAATATTTCAGTGGTTTGACAACAATGGCAGATTCAGTACTCACTATTGCCAAAAGGATCCCGAAAAATGCCAAGCTCTGGGCTATTTATAGCTGATTTTGTCAGGCGGATCGCGGACACGTGGCACGAATCCCGAGATCATCGGATCGCATCGCCACCATTGAAGAAACAGTCAAACTAGCCGTTGTGAACAGGTGTCGTGATTTGCTTGAAAATCGGATCGTGCAGATGGGGAGAATTGGTCCAGATGACGGTTAGGAACACGTGTCGCCAGATCCGTGCGATTCGGATCGCTGAAGACCAGCTCGTGATTGAATGGGTCAGAGGGTTCGGTACGTACCAAGGGATCAGATCGGTTCGTTCTGGGCAACAATATATAAGTTTGGATCGGATCGCCTGGAGGTGCCGTTCGTTGACGAGATGGGAGCGATCCGTTCCTGGGCGAGTCGATGGAGTGCGATCCATTTCTGGGCGAGACGATGGAGTGCGATCCATTTCTGGGCGAGACGATGGTGTGCGATCCATTCCTGGGCGAGACGATGGAGTGCGATCCATTCCTCCAATTTCTTGGGGGACTTGGTTTTCTGTTTTCCTTTTATGAATGATCCTGGATGGCTTGGTCAAAAAGCGAGCCAACATTTGTAAAATCAAATAGATGATATTTGACAGATTTATTTTTGTAGAAGTGGATATTTCTAATTTTATATTTTTCTTCCATTTAGTTTTGAAGACACAGCGTACTGGACAAATGTTCTTTAAATATAATTGTGAAAGACATTATTATTTATTTATCTATCAAGGTAGCAAATTTTAATTTATTCAAAACCCTAGGGTTTTTTTGAATTTTTGAAAAACTTAAAATGGTCATCAAATTGAGAAAAATAGTAGAAGCATATAGACAAGTTTCTACTTAGAGATTAGAGTTCAGTAGTAGAGTGTTAGGTTGTGTCCTTATTTTATATATGAAAAGAGAAATGATAGGTTATTTAATCACATAGTTTTTGAGTTATCGTCCTTGAATTCGAAATCTTATCAGTTGCATTCTGATTATTGCAGTTGAGATATTTGATGGACTACTATCACATTGGAACAAAAAAAAATTGTTTCAGCTTTTTGTTTCCATCACTTTCTCTGTCTCATTGTATTTCTTAATCTGAAATTATTTATAACCAACTCTAATTTCTATCCGTTTTCACAACCTTAAGATACAAAAAGTTTCAATTTTTTAGTGTTATTAGTTATTACAGTATCCATGTCTGCTTTTTAGAGATCTGTTTGAGACATAAAGCTACTGATGAAATGTTGTACTTTTATTAGTTCTAATTTTCTACTTTACAACCTGTTCAACACCTGAGGTGACTCTGTGTTTTGTTTTGCCAGGGATTGTGGTTGCGTCTTCTCAGACTTAGCGCTACTGAGGATCCTCTTTCTTCATTTGAATATGGAACAATTTTTGGTATCAATTTTAAATATCTCACTAGAAGCGTGTTCTTCCTTGAGAACTTTGTTTTGTTATGCTTCGTCTTTCTTATTCTTTAACATATTTCTAATCAAATTCAAAATTATTATGCAGCTCTAATTGTGTCTGATGCAGATGGTATTGGTGGCACTGGATTTGTCGAGTGTATTGGTGAACACATCCATTCGGTATTTTTCAGATAACTTCCATTTTTAGTTCTATTTTTTTTAATACTATCTGATTTTCAGGGATGGCAATGTCGTTTAACCGATGAACAGTTTATTGCTGTGAAGAAGCTGGTGAGTCAGTCTTATGAATCTTTTAAAACTTAAATATCATTAGATATACTGATCTTAGTTATGCTATATATATCAAATGGAGATGGTCTTGCCCTTTTCATTACACCATATGAATATCTTTTTCATTTGTTGCCCTGCAAGCACAGAATTGCATTTCTATAAATTGTTTCCCATTTTCTCTCCCACTATCTCTTACCCCTCTCTCCCACCTCTTTTGAATTATTAGCGTTTAATTTGTTTACCTGCGATTGAGTTTGGTTGCAATTTAATACTACTGTAAGTTTGTGATTCATTTTTTTGCAATGTGAATATGACAGCTCAAGACAGCAATTAGTCTTGCTACCACACGCAATGACATGTCAACTATAAGAACTGCATTTGAAGTAGCTGATGTGCTGTACCGGAATGATTCAAATTGTGTTCCGGATTATATTCAACGACATCTTCCACTTCCCGCTTGGGAAGAATTAAGGTTTGCGATTCTTAGATTAAGAACATATATAACTTGCGTGAACACGTATCTAATATGCATACGTTGGATTAAGAATATATAGCATGAACATAGGTGTGTCGTTAGTTTGACAACAGTGTTATTTACATTTTCTTATTGGCAATTATCTACTGTTATGTTTACATTTTTTTTGTAAGTGAGATTAAGTTTACTGTTCGCTGCGAAAGCGAACAGCAACTGTTCGCTGCGAAAGCGAACAGCAGCTGTTCGCGAACAGAACAGCAGTTGTTTGCGATGCGAACAGCAGCTGTTTACGAACAGCAGCTGTTCGCGAACAGCAGCTGTTCGCGAACAGCTGCGTGTTCGCGAACAGGAGCTGTTTGCGAACAGGCTGTTGTTCGCTGCGGGAGCGAACAGTAAAAGCGAACAGCAACTGTTCGCAGAAAGCGAATAGCAGCTGTTCGCGAACAGCAGCTGTTCGCGAACATGCTGCTGTTCGCTGCAGGAGAGAGCAGCTGCTGTTCGCGAACAGCTGTTGTTCGCTGCGATAGCGAACAGTAGCTGTTCGCTGCGAAAGCGAACAGCTGCGTTGCAACGAACAACAGCTGTTCGTTGCCACGCAGCTGTTCACTACCGTATGAGAAAGAGTTCGAGTTATTCCACTCCTCAAAAAATGCTACTATTTGCTTTTGTGCGTTAGAGCTTCTCCGCCTAGAGAAGAATATCCTTGTATTTGTTACTTAATTTTTTTAACATATCGCATTATGTTAGGTATAATATGAAGATTGTGCATGTTAGAATAGTATATCTCCTTGACTTTTCTTCTGTGCCACATTTGATGAAGATAATTCTGGTGAGTGATTTCAGTTTTTTATGGCTATTTTTGCTGTCTTTGTTTTTCTATTTTGAGTTGCTGAACAATATCACTATATTTCTACAGAAAGCGAAGACCAAGTAATCACCTTCAATACAGATGGTACTTTATACTATTATTTCTCAGTCTGCAAAGCCACATACTCCTCCACTTGAAGCCCAGCTTCCCACGCTTGAACCACTAAAAGTAAGATTTACTTATTCCGCCATGTTATGTTATTCATGGATATGATATATCTATACTAAGGAATGGCCTTTTATGTTCGTCTAAGCTTTCTTTTTCATTCAGATAGTTTCTGTTTCAAACTTGAGCAATTATGACATGGATATATGGTTTTCTTTACCACTTTTACTAGGAATGATATTAAATAGCTGCATGTCATAATAATCCATTATTACAAACACTCATAATAAGTCATCATTACAAAACCTTGTATCAGTTATGGTGAACTTCGAATCTATTTTAATTTTAATTTTTTTAAGCAAACTTTTGTTCCAAACAGATCAATTCTTTGCCAACTCAATTATGTATGTCCATTAAACACAACTCTATACTAAAATATCTTTCTTAATAGACTCTTATAAATTATTTATTCTGGTAATTTCCCGTGCTTCTTTTGTTCTAAACAAGTATAACAGTCAGTAAAAGATAATGATTGTTGATATTTAACCCACTGCCCATTTTATAACTCAACTCTCAAATTCAGTTGCAGACTTTCAATATGGATCCGAAGTCTTGGAAGACTCTGCAGCTCCTTCGTCTAAGACAGGTTAGCGTTTCAAGTCCAAACTAGTGTAGAACACTTGTATTTCCCTGCTTTGGGTATGTGCAGTTTGTGTACATGGTAGTGAAAATGCTTTTGGTATGTACATGTAGTGAAAAGCATGTTGTGTACATGGTAGTGAAAATGATCAGTGAACTTAAAAGGAACAAAACTGAGCCTGTCTCAGTTTCGGATTCGAAACTGAGTTGGAAAGGCATAGTTTCTAAACTGAGCCACTCAGTTTGGAAACAGAGCCTATCCGGCTCAGTTTCGGATTCGAAACCGAGCTGGAAAGGCTTAGTTAAACTGAGCCTGGCTCAGTTTAGAAATCGAGCCAGGCTCAGTTTTGAACTGAGCCTTTCCGGCTAGGTTTCGAATCGAAACCGAGCCAAGCTCAGTTTAACTGAGTTTGCAAACCGAGTTTCCAAACTCAGTTTCTAACTGAGATAAACTCAGTTTTGATGTGGTCACATTGATAGATGCATTATAGTTCAATGTTTTAAAAAAATTTAGTTAACTTAACCAACAAAAACACAAATAAATGCCAAGCCAAATAATTGGTATTAAAATTATCTTTTGTAAATTGTTTATAGAATGTTATATTAATTATTGTTGTCAACTTTGATCTTTCTTGTAGGCCTTAGCAAATCCAAAAGCAAATATTTCACGAACGACGATTTGAAAGGCTGGACATAAATGAAATTCGAGAGAAGTGTTACCATGTTTTGTATTCGGTATTTGTAGAATTTCATTTATCTATTGAATTTTTCGACTTAATTATGTATCGAATTTAGCAACTTAGTTATGTATTATACTTGTATATTGTTAAATGATATTAATTCTATGTCGTTACTTAATTATGAATGTTGTCTATTGGTATTCATTGAATTATACTTTTTAAATTTAGAATAATATCTATTTTGGATTCATATTAAATATCGTTTATATTATAATCATGTTATTTATTGTGAATGAAAATATTGCAACATGTATAAGCGTTGTAAACAAAAAATACCAACGTTTATAAGCGTTGCGAATGAAAATCTACCAACGCTTATAAGCGTTGCGAATGAAAATCTACCAACGCTTATAAGCGTTGGTACTACATTGCCACGCCCCCGTAGCAACACTAATAAGCGTTGCGGAAATTGTTTGCAACGGTTATACTCATTGGCAATCACCTGTTTTGGTGTAGTGGATCCTCCTTCTCATCAGAACGCTACCCGGGGAGATCAGTGTTGGAGAATGGAATTTTGATAACAACAACCTTATTTCAATTATCATTGATTATAAAATATATACTGACATCTTTATTTAGAATATATATATATATATATACACACACACACATATGCAGGATTTGTATACAGGAATTAATATTGCAGACTGTACAGTTTAACAACTTTTAGAGATTCAGAATTCAGAGTAGATTCAAGACTCATGAGTAATCAAGACTTCAAGAATAATATATTTATAGAGTCTGGATTTTGTAAGACTCCAAATAGCACTCCAGGTTCAAATTCAAATTTAAACTCAAACTCAAATTCTGATTTTCAATTCTATCCTCAATCCTCTCTATTTTTGTTTTTCTTTTTATCCTCTGTAATGAACCAGGATTTTTGACCCAGAAAATCAACATAAAAACCATGTCAATTATTCAGGCATCTAACATTCCAGATCTATAATAGAAGAAGTTAAAGGGTGAGAATAGATAAGATAGAAAATTAGAATAGAAGAAGAAGAACACAACAACAACAACATCAGAGTAACACGAATCTCACAGCGAAACGAATAAAATATGTTATACAACATAACTTTGGAATAAAACAGTATCGGTATACAATACTATTATCAGAGTACAGCACTTACAGCACAGCGAAAATAACAATAGCTATATAATCCTGAAGCCTCCTGCTCTAGCTCTTAAAGAATCTGTAAAATCCCGACTACTTGACTGCTCGTACAAAATTGGGCACCCAAGAGTTTAGGGAAAACAAAACAAAATAAACTCTGGGTCAGTCATTTGACTGGTGTGAGTAAAATCCAAACACTTGGTTTAACTTTTCCAAATCCTTTTCAAAAGCAATGATAATCGTACGACCGATCCACACATAAATACAGATGGTTTTTACCTTACGATAACCCAAAATATTTATTAAGATCAATATTTTCTGATATTATAATAATGTCCAAATCAAATAGATAGCAATCTAGTAGAACGCTTTCATCTCACGCTCTACATATGTAATATACAATAAAAAATGCGGGCTCTTATTGTGTAATGGATTCCAACTATGACAAGGTATGGAACCACCTTCCGATCAGTGTACTCTAGAAGCGATACACTGGAGTTCAACAAGAACATCTTGTAACTCGGCCACACATGACCGGCCATTCATTTCGCTTGAATGCTCCAAATATATTGTCACCTTACGGTTGGTATACCAACATAACCGTTCCGGGAGATACAGGATTGAAAGATGTAACAAGTATGAATATTCTCTAGATGGTGACAATATACCCTACTTGGGTGCGCCCAACTTAGCCATGCTGCCTGCCCGATTTATGTGATTTCCTAGTTAATGAGGCTTGAGGTCATAATGTATCTTTTAACAGATCACCCCTTTATTTACTTTGAATGCCTCACCATCATACCCGTCAAATCACAAATTGATTTTCCCAAAAAAACCACTGGTATAAGCTAAGAGAAACGAATTCCTCCGCCACCAACGTAAATACGTTTGAAACGACCAACTTACGCGATCTACCAGATATACTTTGTCAGACATTCTTCCATTCAAGTTGTCCTGGGACTAGACAACCCGAAGGCACTATTATGTAAATCCATCTTAGTCAATTTTTACCTAGGATTTACTGAACAACCTTTGCATAACTCCGTCCTCAATTATCTTCATCATATTTGATTTGCAGCGTTAATGCCACACAGAGTGGTTTTCATATAATAAATCTTATCCCGGTCTCTACGTATTGACAATGAAAATGGTCAAAACTTTGAAAGTTGGTTATTTAACTATCAAAGGAAAACATGTGTACAAACAATGGTCGTATTCCCAAATGGAAATCTTATCGTTAAATCATCGTTTCATTTCCTAATTTCCCATTTATCGTTTCCATATATTCATAAATTCCTTATTTTCTAATAATTAGAAAATATACGTTATTAACTTTGGAAAACATTTCCATTTCTGATTCACGCATCAATATCTTCCCACCTCTATCAGTCTCTAACTATAAACTAGTAAGAGAACAACTTCCCAAGTATAAACCCCGAAGGCCGAAACCAACATCAGATCGATACCCAGAAAGCCATTCACCTCAACTAATTTCTAGTCAGTTTCTAATTTCAGTAATTCCATTTAAATTACTAATTCAAACCCTAAATTCCTTTATAACATTTTATTAGCAAAATATTTACTTTAGTCTAATTTTTCACATAGAATGTGAATAATATTATCTTTAAATAATCAAAACAGTTTGATTTCATATTTAAAACCAAATGTCCAAATTCCAAATTCTATTAATACTTCTATTTATAAACTATTCGTAAAAATCTTATTTATACTCCCTTTACGCCGCTAAGTTCACATTCGATTTCAAATATCGATGTTGAAACCGATTTTACTTCTCTATATAATTTCAGACTTATATATCCCATTTATCAAATGGTAAATATTTTGTTTAATTTATGAAACATTATTTATAAATTAATCTTCTCAGTTTAACTATTAAAACAAATTTCCATTTAATATTTATTTTAAATCCATGTCATGTTACACCCGTGTGCGAAGCACGGGTCTAAACCTTCCTAATGTACAATTCACTTTTTATAAAATTCTATTCATTTTCCAAATGTTTCCTTTTATAACATTCTTTTCATTTTATAATTATTTCATTTTCAATATACACTTTGAAAATTCCCTTTATACATTCCAATATTTCTTATGGTATTTAAAATACCAAATAACAAGAACAGTGTCATCATAGTCAATCACAGATTATATATCATATCATATATCACAATATACGAAAACAAAAATGTATTATAAATATTGAGGAATCCAGTTGGATCCCTCCAACCTGTTCCCCTGCATCCACAGATGTTAAACAATATAAATAACATCAATTTCATTTCAAAATGAAATATTCTGGTAAACATAATCAATATTTGATTAACGATACACACACACACACACACACACACACATATATATATATATATATCGTTATCTTAATTTTCAACTAATCGATTAGCATTTCATCCAAACAATCAACACACAGCAATCAACAATCATTTATCAATTCTAAAAATACGTTATAAAAAAATATAAACTAACAGAGTTAGTGAGTTTTACTCACTTTGGACGTTTATTGTTAAATAACGAATAATGGTCATTGATTCAAATCAGGCAATTTATTTCGCTATAAATTGTAACGAGCTCCAATTCACTCTCAGTCAGTCCCATTGTGTAGCCGTCGTCCATACGATCCCAAGAGATCTTGTTTCGTCATATTCTGATATAGATGATATAGTTATACATTATACAAGTTTTTATACTATTTAATTTGAATTAAATATAATTATTTAAAATTCCAGGCCTTACTAATTGAAACTGGCCCACAACCCACGCCCGCGTACCCTCTTCTTCCCCAATTTCTTGGAATGCAGCTGCTCCTTTATTTATATAGAGGCCATCGCTGATTATCCAACCCCAAATTTCATCTTCCTTACACCTCCATTCCTCATTTTGGTTTCACCATTCAGCTTCTCGTCTATCTCTTCATCATCTCCTCACCAATCGATTGACATCGATCACCCTTCGCAGATCCATTTGTAGCAGGTACTGACACAAAGATACAGTAGTGATCGACACTTTTTTTCTTCATTTTCAACCAAACTTTACACGCTAGTAATACTCAATGCCACAATTTGAAATCCAACAACCAAATCATCAAACAATGCATCTACAATCTAAAATCCTTAACCCCAGAACTGAAAGCACCACGCTGGAAAAATTAGTGTGAAAAACCCACATCGGACCCCTTGAAACTGATATCAAAACAAAGAGAAACTTCACAGGAGATCGAATATACATATAGTTGGATTTATAGGATTTTTATTCCATTTGTTTTTATTTTCTTTCAAACTCTCGTTTGCTGAAAATATGAGGAAAAGTGACGGTGGATTTAATGTCGACTATCAAAATGAAAAGTTTAGGGTTGAGGAAAATTAAAGAGAATTTATAGAGTAGTTTTAATATTTTTATATTCAATTTTATATTTATTTATAATCAGTCATTGTTTGATTTTATCATTTAAAAATTCATATGACCACATAACATATCCAAATTAGACGAAAATGGACACATAGCTACAGTTCGGTATTACAGACCCAACGAGACTTGTTTCGTCGAATTCCAACTTCATTTGCTCACACAGCTTATTTTTAAAGTCAAATTATTAACTATTTTTCACATTAAAATCCCGTATGGCCACATACTGACTCCAAAAATCACGAAAATTGAAATCTAACAATAATTTAATATTCCGGATCCAACAAAATTAGCTTCGTCGAAAACGGAGTTTGTTTGCAAAACTGGCTATTTTTAAAGCTCTAAATAAACCCTTCTAAATATCAATATATTTAAAAATAATTAAATTTAATATTAATAAATTAATATTATCATATATATTCACATAGAATATCATACAGCTCCAAAATATTCCTATCTGAATTTATAACTCGACATTTCAAATCTAGATTAAATCAGTATTCAATTTATATTAAAAATCCTTTTATAATATAAATAAATCGTTATAAATTATAAAGGAATTCTATAGCGACTTTTCGAAAATTTAATTTGGACATACCTTACAGTCTACACGATGAAATCTCGATTTTTCTCTTCTATTAGAAAAATATACTTCACTAGCTCCGAACGTTTCTTGTTTCACGGAAATTCGATTTAAAATGGATTTTGTATATTCAATTGAAGTTTGAATCTCCAAATTATGAACTACCGCGCCATTTCGAGATCGATTATAATTATAATATAATTATATGTTTAAATGTCGTTTATATAATATATTCGTTGATATAATTTAACTCTATACTGAATTATATATTATAAATGATCCAATTCACACAATATTGTGAATTCCACTATTTCCGACTATTTCGGAAATTAAATATATTGTTCTATTATTTATATTAATTAAATATTCAATATTATTTAATTCTGGTCATTTTAAATTACCAAACCATTATTTGAATAATTAAATAAAATTAATTATTGAATTGTTAAAAAAATACGGGTCGTTACATTCTTCCCCCTTAAAACAATTTCGACCTTGAAATTGCTAAGGTAGAAAACAAACCCTATTAACTGGGTTAATTTTTTTGTTTACTTCTTCTATCTTCAGTTTCAACCGAACCAATTAGTTCCAATAATAATATTAATTCATTTCTATTAACGAAAATTTTCAAACACCCAAATTTTTCAAAAAAATTCGCCGGCACCTTCTTTGTATGGCTCAATCGGTACAATAACAACTCACCTCTCTAGGCCTTCTATAAAATCAATTAGCCAAGCGGCTTGCCAAACTGGCTCAAAAGTCACCAAATTCATATAAAAATAAACTTGTACCTTTTTGTCGGGCATATCATTTTATTTCTTGCACTTGCTTCTACTCAATACCTGCTGATCATATATCCATCTATACCAATCGATGTCCAATCAATTTCAATCAATCAAATCTCAACACAATCATTCGCTTATATCCAAGCCAAATTTAATTCTTAACTCAATGCCATTACCAATTTCAGCTCTTAACTTGCCAGTCCAATATAATTCCAGATTCCCATCTCATAATCCAATTTTACTTGATATCATTCTATTTTAATTCAATTTCAGTCACCACTTAACTGGCTTTACTTTAATTCCAACTTGCTTTTACATATTTCGGCTTTTACAAATTTCGGTTTAATTTGTTTTTAACTCATAAAATCTCTACCTGGTAGTTTTAAACCATTTACCCTTTTCAAAATCAAATATTCCCTTTTTGGAATTTCAAAACAACTTGTTTTCTCAAAACATTTCCAAAAACAAAATTTTTGGTAGTAATCCGTCACTTTAAAACTCTAACATGAACACCGATGATGTCCGGATCATCATCGGAATTATTTTCCAGCGACCAAAGTGAGTTCAATACTATATTATTTCAAAACTCAATTTTAAACACTTTCATTTTGAAATAGATTTCAAAATACCATGCACGATGCATGTAAAACAATTTAAAAATCTCCTAGGATTTTAAAATTCTCATATATTAAATTCAAATCCAATTACAAACTCTTTTCCCAATTCTAGGAATTTTAGTTCCAATTCTGATTTTAATTTCATATTTAATTCAATTCATTACATATATTACACTTAAAATGAATTCTGATTGGTTATTTATAATCGTTTCAATTATAATCTTTTTCGATTATAATAATGACCAACACATCAAATATAATAATACTAATCTTAGGATAAATATTTTCTTTATATCAAAATATACTTTAGGTAAAGTAATTTCATTTACCCTTTTTCAAAACATATTGTGTTGGTTCATCGTACTCGAGTGTTTAGAAATCCCTATCGATATAGTGGATCAAACTTATCGACTAGAACTCATAAACAACTCAATCAATAAATCTTCACAATATAAAACAATTTTTATAAAATCTACAAATATGTTCTCTCGTATATATACGCTCAACTCAATATAGTTACTAACCCCATCTCTATCGAGTTGCGCCACAAAACCAAGGTAAGTACTTAACCTTCAGCTCTGATACCATTGTAACGAACCGGGATTTTGACCTAGAAAATCAATATAAAACCCATGTCAATTATTCAGGCATCGAACATTCCGGATCATTAATAGAAGAAGTTAGAGGGTGAGAATAGATAAGATGGAAAATTAGAATAGAAAACAAAACTACAACAACATCAGAGTAACACGAATCTCACAGCGGAACGAATAAAATATATTATATAACATAACTTTGGAATAAAACAGTATCGGTACACAATACTATTATCAGAGTACAACACTTACAACACAGTGGAAATAACAATAGCTATATAATCCTAAAGCCTCCTGCTCCAGCTCTCCAAGAATCTGTAAAATCCCGACTACTTGACTGCCCGTACAAAATTGGGCACCCAAGAGTTTAGGGAAAACAAAACAAAATAAACTCTGGGTCAGTCATTTGACTGGGGTGAGTAAATTCCAAACACTTGGTTTAACTTTTCCAAATCCTTTTCAAAAGCAATGATAATCGTAAGATCGATCCACACATAAATACGGATGGTATTTACCTTACGATAACCCAAAATATTTATTAAGATCAATATTTTCTGATATTATAATAATGTCCAAATCAAGTAGACAACAATCTAGTAGAACGCTTTCATCTCACACTCTACATATATAATATACAATAAAAAACCACGGGCTCTTATTGGGTAATGGATTCCAACTATGACAAGGTATGGAACCACCTTCCGATCAGTGTACTCTAGAAGCGATACACTGGAGTTCAAAAAGAACATCTTGTAACTCGGCCACACATGACCGACCATTCATTTCGCTTGAATGCTCCAAATATATTGTCACCTTACGGTTGGTATACCAACATAACCGTTCCGGGAGATACAGGATTGAAAGAAGTAACAAGTATGAATATTCTCTAGATGGTGACAATATACCCTACTTGGGTGCGCCCAACTTAGCCATGTTGCCTGCCCGATTTCTGTGATTTCCTAGTTAATGAGGCTTGAGGTCATAATGTATCTTTTAACAGATCACCCCTTTATTTACTTTGAATGCCACATCGTCATACCCGTCAAATCACAAATTGATTTTCCCAAAACTACCATGGGTATGAGCTAAGAGAAACAAATTCCTCTGCCACCAACGTAAATATGTATGAAACGATCGTCTTACGCAATTTACCAGATATACTCTATTAGACATTCGTCCATTCAAGTTGTCCAGGGACTAGACAACCCGAAGACACTATTCTGTAAATCCATCTTAGGCAATTTCTACCTAGGATTTACTGAACAGCCCTTGCATAACTCCATCTTCAATTATCTTCATCATATTTGATTCGCAACGCTAATGCCATATGGAGTGGTTTTCATATAATAAATCTGATCCCGGTCTCTCCGTATTGACAACAGAAATGGTCAAAACTTTGAAAGTCGGTTATTTAACTATCAAAGGAAAACATGTGTATAAACAACGGTCATATTCCCAAATGGAAATCTTACCGATCAATCATCATTTCATTTCCTAATTTCCCATTTATCGTTTCCATATATTCATAAATTCCTTATTTTCTAAAATTAGGAAATATACATTATTTACTTTGGAAAAATTTCCATTTCTGATCAACGCATAAATATCTTCCCACCTCTATCAGTCTCTAACTGTAAACTAGCAAGAGAACAACTTCCCAAGTATAAACCTTGAAGGCCGAAACCAACATCAGATCGATACCCAGAAAGCCTTTCAACTCAACTAATCTCCAGTTAGTTTCTAATTTCAGTAATTCCATTTAAATTCCTAATTCAAACCCCAAATTCCTTTATAATATTTTATTTTGCAAAATATTTACTTTAATCTAATTTTTCACATAGAATGTGAATAATATTATCTTTATATAATCAAAACAATTTGATTTCGCATTTAAAACCAAACGTCCAAATTCCAAATTCTATTTATACTTCTATTTATAGACTATTCATAAAAATCTTATTTATTCTCCCTTTAAACCGCTAAGTTCACATTCGATTTCAAATATCGGTGTTGAAACCGATTTTACTTCTCTATATAATTTCAGACGTATATATCCCATTTATCAAATGGTAAATATTTTATTTAATTTATAAAACATTATTTATAAATTAATCTTCTCAGTTTAACTGTTAAACAGATTTCCATTTAATATTTATTTTAAATCCATATTATGTTACATCCGTGTGCGAAGCACGGGTCTAAACCTTCCTAATGTACAATTCACTTTTTATAAAATTCTATTCATTTTCCAAATATTTCCTTTTATAACATTCTTTTCATTTTATACTTATTTCATTTTCAATATACACTTTGAAATTTCCCTTTATACATTCCAGTATTTCTTATGGTATTTAAAATAACAAATAACAAGAACAGTGTCATCATAATCAATCACAGATTATATATCATATCATATATCACAATATATGAAAACAAAATGTAATATAAATATTGAGGAATCCAGTTGGATCCCTCCAACCTATTCACATGCATCTACAGATGTTAAACAATATAAATAACATCAATTTCATTTCAAAATGAAATATTCTGACAAACAAAATCAATATTTAATTAACGATATATATATATATATATATATATACATACATATATATATATATATCATTATCTATATTTTCAACCAATTGATTAGCAGTTCATCCAAACAATCAACACACCGCAATCAACCATCGTTTATCAATTGTAAAAATACGTTATAAAAAAATATAAACTGATAGATTTAGTGAGTTTTACTCACTTTGGACGTTTATTGTTAAATAATGAAAAATGGTCATTAATTCAGTTTAGGAAATTTATTTCGCTATAAATTGTAACAAGCTCCAATTCACTCCCAGTCAGTCCATTTGTTAGCCGTCATCCATACGATCTCAACGGATCTTGTTTCGTCAGATTCTGATATCGTATGATATAGTTATACATTATACAAGTTTTTATGCTATTTAATTTAAATTAAACATAAATTATTTAAAATTCCGGGCCTTACTCATTGAAACTGGCCCATAGCCCACTATCACAACCCATGCCCGCATACCCTCTTCTTCCCTAATTTCTTTGAACGCAGCTGCTCCTTTGTTTTTACAGAGGCCATCGTTGATTATCCAACCCCAAATTTCATCTTCCCTACACCTCCATTCCTCATTTCGGTTTCACCATTCAGCTTCTCGTCTATCTCTTCATCATCTCCTCACCAACCGATTGAAGTCGATCACCCTTCGCAGATCCGTTTGCAGCAGGTACTTTTGCAAAGAAACAGTAGTGATCGACACTTTTTTTCTTCATTTTCGACCAAACTTTGTACGCCAGTAATACTCGATGCTACAATTCAAAATCCAACAACCAAGTCATCGAACAATGCATCTACGATCTAAAATCCTTAACCCTAGAATTGAAAGCACCACGCTGGGAAAATTAGTGCGAAAACCCCACATTGGACCCCTTGAAACTGATATCAAAACGAAGAGGAACTTCATAGGAGATCGAATATACATATAGTTGGATTTATAGGATTTTTATTCCATTTGTTTTTATTTTATTTCAAACTCTCGTTTGCTGAAAATATGAGGAAAAGTGACGACGGATTTAATGTTGACTACCGAAATGAAAAGTTTAGGGTTAAGGAAAATTAAAGGATACTTATAGAGTAGTTTTAATATTTTTATATTCAATTTTATATTTATTTATAATCAGTCATTGTTTGATTTTATCATTTAAAAATTCATATGACCACATAACATATTCAAATTAGACGAAAATGGACATATAGCTACAGTTTGGTATTACGGACCCAATGAAACTTGGTTCGTCGAATTCCGACTTTGTTTGCTCACACAACATATTCGTAAAGTCAAATTATTGACTATTTTTCACATTAAAATCCCATACGGCCACATACTGACTCCAAAAATCAGAAATCTAACAATAATTTAATATTCCGGATCCAATAAAATTAGTTTCGTCGGAAACGGAGTTCGTTTGCAAAACTGGCTAATTTTAAAGCTCTAAATAATCCCTTTAAATATTAATATATTTAAAAATAATTAAATTTAATACTAATAAATTAATATTATTGTATATATTCACATAGAATATCATACAGCTCCAAAATATTCCTATCTGAATTTATAACTCGACATTTTTAATCCAGATTAAATCAGTATTCAATTTATATTAAAAATCCTTTTATAATATATATAAATCGTTATAAATTATAAAGGAATTCTATAGCGACTTTTCGAAAAATTGATTTGGACATAACTCACAATCTACACGACGAAATCTCGATTTTTCCCTTCCATTAAAAAAATATACTTCACCAGCTCTGAACGTTTCTTATTTCACGGAAATTCGATTTAAAACGGATTCTGTATATTCAATTGAAGTTCGAATCGCCAAATTACGAACTACCGCGCCATTTCGAGCTCGATTATAATTATAATATAATTATACGTTTATCTGTCATTTATATAATATATTCGTTAATATAATTCAACTTTATACCAAATCATATATTAAAATGATCCAATTCACACAATATTGTGAATTCTAGTATTTCCGACTATTTCGGATATTAAATATATTATTTTATTGTTTATATTAATTAAATATTCAATATTATTTAATTCTGGTCATTTTAAATTATCAAACCATTATTTAAATAATTAAATAAAATTAATTATTAAATCGTTAAAAAAATACGGGTCGTTACATCCTCAATCTTATCTATTTTGTTTTTCTATTTAATTCTATTTTTATTCTTTTTTGTTTTTCAAACTTAATTTTTTTTATATATTTATTTATATTTTATATAGTTTAAAAACTTATAATTTTATAAATATATTTATATAGATTAAAAATATATGTTCATTTGTTTTTCTATCATATAATTTTGATTTACAACATTAGAATTTTATCCAAGAATTTACAGAATTAATTTTATATCAAAGTACTTGCAAAATGCTTTGAAAATAAAATTTACACATGGCTATGTTGACATAGTAAAATATGTATGTCGATATATAACAAGTATTTTTCTAAATTTGAAGGGAAGTGTCTTTTCACTGTTTGAAACGCTTCAGAATTTTTTTAACCCTTCATGCCCTATAAAAAGAGGTTAAAACTAAATTTTCTAACATCTCTTCTTCTCCATCTTCATCCTCTTTCACCTACCATTATTCTTAATCATTTTTATGGTTTCTACACTTATACTCTGTCGAATTCACTTCTGAATTGATCAAACTTCTTCTCTCTACACTTTCTGCTCTCTGAATCAAGTGTTATTAAAGAGTTATAGGGCTGTTTTGTAATTAGTTGGGTTGAATAAACCTTGTTGTGAGTCAAAGAGGAGTCGGTGTATCCTTGTGGTCCGTGAAATCAAGGAAATAGGAGTCGATGTGTTCTTGTGAGCCGTGAAATCAAGAAAGTAGGAATTGGTGTCTCCTTGTTGAGCCGTAAAATCAAGGAGGGTGTAATTGACTATTGAAAGAGTATTAAAACTCTGCATAACCCAACGTTGTGTGGGACCGGACGTAGGAATGATCCGAACCAGTATAAAATCCGGTGTGTTCTTTCCTTTTCTGCACTTTTGTTTTTGTTTATTTTGCTTCTGTGTTTGAATCTGTATCGTGTTTGTAGTGTTTGATTCTTCCTATTGTTCTCTCTAGTTTTTAATTTTGTTTAAGTTCTTACAAACACTATTCACCCTCCCTCTAGTGTTTGCTTTCCCTGAACGATCCATTCCGCATTCCCTAACAATTGGTATCAGAGCAATGTCTTTCAAAAAGTTCATAATTTGATTTTTGAAAATGTGGTAAAATGGAAAATTTTGGAATCTCTGATAATACTAGTGTCAATTCATGCATTGCATCAATGTTAAAAGAGTCTGCATATATTAATGTTAAAGAAGCATATGATCTACTGAAATATTGGTCAATACAGAAAAGGATGAGTTTATGAGTTTTGACTTTTGAAAACTCAAAAGTTGAAAAGATGGGTGAAGTGGCTATTGGAAATTCAAATTCTGAAAAGGTGGCTATTGGAAATTCAAATCTTGAACTAGTGTGTTACATGGCTATTGAAAATTCAAATTATGGAAAGCAATTGATGGAAATGAAAATGGACAAATGGATACTGGATAGTGACTATTCAAGACATATGACTGGAAATCCAGAACTACTCAATAATCTAAAGTATGAAGATGGTGGATTGGTAAACTTCAGAGATAATTCTAAAGGATACATCATTCGAATCGGCAATGTCAGTAATTCTGAAACTCCTACTATTTCTGATGTTTTATTAGTTAGGAATTTAAAACACAATTTGCTAAGTATAAGTTAACTTTGCAATAAAGGATATAAAATAAAATTTGAAAGAACAAATGTTTCATAGAAGATAGGAATTCAAAGGTTATATTCGAAGGAGATAGAAAGAAAAATATTTATATATTAAGTATGAAAATTTCCAACTATAATTTATGTCTTATGGCCAATACAAGTGATCCCTGGATTTCGCACAGGAGATTCGGTCATATAAATTTCAAACATATTTCTAGAATTTCTAATTTAGATTTGGTTAGAGGATTACCCAAAATGAAATTCAGAGTTAATAACTTATGCAATGCTTGTCAATTTGGAAAATTAAAGAAGAGTTCATTTATATCAAAAGAAGAAATCACAACTTCAAAATCATTAGAGCTAATACACATGGATTTATTTGGTCCATCTCAAACTCAATCATTAAATAATAACAGATTTGTATTTGTAATAGTTGACGACTTCTCTAGATACACTTGGACTTTGCTTCTTAAAAATAAAAGTGATGCTTTTGATCAATTTAAAACTTTCTCTAAAAGGATTCAAAATTTATTATCACTAAATATTAGAATAATATGTAGCGACCATGGTGGAGAATTCGAAAATGAGAATTTTGAAAAAGTATTGTAATAAAAAGGGAATAACCCATAATTTTTCAATTCCAAGAACTCCTCAACAAAACGGAGTAGTTGAATGTAAAAATAGATACAAGAATGTGCGAGAACTATGTTATCCGATAGTAACTTACCAAGGAATTTTTGGGCTGAGGTAGTAGCAACAACTCGTTATATTATAAATAGAATTTCAATTAGACCTTTGACTCATAGAACTCCTTACGAACTTTTGTATAATAAGAAACCAAAAGTATCTTATTTTAAAATATTTGGAAGTAAATGTTTTATACTTAATACAAAGGATAATTTAGACAAATTTGATTCAAAATCAGATAAAGGGATTTTTATTGGATATTCTGAAATAAGCAAGGCTTGTAGAGTTTTTAATACTCGAACAACACTATAGAAGAAACATTAAACGCATGTTTCGATGAAAACTATAAAAGTATAACTCAAAATGATAAAGACAATTGTGAGGATGAAGTTAATGAAATAAATAATGAAGATAACCAACCAAATAAAAGAATTAGATTACTTAGAGACCATCCCGTAGAAAATATTTTAGGGGATATTGAATCCGTTGTTAGAACTCATAATCAACTAAATAATATGAGTAATACTGCATTTATATCAACTATAGAACCCAAAAATCCAAAGGAAGTTTCTTCCGATGATTAATTGGATGCTTGCTATGCAAGAAGAATTGAATCAGTTTACTAGGAATGAAGCATGGGAACTTGTTCCTAGACCAGAGGATGAAACAATTATAGTAACCAAATGGGTCTATAAAAATGAAATAAATGAACACGATGAGGCAGTAAGAAATAAGGCACGATTAGTAGCACAAGGATATACTCAAGAAAAAGGAATAGATTAGATGAAACTTTTGCTCCCGTAGCAAGACTAGAAGCTATTAGAATTTTACTAGCCTTTGCAAACTATAATAATTTCAAATTATATCAAATGGATGTTAAAAGTGCATTTCTAAATGGTTTTGTCAAAGAAGATGTATATGCAGAGCAACCACCCCTATTTGAAGATGAGAAATTACCCGATCACGTATATAAACTAAAGAAAGCGTTATATAGATTAAATCAGGCTCCTAGAGCTTGGTATGATATATTACGAAATTATTTATTAGAATCAAACTTTGAAATAGGAAAATTAGATAATATGCTATTTATTAAGAAAAATAACAAAGATACACAATTAGTACAAATATATGTTGATGACATACTCTTTGGGTCAACAAATGAAAAAATGATTAAAGAATTTTCAAATATTATGACAAAAGAGTTTGAAATGAGCCATATGCGAGGATTATCATTCTTTTTAGGTTTACAAATTCGACAACTAAAGAATGGAATATTTATTAATCAAGAAAAATATGCAAGAGATTTAATTAATAAGTACAATCTAACAACAACAAATGATAGACCAACACCTATGGCAACTAATATTGCTTTAAGTAAAGATGATACATCAAAAGACGTTGATCAAAAACTATATAGAGGAATGATAAGATCATTATTATATATAATTGCCAGTAGAACAGATATAATGCATAGTGTATGTCACTGTGCAAGATATCAATCACAACCTAAGGAAACTCATTTAACAGCCGTAAAATGTATTCCGAGATATGTAAAGCATACATCAGATTTTGGATTATTTTATCCTAAAAATGATTCATTCGATCTAGTTTCGTACGGTGACGCTGACTATGCTGGATGTAAATCTGATAGGATAAGTACTAGTGGAACATGTCATTTTCTAGGACATTCCCTTGTATCTTGGTTTAGTAAGAAACAAAATACTGTATCTTTATCAACAACTGAAGCCGAATATATATCTGCTGCTTTGGCATGTTCACAAGTAATTTATATGTAACAAACTTTAAACAATTTTGGTTTAAACATAAGTAAATCACCTATACACTACAATAATACAAGTGCTACAAATATATCTAAAAACCTACTCATCATTCAAGAACTAAACATATTGATGTGCGACATCATTTTCTAAGAGATAATGTAAGTAAAGAAAAGATTTCACTTGAAATTGATAGAAACACATAAACAAACAGCCGATATATTAACCAAACCATTAATGAAGCAACATTCTCTAAATTTAGGAGAGAATTAGGTATATGTTCATTAAGTGAAGTAGAATAATTAAAGTAATAATATATATATATATATATATATAATAAGGAATTAAAATAATAAAATTTGCAACAACACTATATCGACCTGAATATTCTGGTATGTATACATATAACTGATTTTTTTTAAAATTAATTCCCACCAAAAGTTAGTTATTCCAACTATATAACTCCTTTAATTCGACTTTTCTTCTTCATTCTCATTCTTGTTCTCTGTAAAAACTCTAAATTAAAAATTGCAATGGCTTCCACTAATCCAAATACTCAAAACAACTTTGATTCATACGCTGGACCATCCAAGAGTTCATTTCAATGATCTACGCTCTCTAGAGTGATCAAAATTGAAGAGAAAACGGAATATTTACTGCGAGTGGTAGCTGAGATGCAAGTGCTTCAAACTAGAATAAGTCAAGAGCAAAACAAACAAGGAAAAGTGATGAGGAGTCACTTAAAGTTTATAATGGATAATGAGACTAACCCGATTATCATCAATGATGATAATCAACTAATGGAAGAAGAGGAAGAACCAGAAGAAGAACCGGAGGAAGAACCGGATGAGGAAGAAATGATGGAGGAGGAAGAACATCAAGAGGCTCAAACAACGGTTGCGGACGAAGATGATAACGTAGAATGCGTAGGAGAGGTCCTTTTTGACAAAAATGGGAATGTGATTGAAAAGAATGGAGAATTCTGTCTCCATTATCCAAATTGTCCAATTCACAAGTCTCCCATTGTCAAATAATTTAGTGTCTAAGGATTTTCTTGATTTAGCTTTATTACGTTCTTATGGTATGTCGTATATGTATATGTATAAATCCATGTATATGTACACGTGTTTGTTTAACATAAAAAAAATTGTTGTTTACGATTGATATTGTTCTAAACCTTCTATAACATAAATATACGATTATTAGATTAACGGGCAGTATTCCAAATAGTTATTAAATTTAGGGGGAGTATTTCTAGGAATATTGCTTAGATTCTAAAATTGTTTAAATTGGGGGGTATATTTAATCTTTCTTTTTGATAATGCCAAAGGGGGGGGGATTGTAAATATAGGCATAGTTTTATGGAATTCTTATAGACAGGGGAAGTATAAGAAGATAATCATCAAATAGGTATATACAGGTATGTACAGGTACGATATTTTATAAACTAAGGTTGTCATCATCAAAAAGAGGGAGATTGTTAGAGAATGGAGTTTTGGTGAAAACAATCTTATTTCAATTATCATTGATTATAAAATATGTACTAACATCTTCATTTAGAATATATATATATACACACACATATGCATGATTTGTATATAGGAATTAATACTAAAGACTATATAGTTTAAGAGCTTTCAGAGATTCAGAATTCAAAGTGGATTCAAGACTCATGAGTAATCAAGATTTCAAGAGTTCAAGAATAATATATTTATAGAGTCTAGATTTTGTAAGACTACAAATAGCACTCCAAGTTTAAATTCAAATTCTGATTTTCAATTATATCCTCAATCCTCTCTATTGTTGTTTTTCTTTTTATCCTCAATCTTGTCTATTTTGTTTTTTTTATTTAATTCTATTTTTATTCTTTTTTGTTTTTTAAACTTAAGTTTTTTATATATACTTTATTTATATTTTATATAGTTTAAAACCTTATAATTTTATAAATATATTTATATAGTTTAAAAATATATGTTCATATGTTTTTCTATCATATAATATTGATTTACAACATTAGGATTTTATCCAAGAATTTCCAGAATTAATCTTATATAAAAATCCTTGAAAATAAAATTTACACATGGCTATGTCGACATAGCAAAATATGTATGTCGACATATAACAAGTATTTTTCTAAATTTGAAGGGAAGTGTCTTTTCACTATTTGAAACACTTTCAGAATCGTTGTAACCCTTCATACCCTATGCAAAGAGGTTAAAACTGAATTTTCTAACATCTCTTCTTCTCCATCTTCATCCTCTTTCATCCTACCATTATTCTTAATCATTTTTATGGTTCTTACACTTATACTCTGTCGAATTCACTTTTGAATTGATTAAACTTCTTCTCTCTACACTCTCTACTCTCTGAATCAAGTGTTGTTGAAGAGTTATAGGGTTGTTTTGTAATTAGTTGGGTTGAATAAACCTTGTTGTGAGTTAAAGAGGAGTCGGTGTGTCATTGTGGACCGTGAAATCAAGGAAATAGGAGTCGGTGTGTTCTTGTGAGCTGTGAAATCAAGACAGTAGGAATCAGTGTGTCCTTGTTGAGCCACGAAATTAAGTAGGGTGTAATTGACTATTGAAAGAGTAATAAAACTCTGCACAACCCAGCGTTGTGTGGGACTGGACGTAGGAGTGATCTGAACCAATATAAAATCCGGTGTGTTCTTTCCTTTTCTGCACTTTTGTTTTTGTTTATTTTGCTTCTATGTTTGAATCTGTGTTTGTGTTTGTAGTGTTTGATTCATCCCATAGTTCTCTCTAGTTTTTAGTTTTGTTTAAATTCTTACAAACACTATTCACCCCCTTCTAGTGTTTGCTTTGCCTGAACGATCCATTCCACGGTCCCTAACAATCGGGACCCTATTCATCCCCCCGGAATCTTATGATCGAACGAGATACCCAGGGAGGAAGAAGGACTGCCCGGACGGCAAGTCAGACGACATTACCCGATGAAAGAACCAGGAGAGGTCGGTTGGTCGAGGAAGCCGATCGAGACATAATCATTCCACTGAATCTGACCGCCATGGTATGGAAGATCATGAATGATAGTCGAGGACATAGGAATAAGGACTGGGGAATCGATCAAAGCCATACACCATTCACCGATGACATCTTACGAATAGAATTCTCCAGGAGATTCAATATGCCCCAGATGAACCAGTATGATGGCACCTACAACTTACAACAACATTTGATGAGGTATTCATGGCACATTGAGGTGGCAGTAGTTCCTGACACTATCAAATGCAAAGCCTTTCCAATCTTTTTGAGCAGAGTAGCACTCATATGGTTCGTGCGCCTGACCACGAGGTCGGTCGCGAGCTTTAAAGATTTGAGTGAGAAATTCTTGAATCAATTCCGTCTCCACGCCACCAAATCAAAGCATGTCATGGATTTTTCAGCAGTCAAGCAGGGAAGTGGAGAATTTCTGAGAAGCTATCTTAATCGATTCAATCAGGCTACCACCGAAGTAAGCAACCCTAATCACGAAATCGTCCTGCTGGCCATAGTCAATGGCATCGATAAGCGAACAGAGTTCGAAAAGTATTTGATCAGGAAGCTACACACAATGGTTGAAACTTTCTATGAAAAGGCCCACATCCAACTAAGGAAGGAAGATGCGCAGTTAGAAGAGGAGGATAGGCCGAAAGATACATCTACCTCACCGATCCACAATAATGTCGATGTCAAACAGTCTGGGGATAACTCATGAAAAATGGAAGTGAATGTTGGAAACCATGGCAAACGAAATGACGAAGGATTGAAGGAAGCCAATGGGAACTCTAGACAAAGAGGGACGCCAGAATGTGTCCCCGGTTCCAGGTATTCAAAACTTATACAGCCTTGAATGAAACGCTGGAGAATATTTATCTCGATACCTGTAGCACAGTCCAGTATAAGAAGCCCCCCGCGTGAACCTACTAAGATGGAGCGGGCGACTGGGAAGTATGGCATATTTCATGAGATTTTCGGACATACAACCAACAAATGCTGACATCTTGATTCGAGAAGGAAAACTTAATGAATATAAAATAGCCTCAAGAGACAGAGGGTAAGGGACTTCAGCACCCAAATTAAGTCAGGCCGCAACTCGAGTTACCACCCAAGAGAAGGGGAAAGGGACAGTCATCAATGCCATAGTTGGAGGACCACACCCTACTCGGTTCAGTGTCGGGACTATGAAGCAATATGTAAATTCTGCGAAACACCTTGACGTTGCGGAGATCGATATCCCTGAAGTTGTAAGCCACGTGAAGCAAAGGAAAACGACGGCAGAAGATGTTATCCTTCGAGAAAGGGAAGCAATTTGCATAGAAGCTCCAACGGTCGACCCACTAATAAAAACCGCAATCATATGCCCGACAACAATGAGGAAGGTGTTGATCGACAATGGGAGTTCGGTCAACATATTGTTTAAGCAAACCTATGATCAAATGAAGTTAGAGCTGAAAGACTTAGAGCCATGCATCAGCCACATACACCGCTTCAATGGATCCTCCATCGTGCCTATTGGAATGATCAAGCTATCCGTGGATCTGGGAAACGGAGATCGGAGGAGGGTACAACTCCTACCATGTTGTGACGAGGATCAGACAGCTTTGATGGAGTTTAGAGCATACATCACCCCTGGTGCTGCTGTTGAAATTCTCGACTGACGGAGGAATTGGAACAGTGTGTGGGGATCAACTGACGGGATGAACTGGCTACTTAAAGGAGTAGAAATGTAACGACTCGCCTTTTTGACCACTTCAAGTCGATAACTAAACCAACTCAAACCGCTTGAAACGACGGATTGTTATTTAGCTTATAGTGTTTAAACAGAATCAAACACAAAAATCACAGAATAAATAAACCATGGTCTCTCATAGCGGAAGCAGTTTATATAAAATATCAGAGTTATAATATTTTTATATACAACGGGAGCTTAAGTAATGTATACAATTTTTTTTACCATACATATATAAATTGAACTTGTATAGCAGCAGAGCATCTTCATGAATCTTCACGAATTTTTATCGTCGTCAGCGTTAATCTAAGCTGTAAAACTCGGGTCTAACCCCGACCCGAGCAAAACAAAAACTCGGGTCAGGTTGTATTCAAATGTAAGTAAATCAACTAAAGTGTGATAACTCAGGTGCTATGTAGAAGTAACCAAAAAATATAGGATACACAAATTCAACAGTATCATATTTCAATTCTCAAAACAAAAAAACAAATTATTTAATCTATACACAAAGTGTACTAACATGTTTATGTCAACATTCTCAAATTTAGGGACTGGTCGTAAACAGAACTGGGAACTAAACTCGGACATTTTTCCATAGTTTTGAGTCTAATTTGGGACACATAAGTAAGAGGGCAATATATACATACATACATACATACATACATATATATATATATATATATATATATATATATCATATGTACCCTTAGGCAATGAAATTTACGTTTGCAAATTTATCAACTACCAATTTCAGTGTTGTGCCTTTATGTCTTTGAAAAACAGTGCATATAAATGTTAAATTTTATCACGTGAATCACCATAAAAACTGAAAGCAAGTTAACAAACATGCATAAGAACAACAATTGTTTGTAGTCTTGAAATAGTCAAATATTTGAGGTATCGCATGTGTTTTTTTTTCTTTTTCTAAAAATCAACGGCCAAGATTAAACATGTATTTATTAAATAGAAATGAATCAAAAACATTTGAATATGTACATGTTTGTATAAGTCAAATACAATGATAAAAAAAGAGTTAAATTGCTGATTGTGTTGGAAGGAAGAGATAACATAAAAGCATAAGAAACATTATAATTCAGTCCCTTTTACCCAAACATAGACAACACTTTATTATTGATTTTTTTAAGTGAAATTATTAGATCCAACAGTAAGGAGTAATACATGATGCTATTAAAATGAGAAATGGTGCACCGGTCATTACCAACAGTACTTGCTTGAGATTTATTTGTAGGGGAATCATGTTCATACAATTAGTAATGTATCACATCCACATTTCATATAACATTATACGACATAAATTTATGCCGATGTGTCTAAGCTTACCTAATAACAACCATAAAAAGACTGACATTTTTTAATAAATGTGATACACCTGCACTAGTTCCCATTCCTGTTCCCTTTGTTTGCTGAATGGCTTTAGTGAGAGATGTCAAAATCTTATATGATGTGGCACTTGAAATATACTTGTACAATTAATGTAATTTAGCTGCTAGAGTTTTACTCAACATGTGGTGTGTGCATGGAAGAGGATGCTTCCATATGTTTTTCGTATATTGGAAAATATAATACATATTTGAATTGTAACATGTGAAAAATGTAAGTCGTGAGAGGTTTAACACTCACTTCTTTTGCGCGAGATAGCACGTCCGACTGGTCAGAGCAAGCTACGTCGAGGAGGAGCACGGGTCTGGTTTGTACGTGAGTGGAGGAGAAGGTTGCTGTCGCGTGGGGACTGGCAAACACAAAGAGGTGCCCGGTCGCTGACAGCATGGTAGGCAGTGCTTCGGGTTTGCGAGGCTTCGTTCCCTCTTTATTTATTTATTTATTTATTTTATTTTATATTTTGAAGAAGATAATGGGTAAGTTGAGAATGGCAGCAGTTTGGAAGAGAAGAGGTAAAATAGGAGATTGAAGATGAATATGAGGGAGAGGGATCGTAGTAGAGCGTATAGGGAAAAAGGGTAATGAATAAAACAACTTGATTCCATCGTTCAATATATCCACAAGCATGATAAACGGTGGAGAACAGGTCCTCCTGCCTACCGATTAAACATTTAACATTTAATTATATTGAAATTAAAAATTTATTAGCCTTGGTTGAGAGCCAATCGACATTGCCGTGTACACCTTACCTTAAAATATCCGTTTGAAGTTTAACCAAGTAAAGTTTTAGTTTAATAATTCAACTGGGGTGCGTTTTTAATTATAGATTGATGAGGATATTTTAATTAATTAACTAACGTGTAATCCTACCGTTTCACATCAAGGCCAAAGACTAGGTATTCAAATTTGCCATTTCAGAGTAACGTTTACATATATAGATAAGGAAGTTGCTTTAGAAATTAGAAATGGAAAAGAAGGGGAAGAGGGAGAACGTAAATTAGAACATGGGTTCAATGTAAGGTGCCTTCTTATTACATGGCATGTTCATTTTTTTCCTTTCCAAATTCATGCGTGAGTTCAACTTTGAGTTGCCACCCTTTTTCCAAACGTTGCATGCATACTTTGTACAACAAAAGTGTCCACTTACTACACTTTTGGAAAACAAAAAATTAAACGGGTGGTTTAGTAAAACAATAGGACGGGTTTTGCAGACCCAAAATGACTAGAAAAGTATGTGAGACCCTGATAGGGACACATCAAACTCAAATGGTTTTGTTTAAAAAATGAACTGTGCAAGCCTTTTCACAATTCTAGCGAGAACCCAACACTGAATCTAACAAATGATTATATTGCGCTAATCAGCGTGATGAGACGGGTGCAACGGTATGTAATTTGCAGTGTCATGATGCTCCGTTCAAAAAGGCATTACAGACCCCTTTTAAACGCAATATTTGGAGGAGAAAACAATTAAATGAACATCAAAATGTCTGATTTTTGCGAAATGAATTGCACTGTTGGATTCATGACAATAAATAAAATATTTTTCGTGTTTTTCCGAACTGGTTTCAGAGAAATTTTAAAATCACTAAAATTTTACCTATCATGCGCAGCTTTGCGCTGAAAATTGCGCGACCGACAAATATTCAAATTTTCCGACGAAATTTTCTTAGCTACTAGTCTCACTGAATGTATTTCAAATTTTAAGTTTCCATTACGAAAAACTATAGAATATTTTCAAAATAAAAAATACGATTTAAATCACTAAAAATAGCGGGTTGTTACAGGAAGGATCTTCAAAACAAGAGTTGTAAACAATCAAAAGACAATCCTCCCCATACAGAGGGGAAGGAAGCATAGCAATTACAAAGATCATCCTAGTCGGGACCGTCCATTTGTGAAGTCGAGGACATCGATCCCAGAGAGGACGAAGAACTAGGATATAGAAAGGCAGCCCCGAATGAGGCTACCATGGACATTTCAATCGATGGAGACGACCCTATCAAGGTTCTAAAAGATCGGATCCTATCTTGATCCCCTCCGGACGACGGAATTAACTGAATTTCTCCATACAAACCTTGACGTGCTTACATGGACCCACGCTGACATGTGTGAAATTTCACCCTCACTTATAGCTCACTCCCTCAGCATTAGTCCGAAGTATACGCTCATAAAGCAGAAGAGACAAATGCTCAGCCCTGAAAGAGGAAATTGGGAAGCTACAAGCCAATGGATTCATCCGGGACTCGAGCTATCCTAACTGGATAGCTAACCCTGTACTCGTAAAGAAGGCTAAGTGAAAGTGGAGGACTTATATTGACTTTCGCGACTTGAATAAAGGTTGCCCTAAAGGAAGCTTCCCATTACCTAGGATCGACTAGTTGGTTGACTCGACCGTAGGATACGAACTGTTATCATTCATGGATGCATATTCTGGATACAACAAGATCGCTATGCATGTTCCCGACCATGAGCACACCAACTTCATCACTGACCTTAGGTTGTATTATTACGTAGTAATGCCCTTTGGACTGAAGAATGCGGGTGCAACCTATCAACGATTGGTTAATCGGATGTTTCACGATCATATAGGGAAGACAATGGAGGTATATGTGGACGACGTGCTGGTAAAATCAAGACAATCCTCTGACCACGTAAGTAACTTGTCAGAAATGTTTGGTATACTCCGGAGGTATGGAATGAAATTGAATCCTATAAAATGTTCCTTTGGAGTAGGATCAGGTAAGTTTCTGGGCTTCATAATTAACTCCCGAGGGATCGAAATTAATCCCAATCAAATTCCAGCCCTTAAAGGAATACAGGAACCTAGAAGAATCAATCTGTACAAAGCTTAGCAGGTAAGGTAGCAGCAATGGGTCGGTTTATTTCTAAGGCGACCGACAAATGCCTACCCTTCTTTGAATTAATTAAAAGAGGAAAACGAAACTTAGCTTGGACACCAGACTATGTCGAAGCTTTCCAAAACCTGCTCGACCATTTGGAGAAACCACCTATCCTATCAAAACCCATCGATCTTGAAGATCTATTTGTATATTTAGCGGTACCAGCACATGCGATTAGCTCGGTCCTAATTAGTGAAGAAGGTCGGGTGTAACGGCCGGTTTATTATGTAAGCAAAAAATTGACAGGGGTAGAGCGCATTTATCCGAAGATCAAGAAACTTGCCCACAATTTATTAATTGCATCGATATACCTACGACACTACTTCCAGGCCCATCCAAAAAAATATTTACCGACCAACCCGTTTTGCTGGTCTTGCATCGATCCGAGGCAAGTGGGAGAGTGCTTAAATGGAACATTGAGTTGAGTCAATTCGATTTAACTTTTGTTCCACGAAAATCTATACAGGGCAGGACCTAGACGATTTCATAGCTAAATTTACTACCCCGGAAGACGAAGATTAGGAGTATAATATCGGGCCCCTGAAGACCGAGTCAAAGTCAATCGTCTGGAAGCTGTACACAGATGGAGCTCGTAATGACCGATGCTCAGGTGCTGGCGTCGTATTGCTGTTTCTCGAGGGACGGTCGAGTTATTATGCTCTAAGGCTAGACTTTTAACAACAAACAATGAGTCCGAGTATGAGGCCCTGATTGCCGGGGTCATACTTTCGAAGGAACTAAAAATAACGTCACTCGAGATTTTTTTGTGATTACAACTTGTGGTATGCCAGGTTCGAAAGGAATATCTTACCAAAGGAGCTCGGATGACTTCCTATTTTAAACAGGTCGAAAATTTTTGTGTGACTTCGACCAGTATAACATCTCCTATATTCCCGGAAAGGAAAATCAAAAAGCAGATAGGTTGGCAAAGCTAGCCAGTTCAGACCACCCGGACGAAACAGAGCTAGTTCCTATAGAGACCCTGAGTGTACCGAGCATTGAACAGATGGAAATCGACCAAGCTGATACTGAGCCATTCCCATGTTGGATGACTACCATTAGAAACTTCCTCCTCCATGCCATGTTACCCAAAAAGAGAAACGAGCTATAGTACGATAGGCTTCAAGGTACGTTATTCAACAAAACCAATTATACAAAAGAGGTTTCTCCATTCCCATGTTTCGGTGTGTGGCCAATGATGATATCAAGAGGATATTGAGAGAATTACATGAAGGGGGTTGCGGAGCGCACACTGAGGGACAAACTATGGCTAGGAAAGTATTGCGATAGGGGTGCTTCTGGCCGAATATAAACAAAGATGCAACTAACAATTCCAAAAGATGCGATAAATGGTAGAGGTTCGCACGAATCCCATGTTTTTTTCTGACAGAGATCACCCAAATGGTTAGTCCTTGGCCATATGCCGTATGGGGGATAGACATCATCGGAACTCTACCATTCCGAAGGGAGGCGCCCGGTATGCAATCGTGGCAGTGGATTATTTCACAAAATGGGCGAAGGCCGAGCAAATGACCACGATCTCAACAAAGCGAGTCATCAACTTCATCGTGAGAAATATCATATGCCAGTATAGGATACCTCGGACCATTATCACAGATAATGGAACTCAATTCGATAACCTGGAATTTAGAGACTTTTGTAAGAAGTATCACATTAAGAAGAAGTATACCGTAGTTGCTCACCCCCAATATAATGGCCAAGTTGAAGCGATCAATAAGATTATTAAGACCATCGTGAAAAAACAAGAGGAGCTAAGGGTAAATGGGTCTACGAATTGGCTCTAGCCCTTTGGGCATATCATGCTACTCATAACGACCACCGGGCATACTCCTTTCGCCCTGTCCTGTGGTTCAGAAGCTGTCCTTTCGATATAACTTGAAGTCCTTTCTCATCGAACGACTTACTATGACCCATTGTCTGATAAATCTCTTCTTTTAACATCATTAGACACGATTGACGAGAAGACAGAAGAAGAAAATCTCCGGGTTGAAGCTCATAAACGAAGGATTGCACGATACTATAACAAAAAGGTCCGACCAAAGACATTCGATATTGGCGACCTTGTTTTGAAGTGGGTCTTCCCAATTCCCATCCACATGGGGCCCAAATGGGAAGGGCCCTACGTCATTCAACAAAAGCTTGATAATGGAAGCTTCAAGCTGTCGACTGTTGATGGCGAGCCTTTTCAAAGAGCATGGAATATAGAGCATTTATGACCTTATATTTCTTAGGATTTTTAGTTTCTTTGCTATTTTATTTGTCTTAGTATTATAATAAACAATCATTTATCGATTGCAATAGTTTATGAATAAAAAGCTCCTTTCCTACTCTGATTCATTGTTATAATAACTAAATGTTGTGATTTTACCAACTTTAGCTCAAATCTTGACACCCTAGCATGTCGGCACGAGACAAAGTGGGCCAACGCCGCTAAAATAAGAATAAAATATCAATCATTTTAGAAATATCGATCCCAAACTCAGGCTAATTGACCAACTTTCGACTCCTACTTTACTGACTAAAAGTAGGGATGACACCTACCCAAACATAATTTTAGACCAAAAAATGGCACTAAACCCAATTATCTTGGATTTGTGGATAATATTGAAGAATAGTAATCTAAAAACAGAGAAAAGGAAATCAACACACGAGATTTATAGTGGTTCGGCATTAACGAGCCTACATCCACTTTATAGTTCTTCATTCAATAGAGAATTACAAATACAATGAATACAATCACTCAAACACTCTAATTCAATGAATATTTCTCTCTGAATTCATTGTATTTTCATTGGAGAAGAAGGTTCTCTCTTGAAGGGGTGCGACCATGGAAGACATCATTTACCAAAATGCAAAAAGTCCTCCCAAATTGCTGTGAATTCATGTGTTTATAGGCAGAAATTTGGTTAGGGAAGAGTGGCCACGTGGCCACGTGGTATGCATACAGCAGATCTTGGGATGTAGTGGAGAGAGTGGAGAAATGGTCTCATAATTGTGCGGTGACACATGTACAGCAATCCAGATTAATAGGCTAGAGAATAGGTCAACTTCATAGTGTGCAAGGATGCTTCAGGCAGTTCGGTTAGGGTTCGATCCGAACCAGTGCGACTTTGCCAGAAGCTCGAAGGTCTTCGTGTGTGGTGGCTTGGGATCGGGTCCACCCATATCCGAACCGAACCGGTGACTAAATCTTTGTGCTGAAACTCCAAAGCATGGGGTTGGGTTGGCTCTTTCTATATCCGATCTGAGCCGCTTGTCCTTTAATGAGGTAAACCACGTAGAAGCATTTATCCCCAAACCGAGCATCCGACCTGATCCAATATGAGCTCTCCAATCCGATCCGACCTCTGGTCATATAACATATACAAGCTTTTAACCTCTACATATGTAACCCTGATCATCTGGGCTTCGGGTGGCATGGTCACAAAACAGGCTAACATTTTTCCCCCCAAAGTACATCTTATCAAAGATGACGCGTGATTTGAATATGTCTAGCAGAATATCTCTGGAAAGTCATCCGTCCTTGAGAAAACTTTATCAAATTGTTGCACTGCTTCCATAGGTGCTAGTTAGTACAAATTCTATTGAAGCGGTAGTCGAAATGATCCGGTAACCGTTTAAACCTCGTCGAATCAAGAGGTCTGATTCCTTAATCATAAGTCATGTAGGATTGTTGGCTCCAGTGTGTAATGGCGCGTTTTGTTTGCTGTCGAATAATTAATTTATTTAATTATGTATATATCGATTTGGCGATATCGATAACTTAAAGTACAACGTTCGAACTTATAATTTATAATTATAATTAAAACGAACCTGAAATGTCGCGGCAATTCGCAATTTGGCGATTCGAACTTCAACTGAATGTACATGATTCATTTTAAGCCGGATATCTGTGAAACAAGAAACGTGTGGAGCTGGTGGAGTATATCTTTCTAGTGGAAGAGAAAAATCGGGATTTCGTCGTGTAGATTTTGAGATATGTCCAAATCAAATTTTAAAATAGTCGCTATAAAATCGTATATCGACCATAACAGTTATTTGAATATAACTTGATATCGGTTGCAAATCTGGACACGGTTCTTTTGAGGCGCAACGATAATTGAATTTTTAGAATTTTACTGTAATTTTTAATAAATTAAATAAGCAACTTTTTATTTGGAGTATTGTGCACCCTGTATCGATATTTTGGGGTTTCACAATATGAGTTAATCTACCGATATTTTTATATTTTTAGGACCGTGGTACACCGCTGGTCACAACAGTGTTTTTATTTCTGTCTATAGCCACCTGTAAAACAACGAAATGGGGTGAAATGGAGACCGTAAAACTTTGTTTTGGGAAAAACAAAAAGAAAACTAAACATGTGTATTCATTCAAATACACGTTCAGCTCGTTTTAGCCACCAAGTAAAAACACCGAAAATATATAAATATCCTAACATTTCCCTTAACCTAATTCATCTCTTCACGGATAAAACAAAGCTACGTATTATCTTTTCAGCCTCACCAAAAAATCTCACTCCAGTATATAGTCTCCTTTTTGCAGCCGACACTTAGAAAAAAAGAAAAGAAATGTGAAGACTTCCTCCTTGATAAATCCATAGAAAAGAAAATCGAATCCCTAAAATCCTAAAATACACCTATATGGATTCGGGTAGGGTTTCGCCTCAGCCTGGTATGGGTTTTACCCAGTTCGACGTCCGTTCAAGTGTGGTTGTATTTGAATCCGCGAGCTAGGGATCGAATGTGAAGAGTAGTGTTGGGTTTATGGTTCGATTCGGTTGCGTTAGTGGGAAGTTGTGGAAGTATCCGTGATTCAAAACTGTCGCTCGATGTTGGGTCTCAACAGGAAACCGTATGTGATGCTTTTCACATGGGTGGGGCTAAAGTGTTCCCATGGTGACGAAAGTACAGAGAGCTTGGTGAGGAGTTTAATGGTGGAGTCGGTATGTGTTCTAGTGTGTTGTGGAGGGAGGTCGTTGGATTGGAAAATGGGCGGGAGTGGCCATTTGCGTTGGGAGGGTACAGGATATCTGGAAATGATGAACGAGCACAAAAGCTCGTGAGGGAGATGAATCCAGTGGACGCGGGTATTGTGGTGTTGGGCCTTAAAGAAATTGGTGAGCCCGATATTTATTTTATATAACTTCCTTTTAGAACTTGAATGGAAGAAATTGGTATAGGAAATGAGTCATGGTTCGGAAGCATACTGGAAATTGGAAACGTATTGATTTCAGAGGGGATGGGGTTCAACTGTTCAAGTGTAAATGAAGGAAGTAGTGGTGTGTGTGCAAACAATGGAGTATTTGGTTGTTAGCATAAAGTCATGGAAAATGGACATGGCTGTTTCCATTCACACGAGGTAGCGGTTTCAAGAAATAAAAGGATATGGTACTTTTTGAATGGGTAGGAATGTATGGTGGCCGACGTGAAAAGTCTTAAGGCCCAAACAAGAACAAAACAAGAAAGAAGAATTACGAACGGTCAGATCCGTTAGGACCGTATGGACGAGAGCTTCACAATGAAGCTGACTGGGAGTGAATCGGTGCTCGTCGCAATTTATGGCGAAATAAATTGTTCGACTGAATCAAATAACGCAAACCATTATTTAACGGTTAACGCGCAACAGTGAGTAAAACTCACTAACTCTAAACAGTTTTATTTTCACGTTGTATTCTTAGAACTGTTAAAATATCGTCTGTTTGACTGTGTGTTGATTGTTTGCTTGAACTGCTAGTCAGTTAGTAGAGATTTTATATATATATTTACGTATGTATATATATATATATATATATATATATATATATATATATATACCGTCAAATAGTTATATGTTGATTCTGTTTATCAGAATATTATACTGGTGTTGTTTAACATCTGTGGATGCAGGGAAACAGGTTGAAGGAATCCAACTGGATTCCTCAACAGTATTTTACTTTGATTTTTATAGTGTGATATATTGTGAAGTATATAATCTGTATGACTATGTGTGGTGGGACGATATTTATCGTTGTTATATGGTGTGTTGAAGACCATGAGAAATACCAGACTGTAGGAGAGGGGTTTTCAAAGTATATTTTGAAAATAGTTTATTTATATAAAATCAAGGGATTATATATATATATATATATAAGAAAAAGGATTTTTGAATATTAAGGAATACAGTTGGTAAAACAAATATAAAAGAGTTTTATTTGTAAATCAATATAAGGGAATATATATGTTAATCGAATATAAGAGGATATATTTGTTAGTCAAAATATTAAGGAATTATATTCGTTAGAACAAATATAAAGGATATTTATTTAGAGATTAAATAAATAGAATATTATAAAGGGTATTTATTTAGAGATTAAATAAATAGAATTAAACTAAAGAAGATATTTATTTGTTAAATAAATAGGAGTTAACCAAGTGAATTGGTCGAGTTAACCAAGTGAATTGGTTGAGTTAAACGAAGTGAATTAGTTAAGTTAAACTAAGTGGTTAATCAAAGTGAATTAGTTAAGTTAAACTAAGTGGTTAACCAAAGTAAATTAGTTAAGTTAAACTAAGCGGTGAATCAAAGTGATTTTGTTAAGTTAAACTAAATGATTAATCGATGTGAATTAGTTAAGTTAAACTAAAGGATTAATCGATGTGAATTAGTTAAGTTAAACTAAAGGATTTATCGATGTGAATTAGTTAAGTTAACTAAATGGTTAATCGAAGTAAATTAGTTGAGTTAAACTAAGTGAACCGGCTAGAGTTAATCAACGTGAATTAACTAAGTTAAACTAAGTGGATTAGTTCAGTTAATCGAGACAAGTAAATCAAGTTAGGGTAAACCATTTGAGTTAACCAGTTATAGTTAACCATTTGAGTTAACCAGTTTGAGTTGACCAGTTAGAGTTGATCAGTTAGAGTTGACCAGTTAAAGTTGACCAGTTAGAGTTATCCAAGTGGAGTTAATCGAGTAGAGTTGTCGAATATCACTTATTCAAGGTAGAGTATCGAATATAGTGTATTCGAGAGAAGAGTAATAGAATATAGTTTATTCGAGTGGAGAAATCAAATGTTATTCATTTGAGAAGAGTTATCGAATATTATTTATACGAAGAGGAGTTATCGAATATTGGTTATTCGGAGTTAGTTAATCCAAAGGAGTTATTCGAAGTTAGTTAATCCAAAGGAGTTATTCGGAGTTAGTTAATCCAAAGGAGTTATTCGAAGTTAGTTAATCCGAAGGAGTTAGTCGAAGAGTTAATCCAAAGGAGTTATTCGGAGTTAGTTAATCCAAAGGAGTTATTCGGAGTTAGTTAAAGCAAATAGAGTCAACCCAATAGGGTCAGCCCAATAGAGTTAAGTGAAAAGAGATAATCGAATATGGTTATTCAAAAGAAGGTGTTAATCGAATACAGTTATTCGAGTAAAGTTAAAAGAGTTAATCGAATTTAGTTATTCGAAATGAGTTATTCGAATTTGATTTTTGAATAGAGTTAAACACATTAGAGTGATTCGAATTACTTATTCAAATAGAGTTAAACACGTAAGAGTTAATTGAATATTAGTTATTCAATTAGAGTTAAATCGAATTTAGTTATTCGAAAGGAGTTAATCAGTTTGAGTTAAGTTAATCGATTTGAATTAAGTTGAATCGAAATGGAGTAAATCGATTAGAATTAAGTTAATCGAGTTAGAGTAAATCGAATATTGGTTATTCGAAGGTAAGTTATTCGAATTAGTTATTCGAAGGAGTTAATCAAATGAGTCGATCCAAAGGAGTTAGTCGAATATTAGTTATTCAAATAGAGTTAAAGGAGTTATCGATTTTAGTTTGATCGAAAGGAGTTATCGATTAGTGAATCGAAAGGAGATTTTCGAATATAGCATATTCGAAAGAAAGAGATCGAATATTGTTTATTCGAAAGAGAGAGATTTCGAATATGAGTTATTCGAAGAGAGATAATCGAATATAGGTTATTCGAAGAAGAGTTAATCAAATAGAGATTACTCGAAAGAGAGTTATACGTCGAATTCAATTATAGCGAATTCGGGAAAGTACTATTTACTTTCCAAGGTTTAAATCAAGATTTAATTATTGATTTAGAAATTAGGTGTTTGTTAAATTATTCGAGTTAGGAGATTAAGTTATAATTTAGGTTAGATATTGCAGAAGTAGGAATTATAACGTTATAGTTATAATCAAACGTTTTCATATAAGAAGTAGATTCGTAACCTGAATCCGAGAATTTGCATAAACAGATGATTGGAAAAAGTGAGTGACGAGCTTCATCTATTTCACAGTAAAGGACGTTGTTCAATTAAGGTCTGAGAGGTAATTATACCCCAACTTGATTGACTTCAGAATTGACAAAGGAATAGTTGTGGTTCGATCTAAAAGGTTGATTAGGAATAAAGTTAAGGAATAAGCGATAAATGGATTAAGCGAAACGATGTTTTATACAACGTTCATTGGAAATCCGTAAATGAGTTTTGGAAACGTTTTCCAAATATAGTCAGATATGTTTTCTAAACATAGAAAATGAAATGTTTTCATGATAAGAATTTAAGAAATAGAGTTAAGCAAATTCAGAAACTGACTGGAGAGGGTAAGTTGAACGGTTTTCCAAGTGACAATCTGATGTTGGTTTCGACCTTCTGGATTGATACTTAGAGAATTGTCCTCATACTAGTTACAGTTAGGGACTGATAGTTGCGAAATAATAGTGATGTGAAAATAAGCTATGGAAATGTTTTCCAATGATTAATGACATATATTTTCTAAATATATGAAATAAGGAAATATGAACATGTGATGATTGATCGATCGAATTTCCATTTGGAAATAAGATCGTTGTTTGTACACCGACATGTTTTCATTTGATAGTTGAATCACAGACTATCAAAATTTTTACCATTTTAACGTTGTTAATATGGAGAGACCGGTTGAATTATTATCCAAAGAACCACTCTGTATTGGCATAAGTGTTGCGAGCAATATCTGCCAAAGATAAATTGAAAACGGAGTAAAGTCTAAGGGCTGTTGTATAAGTCTTAGATAACAGTGACTAAGATGGATATACTGAATAGTGCCTTCGGTTTGTCCAGTCCCAGGACAACGTATATGGAAGAAGGTCTGACAGAGTATATCCAATGGATAGCGTAAGTTGATCTGTTCAAACGTATTCACGTTTGGTGGCGGAGGAATTCGTTTCTCTTATCTGTATACCCGTGTTATTTTTGAATAAGTCAATTTGTGATTTGGCGGGTATGACGATGTGGCATTCAAAGTGAATGGTGATCAGATGTTCTGAAGATAGACGTAGCTTCTAGCTTCACACCAGGAAGTAACAAAAGTTGGGCTAGGCAGCATGGCTAGTTGGGTCATTCCCAAGCAGGGTGTATTGTCACCGATCTAGAGAATATTCATATTTATACTTCTTTTTGATTCTGTATCTTCGGATGACGGTTTGATGGCCTACAACCGTGGTGGCAATATATTCGCGACACTCAAGCTAAATGAGTGAGCGGTCATGTGTGGCCGGATTGCAAGACGTTCTTGTTGAACCCTGAGTGTATCACCTCTAGAGTACACTATTCAGAAGGTGCTCCCATACCTTGTCTGTTGGAATCCATTCTCCGATAAGCGCCCTACGGTTTATGATTTTATACTATGTATGTAGGACGTGAGATGCAAGCGTTTCTGCTAGATTGATACCTATTTGTACTTAGACATTATTATAATATCACAATGATATTGCTTGTCAAAGTTGTTCAGATACTCATAAGGGAAAAACCCATTCCGTATTCACGGCGTGGTCTTATGAGATATCCTATACCTGTTTTAAACTATTTTTACTCATACCAGTCCCATGACTGACCCGGAGTTTACTTTGTTGTTTTCCCTAAACTCTTGGGTGCCTAAATTTGTACGGGCAGTCAAGTAGTCGGGATTTACAGATATACTTGGAGAGCTTGGAG
Organism: Allium sativum; assembly: GCA_030737875.1. Lineage (NCBI taxonomy): Eukaryota > Viridiplantae > Streptophyta > Magnoliopsida > Asparagales > Amaryllidaceae > Allium > Allium sativum. Next base: position 1,016,036,489 of record CM060913.1, on the reverse strand, counting down.
AAGGAGGCTGCAAGATTTGATAGCTATAGTTATTTCCGCTGTGTTGTAAGTGTTGTACTCTAATAAGTGCTATTGTATATATATAACTGTGTACTTCAAAGTTATGTTATATATTATATGTTATTCGTTCCGCTGTGAGATTCGTGTCACTCTGATGATTCTGATGTTCTTCTTCTTCTTCTATTCTATTAGTTCTATCTTTTCTTTCTCACCTTCTAAATTATTTCACTAACGTCGCGGAATTTTCGACTCTCGAGGAGTCGAAAATTTCCAGCCGTTACAGTTGGTATCAGAGCTTAAGTTAAGTGATTACCTTGGCTCTGTGGCATAACTCGATAGAGATGGGATTAGTAATATCCTAGATTGAGTTTGAGTGTATATATATGAGCGCGTAATTGTTATTCAATATAAAATGGTTTTATATTGTGGAGACTCATTGGTTGAGTGGCTTATGAATTCTGGTCGATCAGTTGATCCACTGTATCGATAGGGGTTACTAAACACTCGAATACGATGAATCGTCATGGTATGTTTTGAAAGAGGGTAAATGAAATAATTTTTCCCAAAATATATTTGTTTATAGAAGAAATATATATCTTGAAATTATTATAGTATATTGATTGTGTTGGTTATTATTATAATCGAATAAGATTATAAAAGGGTGAAATGGTTATAAATGACCAATCAGAATTCATATGAATGTAATATATGAAATAGTTTGAATTAAATATGAATTTAAATCAGAATTTAAATCAGAATTTGGAATTTAAAATAAGGAAATTTTAAGTTCCTGGGAGATTTTGAAAATGTTTTTCAAATTGAAAATGATATAGTATTTCGATAGCTGGAAAATAGATTCTGATGATGAATCTAGACATCATCAGTGTTCATTTTCGAATTCTAAGTGACAGATTACTACCAAAGGTTTTGTTTTTGAATTGTTTTGAGAAAACAAGTTGTTTAGAAATTCAAAGGTTTTGAATTGGCATTATGATTTCAAATTGATTTGAAAGAAACCCAGGAACTTAAGTTCTGGAATTAAAATTTAACTAATGAAGTTAAATAAAATGAGATGGTAAAAATAAATTGGAATTTTACTTGAACCGAGTTAAATAAAATTGAATTGGATTAGAGATAATCTAGAATGGAACCAAATTGATAAGTCAAGAATTTGGAATTGAGTTGATCAGTTAAGAGTTTGAAATTTGATATTGGAGTTTGAATGGAATTTGGTTTGGGTATAAGCGAATGATTTGGTTTGAGGATATAAACTGAGTGGAATGACCATGATATATGCAGAAGTGATAACAGATCAAAAGGATATAATGATACGACCGACAAAAAAGTACAAGTTTATATTATATATGAGTTTGGGTTTTATGAGCCGAATTTGCAAGCCGCTTGACTGTTTGATTTTCTTTTGGGTTGGAGAAGGCCTAGAGAGGCGAGTTGTGGTTTGTCATATTGACCAATACAAAGGAGGTTATGACGAAATTTTTCGAAAATTCCAGGCGTTAGAACATTCTCATGATTTATGGAAATTCAGTTAGCCAGAATGAATTAATAATTTAATTGAAAATTTAATGGTTCAGTTGAAACTGAAGTTGAGAAGTAAACAAAAGAAGATTTTTAAATCTAGTAGTAGAGTTAGTAGCATCTTTCTAACTTAGCAATTTCGAGGACGAAATTATTTTAAGGGGGGAAGTCTGTAATGGCGCGTTTTGTTAGCTGTCGAATAATTAATTTATTTAATTATGTATATATCGATTTGGCGATATCGATAACTTAAAGTACAACGTTCGAACTTATAATTTATAATTATAATTAAAACGAACCTGAAACGTCGCGGCAATTCGCAATTTGGCGATTCGAACTTCAACTGAATGTACATGATTCATTTTAAGCCGGATATCTGTGAAACAAGAAACGTGTGGAGCTGGTGGAGTATATCTTTCTAGTGGAAGAGAAAAATCGGGATTTCGTCGTGTAGATTTTGAGATATGTCCAAATCAAATTTTAAAATAGTCGCTATAAAATCGTATATCGACCATAACGGTTATTTGAATATAACTTGATATCGGTTGCAAATCTGGACAAGGTTCTTTTGAGGCGCAGCGATAATTGAATTTTTAGAATTTTACTGTAACTTTTAATAAATTAAATAAGCAACTTTTTATTTGGAGTATTGTGCACCCTGTATCGATATTTTGGGGTTTCACAATATGAGTTAATCTACCGATATTTTTATATTTTTAGGACCGTGGTACACCGCTGGTCACAACACTGTTTTTATTTCTGTCTATAGCCACCTGTAAAACAACGAAATGGGGTGAAATGGAGACCGTAAAACTTTGTTTTGGGAAAAACAAAAAGAAAACTAAACATGTGTATTCATTCAAATACACGTTCAGCTCGTTTTAGCCACCAAGTAAAAACACCGAAAATATATAAATATCCTAACATTTCCCTTAACCTAATTCATCTCTTCACGGATAAAACAAAGGCTACGTATTATCTTTTCAGCCTCACCAAAAAATCTCACTCCAGTATATAGTCTCCTTTTTGCAGCCGACACTTAGAAAAAAAAAAGAAATGTGAAGACTTCCTCCTTGATAAATCCATAGAAAAGAAAACCGAATCCCTAAAATCCTAAAATACACCTATATGGATTCGGGTAGGGTTCCGCCTCAGCCTGGTATGGGTTTTACCCAGTTCGACGTCCGTTCGAGTGTGGTTGTATTTGAATCCGCGAGCTAGGGATCGAATGTGAAGAGTAGTGTTGGGTTTGTGGTTCGATTCGGTTGCGTTAGTGGGAAGTTGTGGAAGTATCCGTGATTCAAAACCGTCGCTCGATGTTGGCTCTCAACAGGAAACCGTATGTGATGCTTTTCACATGGGTGGGGCTAAAGTGTTCCCATGGTGACGAAAGTACAGAGAGCTTGGTGAGGAGTTTAATGGTGGAGTCGGTATGTGTTCTAGTGTGTTGTGGAGGGAGGTCGTTGGATTGGAAAATGAGCGGGAGTGGCCATTTGCGTTGGGAGGGTACGGGATATCTGGAAATGATGAACGAGCACTAAAGCTCGTGAGGGAGATGAATCCAGTGGACGCGGGTATTGTGGTGTTGGGCCTTAAAGAAATTGGTGAGCCCGATATTTATTTTATATAACTTCCTTTTAGAACTTGAATGGAAGAAATTGGTATAGGAAATGAGTCATGGTTCGGAAGCATACTGGAAATTGGAAACGTATTGATTTCAGAGGGGATGGGGTTCAACTGTTCAAGTGTAAATGAAGGAAGTAGTGGTGTGTGTGCAAACAATGGAGTATTTGGTTGTTAGCATAAAGTCATGGAAAATGGACATGGCTGTTTCCATTCACACGAGGTAGCGGTTTCAAGAAATAAAAGGATATGGTACTTTTTGAATGGGTAGGAATGTATGGTGGCCGACGTGAAAAGTCTTAAGGCCCAAACAAGAACAAAACAAGAAAGAAGAATTACGAACGGTCAGATCCGTTAGGACCGTATGGACGAGAGCTTCACAATGAAGCTGACTGGGAGTGAATCGGTGCTCGTCGCAATTTATGGCGAAATAAATTGTTCGACTGAATCAAATAACGCAAACCATTATTTAACGGTTAACGCGCAACAGTGAGTAAAACTCACTAACTCTAAACAGTTTTATTTTCACGTTGTATTCTTAGAACTGTTAAAATATCGTCTGTTTGACTGTGTGTTGATTGTTTGCTTGAACTGCTAGTCAGTTAGTAGAGATTATATATATATATTTACGTATGTATATATATATATAAACCGTCAAATAGTTATATGCTGATTCTGTTTATCAGAATATTATACTGGTGTTGTTTAACATCTGTGGATGCAGGGAAACAGGTTGGAGGAATCCAACTGGATTCCTCAACAGTATTTTACTGTGATTTTTATAGTGTGATATATAATGTGAAGTATATAATCTATATGACTATGTGTGGTGGGACGATATTTATCGTTGTTATATGGTGTGTTGAAGACCATGAGAAATACCAGACTGTAGGAGAGGGGTTTTCAAAGTATATTTTGAAAATAGTTTATTTATATAAAATCAAGGGATTATATATATATATATATATAAGAAAAAGGATTTTTGAATATTAAGGAATACAGTTGGTAAAACAAATATAAAAGAGTTTTATTTGTAAATCAATATTAGGGAATATATATGTTAATCGAATATAAGAGGATATATTTGTTAGTCAAAATATAAAGGAATTATATTCGTTAGAACAAATATAAAGGATATTTATTTAGAGATTAAATAAATAGAATATTATAAAGGGTATTTATTTAGAGATTAAATAAATAGAATTAAACTAAAGAAGATATTTATTTGTTAAATAAATAGGAGTTAACCAAGTGAATTGGTCGAGTTAACCAAGTGAATTGGTTGAGTTAAACGAAGTGAATTAGTTAAGTTAAACTAAGTGGTTAATCAAAGTGAATTAGTTAAGTTAAACTAAGTGGTTAACCAAAGTAAATTAGTTAAGTTAAACCAAGCGGTGAATCAAAGTGAATTTGTTAAGTTAAACTAAATGATTAATCGATGTGAATTAGTTAAGTTAAACTAAAGGATTAATCGATGTGAATTAGTTAAGTTAAACTAAAGGATTTATCGATGTGAATTAGTTAAGTTAACTAAGTGGTTAATCGAAGTAAATTAGTTGAGTTAAACTAAGTGAACCGGCTAGAGTTAATCAACGTGAATTAACTAAGTTAAACTAAGTGGATTAGTTCAGTTAATCGAGACAAGTAAATCAAGTTAGGGTAAACCATTTGAGTTAACCAGTTAGAGTTAACCATTTGAGTTAACCAGTTTGAGTTGACCAGTTAGAGTTGATCAGTTAGAGTTGACCAGTTAAAGTTGACCAGTTAGAGTTATCCAAGTGGAGTTAATCGAGTAGAGTTGTCGAATATCACTTATTCAAGGTAGAGTATCGAATATAGTGTATTCGAGAGAAGAGTAATAGAATATAGTTTATTCGAGTGGAGAAATCAAATGTTATTCATTTGAGAAGAGTTATCGAATATTATTTATACGAAGAGGAGTTATCGAATATTGGTTATTCGGAGTTAGTTAATCCAAAGGAGTTATTCGAAGTTAGTTAATCCAAAGGAGTTATTCGGAGTTAGTTAATCCAAAGGAGTTATTCGAAGTTAGTTAATCCGAAGGAGTTAGTCGAAGAGTTAATCCAAAGGAGTTATTCGGAGTTAGTTAATCCAAAGGAGTTATTCGGAGTTAGTTAAAGCAAATAGAGTCAACCCAATAGGGTCAGCCCAATAGAGTTAAGTGAAAAGAGATAATCGAATATGGTTATTCAAAAGAAGGTGTTAATCGAATACAGTTATTCGAGTAAAGTTAAAAGAGTTAATCGAATTTAGTTATTCGAAATGAGTTATTCGAATTTGATTTTTGAATAGAGTTAAACACATTAGAGTGATTCGAATTACTTATTCAAATAGAGTTAAACACGTAAGAGTTAATTGAATATTAGTTATTCAATTAGAGTTAAATCGAATTTAGTTATTCGAAAGGAGTTAATCAATTTGAGTTAAGTTAATCGATTTGAATTAAGTTGAATCGAAATGGAGTAAATCGATTAGAATTAAGTTAATCGAGTTAGAGTAAATCGAATATTGGTTATTCGAAGGTAAGTTATTCGAATTAGTTATTCGAAGGAGTTAATCAAATGAGTCGATCCAAAGGAGTTAGTCGAATATTAGTTATTCGAATAGAGTTAAAGGAGTTATCGATTTTAGTTTGATCGAAAGGAGTTATCGATTAGTGAATCGAAAGGAGATTTTCAAATATAGCATATTCGAAAGAAAGAGATCGAATATTGTTTATTCGAAAGAGAGAGATTTCGAATATGAGTTATTCGAAGAGAGATAATCGAATATAGGTTATTCGAAGAAGAGTTAATCAAATAGAGATTACTCGAAAGAGAGTTATACGTCGAATTCAATTATAGCGAATTCGGGAAAGTACTATTTACTTTCCAGGGTTTAAATCAAGATTTAATTATTGATTTAGAAATTAGGTGTCTGTTAAATTATTCGAGTTAGGAGATTAAGTTATAATTTAGGTTAGATATTGCAGAAGTAGTAATTATAACGTTATAGTTATAATCAAACGTTTTCATATAAGAAGTAGATTCGTAACCTGAATCCGAGAATTTGCGTAAACAGATGATTGGAAAAAGTGAGTGACGAGCTTCATCTATTTCACAGTAAAGGACGTTGTTCAATTAAGGTCTGAGAGGTAATTATACCCCAACTTGATTGACTTCAGAATTGACAAAGGAATAGTTGTGGTTCGATCTAAAAGGTTGATTAGGAATAAAGTTAAGGAATAAGCGATAAATGGATTAAGCGAAACGATGTTTTATACAACGTTCATTGGAAATCCGTAAATGAGTTTTGGAAACGTTTTCCAAATATAGTCAAATATGTTTTCTAAACATAGAAAATGAAATGTTTTCATGATAAGAATTTAAGAAATAGAGTTAAGCAAATTCAGAAACTGACTGGAGAGGGTAAGTTGAACGGTTTTCCAAGTGACGATCTGATGTTGGTTTCGACCTTCCGGATTGATACTTAGAGAATTGTCCTCATACTAGTTACAGTTAGGGACTGATAGTTGCGAAATAATAGTGATGTGAAAATAAGCTATGGAAATGTTTTCCAATGATTAATGACATATATTTTCTAAATATATGAAATAAGGAAATATGAACATGTGATGATTGACGATCGAATTTCCATTTGGAAATAAGATCGTTGTTTGTACACCGACATGTTTTCATTTGATAGTTGAATCACAGACTATCAAAGTTTTTACCATTTTAACGTTGTTAATATGGAGAGACCGGTTGAATTATTATCCAAAGAACCACTCTGTATTGGCATAAGTGTTGCGAGCAATATCTGCCAAAGATAAATTGAAGACGGAGTAAAGTGCAAGGGCTGTTGTATAAGTCTTAGATAACAGTGACTAAGATGGATATACTGAATAGTGCCTTCGGTTTGTCCAGTCCCAGGACAACGTATATGGAAGAAGGTCTGACAGAGTATATCCAATGGATAGCGTAAGTTGATCTGTTCAAACGTATTCACGTTTGGTGGCGGAGGAATTCGTTTCTCTTAGCTGTATACCCATGTTATTTTTGAATAAGTCAATTTGTGATTTGGCGGGTATGACGATGTGGCATTCAAAGTGAATGGTGATCAGATGTTCTGAAGATAGACGTAGCTTCTAGCTTCACACCAGGAAGTAACAAAAGTTGGGCTAGGCAGCATGGCTAGTTGGGTCATTCCCAAGCAGGGTGTATTGTCACCGATCTAGAGAATATTCATATTTATACTTCTTTTTGATTCTGTATCTTCGGATGACGGTTTGATGGCCTACAACCGTGGTGGCAATATATTCGCGACACTCAAGCTAAATGAGTGAGCGGTCATGTGTGGCCGGGTTGCAAGACGTTCTTGTTGAACCCTGAGTGTATCACCTCTAGAGTACACTATTCAGAAGGTGCTCCCATACCTTGTCTGTTGGAATCCATTCTCCGATAAGCACCCTGCGGTTTATGATTTTATACTATGTATGTAGGACGTGAGATGCAAGCGTTTCTGCTAGATTGATACCTATTTGTACTTAGACATTATTATAATATCACAATGATATTGCTTGTCAAAGTTGTTCAGATACTCATAAGGGAAAAACCCGTTCCGTATTCACGGCGTGGTCTTATGAGATATCCTATACCTGTTTTAAACTATTTTTACTCATACCAGTCCCATGACTGACCCGGAGTTTACTTTGTTGTTTTCCCTGAACTCTTGGGTGCCTAAATTTGTACGGGCAGTCAAGTAGTCGGGATTTACAGATATACTTGGAGAGCTTGGAGCAGGAGGCTGCAAGATTTGATAGCTATAGTTATTTCCGCTGTGTTGTAAGTGTTGTACTCTGATAAGTGCTATTGTATATATATAACTGTGTACTTCAAAGTTATGTTATATATTATATGTTATTCGTTCCGCTGTGAGATTCGTGTCACTCTGATGATTCTGATGTTCTTCTTCTTCTATTCTATTAGTTCTATCTTTTCTTTCTCACCTTCTAAATTATTTCACTAACGTCGCGGAATTTTCGACTCTCGAGGAGTCGAAAATTTCCAGCCGTTACACAGTGTGAGATCGTACATACACTGGTTATTGCTAAACGACGTTGTTTTCCCATACGAATCAAACCTATTATCGATTCAGGGTTTCGTTTACCCACAATTCAATGTATGAACTAGCCATCCAAATCATGGTGTAGTATAAGAATATTCGGGCTTTGAGATAACATCTAGACTGTTGGGATAGACCGCATTAGAATTGGTACGTGAATCTTTCATTTGCGCTCGTATTTGGACTATCCCGACATCAGGATATTAGTTAGATCATATTAAAAGAAATCCACGACCGTTCTGAGTCCTTTCATAGTCTCGTGATCACACACAAATCAGCAAGGGACGTCGTTGATATCAAACAAACCAGTGCTCATAAGGTAACTAGAGAGTTTTCCACATTCTTTATTCAATGTATTCGTGGATCAAGTCTTTGAAGTCACGTTTGATCTGTTAGTGGGCTTTCTTGAATGATCAAGATGAATCATATTCCGAAGATATAGTGTCTATTTTCCGAATCACATATTGATTCAGGGTCATGTTCAAAGTCAGTTCAGTGGAGGACGAGCGACATCAGTGCTTATGCCCACCAGCATCGATGGGGCTTTGGCCAAGTCAATCGGATATCCGATCTTCCAGCCTTTATACTTTCTTTCGTTGCATCGGGTTAAAGCTGTAGATTCATCAATCTTAATCGACCCATGTTATTCTGTATTCTTTCTTAAGTCATCAAGAGATGGAGTTGTATAAGTGAATGGTCGAATCACATTTACATCGGTGTCATCCCATCTCTTTAGTTAGAAAGCGAGGATTGCTTCATCGAGTGTCAGCAAACTTAGATTCTCTCCTTGCATCAGGCACAGAGTTGAATAAGCTTATCGACCATGTAAGCAGGCGAACGTCGTTAGTGAGTTATCTGAGCTCCTTTATTCATGTTTTGGTATAACCCGGAATAGTTATCATAGTATTACTGAGTCTATCTCTCATGCTTGGCTCCATTGAGCTTGGCAATCAAGATCGCTGGATCGATCAATGAAATTGGTCCATTACGGAACTGTACATTCCTATTGTATTTTCCGGGGCTTTTCTTTTGTCTTGATCATTTCAGGAGTCAGATGACGCTCCATTATTTGTCATAAAAACATTGAGAACATCCATTTTAATATAGGTATCCTCTTGCTGCAGGAATCTGTCTGTCTCGGGATAGAATTCATCAACGTTTCTAGGAAAATCTCTTGGTATAAAGATAGTGATGTTTGTTCTAGAGATGAACCCGCCAAGGCCTTTTGGTGGTCTCGTTGCGGAGGTATTTTGAAGTCTTAGTTATCCAAAATACTAGATACTGCTGCTATCAATGCCATAAATGATGCAGGTCGATCTACCAATGTCAATTTGGCGTTTGAAGCTCTCAAGCAATGCATGCAAGCTCTAGCTTCTTTGTTCCGCATATTTAATGACCGTCAATCAATCTTCTGTCCTTTAATTCTGGATAGTGACCTACGACTGGAGGTATGCGGGTTAATCTTGAGGAGTCATTCTTTTTATTTATGGTCTGGGATCTTGCAGAACTCCGATGACAGTAAATGTGCATAGAGTCGGCGGATTGTCGAATTTCGTTACTTGAAACTCGTACCCCATGCCCCCATCTATGGGGGTTTTACTATGCAGTGAGCAACAAATCCATTTCTTATCCAAATTCATACTTCCTCATCAAGTCATTAGTTAGAGTTTGATTCAAAATAATTTAATTGTGTCCAGTTCATGTTAGTCTTTGGTCTCCCATCCAAGCTCTGAGGATCGGAGACGGGTGGCGATAAGGTCAAATTATAGTCACTTCGAATGCTTCCACTTGCCCTCTGTACTAAGGAATAGGGAACTTCATTTTGAAGATGAGTTGGATTTGAAGCGTTCATTTGAATTGGAGCAGAGGCAGGTCGGACTCCATTTAAGTTTCCAATGGCTCTTACGTTGCCGCTGTTTTCATCCAAAATGTTACAATCAGAAGTTGCATGCTGCAAATGTTTGGGAGAGGTTTGATTGTAACGTAGGAGTTCAAAACAACGTTCCCAACCTGTCATAGGGTCTCATTAGATTTGAACCATGGTAAGTCGTAGTTGCTCGGCCTTCCATCTATCTGAGTAAAGAAGTTATCCGTTATTTTATGTCTCTTCCAGAGAAGTTCACTTGCTGAGCCATCTGTGTTCTCAATTCAGCAAGGGGACCATCCATTACATATCTATTCTGATATGTTGAGGGTTCATTGCGAGAGGAAATCGTCTGCTTTCCTTCATTCGTAGCACTTATTGCGCCAACATTCTCAGCATGGAATATGGTCCTATCTTCCTTCTTCTTAACCCTTGAGTCGGAGCATTAAGAAATCCGTTTCCTTGCAAGCTAGAAGTCAAAGTAAGGGCATGCCCTCTTGTCTAGGGCCTGTCAATCGGGAAGTTTTTCGGGACTAGAAAATGGGAATTCACTCTGCATCCATTCTGTGGTCTTCATGCAACCTTTCAAATTGGACATGTATGCATAGAAAAGAGACATTGCTTTGAAAGCTTAAGTGATCGAGTTATCCAAGTGCTCGAGTCATTGCATTTTCCATTCAGCATACTTGCAAGGTGGTACTCGTCGTTGTAGTTGAGACATTACTCCCAAAGACTCCTTTCAGTCGTTGCCTCAGGTCGTGATATATGTTGTTGAATGTTCTCTCCTCAAGGCCTCTTTTCGATCGTAGCCTTGAGTCGCATAGCAAGTTTAGTATTAAGCACCAACGTCATCCTTTTGGATGCGGCCCTTTGTATGTCTTCCACTGGTCTGCTGTGATCGTTTCGAGTGTGATTTTCGCGTTCTTGTCCTATTATCTTGTACAAGCGTGAATTCTGTAACTGAATCCATGTTCCTAGACTATCACAAACTTGTAGGTTTATTACCTATTTCAATCAAATGTACTCGTAATCTAACTTTAACTAAACTAAGTAACAGATAATAAACCACATCACAATCAAATAAGGGTTTCAATCCAGCATCCTTAGAAACATTAATTCCTGCATTAAAAAATTATTACTAAACTATGTAATGAACAACAGGGGGTGTGATGTGTATGTCCCCAATCAGTCTTGAATAAAGTGCCTTGCTAGGGCTTGTTCGGGATTGATTAGGATCAACATTATATTAACCCCAATCCGTCGGTGGGGATTACGGGCTCAGCTTTCAATCTTTACCCCAATCCTTTAGTGGGATAGGAACCCATCTTTGGCACTTGGTCTTAGTGCCTTTATACTCTCTTGTCGCATGCCCAGGTTAGAGTGTAGTCAAGGCGGTCTTTAGTCGTGGTGCACCATCATGCCCTGTGGATGCCATCTTCACGTCTTTTATACTCTCTCTCGGATCATGAGAGTTAGAGTCACGGATGTCATCTTTCCGTCCTTTATACTCCCTCTTGAATCATGAGAGTTAGAGTTGTGGACGTCATCTTCCCGTCCTTTATACTCTCTCTCTCTCTCTCTCGAATCATGAGAGTTAGAGTCACGAAGCGAGTGGTCTTTAATCTTGGCGCGCCTATCATACTCGTCCTATGTTTATACTCTTATCCAAACTCTGAGGATTAGAATTAGTCGGTCAAACAATCGGATCACGTTTGCCAAGGCTTTGCATTCCTCCGATCAATCTATGAGAGGAATGATTGGCACAGAATTTCAGGTACCTGTATCATTCATATCGCATAAGTTAGTCATGTCAATAACTCAGGAAGCATGTAAAAGTAAATTGCTTGATTGAAAAGTAAGCATATCAAGGGGCAGTGCTGCCTCCTTTATTTGGATTCATATAATCTGGTGGCGTCAAGCATAGGATCGAGCCATGAAGATGATCAAATTGCATCCATCTGGAATCGGATTCCAACTTTGAAATGCAAAAGTCAATGCACAATTATCTTGAGGTCTTCCACGTGTGAGCCAAGGAGTGGATGATCATCTCGGATCCACCTTGAGCTATACTACCTCTCTCGGGCGGAGGGTGTAGCTTTGTAAATGAGCAGCTTAGCCAGGCTCATCATGGTATTGCTCCATAACTCTGTATGCGGGTGTTAGAAGTTTGATCCGTATCAAATCCGGGGTACCTACACCATCCATATATAAATTCATTTGAGTTAAGTACATCAATAACTTGCAAAGCATGCAAATATAAGAGTCATGTTTAAAGAATACTCCTGTTAAAGGAATGAATATCATTCTGGGCGAAAATGGCATTGCATATCCATTTTGTCTCGCTCTATCTCTGACTGGGGGTGGCTATCAAAAATCTTTATCTGATGATGAACACCTTTTCAAACCATCATGGGATGGAGGTTCCAAGAACGAACAGACCTCGACCGGGGTCTTAGGGCGACAAAGGCAATTAGGTATATACTGTAAGCGAATGATGAGATCGCATCTCCTTTGAATTTCCTTCTTGCCTCCATACTAAGGGCAAGGATTAAGTGTCAGCGAGTCATGTATGTATCGCTAATGGTAGTATATCATCACATTGGTGCTAGGAAGGTGATTGGCAGGATAACAAAGGACCATGCTTATATAAACCTTTGTACTTTCCGTGTTAGGAAATAGGATATTGCTATTGGTAGGATAGTCATATCTCATAAATTTGTTGATATGCCTTCGATCCTATGTCGGGGACAAGGGTTGGTGTGCAGACAATCAATCAGCATTTAGGCGTAAGCGTTCTAAACCTTCAACTCGCTAACCTTCAGGCAAGACTAAGGCAATCAGCCATGCAAACTCCTGATGTATCAGCTTTGAATTAGATGATGTAATCTCGATCGATTCATGCTCAAATTTCCAGTTACCCCCCAGCGTGTAGGGAATGAGTTACTTAGCAAATAATTAATGAAAGGAGTGGAAGTGCGAATCCTTACTTTCTAGTTCCAAAACATCGCTCATTAGATGTTTCATTCGCATATATCTCCCTTCAAGTAGGAAGTTAATTAGTGATTTTGTCGAGTCGTTCAGAGCGGTGAATTCAGTCATGGGACTAGTTGGTGTTTGTCTTGGGACAACCTTACAAGTAAAACAAGCAATATCGCATTACATGTCATATCTTGAGGCATAACGAACGATGGTATGCCATCCACTTCTCTTTGCTGGAAGCATTCTGTGCTGCAATAAGTATCTTACGGGTTTTTTCCATGACTCTCTCCTGGATTCAGTCTCCAATACTTGATCAACTTTCATCTGATCAATGGTTGGATTTTGTAGTGTCTTGATGGGGATCATCTCAATCTTTTCTGGATTGTCGGAACTTTCTTACTTGGCCAGATTATCCGCCTTCTGATCTTCGTTGACAAGCTTTGATGACCACTGTTGGCCAAATATATATGTCGAGCCGATTGCGAGCCGTGCTTCGAGCCAAAGGAGAGCCGTGCTCCGAGCCGAAGGCGAGGCCGTCAGTGGGTCCGGGCACAGCGCCGGTGGGGGTCCGGTGCCCCACAGTCCTAGTGGCGATCGATCTGTTGTGATTTTGGAAGATGGAGCCTTTTCTGAAATGATTTGAAAAATATTTTTTCCAAAATACAGCTGTTTCGGGTTGGATCGGATCATGCCTTCATGTTGCGGTTCAAAGATGTTTTCACGTTGGGTCGGATCGGACTAGTTCCTCCGATCCGGATCGGAGCATCATTAGCTGGTCGGTTCGGGTGCCACTCAGGGTCGGATCAAAATTTGGTCTTCGAGACGAGGTGTAGCTATGTGGGTTTGGATCGAGTCTGACCTGATCGGATATATCCGACCTGATCCGATCAAAGATGTTGCCAGTTAAACTTTCCACTGAATTTATCGATCCGAGACACTCTGAACTGATTGCCACCAACCAGAATTATCCAATTCAGTTTCATTTCTTTGTGAAGTTTGATGGTTCCTATCTCTTCTTGGAGTTGTAGATACAAACTTGCTGAAATCGTTGAAGGTTTCGAAAGTGATGAGACTACGGATTATCTCTTCGGACTTGGTGATCCAAACAGTAGATAAAAAATCCATTAATCTGAGAATCTTCAGTTCTCAGTGAAAGCACAAAAATGTTAGACCAAAAAATGGCACTAACACCAAATTATCTAGGATTTGTGGATAATATCGAAGAACAGTAATCTAAAAACAGAGAAAAAGAAATCAACACACGAGATCTATAGTGGTTCGGCATTAACGAGCCTGCATCCACTTTATAGTTCTTCATTTAATAAATTATTACAACTACAACGAATACAATCACTCAAACACTCTAATTCAATGAATAATTCTCTCTGAATTCATTGTATTTTCATTGGAGAAGAAGGTTCTCTCTTGAAGGGGTGCGGCCATGGCAGACATCAGGAACCAAAATCCAAAAAGTCCTCCCAAATGGCTGCAAATTCTTGTGTTTATAAGCAGAAATTCGGTTAGGGAAGCATGGCCACGTGGCCACATGGCATGCATACAGCAGATCTCGGGATGTAGTGGAGAGAGTGGAGAAATGGTCTCTTAATTGTGTGGTGACACGTGTACAACAATCCAGATTAATAGGCTGGAGAATAGGTCAACTTCATGGTGTTCAAGGATGCTTCAGGCGGTTCGGTTAGGGTTCAATCCGAATTGGTTCGACTTTGCCAGAAGCTCGAAGGTCTTCATGTGTGGTGGCTTGGGATCGGGTCCACCCATATCCGAACCGAACCGGTGACCGAATCTTTGTGTTGAAACTCCAAAGCATGGGGTTGGATTGGGTCTATATATATCCGATCTGAGCCGCTTTTCCTTTAATGAGGTAAACCACGTAGAAGCGTTTATCCCCGAACCAAGCATCCGACCCGATCCGATCCGACCTCTGGTTATAGAACATATACAAGCTTTTAACCTCTACACATGTAACCCTGATCGTCTGGGCTTCAGTGGCCTAGTCACAAAACAGGCTAACACATAACAACTAGTTGTTTGGGTATAACTCTAATCCCTTTGACTTGAGGAAGAGTATAAATGATGGATGAGTGTGAAAGGTGCACCCAAACAAAAGACCACTAAATATTGAAGAACTCAACCCCTTGCCGACAAGAGGGTGAGTATAAAAGACTAAAAGCACTACTTCTTAAGGACGTCTGACCCCCGATATAGGTTGAGCCCACCTTAAGTATGATTGGAGAGTTCAGTAACTAAGTGAATTACCCCGACAGTGAGGGCAAGAGGGTCGATGAATAACCCGGACTTGGGTAACGACTAAGTAACCCTCGATGGATGGAATAAGATAGGGAACCCGAATGGCGGTACCATTCTTGACATACTCAGCACTTTATTTTAAAATAAAATAAAGATAAGTAGATTTTCATTTATGTAAACGTGACATTATTACAAAATATTGCTACATGACAGGTACGATTAAAATTTCGTCCTTAAAGCTACAAAAGCTTGATAATGACAAAAGCACGAGGGTCGCACTCACATGAAACTTCCAGATGGTCAAAAAGTAAAATTACAACAAAAGAACTTCTAAAATGGAGCTGGAATTTCTCCTCGCTCCATCATTTCTGCTGGTTCTGCCAATTTAATCATTTCCTGCACTTCTTTAGTGGTTGTCATGCTTCTTGATCCTCTAAGCATGCTTTTGAAGGAACGGGGAACTAGTGCTGAGGTTTGTGGGTTAGTATAGCCTACAAAAGGAGGAACCTCGACCGAAGAAAGGATGGCCGGGGGGATAGATTGGATGGGCTGAACATTCAAATGGTCTTCGGATGGCTCGGGCTTCATGGAAGAAATGTCCTTCTCGCTTTGAGCTCTGATCTCGGCCATGAATGGATGATCATCTCTCTTAGACTCCCCGACAATCTCGATGTCGTTGTCCTTCGATGGTCCTTTATCGATTTTCTTCTCCCTCAAGACTTCAAATACATCCCTAGTGCTACCCTTCTCTACAGCGACAGTCTCTGCCTTAGCACTCTCCTTTACCAATGAAGAACCTACAACAAAAAACATAAGGCAAGGTTGGATAAGTAAAATTAGGACTAGTGTATGAGCTTACCTCCAATATCGGACTCGGTCGGCTGCTTTCCCACGACCCTGGCTGGCTCGGGGGGAGGGATAGATGTTGAACCCATCTCCATATTTGCAAAAGGGAAAGAGAGGGATTCTTCGATCTGACTGCTACCAACTTCTTTCTCAGGGACCGATTTCCCCTTTTATCTGCAGCGTTCAACTTCTACTGCCTTCTTCTCTTGGCTCCTTCCCTCAGCCACCACCGACCGCTCGCCATTATTCAAAAGCCGAGTCATCAAATCCTCTTCATTCACTGGCTTCCCTTTGGATGCGGCTCTCTCCTCTCTCAAAATAATTTTCCAAGTATCAGTCAACTCAGTGGGGTATCTCGGTGATGAAGACAAGTCCCTATGACGAAGGACCCTTGTGAAAAAATTAAAAGCTTGATGCTTGCATTCCTTATTTATTTTGGATACCTCCCTGGCATGATCATCTTTGATGGTCTGAATATCAATATCATGTTGAAGCTTTAAATTGTTAGCTGACTCAATCGCCGCAGCAGCATTTTCTTCGGCCAGACTCTTGGTTAACTCAGATGGCCCAGCCGACCTTTTTCGTCCCTCAAGGATCTGACCTCACCCTTCAAAGAATCACATTCCTGGCTTTTCTGTTGGAATTGGACACTCAAATCCTCGGTCGCCTTCTCATATCTCTCCTTATCGGCCACTGCCCGTAGCTCATAATCTTTAATTTTCTTCTCAAAGATCCCAAAGGTTCTCTTGTCACAAGCTATATCCCTCTTCAGACCAGCAACTTTGGTTAGCTTGTCCTTCAGTACTCCTCTTACTTGCTTGGCATACTTATGCATCACGTCATATTGTGAAAGAACATGGTCGTGGTTGTTTCGAATACGACAGCAGAAGCTATGCTATAACGGTTGTAACTTGGGGGCAGGCTCAATTCTGGTAAAGATGAGATCTGGAAAGTCTCACTCTAGTTCTTTAACTCAATCGGTAGAGGAAGGATCGACTTGGAGCCTGGGGTGACTTAACATGACCCGAGAATGTTCGGCTTTCTCGCCACCCCTGGAGGTCTTGTCTTGAGGACGGGGGAAAGCCAAAGCTCGAGGGATTATGCCCTCTTTTCTTCTTGGACGTGCTCCGAGGTTCTTCTTTTTTCCCCGATGCCCGATCATGCTTTCCCAAACGTCTTTTCTTCTACTTGTTTTGGTCTCGATTTAACTCTTTCTCTCTCTCTTTCTCTGTCTCTCTCTCTTTTTCTTCCTTTTTCTCTTTGTTTTTGTCTTTTTTCTCCTTCTTCATCTCTTCGTTGTCATCTCTATCATGTATCCTTGCCTAATCTCTTGTAAGGTTGGCTCGACTGGCCTGGTCTCTGTTGAGATAGAAGCAAAGAGGTTGCCATATAACTCCTTTTTTATTTCCTCTGTGAAAAGAAAAGAAATCGTAATGGGTCCAGTCGATATTCAATTTACACTAGAGAAAATGATACTGTGATGTGCAGTGCAAATGCTATGTGGCAAATTATTTAGGTTGACCCTGTGCTGAGATTAGGATCGTACCTTCGACACCTTCTTGTTCGATTGGAAAAGACATCCCCTCGGACTGAATGGCAAAAAGAAATGGTTTGGGTCTAAGCTCTATGGTGGAAAGAATGATCTCTGGCATCTGCAGCTTCTCCAAACCATGAAGAGGAGATGCGACATGTTCTTCCTACTAGCTATGGACCACAGAAAAATCTTTCTTGACCTCAGAATCTCTCGAGCGATCCTTAGCGAGGGTTCTCTTTGGTTGGCTCCCCTTGCACTTTCTTTGGAATTTTCTCAGCAGGACCCTTCTCTCTTTTTCAACGGTCGGCCTGTAGACGCTCGGCCTCTCAAACCCGTCTTTTGAAAGAAGGCTTTTTTGATGGAGTTTCTTTTTCTCCTTGGGTGAAGGATGGATGGAGGATCCCCCGACCAAATGGGTCCCCTTTGTATCTCTTTTTATTGGGGGCACTTCACCCCGACTCGTTGTGCTCGATCAAGATTTCTCCTTTTGGGATCCGATTTTTCTGTTCTCATTAAGAAGAGCATATTGATGAAGGTGTTTATCGGAAAAGCACTCCCAAAAATTTCGCCGCTTAAATTCAACTTGACTAGCTGTCTATAACACCTTTCAAACACTTTATCATTGGGTCTTATTGGGTCACCCCCGCGAAAGAAATGGTCGGTATAAAAAACTACATAATGTATGTATCGGGCATTAAAAAACTTACTGCATTGAAGCCAATATCGAGCACACCCTGACTGTTCTTTTATCCAAAACCATTCACGCTTTGGGTTGCCCACCTTGCTCGGGACTTTTTCAGCAATTTTCCAACCTCGAGCAGCTTCGAGGTAAAGAAGGGAGGGAAACTGCTTCTCGTTGTGCCTGAAGTAAAAGAAGAAGGCCAAGTCATCAAAGGTCGGAGGGAAGCCCAGATACCTCATGAATAGGTAGTAAAGAGATAACAGGTTATCGTATGCAACTGGATGGAACTACACTGGGGCCAGATTCATCTGCAATAAGAAGTCGACAATAAATGAAAGAAGAGGGGGGATAGCTCCAACATTGCACATGGGAAGAGATAGTGCTATATAGCCCTCTGGCGGAATGTGAGGTTGATCATCTTCTTAGGGAAGAAGGACATCTACAAAAGGAATATTGTGCTTAGCAATCATATTTTGCAGTCGTTTGAGAGTTATTTCCGTCCCCAGAGCATCCGAGGGCTTACTTTGAATCTCTGCACTTGGAAACATGTCGGGTACTATTGTAAATGGTGTTGCTTCATTCAAATCAATTGTAACTTCAAGGGGAGGCAGCGAACTTGTCAACCGACCTTGGGAGTTGTTATCCGAATCAGATTCATAATTAGTCGAAGACTAGGAGGTGCTATCTACTCTGACAGAGGAGGTAATTCCTTACCCGACCCATACTTAAGGTTGCCTCATGTCATGACCATTGTTGATTAAAGATTGTCGAGCTGAAATTAAAGATTGATTCAATGGGGTTTGTTCCACTTTACAGTGCAATCTTGGTAAATGACAAGCCACAGAAATCACAATTTGTTCTCATATGTCAGATTGTACAAAGATCGCTATCTTTATCACCACCCTCTCAAACACTGCCACGTGTCTGAGGGTTCAACAACACCCTGACACACAAGATACTATGAAAAGGCGAGAAAACTCTCCACCTCTATGACATTTTGGGATTGGCGGTTCCAACACGATCGGATTTCACAAAAATGGCATCAGACCCGCCACATACAGTCGCATCACCATTGACTCCAGCGATCCGATGCCGTTGATCCCAATTAGTGATTACATGAGGCCCAAATTATGACAAAAAGATGGAGAGAAGATAGATCTTACACAAGAATTATGTTGAAGTGTTTCAAAAAAATAAAGAACTGATTTTTACCTGGAAAAGATGATCTTGGTTGGAGGCGATAATCTTTCTTCTTCTTCTTCTTTTTCTGGAGCAGTAAATCGGTTTTTTGCAATAGGAAAAAGTAAAAGATAAAAAGGGTTTTCCTTTTATAATATGATGGGGTGGCCATTCGCATTCGATTAACATGACACGCGAATCAGGCTCGGCTGACGTGTAAAGCCACCATCGAGCCAAGGTCATCCGAAAAGACGGATGATAGTATGGTGTCATTATTACCTGAGCTCGTTTATGTTTCCAAAACGGCTGATAGACTCATCTCGATTTACAAGGTTCATTAAACGGACCGCGGAAACCAACATGTGGAATTCTTCGATTAACATGGAAAGGTTTGTTACAGCGCATGTTTACAAAGTATGTCCGTCTCCAATGCAACATACTTTGAGTGGCAAAGTGTTGATTGGCCTTTCGGACAACCCATCAAGACTTGACAATGCCACGGTCCCGTGCCTTGGATGCCTGAAGTAGGCAGCCAAAGTAAAGAAGTGGGCCGACTGATGAGGCCCGTCACTTAAGTTTATCATCCACACCAGGCGGAGTCCAAGAGAAGCCTGATGTGATCAGGCATACTTAGCCATATCGCACCTAGCTGCGAGCCGGAGGCCCACTTGTAGAATAGCTCACGCCTGACATTACCTGTTCCAAGCCATCCAAATTGGACGTATCAGTTGCCACATATTGCCGATAATTCGAGGAATAACAATTTCTTAGGAGGAAAATACTTCTTCAGATTTAACTACTCTTTTGGATCCGATAACACGTGTCCAAGCCAGCTCAAGTACTGTATCACCTATAAATACCACTCTGGACTCAGAATAAGGGACTTTTGGAAGTTTGAATACTCTAGGTTTCGAATATTTGTTGATCTCTTGTTATTCTGCCATTGTAACTATTCTGTCTAGTAGTTGAAAGAGTATATAAGAGATTACAAAGTGGACATAGGCCTGTTAACGGCGAACCACTACAAATTTGTGTGTGATCTTCTCTATTTTCAGTTTTTACAATCATTTATCTTCGTTTATTCTTTACATAACCCTTTCTTTGGGTGTTGTGCCAATTTTTGGTGCCAACAATATCTGAGCATTATTAAAGCTTAACAGCCATATGTCCTTCTCTTCTTCAACTCGAAAGAGTTCTGATCATCTTTACGGTTGATTCATTGGTTGGTCATCATGCTCAATGATACTACTTCATCAGCTTCTGATAATGCCACTAGGACTACTGAAAGTCTTATAGATGTAGACAAACTAACCAAAACAGTAATTAGTCCACAATCACAACTAATTACTGTACAATTCGATGAAAATAACTACTTACTGTGGAAACTGCAAATCGAAACTGCAATTCAGGGGTATGGCCTTAAAGTAATCATCATGGGCACCTTATATGTTCCTCCAAAATTTATCATTGATCAAGAGAACAAAATTGTCAACAACTAAGAACATATGAAGTTTCATAGGCAAAATCGTTTAATCAGTTCATGGTTGTTATCATCTATTAATCAAAATCTACTGTTGCAAGTAATTGGCTGGAAAAATGCCAATGAGATTTGGACAACTATAGAAAAAGCTTTCAACAATCAGTTAGCAGCTAAAGTAGTATTTTATAAAATGCATTTACAGAAGATAAAGAAAGATAACACCACCATGAGAGAATCCTTGAGCAAAATCAAATCTGTCTGTGACATGTTAGAGGCAGCTAGTCATAAAGTGCAAGAATCTGAACAAATTCTAACAATACTCAATGGCTTGAGTGAAGAGTACGAGGCTTTCAAAGCTATAATCTCTTTACAAAAGGAGTTTTCTTTTCTAGATGAAGTACATTCAATTCTTTTAGCTCATGAAGCTAGACTTGAAAGCAAGAAATCTCAAGAAAGTGACTTCACTATCAATTACGCAGTCAACAAAAATAATGATAACCACAAAATCAGGCAAATAATATTGGTAGAAGTGAACAAACCTTTCAAATGGGTAACTTCACCACTAGATGTAGAGGTGGCAAAGGAAGAGGACGCTGGAGCAACAACAACAATCGACCACAGTGCCAAATTTATGAGAAAATTGGCCACACTGCCATCAAGTGCTACTTTCGATACAATTCAAACTATTCAGCAAATTAAGGCAACAACAACAACCAAAGAAACACCAACTATACCGCCAATGTTTCTCAAGCACATGGAGGAGCAACTAATCATGCTCACATTACCAGAAATCAGAATGAACAAGCCAGAGCTGAGCATATTCAAGATGATTCATTGTACCCAGATTCAGGAGCCAGCAATGATATTATCAACAACCTGGACAATCTGAACCTTGGAAACAAAGAATATAAAGGTAATCAAACTATAAGCATGGGCAATGGTAAATGTGTTAAAATTTCACATATTGGTGCTGGTAGTATAACGGGCAATAGGCAACTATTTTTACATAACTTATTAAGAGTTCCCGCTATTAAGAAAAACATAATTAGTGTGTCTCAGTTTGCTAGGGATAATAAAGTATATTTTGAATTCTTCCCTAAACATTGTGTAGTTAGAGACATACTAACTAAGGAAATTCTCCAACAGGGTAATGCTGTGAAGAGACTTTATGAATTCAATCTCAGCAACTATAAACCCACTATTAATGATCACCCACATTGTAATTTTACTGATATTACTGATGAAAGTCGTATTAGAAGCACCTTTGATTTATGACATTATAAATTAGGGTACCCTAGTGCTAGTATTATAATCGAGATTCATAATGATTAAAAAATAAAATTTATTTCTGCAAAATTAATGTAACACCCCACATTTTTAATTAAGAAAAAAATTTGAAGAGCTTTTCGAATTTGGTCATGGAAGTAGTATCATTGCGTATGTGGCGATTTTTCGATCAGTTTAGACTTATGGATTGCAGAATACTGATTTAAGATGAAAGTGAAACCTTTAAATGAAATATTGGAACAAACATGAAAAGAAGGTAAAAGAAAACGAATAATGACCACCATTGTTTTTAGTCTTGTTAATAAAAGACTACGTAGTCCAGTTGGTAAGAGCATGTGGCTTTCAACAGAGAGGTGCAAGTTCGATCCCCGCGGGCGCCATATTTTTATTTTAGAGAAACGACTAGAATAATACATGTTGTTAAGGGATAAATGTGTATAAGCGCACATATAAAGAAAATAACACATATAAGGAAGTATATAAAATATATATAGGTATATGTAAATATATGCGTATATATGTGCAAATATGTATATATATTATATATATACACACACAAGAGAAGAGTACAAAATAAGACACCGTTTGAATTTTGAGAACGAAATAAAAGTTGTGTGTATGTTTATATGTATAAAACGGGCATTTGAAGTTTTGTATACATGTAAGGAGATTATATGTAAATATAATATTTAAATAAATCAAATAAAGTATAATGGGATACTAATCAAATATTTAAATTATAAACGTTAAAAAAGTAAACATCGTGCCCAAAACCGCTCGCGGGACCCTGTGGGGTCGACCCAGGGGTAGACACACCCATAGGGGGGTCAACCCAAGGGTCGAAAGACCTCAGATCTGGGCAGATTCATTGATGAATCTAGACTGTTTTCTAACCACATTCGTTGCTGACTCAACGTTGCATGTACGATAAGATCTTAAACACCTATAAATAGGCTGGCAGAGCCTAGCCTAAATCTCACATTTTCTGAGAGGTTGTCTAGACTCTTCCATTCTTCTCCCTCCTCAAATCTCTTTAGAAAGTAGTATAATTATTATTATGAGATTCTGGCTCAAGATCTCGAGGAAAAGAATATATATTTACAAAAAGGGTCTTCAGAATTCTATTCGAAGTAAGGTAAATTCTTATATCTGGTCAATTTAAATTTATCCTCTTTCTTCCCTTTTTCTTTTAGTTGAAAATTGTGGATCCTTAGTTATTTAGGTTCTAAATTCAGTTAGGAGAGCCACGGAATGCTAGGTCTGGACCAGATTCATGAATTGGAAAGCTTTTAGGTGAGTGGATTTAAGTTATGCCTTTTTGATAATGGTATATTTATCGTTTGACATTCCCCGTTAATATGTACAGTAAATTTGCTAAAATGGTTAATCTGCTGAAATGTAAGTCTGCTGAAATGTATAAACATATGAAAATATATGGAACCGGTTACTGTTGCTTACATACATGTTCTAATAACTTGTTAATTGGATACTCTAAGTTAAGTTACAGTGAAATTGGGATAATTACATGTTAATCTATGGTATACTATGTACTTAAACCCATAACTGTAAGAATTAGGATAACTACACGTTAATTTGTTAGATTGGAATAATTACATGATTAGATGATTACATTTTATTCTTTTATAATGGAGTTAATTACATGTTAAGAAGAACATGCGACATGATAATTAGAAAATGGACTTAATAGGATATTAAGTATGACATGTAAAAATAGATTACAGTAAAATTTGGAAGAATGGATATGTCTAAATTTACAGTAAATAGATAATTGTAACCGCACCTAGACAAGGTTAAATTCAACTTGTGGTAGAAGTCTTCCCGGAACCACTCGACAAATCCAGCGTCCATGAGTTGTTAATCTAATATGAGGGGTCTAGTGCGTAAATATACATGTAATGGTGCTAAGACACGAGTTTAAGTCCAACTTGGGTTTGAAGTCTATCTGAAACCGCCCGACAAATCTAGCATCCACAAGTGGTCAGCTTAATGTGAGAGGTATGTTGCATAAACATATATATGAATATATGTATATAAAGGGATAGAAATAAATGGCATTAATTGTGATTAATGGAAATGAATGGATATAAATGAAAGTTACAACACTAAAAGACGTGAATGAACTGGGAATGATAATAACCTATTATGAATAAACTTGAAGGGGAAAAAGGAAAGATAATAGGTAGGTTGGAAACTATAACTTAGGTTATAATAAACGATAAACGGAATGAGATAAGTTGTAATTATTTATAAATTAAGTAATCTGTAAATCTAGGATCGTGAAACCTGCTGTTTGCAATAAGTAGTGAAAAGAGGGGAAAACTTATCAAGTGCAATAAGTTGTACTTAATTATACATTACATAATCTGTGGACTTGAGAAACTAAGTCCAGCTGATGGCAATAACATGTTAAAGGCTTATTAATGAACTTAAATGGGTTAAGTTATATAACTGAAATTAATAAGCACAAGGAACTTGGTAACTTAAATAAGAAGTCAATACGACTTGAAATAACCAATTAAATGGAAATTTTAAAAGGTAGAGAAAGCGCGTAAGTAAATGATTAGACGTAGGGTCTAATAACACATTAACCCGAGGCGCTTGGACCATTCCGTACATTTAAAGGTGAATAACCCAATGGGGTAGATCATCGTGGTGTCATGAGGCACGAGGGAGCACACGTCCATCTGATTATTCTTCCTATTCTGTTGATAGTCTGCTGGCTCCAAAGGACTGGGAGGGGAAGCACACGGCTTCCTGGGACGTGGAGGGTACTCCTGGTAGTCCTCTGTGTGGTGACAGCATTTGGGTTGTGCTCGCAGAGGTTAGGTCTATGCGTTACTAATAGGTGAGTATACCTTAACTGTCGCAACAGGGGGCAGTAAGAACACTGTAGGGTTGCGTAGGCGATTCAGCGATCTGGTTGCCTTATGACTAGGTGGGTTACGCCCATTTTATTTGGGTTGCCTTTGGAGGGTCTAACTATCTGTTTGATAGCAGTGTCGGGCACCAACCATCGATAGCCTGCGTGATGTGTGATGCATGATGCGTGATGCGGAAAGATGGAGAGCTAAACCTACAAATCATCGATCTTTCGCTATCAAGGCTTTAGTTGCGGGACAGGCCAATTAAGATGTTATTTGTTGTTCTATTTCTGGGCCACGTGACTAGCTCTCAATTCTTTTTGTCTTTCACTAGTTAAGGGAGGGGTCGGGTGGGACCATAACCACTGAAAATGCAGACTATAGCATCTGTGTATACAGATATCTGAAAAGCTCCTGACCGAGTTCCGTGTTTCTTGTACATCCTTGTTACGGAACTCGGTGAACAACAGAGGATCTGTGCAGTTAAGGCATCGAGTACGATTGATGATACGTAAGTGAGAAAGTCTAGATATATGCATGTCTGCTTCGGGCGATGTATTGTAGACTCTAGGGCATTACCCTGGGATGGAATCCGGTTCGGTCGAATGATTCGAAGGTAGCAGTCCGTACGCTTACATATCTTGGCAATGGTGGGGCTATGCGGAACGTCGTGTTGTTATATTGGGATCGTACATCGCTCCGACGTAGGATGAGGGATTGCGTATATTTCTGTGGCATTGCGGCGGAGACCGTGCGAGTGGAGTACCATGGGTTGTACCTTGATATTGGGGGTAGCTACATATATATTGTATTAAGTTAATCTACTAGGGAGTAGATGAGTACGACGTATGAGTAAGCCTTGAGTGTTGTTAACCCAAGTAACCTAAGTAATAAGAAAATATAACTAAACAGTATATGTAGGGTTATCCAAAATGTGTAGTTTAAATCTAGTCACCAGAACTTGTGTTCTAACCCCCTCCTCATAACATACCAACAGGACATATTTGGGGCATAGATATGATAGCTTTGAATACTGGTAGCAGTATTATTATCTAGGTAAGGCAATATTTTCATTATATTATATTTTATTCCATTCCGCTGTAAAATGTTTTTTGAGCTCTGATATGTTTATTATCTCTGTCATTTTTGCAGGATAGCAGACAAACCAACACGGGTTTCGATAGATTAGAATTTTGAAAAAAACTCGGTCTGCCGGAATTCGGGCTGTTACATCTGGTATCAGAGCCTAGGTTTAGGATTCCTGTATAGATAGTGAGTGAACATATTTGTATTTTTAAAATATAAATATATTATATATATACAACTAGATCCATAAAGGAACCCACTATATAAAGAAAGTGCAATATGGTAAAAATTAGGATATCTGATTTGTGCACTAAAGGAATGAATATGGAAATCTAAGACCCTTAGGTGATTTAGGTGGGTAGTGTACAATATACTTTGTATGGAAGAAAGGTGAATCCCATGTGTTAGTGTTTTAGGTTAGTGGGTTTGGCAGTAAAACCTTATAAATTGGAAAAGGTTAAAAAAAGAAGAAGAGAAGAATGGGTTACAAATATATATAGTTGAGAGAATTGGCTTTGTGGGGGTGCCTAGGGAAACCTAGTTAAGTTGGAAATCCACTTTGGGGTCTAACCCCATTGTTAAATTTTAAGAACTTGAAAATGAAAAAGCTTTTGGAAGATGGTTTATGATATTTTCAAGTTTTGGTCTTAAAAATGTTTCTGACGTTTAAAATATGTAAAGAACATATTTGGAAAACTACATATTGAGTTTTGAAGAAAAATTGGGTGTATTATATAAACAGTGATTTCTTGTGAAATTTTGCCTAAAATAAATTCTCTTAGTAAAATGTTGCATTCTGTTGAAAACTGAAATTTTCAGTAAAGTAAGTTTTGAAATCCCTATTCTTTTGACATTCATTTTTGATAACTTGTTTTATCAAGAAATTTTTTTTGAGTGGACAAAATAAGTTGTAAAAATTATGAGTACAGTAGATGCTTGTACCTAGTTGTTTGTAAGTAAGAATAGATGTGAGCCTGATTGAGTAATAGTAATCCTTGTCTACTCTGATTGTTGTGATTTGAAAAAAAATGTTTTACATTTTTATGAGACGACATGTTTTTATGGTTTGGCAAAAGTAAGTTTTTTTGAGGAAAATGAAGTTTTAACACTTTTAATTTTTGGAAGAAAAATTAAATGAAAAGGCCAAACTGTGTTTTCAAAAGGGCATGGAGTAAGCAAGGATTAGTGCCTAGGAAAGACGGGGAAAAAGTTTTGAGGCTATGAAGTAGATAGTGAGGATTATCTTGGAATAATGGTAAGTTCCCATAGAATGCGTAAGCATTGAGAAGCCTAGGATGCTGCTTGGAAATGACCGTTGGTACACAGCTAGGACTAGTGGTGACTATTAGATAGTGAAAGGCAAGTAAATGTTTAGATCATGCTGGGGTAAAACCCATTATTACATTTCTGCTGGGATCGCTCTATTAATTTGTTCCTGTTAGGTAGTTAGGGTAACACCTAAACCTGTCATTGATCCAAATTTTGAACTTTTCTGAGGGGGACATAGTCCTGAGATTCTTGTCCCTTAGTAGTAGCTATGTAGAGCATTTGTTTTCCTGTTTTAGTTGAAGGACATGAAAGCTTATTTGAAACTAAACTTAAGAACAGAGGATTAAGTTAAATAAGCTAAGGAAAGAGTAATGGTATAACTAAAAAGGAAACGACAAATTCAATGAAGCAACAAAACATAACAGTTAAAGAAAAACGATTTTTTTTTGAGAAAAGGTGGATAAGAATAACTTTTCCAAGATAAATTGAAAAAGAAAATCTGTAATAAAGAAACCTTTCTTATGTGGGTTGTGCATGGATAGGAAAATAGGGAATCTTTATAATAGTTACATAAAATCCTAGTACGGACAGAAAAAGGTGACTAAAAGGAAAATGGAGGATGTGAAGCTTTCTGTTTTCTACCTTTTTGTAACATAAGAAATCGAATTTAGAAAATTAGTTTTTTCTAAAATTTGAAAAATAAAGTTGGTTGGTAGGATTTCGGATGCAAAAATTGGATGAACTACGCTCTTGCTCAGTAAGAATGTGGGAAAAATTGGATGAAAGAGTATTTTGATTTTCAAATATTGCAATCATATAGAAATTACTAGTATACTTAGGATGTGTGCATCATGTTTATAGAGGATTTTTGAAAAATTTGCATACATATAGGAGGTACCGCTTAGGCATACATGTATTACTATGTTGTATTACACTTTGCACGAATGCACAGTTGTTTGCTAAAATTGGATGCACACATGATGGATGTATATAATGCGAGGGGTTATTTAATTTTACCCTTATCAAATTTCGCGGACGAAATTTCCTAAGGATGGGAGAATGTAACACCCCGCATGTTTAATTAAGAATAATAAAATAAATTTTGAAGAGATTGCAGAATTTGGTCACGGAAATAGCGTTATTGCGTCCATAGCGATTTTCTGGCCAATTTAAACCTATGGATTGCTGGAAAATTGATTTAAGATGAAAGAGATACCTTTAAATGAATTATTGTAACAACCATGAAAATAAGGTCAAAGAAAAAGAACAATGACCACCATTGTTTTTAGTCTTGTTAACAATAGAATATGTAGTTCAGTTGGTAAGAGCATATGGCTTTCAAGAGAGATGTGCAAGTTCGATCCCCGCAGGCGCCATATTTTTATTTTAGAGAAAAGGCTACAATAATACATGTTCTTAAGGGATAAATATGTATAAACGCACATGTAAGGAAAACTATACATATAAGGAAGTATAGAAAAATATTTGTATATATGTATATGTAAGTATATGCGTATATATGTGCATATATATATATATACATATATACAAGAGAAAAGTTCAAAATAAGGCTGGGTCAAAGAAATCTGGTAAGAATTAAATGAAGACGTAAGCACCATTTGAATTTTGAAAACGAAATAAAATTTATGCGTATGTATATACATGTAAAATGGGCATTTGAAGTTTTGTATACATATAAGGAGCTGTAAATATAATATTTAAATAAATAAAAGAAAGTATAATGAGATACTAACCTAACGTTTAAATTAAAAACATTAAAAAAGTAAACATCATGCCCAAAATCGCTCGCGGGACCCAGTGGGGTCGACCCAGGGGTCGACACACCCATAGGGGAGTTATAGGTGGGTCGACCTAGGGGTTATGGTTGGGTTGACCCAGGGATCAACACACCCAATATCTGGGCAAATTCTTTCATAGATCTGGATTGTTTTTCTAACCACATTTGTTGCTGACTCGGCGCTGAGTGTACGATAAGATCCTGAAAACCTATAAATAAGCTATTAGAGCCTAGCCTAAATCTCACATTTTCTGAGAGGCTGTCTAGACTTTTCCATTCTTCCTCCTCCTCAAATGTCTTCACAAAATAGAATAATTAGTATTAGGAGATTCTAATTCAAGATCTGGAGGAAAAGAATATATATTTACAAAAAGGGTGTTCGAAATTCTATTTGAAGTAAGGTAAATTCTTGGATCTGGTTAATTTAAATTTCTCCATTTTCTTCCCTTTTAGTTGAGAATTGTGGATCCATTGATATTTTGGTTCTAAATTCAGTTAGGGGAGCCATGGAATGCTAGGTCTGGACCAGATTCATGAATTGGAAAGCTTTTAGGTGAGTGCATTTAAGTTATGCCTTTTTGATAATGTTTATATTTATCGTTTGGCATTCCCTGTTAATATATACAGCAAATCTGCTAAAATGGTAATCTGCTGAAATATACAAACCTTTAAAAATATGTGGAAACAACTACTTTTGTATACATACATGCTCTAATAACTTGCTAATTGGATACTGTAAGTTAAACTATAGTGAAATTGGAATAATTACATGTTAATCTGTGGCATATTATGTACTTGAACCCTTAACTGTAAGAATTGGGATAACTACATGTTAATTTTTTAGATTGGAATAATTACATGATTGGATGATTACATGTTATTCTTTTAAAATGGAGTTAATTACATGTTAAGAAGAACATGCGACATGATAATCAGAAAATGGACTTAATATGATATTAAGTATGACATGTAAAAATAGATTACAGTAAAATTTGGAAGAATGGATATGCCTAAATTTACAGTAAATAGAAAATTGTAACCGTGCCTAGACACAAGGTTAAATTCATCTTGTGGTAGAAGTAAATCCTAAGAACAAAATTCCATGATCGAAGTCCTGGATCTTGAAGAGCCAGGGTTTCGCAAAGTACTGCATCCTAAAGAAAATTCTGTTGTCGCGGTGCTAGTCATTGCTGCGAATTTCAAAATGGATTTTTTTTCAAACGTTGCCCTCGAAGCATGTACCAGTGTATGACTATATATTTCCTTCTCTTATGCCCCAAAGGTATGTACATTTCAAAATTTTTGTTTTCATTATTCAATATTTCCAATTGTAGACAAGACAGCTAGGAGATTGACGATGAGGCAACGAACAGTTGTTATGACGAGCATGAAGTGGAAAATAACATATTATAGCACAAAGCTTTTGAGGTTGAGTTTGTCCCAGAAACCGAAGCTGATTCAATACCTCGGATGGTCCATTCTAAAAGAACAGATTACAACACAAAACTGACGAGGTTGAGTTTGTATTCTCTAGATACTTTGCGTCTATATATCTCTATGGGATTTTCTCACCTTTACTCACTCAAACAAGCTTTTTACTCTATACAACTTAGCATACCAAAAGTTATCCTTCATGGCCGTTGTCTATAGAATCTGACTGGTGGTCAGCTGAAGCTTCGCCAGATAGTCCAAGAACCGATGTTGATTGGCTTATCGAACACTAAGAGCAACACAACGAGGATGTGTGTCGTGAGTACCAAGATTTGAGCCTACTTAGACTTCAAGAACTATTGATGCTCCGATCCCAGATTTTGGTCATTAAGTTGTTCCACCTCTATATTAACAAGAGGTACGAGCGGCTTAAGTTACTCAAACTCAAATTCAAGAAGTGACAGATCAATTCTCAGTAGTTCAACCTTTATATAAACAAGAGGTATGAGCAGTTTCAGTTACCCAGCCTCCATATGAGCAAGAGGTTGACTCGTATCCCGTTCGTTGTCACTGCGGGTATGCGGTGGAGGTTGTGGTAAGGGCGGATGGAGAAAATATTGGTTATAGGATCCAGTTATGCACATTATGTTCGAACGGTTGCGGTTACTCTAAATGTATTAACGACCGTTTATGTCCAAGGTTACGCCAACGAGTTAGAACAAAATTGATAAGGCATCTTAGAAATGCTTTAAAATCGCTTGAGATTGAACGTAACATTTAGTTCTCTTATGTAATTATTATTCCGGTTAGAATCTATTGTATCCTAATGTTTAGTATTATTTCCTATGTATGCTTTGATCAGACAGTTGTTCTGGTGTATCGTTAGTTGTTCTGTTGTATCAATAATTTTTAACTCCTTTGGTTTCTTGAATGATATACCATAATTTTTTGAAATTTCCCAACCGAATCCATAAAAAATAATTTTAAATTATTAAATAAACGTTATGATAAATAAACGAATCTGTAGCGACTTTTGAAATTTTGTTTTGGACATAACTTAAAGTATACAATATGAAAATGTGGATTTTCTTTTCCATTAGAAAATTATAATCCAGTAGATCCTAACGATTCTTGTTTCAAGGGATTCCGACGTATATTGGAACATGTACATTCTGTTAAAGTTCAAAACATAAAACTACGAACTACCGCGATGTTACGAGCTTGTTTTCAATTAAATTTAAATTATATGTTTTAGCGTCGTTTAATAAACAAATTCGTTATTATAATTCAAATATTTAAATTTCTAAATCATAAACCAATTTTAAATGTTCAGCTAAACGGCTAAAATTTTAGTTTGTTCCAGGTAATACGATATAAATAATGAACATACATGCATATTACAAATAAGAATAGAGCAGGTAAACATAAGAACGTACACGCAGATTACATATAACAACACGTTAGTTAAACATAAAAACATACAAGCAAACTACATTTACGAACTAATACAAATACAAAACATACAAGCGAATAAGCTACTACAAT
Source organism: Allium sativum (assembly GCA_030737875.1). Classification (NCBI taxonomy): domain Eukaryota; kingdom Viridiplantae; phylum Streptophyta; class Magnoliopsida; order Asparagales; family Amaryllidaceae; genus Allium; species Allium sativum. Next base: position 1,016,004,076 of record CM060913.1, on the reverse strand, counting down.
GGAGTACACCATAATACAAAGATATAGAGGTACTACAATGAACTACGACTTACCAAACTGGTATGCATCATCAAAAAGATTCGCTGCATCCTCGTCGTTACCGCCTTTGTCAACTCTCGGTCTATGCGATATCGCTCCTCATCACAATCTTAAGGTCATTAATATGAGCAGTTAACTCATGTAGACTCTTTCGGTGCTCAATGTACATCACCTGTCGAAGTCCCATCTGCATATGATTAAGATCCTCATAAGAAAATACGGTAGGATCTAGATACTACATGACCAGTGGCCATGGAATATGAATATATCTATCTGGTCGGTATGTACTGGGTATGTCAATAGTCCAACCATAGTCTGGCATCTCGGTAAGCTATGGAGGCTGAAAAACATGCGTGCTCTATGAAATGTCCTGAATAATAGGGGGTACAAGTCCACTTCGAATAGCAGAAAGACCAACGAAATCAACTGTCGTGGCAAGTACAAAACTTCCCATATGAAGTGGGGTGTAATATTGTTGCCAGAAAGAAATATAACCCAATAAATAATAATGAAGTCACTAGCTGGCCACCACTCCCCGGCATGCTGCTGTAAGGTACCGATAAAAAAAACCTAGGATTAGCCGTATCTAGGTGCGGATCATCAGGAACAAAATCACCATTAAATATCTATCTCCAACAACGCTCCGTTAAGTTCCATATGAAGTGGGGTGTAATATTGTTGCCAGAAAGAAAATTAGTCTGCATTGTGACGGGGTCGGTCAGAAACGGCGAAACATCATATGGATGCTAAAGAACTGACTCTTGTGTGGTCCGCAGCTCAGTCTGGTTACGAGCTACAACAAATACATGTCGTGCCCGTCCTCCTGGAACCTGTCTACGGCTACCGAGACTCCACACTCGTACTTTGCAAAAGTAAAAAGATAGTGTCGAATCCACGATAGGATAAGTCGTGTTGTGAAAGTACTACAAAGTACCGGTACTGCAAGATCTCCCAAAAACCTGTAATAGAAGCAACCTTGGGCCTAACGACACATTGATGCTTCGACGACCTATACAGGTAGGCTAATATAGGTGTCCCCCAATCATACACAGTAGGACTACTGTCAGTCGAAAGCTCCTCAACTACCGCCACATAACCACAAGGCAGTGTGCTCAAAGAATTTGTAAAAAATAAATTTACCATCATATACAAAACAAATAATCTGGCAATCTCCAAACGGTGAACTGCAGGATGAATACGTACTAAATCCTAGATTTCTTATCTAATGTATGAGCATCTAATATGGAAACCAGCAGTGATGTCACTTTGTAAGTCAAGATGTGGAAATAAACTAGCCAAAAGGTTATAGTCCTAGAACCTCTCATCATTCGGCAAGGTTTCCCCATGACCTACGGCTATACCAGTAAGCATAGAAAAGTCTAGTGGGCTGACTTCCAACTCCCCTAAACTAAAGTGGAATGTATGAGTTGTTTTCCACCAACAAGCAGCCGATGCACCACATAACTGGACATCATTATTTAAAAGGTTTTCGATACCTATTTAACTAATTATAAATAATTAACAACGAATAAAATGAATACGTAAATTTGTATGTAGATATATTTAAAAATCATACTCAAAAAGTCGTCAAACCAACATCATGGAGAAACTCATGAATAATAGCCTCTGTGTCATACTCACGAATTAATTTGAATAGACGAACAATACTAACCCAAGATCCACATGTACGCTCGCGTCGAGCCTAATTATAATTACAAGACTTATTTATTTTTTGTACACATCAAACTTGTAAAAATTATATAAATATAACTTGCAGATGCGTCAACTAAAGTGCTGACATGCTCTTCATTGTCAGCCAATTCACAAAAGTTGGCCAACTATTTCTCCGATCTCCAATTCGGATCCTTGTGAGAATCCAAAACTGTCTGATCACTGCATCTAGCAACACATCTTCCTCTAACCATCATTATACGTTGACCTCCCATATCCTCAAGCGGTACGTTCTCTTCTATAGGTACATGCTCCTTAGACGGATCAACATTTCCACTACGGCTTCCGCTACCTCGCATTGCTCTCCATACACGTCTCATTTTTTATTTTATAATAATTATTATTTTTAATATGGGAGGAAGGTTACTGAATACGGGAAGAGAAAGGAGGAGGCGTCGCTGAAATAGGGAAGGAGTTTGGGATATAGCCGGCCGACTTCAAAGAAGCCAGCTATATATAAAGAAATGCTTAGCCGACTTATTTTAAACCGACTAAGCATATGGCGTAGATTTATTCCACACCACAACACGGATCACAATCCAACGATCCTGGATTGTGATCCGTGGGAATTGCTTTAGCCGGCTTATTACGATCCTGGATTGTGATCCGTGGGAATTGCTTTAGCCGGCTTAAAATAAGCCGGCTAAGCAATTTCCCAACCCACCCTCTATTGGGGGTTGCTCTCGGTTGATTCTGTTTGAATCGACTATGAGCAACCCCCAAGGTTGGGAATGCTCTAAGTTCAAGAAACCAAATGTAATCACTGTCACATTATCGCACATCAAACTTTTTGATTTTGACAGACATCTAAACATCCAACTATTTTTTTTGAAGCAGCGACAAGTAGGAGTCCTCACTTGCATGGAAAAATTCAATCGAATGGTTATGATATATGTAACCAATTCTACAATAGCAAGTATATTGCTAAATTTGAAACCCAAAGAAAATAAAACAAATGAACTAAAGCAACATAATTCCAACTATTAATGAAGCGTTTACTCTCGGACATGCTACAGCTATCTTTGGCATGGACATGCTGCAGCTATCTTTGACATGGACATGTTGCACCTATCTTTGGCACGTTAGGCAACCTAAGTAGCACAATATGAATTAACATGCAGTAGAGGAAGAAACATAATGATCAGTTTTTTTAAATAATAATAATAATAACAACAACATCATCATCAAAAATGCAATTTGATCCAATACATCGATAGCAGTGATGGACTATAATAAATAAAACCAAAAAGTAGCGAACTCACAGGACTCATATAACTTAAATAGAGAAGATGGTTTAAATTTGAATAATAAAAACACAAAGACAGAAATGATAAAAGAGCAAGGAAGTTTAAAAAGAAATAGAAGCCTTCGTGGCAGCAACAACAAAAAGCCAGGATCTCTTCTTCGCCAAACTCTCGCTCCTCCTCTCTCTCTCTCTACTCCTTGAGCCTGGTTGCCAGTAGCTTCTAATACTCTGCTGCTTCAGCCTTCGCCTTCACTATCCTATTCTTATTCTCCACGATTCTTCTCCTTTTCCTTCGCAATGTCAATGAGCATTTGTTAACCAAACATTGGGGTACTTTTAAAATGAACTTTAATTGAACTATCACGAACTAAACAATGCATTTGCTAAATATTATAGAAGAAACTATTAGTAATTATTTCCCTTTTTGAGCAATATTTCATTATATACAATAATAATCATCTTCCTTGCACCTTTCATGTCTACTCACTCCCATCATCCTTTCCCGTGCAGTCCAATCGCCGAACCTGTCTTATCAAACCCTACCTCGAGCCAACCACCAGCTACACCCTCGCTGCTTGACCCTCCTCCAATCCCTCCAGACCCATCTCCATCTGATCCTCTTAATCCAGTCTACCCCTCTTTCTCCTCTCTCCCCTCATAAAGACAAAGTAATTCAACAACCATGGACTTCTTTCCTATTCAAGCGTAAGCCTTTAAACGTTGGGAAGTACATTCCTGTTGAGTTGATCCCTACTGTTGTAAATGGTACTTTGAAAATGATTCATGGAGATCCCGAAGCTGGTACAGAAGTATGGAATGATTCAGTTGTCGGGTTTTTCTTAGATAAACCCCGTTCTTATACAACATTCTTGGCAAAACTCAATGCTCTTTGGAGTCTTAAGGGATCAGTTAAAGTAAAATTTGACGGAGTCTTGTTTCTATTTGATTTTTCTTGCAAAGAGGATAGAAATAGAATTCTCCATGTTGACCCTATAATCATAAACAAGAAGTTATTTATTATAAAAAGTTTGATCCGTCTATCAGTAATGTCTGTGATAATGTAAAATCTGTTCCAATTTGGGATAAGTTTTACAATATTCCAATTGTTGCATGGTTCAATTTTGGCATCAACTGGTTCAGTAGTATGTTAGGGAACCTTTTATGTATGGATGAGATGACCGAAAGTAGACGGAGACTGCATCATGCTAAATGTTTGGTTAAGGTTAAACCTAACAAGGAACTTGTGAATGACTTTCTAGTTGATATAGCTGAGGGAGGAGTGCAACGCATTTATGTTGAATACCTGCGGAAGCCAGATATATGCAGTCTATGCAAGTCATTTGGTCATATGAATGAAAATTGTGATAAAGTGGAAAAAACTAGAGAAAAAGGAGTAAACATAAATAGAAGTCAACAAGAAAACATTCAGAGTTATGTTAGAGAAACAGTTAAAAACAGAATCCCCACACAATAAGATAGAGATTATCAAAATTGGCAAGTGGTAGGCTACAGGACGAACATAAGTGTGGTAAATACTAGTGGAAATGGTTTTGGCCAATCAAGATAAAGCATTTGGGTGAATAAAAATAAAAATGTAGCTGAGGAAGTAGAAAAAGGAAATCGCTTCACTGTTCTTGAAGAAGGGGAGATTGAACTTGAAACTGATAAAACAGAGGAAACCTACGATATTGAGGAGGAATTTGCAAACATAGACACTCAAGACATTGCCAATATTGCAATGACATCTCTAGACAGCCTTCTAAATAGCAAGATCCAATATTCAATTGTTAGTACACATGTTATGGAAGAACTAAGTGAAATAAATGAAGAATTAGCAGCTGAAGATGAAGCGAATGACTTCTTTCGGGAGTTTAAAATGCAAGAGTGTCTGAAAGACAGAAGAAGAGAAATAAAGCAAGTAAGAGCAAAAGTAGATGAAGTATTCAATGTGAAAGATAAAGAAGTTGATAACCATAATAAAGACAATGTAATTACTAACCTAAGTGCAATCTATGAAGCTAACCTTTCTTAAAACTTTGTGCCTATCCATGTCAATTTTGCATGCATGCACAACTCCACGTTACTTTCTCCAACACATGATCCAAATTTCACTTTGACTTCTATGCCTTATTCTTTACCTCCCACTCACTTACCTGTCAGCAACTTTTACTCCAGTATAAAACCTTCTCTAGCTTTCAAAGAACCACCTCTTGACTCCTTCTCTCCTGTTCCACCTGACAAAATCACCAATATCCCAACTTTAAATACTCCTAGTTCTGCCCAAAAAACAGTACTTGCTCAAGAGTATGAAATACAGAGGTGCCCTTCCCCTTGCAGTTTAATTTATGGTGAAAACAATATGTGTATGGAACATTAGGGGTTGCCACCATGATACTAAGCTCGACTAATGTAAACTTCTGATATCTAAAAACAAGTTAAGTATTCTTGCTATTGTCGAGACTAAACTCAACCTCGAGTCGACAATAAGGGCAGCAAAGTACATCAATCCCTCATGGCATTTTATACACAACCTTGTTGAAGCTCCTTATGGAAGAATCCATGTTCTTTTTTACCCAAATATCTTATCTTTGAGTCCTCTTCGCTCTTCGGACCAATATATCCACTGTCATGCCATTAACCACAATGATCATTCCTCCTACTACTTCACTTTCATCTATGCAGCTAATAGCTACTTTACAAGACAAAACTTGTTCAAAACCATTCATTCATTAAGACAAGCAACTCATCCATGGTTCCTTCTTGGTGATTTTAACTGCTGTTTTGAAATCACTCAAAGAATTGGTGGTAATTCCCTCTCCATCTCTGAAATTCTTCCTCTTAGAAAAACTCTTGAACATGCCGGTCTTATAAATATCAAATGTGCTAGTATGCCATACTCTTGGAATAATAAGAAAAGGGATGGCCCTAAAACCTTTTCACTTATTGACCATGCTTTCTGCAATGCTATATCTCTCAACTTTTGGCCAACCCTCCACTGTAACATGCCCCCTCCCCTTCTTTCAGACCATTCACCTATCATATTTTACCTAAGTTAGCTTAACATGAAAGGAATTCAAGTTTTAATTTTTTTTAATAATTGGTTTGATGACCCTGAATTCCTTGACCTTGTTAAAGGAATTTAGGAGAAACCTACTTATGGTAACCCACTTGTAATCTTGCAGGCTAAGCTAAGGAATACGAGGAACTAGCTAGAAGAATGGGCTAAACAGAAATATGGTAGTGGCAGTAAGCAGAGCACATTATGGCGAGAAAAACTGAAGCAAATTCAAATAACAATGATAGAAGATCTAACGAACCCTATGCATTCACACATTGAGAGTTACACAACAAAGCAATATCAAAGTGCTCTAACCCTTGAAGATGCTACGATTAAACAGAAGGCTCGCATCGGATGGAAAATTGATGGGGATAACAATAGTGTTTTTTCATGCTTCTCTCATGAATAAGCAATGCAGTGAAAACATTGTAAGAATTATTGACAAGAATGGCATAACACTGGAAAAACAAGGTGATGTTGAAAACGCTTTCTTATTACATTTTTCTGGATTGTTTGGAAATAGTGATAACTTCAACCCTAACATTGATTTGGTTGACCCCTACATAATTCCTCAATTATCAACATTAGATTACCAATCTATGTGTTTTGATGTGACTGATTATGAAGTCAAAGAAGCGATTCTCTCTCTCAATAAAAACTCGTCTGGAGGTCCGGATGGTTTCAATGCCTTCTTTTATTCTTCTTGCTAGACATTTATAGGCATTGATGTGTGTAAAGTTGTTAGACATGTCTTCTTATAATCATGTATGTTGCCATCTTTCAATGCCACTAATATTGCTTTAATTCCTAAGATGAAGAACGCCACTAGAGTATCAGATTATAGACCTATCTCATGTTGTAACACTCTCTACAAATGCATTTCCAAGATTATTGCATCAAGGCACAAAGTACTTACTTCCATTATCTCTTCTAATCAAGCTGCTTATTTGTCTAGACGTAATTTTTTATATTATTCTTCTTTCTCATGAACTCTTAAATTCTTATATGCGCTCTAATATTAGTCCTAGAGCTATGATTAAACTTGATATTATGAAGGATTTTGGCATGCTTCAGTGGGACTCCATAGTGAGAATTTTGGGTTATATGAATTTCCCACATCATTTTGTTGCCTGGATTTTTTCATGCATTTCTACAACACACTTCTCTATTCCCATTAATGGTTCTACTGTTAGGTATTTCAATAATAAGCAGGGCATAAGACAAGATAATCTGATATCTGCTTACATGTTTATAGTTACGATGGAGGTGCTAACTCAAATGCTAAATCAAAAGATTGATGGTGGTTTGTTTAAATTACACTCGATGTGTAAGGAACCCAAAGTCTCCTCTTTAATGTTTGCTGATGATCTGGTTATATTTTGTAATCCTACTGTGCAGACAATTAATTCTATTTTAAAATTCTGAATGAATTATATGAAATGACTGGCCTCCGAGTTAATCTTCAGAAGTCAATTTAAAACCTGCTGGTATTACCGAGCTACAAACTCAAGCAATTCAGGTTAGAACTGGATTAACCAATAGCATAGAAACTTTCTTACCTTGGCCTTCCTCTTACCGCAGCAAAGATAATTGTTAGTCTATGTTCACCCCTTTTCGATAAGGTTACTGCTAGACTAAACATGTGGACTTCTAGAATGCTAAGACAAGCAGGGAGATTAACTGTAATTAAGTTAGGCTTTCTTTCAATGCAAGTCTACTCATCGAGGACATTCATTCTTCCTACTAAGCTTGTTTCTATGATTCAAATAGCTTTTATGAGATATTTATGGAAATGCAAAATTTACGGCAAATATTTGTCACCTATTGCATTTAAAAAAATTGAAAGTCCAATTCATAAAGGAAGCCTTGGAATTGTTAACTTAAAACAGTGGAATTGAGAAGCTTTTATTAATCACATGAACGACTTACTCAATGAAACTGACAGTTTATGGGTTATTTGGTCGAAGCACAATATGATAAAAGACAAGAATTTCTGGACTATGAATCAGCCTCAGAAGATCAGCTGGACATGGAGAAGCATTTTCAAGTTAAGATCAATCATTCTTCCTTGTTTCAGATATTCGATATCCCTTGATTCCAAAGTGCTATTGTGGGATGATCCCGGTTAGAAAACGGATTAATTTTAAGTAAGTCTCTCTCTCAACTTGAAATACTTTCTACTGGTATTAATCGCAATGCCAAAGTTATTGATTATGTACAAGATGGGATTATTTTTTTGCCTCCTTCCTCTGTTTTAGAATTAATCAAATGTGGTATAAATCTAGACTAATTAAATTAAGCAGTGATGGAGCAATTGTGACTGTTTGGCGTAATCATGGAAATAATTTACGAATAAAAATATTGTATGATAATATTACTAGAATTACTGCTATGCCGACTAGCAGATGGAGTAGAAAAATTTGGGCAAAAGGTAACATTGCATGTAAAAATATAATGATGTGGAAAGTTATGAATATTTACATTTTTACTAAAGACAAGCCAGAACTGGAGGGAGTTCAATGTGATCAAGTTTGTGTCTTCTATAGAAATGAAAATGAGTCCATTGACCATTTATTCTTGCAATATCGTATCCTCTTAAGCATATGGAATGAGGTGATGATCAACATTAAAAGGAATGATGCATGTCAAATTACGGCTATTCGATGGAACAATCTACTAAATCAAACTGGTAGGAGAAGAGTGAGAGGTATATTGCTTAACTTTATGCTTAAAAAGTTCATGTATATGGTTTGGAGAGAGAGAAATGCTCATATGTTTAATGAGAGAAAAGCAAAGACCAATGACCAGATCAGGGGATGTGTTCGGATGGAAATTAGAGAAGGAATTCAGCTACTAAGCTTAACATTCAATCCAGGAATTTTGATTAGCCTTTTGTAATAGTTTGGTTTTGTGTTGTGTTTGAAGAGCCGTGTTCCTTTGTTTTCTTTTATGTGTTGTATTTTATTTTATTTTCTTTGGTTCTTTAACAAAGTAGTAGGGGTACACCCAACCCTATAAGCCTTGCAAAAAAAAATCATTATATATATTATTATGTTGTGTAAATCATTTGAGATTATATATAGTTTATGTTTTAAGAAAAAACAAAAGTTTCTGGAAATATGGTTTACTATTTTATGCTTGAGGAACTAAGGCTAATTTTATATCTTTATATACTCAAAATTATACATATACAAAAGATTTACTAATGTGGTAATAGTTTTCATAACTAACTAAAGCTATGAATGAATACATACATACATACATATATATATGTATATATATATGTGTGTGTGTGTGTGTGTGTGTGTGAATGAATACCAGTAATTTATCAAACCATAGAGATATATTCATAACTAACTAAAGCTAACTTCCAGCTCGGAAGTCTTGGAGAACTTACTACCATCTAAGATTACCTAAGCCGTTCTTATCAATCATTTTATTTTCCAATTGAACATGTGAGTTTCACACAAATTCAGAGTCTTGCAATGTTTTCTTTGGTTGAAGATATAACCAAAAGTACTCCTGTATCATGATAATCCAAAAACAACAGGAAAATGTGATGAAAAGAGCTAATAGGTACTCATTGCAATGTTAGATGAATTTCCAAATACCGATTCAAAAATTTTAATCATATAATTTCTTTCCATAAGTTGATTGTTTTAAATGATATTGCAGCTTTATTATGTATCGCGTGATTTGTAAACATAGTAAGAAAATTTCTAAAACGAAGCAAAAATGGGCAAACAATTTATCTTCCATTTGGTTTATTGTTTTGTTCGCTTAATTCTTACTGTAATTCATTGATGGTTTCAGGAAATGTTTGACTTGTTCAATAAATTAGCCTTATGCACATGAATTTGGCTCATAATCTAATAATGCTAATTTGGTTGTATCATGATATTTTTGTTGAATTTTTTGATTCAAATATTTTATGAAGAGGATGTAATGAATGATTTGATTTGATTGATTGATTAATTAATTGACTAATTAATTTGATTGATTGGTTGATCGATTTGATTGATTTTATCATACAAGGAAACAAATAAAAGTATATTCTGGAGATATTTTGAAAGGGCGATTTGGATATTTGCCTAGGTCTTCTATTATCTATATATGCAACCTTCTTGGTTAGATTAGTACAACAACAAGAAACCATGTGAGATATCTGGAGAGGTTGTGTGACTACAAGGGCTTGCGCCCTAGAGAGGAAGATGTAGGAATTTGGGCTGAGAGTAGTTATTCCTATTTACTGCTGAAAGACGTAGTTGATGCCTCCAGGTAGATTCAAGGGTTTGTCGTCATTCTTCATTGCCCTTCTTCTCCAACAATATTCGTAGTCATCTAGATATTCTTTGCCTATCTCAATAAGGTTATTGATTCAATTGTATTTTTGTTTATTTTTTGTTATGATCCATTGAGTGTAAACAAAAATTTGTTTTTGATGAATCAATAAAGAGGGTGATTGGGTGGAATATCTTGTGTAGTGCCATTATTTCTGATATATTGTGTTGTTATTTTCAATCAAATTCATCTTCAAGTGATTAGGTGAAGAAAATCTTGTTTTTCAGGAATTTTTTCAAACTTCCGCTGCGCACAAAACCCCAACAGTTGGTATCGTAGCCAGGTTCATCATATATCTTGGAGTGATTTTGGATTGAAGACTGTAGATGTCGAAGATGATGTTGCTTTCATGGGTGATTATTTTTCATGGTAGATATTGGGGGATTTTGAAGGCCTGTAGTGGTGGATGGTTTATACCTCAATGGTCTGATTGATGGAGATGAGAAGAAACCCTCTGATATGGATGAGGGAAGATGGAAAAGGATGAAGAAAAAGACAGACGAAGGATGAAGAACTTAGTTTGTAGCAAGGTGGAGAAGTTAATATGGTCACTGTTGATGGTCCTATGATGGAGGATCATGGCATCGACAAGGGTCTAGAAGTTGATAATGCTCAAGGGATCTCAGAGAAGAAGAGATATGTCAAACGGAAGACAGATGTTGAGTTGTGAAATCCACATAGTTGAGGTGGATGTCATTGTGGTATTACAAGAACTTTCAGACCAATAGTTTTGCGCGGTGCAACTCAAGTGGTAGATGCATCTTTTCCAGCCAGTGGGTTGTGTTTGTAATTGAGGTGTGGTCATAGTCCTGTCAAATTGACTGGGGTGTATCTCGCTGCCCTGAAATCGAGGTTGGTTTGAATTGAGAGTAGGTGTTGTTGAAAGAGCTACGTTGACTTGTTTGTGGATTATTTGAGATATGTGATATTTGAATCAAGGTGGAGTGTTGAATTTTTTGATTTAAATATTTTATGAAGAGGATGTAATCAATTAATTGATTTGATTAATTAATTTGATTGATTGGTTGACCGATTTGATTAATTTTATAATAGAAGGAAAAAAATAAAAGTTTATATTCTGGATATATTTTGAAGGGGCGATTTGGATATTTGTCTAGGTCTTCTATTCTCTATATATGCAGCCTTCTTGGTTTGATCAGTATGACAACAAGAAACCATGTGAGATATCTGGAGTGGTTGTGTGCCTATAGGGGCTTGCGCCTTAGAGAGGAAGATGTAGGAATTTGGGCTGAGAGAATTTGGGCTGCGAGTAGCTATTCCTATTTAATGCTGAAAGACCTAGTTGGCGCCTCCAAGTAGATTCAAGGGTTTGTCGTCATTCTTCATTGCTCTTCTGCTCCAACAATATTTGTAGTCATCTAGATATTCTTTGCCTATCTCAATAAGGTTATTGATTCAATTGTATTTTTGTTTATTTTTTGTTTTGATCCGGTGAGTGTAAGCAATTTTTTTTGGTGAATCAATAAATAGGGTGGTTGGGTGGAATAAATATGCTATTATCTCTGATCTATTGCGTTTTTATTTCCATTCAAATCCATCATCAAGTGATTGGGTGAAAAAAATCCGGTTTTTTGGGTGTTTTGTCAAACTTCCGCTGCGCATAATACCCTAAAAATTTCGACATTCTTTTAATATCTGAAATTCAATTATAAATTGTGAAATGGTTTTTTGCACGACAAATCTAATTCTTGAAATTCATTTGTTTAGAACACAAAACAAATGGGAAAACTATTAAAATTCAATATGAAAGAGTAATCAATTTACGAAGCTATTTCACATCTAAGTGTGAAAAAAAGCCTTATACATGACCTTGCTCAGAATTATAGCATAAAATAGAGGAACATACTGTAGTTTCAAAAATTAGTAGACTACACTCTATTAATTAGTATGCAATATATAACCATTGATTGGTGGACTAATTAATCCATATTCGTTCAAGCAATTGAGATATTTTCCATTGTTTTTCTCACTGGAATAAAGATAGGTTAGCAAAGTCACATGACATTGTGTAAACTATAATATTGTAAAGTTTCTAAGTTGGAAAGTTAATAGTCGCCCTGGGGGAGTTCAATTTTTGTGTTCTCTGTTCTCATTATGTGGCCAATGTATCTCAGCTATTAGTTCATTCATCGTCAGCTTCTTGTATAATATTATGGCGAACTTTAATCGTTGATCAAGTCAATAAGATATTTTATTGAAATTCAAAGAGGTATATATGAAGACATCTAGAATGGCAACAAACTATCCCAACTCTCATCAAATAAATTCACCACGATGTATCCATGGATAGTTAGAATTTTGTAAGACCTGAAGATAAATGAGACAAATTAATTCTATGAAAGGAATGATCAGAGATTCCAACATTTTTGCAAGGAAACAGTGGAGGATTTTCTATGACTTCCTTGAGAAGAGGTAGGCATTTCCTTTTTTTCCTTTCTTTTTTTGGTAAGTGTGACGGCCCGCCCCGCACCAGTAGGCATTTCCTCCGAAAGTGCGCTGTACACATACCCGATTAGCACGGAACGGTCGCCAAAGAAAGCAAAGAAGGGAATGAACTAATCAAGGAACCTGTAGAATATCTCACAGCGCATGGAATAAAATATAATAATAATAACATACTTGACATAAAACAGGTGAGACAGTGCATAAGCTGATAACTAAAATTAACATCAACATCAGAGCAGCGGAAATCCAAATACAGCTTATTACAACTTTCCAAATCTACTGTCTCTAAACAAAAGAAAGCTAAAGTAGAAGATGCACCACCAATGCCCAAGCAGTGATCTTCAACAACACAGGGAGAATACTATATATATATATATTACGTGGAAGCCTCCTGCTCGTCTCCGGATCATCTACCCGTGCCTCTCCAGCTAACCTGTCTCTAGTCTGCTCGTGTGAGCACCCAGAGTAATAAGAGGAGACATAAAACTCTGGGTCAGAAATAAAGCCTGGTATGAGCGATAAGCATCTAAACAGAATAATAACAGGTAAACTAAACCATACCTGAACCTGGACCTGCAACCAAAGAGTTAGTACCACATACCGTACGGTACTCTAAGGTGCCATAAATAGTGTAAAGAATACGGGGGTGTGGTGTGCATGTCATAATGATAGCAAACAAATCATCCATAGCAATCATCCTCACATCTCTCACTCAGTGCGTAAAGCATACGGTATCTACCACTTTGGAACACTAGACAAATTGAGGTAACGACGAATCCCGACTTGTAGAAACCCTGCTGTGACCAAGCTAAACACATGGAGTCATGACCAAACATTTCAATGACCCACCACATTGGTCGTAGCCCTTGGTCCTTCCAATACCATAATGGCCCTGAATCCGCCTTCGTACCTCCTACCATAGTGGTCCAAAGCTATAGACATCGATAACCCCTTAACACGCGTCCCGCAGCAAAGCCCAATCATGAAGCGAACTCTTTGATTCCCATCTGGATCTTGAGCTCTAGCTTCTCATTTGGACTTCCTTTGCATCTCGGGTTTGGTCGAATTGGAGTGGGTCTTCAGAAGAGTTGTCGTACAGTAGCAGCCCTAGAATTCGGTTCGGTTCGGTAGTCATTACCCTCGTTGGTTCGGTTCGGTAGTCATCACCCTCGTCGGTTCGGGTCGGGTACTCCACTTCGGGTCGGGTCGGTGTCCTCCTCCGGGTCGGGTCGGGTTGCTGTCTTCCTTCCAGTTCATGCTCCTTCTCCGATCAGCTCCCTCGTTTTCCATCTACTCCGATCCGATCCGATCTGATCCCTTCACCTTCTCCCGCCGTAGCCTTCCATTCTTAAGTCGATCCGATCTGGTCTCCACTATTCTTCCGATCCGATCCCCTTGTCCACTCCAACTCTAAGTAAACGACCTTCCTTTTTGCCAAGTCTCTTATGTGCCAAACTCCAGTTCGGGTCGGGTTTTCTTGCCCAGTTCACATATCCGATCCGAGCCCTCATCCGATCCGATCCGAATCCATGCACAACTTTCTGCAACTTTTTCCAGCAACTTGTTTACGCCATTCAACGACGTTTTTGACAAATCTAACTATTCTAATCAATCACAAATCATGTCAAATAGTCATAACAACATAGCAAACTAACCACAAACACCAAAACAATGAATTTACATGTCAAAATGGATCAAATGTGCCCAAAACCCCTTATTTTCCCTTAAGCGTGTTTAAGTAAATCTAATCATAGGGTTAACAAAACTCCATAAAATTAAACCAAATTTCTACCAGAGGCATAAAATATTATTTAAGAATTTCTAAATATTTTTCCAGAATTTATTAGTGTATAAATCCGCTAATCCTCACTAATTACCCTTCATTACCGTAATTAGCGCAAAAACTATGCAAATCACTCACCTTTGCCACAAAATAAAACACCAAATCTGAAATACTCTCTATTTGGGTCGAATTCCTATGTATAGCAGCAGCTCCAACCTTTCTTTGTTGCTATTTGGCCTTGCTTTGATGTAGTTTAGGCTTAATCTTCACTAAAAATGTGTTTTGGAGTGGTTTTAGAGGATGGAAGCCATTACTAAGGTCTCAAGAAGGTTTGTGGCGGCTCAAAACTGAAATGAAAGTGATTTCCTAACCCTAATCAGTCCTCCTATACCTCTAAACCCGAAATTCCCCTCTGGGCCTAGCTGCTAATCACCCGGTTAAGCCCAATTAAGCTGTTTTTCACCATCTGAAACTTGTTTCAGCCATATCTCCCAAACGGTGAGTCCGTTTGGTTAATGTGACCACTCTACGGAATTGTAAACCATCATCCATAGCCGATGGAAGTGGATTCAGGTCAAAATTCCTTTCCAGTCAAAAGTTATGGCCAAAACAGTGCCAACTAGGGGTAAAATGGTCATTTAAAAATCGGGAAAAATCATGAACATGGGAAATGACCCCAATAGTCGTCTCCCAAAGTTACATGACCATACGACTTCATATGTGAAAGAAATAAATATTCTACGGTCCTATGATGCGTGGAATACGGGTCGTTACACTCTTCCCCCCTTAGGAAATTTCGTCCCCGAAATTCCTTAACCCAAAACATACAAAGGATCCCGCATGCCTAACAACCACATACAACAATCAAACATGCAAAACAAGCAAACAAGCCTATCCTAGCATGCGGAAAACTAAATCGAAGTCAAAACCTTACCAGGCAAAGAGTTCTGGGTGTGTCTTCCTAATGTTCTCCTCTGTCTCCCAAGTGCAATCATTCTCGTTCTCGCCCCACTGAACCTTGACTAGCTTCACCGCCTTCCTTCGAAGTTGCTTCATGTCGTGCTCGACAATACGGGCCGGCTTGCGGTTCCCAACCGCCTCGGGTTCTACTTCGAAGTCCTCCAACTGATCAGGTGAAATAGTCATATCTGAATCGTGAACGAACTTCCTTAGTTGGGAAACATGAAATACGTCGTGAACTCCCGCCATCTTCTCTGGTAAGCCAATCCTGTTTGCCAAATTCCCGACTAGTTCAAGAACAGGGAATGGGCCAACAAATCTTGGTGCTAACTTGCCTCTCCTGCCAAATCGTATTACGCTCTTTAACGGAGAAATTTTGACAAACACCAAGTCACCAACGGAGAATCTTAGGTCTCTTCTCCTCTTATCAGCATAACTCTTCTGCCTATCTTGGGCAGCCTTCATTCGTTGTTGAATGATCTGGATCTTATCTGAAGTTTCCCTCACCACATCTGGTCCAAGCATAAACTTCTCGCCAGTCTCTATCCAACATGATGGTGAGTTGCACGGTCTTCCGTACAAAGCTTCAAACGGAGCCACGCCGATACTGGATTGGTAGCTATTATTATATGCAAATTCTACTAGATGCAAATGGTCATCCCATGATCCACCAAAATCCAATATACACGGTCTCAAGAGATCTTCCAAAATACGATTCACCCTCTCCGTCTGACCGTCGGTCTGAGGATGATATGCGGTACTGAGATGTAACTCTGACCCTAAAGCCTCTTGTAAGCTCTTCCAAAACCCACTAGTGAACAACGGGTCTCGGTCGCTTACAATGCTTTTAGGTACTCCATGAAATCTCACTACCCACTTCATATACAATTCTGCTAATTTAGCTGCCGTTCTGGTCGATTTAACTGGTATAAATCTTGCACTTTTAGTCAATCGGTCCACAATCACCCAAATGCTATCATGTCCCGATCTAGTCCTTGGTAAACCATCGATGAAATCCATCGAGACTTGCTCCCATTTCCATTCGGGAATCTCTAATGGTTGCAACAACCCACTAGGCTTCTTTTGCTCAGCTTTAACTAGCTGACAATTCATGCATTTGGATATAAACCTCCCAATGTCTCTTTTCATCCCTTCCCAGTAGTAGGTCTGCTTCATGTCTCGATACATCTTGTTACCACCGGGGTGTATAGTCAGCTTTGAGTGATGACATTCTCTAAGCACTTCATCTCTCAATCCATTGACATTGGGTACAACAAGCTTTCCATTCTTTCTAAGCCATCCATCTCGATCAAGCCCATACTTGTTCATCCCCTCATCGATATCCATCTTTAACTTGGAGATGATTTCCAATAGGTTAGGATCGTCCCTCTGACTAGAGCCGATCCTCTCAATTAAAGTGGGTCTGATCGTCAAACTTACTAACATTTCTTGATCCAATTCGCACTTTGGTCTGAAATCAAACCCTGCGATATACTCCAGTTGCTTCCATTCTAGAAACATAGCCCCTAAACTGGCATGTCTCCTACTCAATGCATCAGCCACCGCATTTCCCTTTCCCGGTGTATATGCGATGTCAAAATCATAGGAAGCCAAGAATTCTAACCACCTTTGTTGCCGGAGATTTAGATCCTTCTGGGAGAAGAGATACTTCAACGACTTATGATCTATAAACAGCTCAAATCTTTCTCCCAAGAGATAGTGTCTCCAAATCTTTAACGCGAACACGATCGCTGCCAATTCCAAGTCATGGGTAGGGTAACTTTTCTCATGCGGTTTCAATTGCCGACTTGCATAAGCTACAACCTTACCGCCTTGCATCAATACAGCACCCAGTCCGGTACCACAGGCATCCGTGTATACCGTCATCTCTTCATTCCCCTTAGGAATGACTAACACTAGTGCACTTGTCAACTTGTCTTTTAGACTCTTGAATGCATTCTTGCACCTTTCATCCCAGACAAAAGCTTGATTCTTCTTGGTCAACTGGGTCAATGGTGCTGCTATCTTGGAGAAACCTTGGATAAACTTACGATAATATCCAGCTAATCCCAAGAAACTTCTTACATCTGTTGCATTCTTGGGCGTAGGCCAATCCTGTACCGTGGCCACCTTCGCCGGGTCCACGGCAATACCATTCTCTGATACAACATGGCCCAAGAACCTCACTTCCCTCTTCCAGAAGTGACACTTAGAAAACTTTGCTTTCAATTGGTGTTTTCTCAACACCTCCATCACTACTCTTAAATGTTCCTTGTGTTCTTCCTCTGTCCTCGAATAGACAAAAATATCATCAACGAACACAAGGACAAACTTATTCAACTGATCTCTGAATACCCTATTCATAAGATCCACAAAATATGTTGGGGCATTGGTCAGCTCGAATGGCATGACCAACCACTCATAAAATCCAGACGGCGTTCGAAATGCCGTTTTAGCTATACTCTCAGCTTCCACTCTAAGCTGATGAAAACCTGTCGCAAGATCCAACTGAGAAAATACTCTCGCGCCACTCAACTGATCGAACAAATCATCTATCCGCGGTAGAGGATACTTGTTCTTCCTCGTCACTTTATTCAACTCGCGGTAGTCTACACACAAACGAAGGGAACCATCCGCCTTAGTAGCAAACACAACTGGTGCTCCCCATTCAGAAACACTCCTTCTAATAAATCCCTTCTTCAAAAGATCGCTGACTTGCACCTCGAGCTCTCGCTGCTCTCTTGGTGCCATACGACGAAATGGCATCACTATAGGTCTGGCATCTTTTACCAAATCAATACGGAACTCAATCTCTCGGTGTGGTGGAAGCCCGGTCACTTCTTCGAAAACATCCGGATACTGACCAACCACGGGCAAACCTGACAACTCACTATGCGGAATGTCGAGGGAGTTTAGAAAACTAGCCAATACCCCCTCACTAGGTAGACCACCAAACACTATCCTCCGCCCATCATCCGCTCTAGCTGTCACTAAAAAGCCCTCACAGTCTACCACCACCCCGTATCTTCGGAGCCAATCTACTCCCAAAATAATGCCAAACCCAGTAAAGCCCAAAACAAAGCAATCACAAACAAACATGCATCCATGACTCGATAAGACCACGTTACGACAAATCATGCTAAGGCTAGTCGAACCACCAATCGGGTTCGTCACTACTAAAGGTCTATCGACAATCTCGGGCTCCAATCCCAATCTATCTACCAGGTCACTAGATATGAAAGAACTGGAAGCTCCGGTATCAAACAAAACTCTAACAGGAACATCATAAACAGAAAGCATACCTTGAATGACGACATTCTTTCCCTTCTCCGCCGCAGTTGGGGCATTCGACGAAGGAGGAATAGCATTAAGAGCATATGCTTTCACCATTTGCTTTTCTTTAGGGGGCTGTGGACACTTGTCCTTGTGATGTCCCATTTGGCCACAGTTGAAGCACTTCCTATCCGCTGGCTTGGCCCGACAATTACTAGCATAATGGCCCTACTTACCACAGCTGAAGCACTCAACATCATGCTTATTCTTTTTCTTCTGGCCATCCTTAGCCTGATTCTGCTTTCTCTTATTCTGGGAACCACCCTTGCCTCCACCACTTGCTTGTGGCTTTGGCTCATCTGCGGATGCAACCTCAGTCTTCGGCTTAGGGTAGAGACTTTCTAATCTTAATGCTTTCCCCACAATCGATTCAAACGTCTCATCGATGTGGTTAATAAGTCTTTCTCCCAAGTACTGGTCCAAACCCGTTATGAATTTCTCATTCTTCTTCTCGGCAGTATCAATAAGAGATAACCCATACTTCGACAAAGTGTCGAATTCAGCAATGTACTCCGAGACAGCTTTGCCATTCTGCCTGAGCTCCAAGAATTTCTTAAACATCACTGACTTCTGAGCAGCTGGAATGAACTTCTCGCTAAAGCGAGCTTTAAACTGCTCCCAAGTAATTTGATCTTCGGGAGTAGCTGCCTTTATAGCATTCCACCAATTCATTGCCCGCCCTTGCAGCTGACGGGACGCTAGCTTTCTCTTCATCGCATCCTCGATACCCAAATCCTCGAAGATACGTTCACAACTATCTAACCAATCTTGGACATCCGTGGCCGACTCTGTTCCATGGAACGGCTTCCCACCAAGGCTAGTATAATCCTTATTTAGCTTGGCGAAGTCGACCCTCGGCGCCTGCACTATTGGACCACCACCATTTCCACCATTGGGAGCTTCCCTCTGTACATCCCTAAGCATTTCTCTCATGAGGTCAGTAAACATCGTCCTCATGTCAGCATCATTCCCATTATTGGCCCCTCTACCGGTACTTCTAACATATCGGCTCATCGTCAATCTGAAAAAGGAAACGATTAACGACCCCATAGTGGTGCTAGTACAACACGACTCCATTCTTATACTAGTAATAGTATATACATAGCTTTTAAAAACCAAAGTAATCACAAATACGCTCTTTCGTATACGTATATTATCTCTCCCTGATAACTTCCCTAGGTTAACTACGCAACCTAGAGCTCTGATACCAAGTGTGACGGCCCGCCCCGCACCAGTCGGCATTTCCTCCGAAAGTGCGCTGTACACATACCCGATTAGCACGGAACGGTCGCCAAAGAAAGGAAAGAAGGGAATGAACTAATCAAGGAACCTGTAGAATATCTCACAGCGCATGGAATAAAATATAATAATAATAACATACTTGACATAAAACAGGTGAGACAGTGCATAAGCTGATAACTAAAATTAACATCAACATCAGAGCAGCGGAAATCCAAATACAGCTTATTACAACTTTCCAAATCTACTGTCTCTAAACAAAAGAAACCTAAAGTAGAAGATGCACCACCAATGCCCAAGCAGTGATCTTCAAAAACACAGGGAGAATACTATATATATATATTACGTGGAAGCCTCCTGCTCGTCTCCGGATCATCTACCCGTGCCTCTCCAGCTAACCTGTCTCTAGTCTGCTCGTGTGAGCACCCAGAGTAATAAGAGGAGACATAAAACTCTGGGTCAGACATAAAGCCTGGTATGAGCGATAAGCATCTAAACAGAATAATAACAGGTATACTAAACCATACCTGAACCTGGACCTGCAACCAAAGAGTTAGTACCACATACCGTACGGTACTCTAAGGTGCCATAAATAGTGTAAAGAATACGGGGGTGGGGTGTGCATGTCATAATGATAGCAAACAAATCATCCATAGCAATCATCCTCACATCTCTCACTCAGTGCGTAAAGCATACGGTATCTACCACTTTGGAACACTAGACAAATTGAGGTAACGACGAATCCCGACTTGTAGAAACCCTGCTGTGACCAAGCTAAACACATGGAGTCATGACCAAACATTTCAATGACCCACCACATTGGTCGTAGCCCTTGGTCCTACCAATACCATAATGGCCCTGAATCCGCCTTCGTACCTCCTACCATAGTGGTCCAAAGCTATAGACATCGATAACCCCTAAACACGCGTCCCGCAACAAAGCCCAATCATGAAGCGAACTCGTTGATTCCCATCTGGATCTTGAGCTCTAGCTTCTCATTTGGACTTCCTTTGCATCTCGGGTTTGGTCGAATTGGAGTGGGTCTTCAGAAGAGTTGTCGTACAGTAGCAGCCCTAGAATTTGGTTTGGTTCGGTAGTCATTACCCTCGTTGGTTCGGTTCGGTAGTCATCACCCTCATCGGTTCGGGTCGGGTACTCCACTTCGGGTCGGGTCGGTGTCCTCCTCCGGGTCGGGTCGGGTTGCTGTCTTCCTTCCAGTTCATGCTCCTTCTCCGATCAGCTCCCTCGTTTTCCATCTACTCTGATCCGATCCGATCCGATCCCTTCACCTTCTCCCGCCGTAGCCTTCCATTCTTAAGTCGATCCGATCTGGTCTCCACTATTCTTCCGATCCGATCCCCTTGTCCACTCCAACTCTAAGTAAACGACCTTCCTTTTGGCCAAGTCTCTTATGTGCCAAACTCCAGTTCGGGTCGGGTTTTCTTGCCCAGTTCACATATCCGATCCGAGCCCTCATCCGATCCAATCCGAAGCCCTGCACAACTTTCTGCAACTTTTTCCAGCAACTTGTTTACACCATTCGACGACGTTTTTGACAAATCTAACTATTCTAATCAATCACAAATCATGTCAAATAGTCATAACAACATAGCAAACTAACCACAAACACCAAAACAATGAATTTACATGTCAAAATGGATCAAATGTGCCCAAAACCCCTTATTTTCCCTTAAGCGTGTTTAAGTAAATCTAATCATAGGGTTAACAAAACTCCATAAAATTAAACCAAATTTCTACCAGAGGCATAAAATATTATTTAAGAATTTCTAAACATTTTTCCAGAATTTATTAGTGTATAAATCCGCTAATCCTCACTAATTACCCTTCATTACCGTAATTAGTGCAAAAACTATGCAAATCACTCACCTTTGCCACAAAATAAAACACCAAATCTGAAATACTCTCTGTTTGGGTCGAATTCTTATGTATAGCAGCAGCTCCAACCTTGCTTTGTTGCTATTTGGCCTTGTTTTTATGTAGTTTAGGCTTAATCTTCACTAAAAATGTGTTTTGGAGTGGTTTTAGAGGATGGAAGCCATTACTAAGGTCTCAAGAAGGTTTGTGGCGGCTCAAAATTGAAATGAAAGTGATTTCCTAACCCTAATCAGTCCTCCTATATCTCTAAACCCGAAATTCCCCTCTGGGCCTAGCTGCTAATCACCCGGTTAAGCCCAATTAAGCTGTTTTTCACCATCTGAAACTTGTTTCAGCCATATCTCCCAAACGGTGAGTCCGTTTGGTTAATGTGACCACTCTACGGAATTGTAAACCATCATCCAGAGCCGATGGAAGTGGTTTCAGGTCAAAATTCCTTTCCAGTCAAAAGTTATGGCCAAAACAGTGCCAACTAGGGGTAAAACGGTCATTTAAAAATCGAGAAAAATCATGAACATGGGAAATGACCCAAATAGTCGTCTCCCAAAGTTACATGACCATACGACTTCATATGTGAAAGAAATAAATATTCTACGGTCCTATGATGCGTGGAATACGGGTCGTTACACTAACGAAGGATAATTTTTAATCAAAAGGACCAATAAAAAAAAAGAGGAATGATTGTAGCATGTTGAGTAGCTTATTTATTTAGCCGTTAAATGTATGTAAGGAGGATTTATTGCCATTGAATTTAAGTTTTATACAAAAGTAGATCTTTATCCAAACTGGAACCAGTATTAAAGCGCTACACAATAGAGAAAGGCCTATAAAAGAATACATCCAATATGACTGACTATTTAGCAAGATACTTTTGTCCACGTCGAGGAATCATAGCGAGATTTGTTTCAAAATCAAATTTTGTTAGTCATGAGATAAACTTTTGCTATTATAATTTGTTATGCTCCCATTTCTGGTACAACAGTTAGGTTAGAGTTAATTATTTAAAATTTATCTTAGTTCCATATCCCATTTGTTGACAAAGCATGTGTCTGAAATTACATAAATGTTTAAATATATCAAATATAAGCATGTCTTTGTACTAATTATAATCTGTGGTAACATTTCTATTCTGACTTTAGAGTTTTGAAATCAATATATATTGATAAGAGTAAGAAGATTGAAGATTTAGAGAAAAATGACTTGCTCTTATTACAAATATTACACCTCTCTTTATACAAGTTTTTACAATCAAATATAAAGAAAGCAATAAAGTAGAATATATCATATCCCATAAAATATATCCTAATAAATTTCCTGTTATTTCTCCATAATAGGTTTCCTGTTATATCTCCATAATAGATTTCCTGTTATATCTCTATAATAAGTTTCCTATTATATCTTGATTCAAATCAAACCAAATCTCAATAATATATGTGTTTAGTCCTCCTTAATTCGGAGCACGCAAATCACAAATGCCCAACTTGGCAATAAATATCCAAACTGTTGACGACCAAGTGCCTTTATCAAAATATCCCACAATTGTGAAGATGTTGAAATATGTGACAAGGAGACTTGAAACTTGAAATTTGAAACTGGAAATACCTAGGTTTGAAACACTATATACACCTCAAGCCTTCAGCAACTTCACTTTTATAAATCATCGACCCAATAATTGCATACCACTAAACTCCCTTTGTGCAAACAACAATATTCAACAAACAAACCACAATTTTAATACAAACAACAGTTACAACATCAACTGCCACCGCCAAACTTCCTTTGTGCAAACACCAATATTCAACAGATCGAACCATAACTTTAATACAAACAACAGTTACAACATCAACTGGACACCACCAAACTCCCTTTTTGCAAACACCACTATTTAACAAACAAACCACAACATTAATACAAACAGTAGTTACAACATCAACTGCGCACCACCAAACTCCCTTTGTGCAAACACCAATATTCAACAAACAAACCACAACTTCTTCTTCAGCTCCAATCAAACTCCACAACTAGCATTCGACACTCACTCAACAACTCCATTTCACTAAACCAACAAACACTCGAAACCCTGCACATTTTTTTTTTTGGGGTCTAACTACAACAAACGGTTTTTATAGTGAACCGACCATATTAATAGTCTTTAAAGTGGACCAACCATTACCAGTCACCACACAGGATTAACCAAAACACTTCAGCTAACCATTTACAAACATTTGCAAAGGGTAGTCACATTACAAAACACAATCTCCACGCAGGGAGTAGATACCCAAATCAAATTACATGAACTCAAAACCAAAAATTTCATTAAGCAAATCACTTTAGAAAACCATACTTGCACATACCCATGATAGCATTATACAACTGGACATGCTCCAAAATGAGCAAAAATCGTCGCAGTAAAACAAATGACCTGATCAGAGAAACAAAGGAATTCTTCACGACAAAACGTCACACCTCAGCGAATAAGACACGTTGAGATCACCTAATCTGAAACGAAACTGTGAAGGCCATAAAACCCAAAGCACACACAATCCACTGTAAACAGTCACTATTGGTAAAGCTATGGAATTGTCCAAATCAAGTTTGAGATAAGGATTCCATGCTATATCTAAACACCCGGATTCATAAAATTCGAATAAAATGGGTGATTGTGGATAGTTATGATTTGAATATGAGAGGAATAATGATGTTTGAGAGGAGAGCAATGAGTAGGGTAAGAATGACAAAGAGAAGAGAGGTGACGCAACAAATGACCTAGTCTCCATTACCAATTTTGATGAAGCCACTTATTTTTCATTCTCTCCCGTCTCTTTAACCTTGCTCTGATACCATGATAAGAGTGAGAAGATTTGTAGAAAAATGACTTGCTCTTATTACAAATAATACACCATGTTTATACAAGTTTTTACAATCAAATATAAGGAAAGCAATAAAGTAGAATATATCATATTCCATAAAATATATCCTAATATGTTTCCAGTTATATCTCCATAATAGGTTTCTTGTTATATCTACATAATAAGTTTTCTGTTATATCTTGATTCAAATCAAACCAAATCTCCATACTATATCGGTTTATATATGGCGGGGGCATGAATGACTTATTACAGTTGATACAAATTAATGAGGATTAAATGCATACAATAATAATCAAAAGTTTTAATGCACTTTACAGCTATTTAAGGATATAATGATGTTCCGCTCATAGAATTTATAAGATACACATTTTTTAGTTCAGTTGGAAAGTTAAACCGATAAAGAGAATCCAATTAACTATCATTACATTGAATAGCTTTATATTATCATTATATCCTTCATCCTTAAGAATGGATGATTCAATTTGTTATGAAATATGCTTCTAGTTTTTTGCATTCGTTAAAATAGAATTTTATTTTGACAACTGGTGCAATGCTGCCTAAGGCTTCTCTTATTTACACTAAAAAGAATGAAAAAGTATGACAACTCTAACGTGTGTTTTTCAACTAAAGCTCCAAACAATCACTCTTAACTATGGAGTATGTTAATGCCTTGTTTTGTAATAACAACAAATTTGATATTGCACAGAAAAATATATTTTGAAGTACTAAATAATTAAAAATACAAATATCTCACCTTAGCATTAAAGTTTCCTACAATTACAAAATCAGTTAAGATAACTTCAATAGACTTCGCTGGCTTACATATCATGGCTTTAATGTTATTATTCAAATAGCACTAAATTAGGCTAAATTAGCCATAATAGCTAAATTAATAGTAAAACCATATTAATTTTGGAAGGAGCATTTAGTTGGTTTTTTCCTAGACTCTAAAGCTCCGAAGGTTGATATGAATGAAGCTTGTCGTTCATCGTGGAGGTTATGAGGTGATATGCGCTTTACATTTGTCGATGGTCTTTATTATTTAAGATTCTCCTTGCACGAAGAAAAGCTGCAGGTTTTAGAAGGTCCACCTGCTATCATTGATGGAAAACCTTTCGATGTGACTACTCGGTCCTTTAAAATTGATAGGGTTAAAGAGCAAGTTCTATCCATTCCTGTTTGGACTCAATTCACGCATGTCCCATATGTTTTACAGCCTCTACTTGGCCTTAACTGGCTAGCTCGCCACATTGGAAAATTGAAATGCTTTGATGCCAATATTATTTCCAGGAAGAACTTAGTGTATGCTAGAGTGCTTATTGAAGTTACCCCATATAAGTTGATGCCTTCTCAAATCAAGGTTAGAATTGAAAATCGTGATTTTCTAGTTGATGTTAAATACAAATGGCAACCTGAAATATGCACGAGATGTAAAGCTTTTGGTCATACTATTCAGACATGTACTAAAATTGAAACTACCGTTCTTCTTCCTAAAACACCTCTACCACGTCCACATGTTCGTGTCTGGGTCCCTAAGGCAAAACAGGTTCCGGTAGTGCCTTGCCTGACGTCCCTCTAGATCCATATATCTCTTGGAACGAGCAGGAGGAAGCATGGGTGCATTCCCCTTCTGGGATGCATTGTGACAGAAACAATGTGTTTTTCATTTTTATTGATGAAGAAGTGGAAAACCGAAGTCGTCTTTTCTTCAGCCCAGTTGATGACAAATTGATAATCAGGTATGATGGTGAGGTTGGTGAAAACAATGAAATTCAGATAAACGATCCTTTATGGGATAGGGATCCACTATTAGCTCCTTTAAAAGTGGAAGATCTGGCACTTCACTTTTGGTCTTATAAGTGTAATATGGCTCCTTACACCGGCTATTTCTATGATGATGTTGATGGTGGTTCTGATGGTGATGTTCCTTAGTTTCCATGTTTGCAATACTTAGTACCATGTAATGGTATTTATTTTTACGTAAATTTTGTTATGATAGTGACTGGACACTTCAAACCAGGAATGTTACTCTATGCATGTACAGAGTACCAGTACCTTTAAAGGTGCTTGTGGTCACCTAAAAAACCGGTTGGCCTTACCAACAAAATTTGATGACAATTCTAACATTCATTATTGAGGTTGCAGGGAACCAATCAATGCTTGGATCAAATAAATTTTCTTTGTTTCTAGGTATGTTGACTGGTAGGTAAATTCCAAATTTTAAACAAAAACAATAGACAAATCAAAGAATAAAAATTTTCCATTGAGGATTCAGCGTGAATATCACCTAATTTTTTCCTTTCTCGTTGTGAAATCAATATAATATTGGAAAGAAAAGAATAAAAGAGGGGCATGATACCAAATCATGCAAATTTATAAAGATGTTGAAAATGCTATATTAAACTATTATGTAGATATATTAAACTATAACCTAAAGACACTAAAGTTACATGCTACAGCACCATACTGCCACAACCCATGTTAATCAATAATAACATTTTTGTGATTAGCCTTGGTTATCAGTTGCAAGAGATACAACCCTTTATTTTGGTAACTAAGTGTATTTATTTTAACTTTCATGATATGTAAATATGGAAGACAAATATTGTACATGATAACATGGTATAACAAATTACATATGATACTTGGATGCGTTTAATGGGATCGTGTAAAAGTTCAATTTCAAAGCCGACGCTGCTGTGATAAACCATAATAATTTGATTATTCTGTCTTTAAATAGGGCCATCTTTGAAGGTTTGAATTTAAAATTTTCCTCTGCTTTACTTTCTAATTTTTAAGATTATTGCCTTTTATTCACATTTATTACATATATGCTCCATCATCAATGATACTATAACTCAATCAACCATCTTTTCATGATAAACTACGTTAACCTTTCTCAAAATAAAGTTTACAAATAAAAATGAGATAATATAAGTTATATCATGGATGAATACACCATAATCATACACCAAATATTTGTACTTAGAGTGAATATAAAAGGTCAGATAGAGAGTTATGTCTAACATGAACATACCTTTTTATTAATACTACATCCTAAGAAAATAATGCAGCATAAATTTGCATATTAAAAGATCAATGGAATTCTAGCAAGCTTAAGCTCATGTTATAAGTTAAGAGGATTGTGAGTTTCTTATCACTGCACTACTGGTTGAAAATTACTAATTTTTTAAAAGGGTACTATAAGATATAACGATATAAAGTAACTGGTTATATCCAGTTTATAGGTCATTATCTTGATTTGGGCCTAGTCCAATTATCTAGTCCTTGTGTATATAAATAACGTTTCAAGTCTGTACAAATCAGCAGTGTACTCTCTAATTTCTGAAATAAAACAGCATTTACTTTTTCTCTATAATTTCACTTTCGATTCATTCAATCTCTCAAGATCAATATTTAGTAAAACCAAACTTGGTATCAGAGCCACTGAAAAGCTTAACAACAACAGCGGTTTCTCCATAGTGCTTAACAACAATCACAAATCATCTAAATTCAGATGGTATGTTGATTTTATCCCCTATCAAAAAATTCTCATCACTTGGGTTCCTCTCATCCAAGATTGTGAATCTTTTCATGTGAGAGTTGCGACCTGTTCAACAAAAAATGTGCCTCGCCAAGTATCCAAAGTGGCTGCATCAGTTTTCATTAAAGCAAGTGTTAGCCCACTTTGTGAACTGGGCAACACAAAGTCGAGATGTGAAACATTGAAGAGCTTAGAGAGCATTATAGCGGGTCGGATCGGAGGAATGTAGCGGATCGGATCGGAGATACGTTGCTGATCGGATCGGAGTGCCGCTACTGTTTGGTTCAAGGAGACACTGCTATCCGGATCAGAGAGTTGCTTACTGTCAATCGGAGCGGAGGGCCACCCACTTGCTACAGAGATAGATTGGAACGGAGCGGAGCAAAGTAAATAAAGATTTAGTTCTAAGTTAATCCGGGTCGGATCAGGTACTCCGATCCGAACCCCCTGTGCAGGCTCTCCCGAACCGAACCAGTAATCCACATCACTTTCCCCCATGATCGCCTGAAGATGCGGAGCGGTTGTGACTAGTTCCTCCCCACAACGTCCACTGCTCTGATGCGTTGTCAACACTGAAATCCATCCGAACCCGAAGCTGATGGGATGGAAGACACGTGGCTCCGATCCGGATCGGGTTCTAAGCAAATTTTCACCTATAAATACCCTGTTTGGAGACAATAAAGTGGATCTTCTTTTTGGCACTTTGAGAATTCAACCACTTTCATAACCCGAATTCCAGCACTCCCGGATAATCCAAATCGTCTTTCAACATTTGTTTTTAGACAATTGAGTGAATGTACGTGAGTTGTGAGAGAAATTGAGTGAATATCTCATTGTAACTGCAACAATATCATTGAGAATAGTGATTGACAAGTGGACGTAGGCTTTTCTTTGCCGAACCACTATAAATTCTGTGTCTTTATTTTACTTTTGATCTTATTTCATTCTGCTTTTAGTCAATTTGGGTGTTAGAACCACTTTTTGGTCTAACATTTTGGTGCTTTCACTGAGAATCATCTGAATTCTCTGTTTTTCGGGATTATCGTTCTACTTTTTGGACCGTTGAGTTCAAAGAAGTTAATCCTCAAGTTTCGACGCTCTTGGATATTTGTTGAATTGATTGTTGAAGAACTATGGCCAAAGGAAAAGGCAAAGAAGTTCAATCTAGTCGAGGAAATGGAGTTGGCGAAGATCAGCAAAATGCGGTCGTGACAAGGTCTCGTGGGCAGAGCTCAGCAGCAGGACGGACCGATACAGGAAACCCGAACCGCCTTCAGGGGGAGAGCTCCGATCCGATCTGGGTAGGAGAATCTGAAGCAGTGCATTCCCCCAACCTGAACCGACCCGAGCAACTTTCCATACACCGACCCGACCTGGCGTCCCAGCTCCGACCCGAACAGGCTTCCCAGCTCCAAACCGACCCGATTTCCCATCTCCGAACCGATCCGACACTTGGTGATGTTGGAACCTCTATTCGAGCCCCTACAAATGCTCCGATTCCAGCCACCAGGGTCAATGATCAGGTCAATCCATCCGCACCTATTACTCAAGGAGATTTCTCGCGCCTACTTGACATGCTTGAGAGTACTAGGGAGGCTATGAAAATCCATGAGCGCACCAATCTCATGATGCAAGAAAATATGAGACTCATGAGCAGGGAAATTAGCGAACTCCGTAGGCAGAGAACCCCATCCCCGGTTCGCCACACACCAATGGATCAGTCTTCTTCTTCCGAGGAAGAGCGGCCCCTTGAACGAAGGCCACTCGAACGACCTCAGAATTTGGAGCAGCTGACGTTCGGATCTTTGGGGTCTCGCGAGGATATTGCACGAGCACTAGGAAACAATGATCCCACTCAGGGGCAAAGGCTCCAGCCCCCTCCTCCCGAGATC
The DNA here is from genome assembly GCA_030737875.1 of Allium sativum. NCBI lineage: Eukaryota > Viridiplantae > Streptophyta > Magnoliopsida > Asparagales > Amaryllidaceae > Allium > Allium sativum. The sequence continues at coordinate 1,015,973,678 of CM060913.1, read as the reverse complement.
GACCGGGAGCGTAGGGAACGAAGTAGAGCAGAAGCAGCTCAAAGAAGAAGGGCATCTCCTGAACGAGAGCCCATAAGGAACCCGGATACCAGGGCCATGGAGCCTGAACGGCCCCTAACTAATGCTGATGTACAGGCAATGGTACGCCAGATTATGTCTGAGAGCCGGAACTATACCAATGAAGATTATGGCATTGAGCGAAGCCATACTCCTTTCACTGACGACATCCTCAATTTTCAATTTCCCCGACGTTTTAACCTGCCGCAGATGGACAAGTACAATGGGAGAACTGATCCGGGACAGCATTTGATGCGATACTCGTGGCTCATGAATGCTGCTGCTTCTCCTGACGCAGTGAAGTGTAAAGCGTTCCCGATCTATTTAGAAGATGTGGCGCTGTTATGGTTTACCCGACTTCCCCCTCGTTCGGTATCGAATTATAGGGAATTGAGCGAACGTTTTATGAATCAGTTCCGACTACATACCCGAAAGTCCAAAAGTGTTATTGAATTATCAAGAATTAAGCAGGCGCCAGGAGAGTCTTTGAGGTCTTATCTTGACCGTTTCAACTTGGCTGTGACTGAAGTTAGTGACCCGCATGAGCCCACCATCTTGATGGCTTTGAAGGAAGGATTCGATCCTGAATCCGAGTTTGGAGATTACCTTTCTGGGAAGACACCCTCCACGAGAGATATTCTATGAAAAGGCCGATATTTATCTAAGACGAGAGGAGGCCAGGGCAAACCGAAAGAGAAAGTCTGAAGCGGCTTCAAAAGAAAATGTTCAGAGTAACGTCGCCGTGAAGCAGTCTGGGGAAAGTTCCGGAAAAGTTGAAGTAAATGTGGGAAACAAAGGTGGAAACAACAATTCTGGAAACGGGGGCAACAACAATAACCATAATGCGAATGGTAACAGAAGAAGTATAAATAGGGGAAGTGATCCTAACAAAAGACCCCGATTCCAGACTTATGAGAATTATACACCGTTGAACGACACTCTGGAGAACATTTACTTGGACACATACAATGTTTTGCAATATAAAAGACCGCCACCTCGCGACTCAACAGAGAAAGAAATGGCAACTGGGAAGTTTTGTTTGTTTCATGGAACTCATGGGCATTCAACCAATGAATGTCGGCATTTGAGAGACGTGATTGAGAAGCTGCTGCGCGAAGGGAAACTGGATGAATATAAGGTTGCCCCGAGGGATAGGGGCAAGAAGAGCAGGCTCCAAAACAGATTCAATCTGCTCCCAAGCCTACAGCGCAGCAGAAAGGCAAGGGAATTGTTATCAACTCCATAGTGGGTGGACCCCACCCAGCAATCCGTAGTTTTAGAGCAATGGATCAATATGTAAATGCTGCCAAGCACGTAGTGTGAATGAAGGTGATGATTTGGAAGATATCGCCCCCATAAAACAACATAAGACAATGTTTGACGACGTGGTATTCCGTAGCAGAGATAATACCGGGATCCAGTCACCCACCGATGATCCATTGCTCATTACTACCACCATTGGGCCGGCCTTGGTTCATAAGGTGTTAGTAGACAACGGAAGCTCTGTTAATATTTTATTTAAAAAGTCATTCGATCAGATGAAGCTTGAATCTGAAGATTTGAAGCCATGTGAAGGTTGGATCCGAGGCTTCAACGGGGCGTCAACTGCTCCCATGGGGTACATAGAATTGCCCGTAACCTTGGGGCAAGGAGAACGCCGAAGAGTACGGATGCTTCAATTCATAGTGTTGGACATAGACTCGCCTTATAATGCATTTTTGGGAAGGCCTGCCCTTGCTGAATTCAGGGCTTGCATCGCCCCTTGGTGTTTATTGCTTAAGTTCCCAACTGAAGCCGGAACTGGGGTAATGAGAGGGGATCAAGTCTCCGGACAGGCCTGCTATGTTGCCGAATTGAAGATGTTGATGAAAGGACTTAACATCGAGAGTAAAGATGCTTCGCCTCCTCCAAAGGAGGGCTCGGCGTAGCAATTAGAGGGACCGGCCCCGAAGGAGTTGCCCAAAGGAACGCCTGAAGACCTGGATCCCAGAAAAGACGAGGAACCAGAGACTAGAAATGCAACTCCTAATGAAGCGACAATGGACATTCCCATTGATGAAGCTGATCCAACAAGAGTTTTGAAGATTGGATCTCAGTTGGATCCACGTCGGGCCGAAGAACTAACAGACTTCTTGAAGGCGAACTTGGACGTGTTTTCCTGGACCCACGCTGACATGTGTGGGATATCGCCATCCATCATAAGTCACTCCCTGAATGTAAACCCGAAACACCCGCCTGTGAAGAAAAAGAGACGTATGCTAGGCCCAGAGAGGTCGGCTGTTCTCAAAGAAGAAGTGGAGAAGCTGAAACAGAACGGATTTATTCGAGATTCGACATATCCCGACTGGATATCGAATCCCGTCTTAGTAAAGAAGCCGAATGGAAAGTGGCGGACTTGCATTGATTTTTCAGATTTAAACAAAGCTTGCCCAAAAGATAGTTTCCCACTTCCCAGGATTGACCAGCTTGTAGATTCGACAGCGGGTCATGAACTTCTATCTTTCATGGATGCATATTCCGGATACAACCAAATTCCTATGCACGTGCCAGATCAAGAACATACGAGCTTCATTACAAATTTGGGGTTATATTGTTATGTTGTAATGCCATTCGGATTGAAAAACGCCGGAGCCACTTATCAGCGCTTGGTGAACAGAAAGTTTTATAATCAAATAAGGAAGACTATGGAAGTTTATGTGGATGATATGCTTATCAAATCGAAACAGTCCTCCAGCCATACGCAAGACTTGGCAGAAATGTTTGGTATCCTACGAAAGTATCGGATGAAGTTGAATCCTTTGAAATGTTCATTTGGAGTGGCATCGGGAAAATTTCTAGGCTTCATTGTGAGTTCCCGAGGAATTGAAATCAATCCTAGCCAAATAGCAGCGATTATAAACATTGAAGTGCCGAGAAGAATTAAAGATGTCCAAAGTCTTGCAGGGAAAGTAGCCGCGTTGAGTAGATTTATCTCCAAAGCCACGGACAAATGCATCCCGTTTTTTGATTTAATTAAAAGGGGAAAGAAAAACTTCGAGTGGACTCCGGACTGTGTTGAGGCCTTTCGAAATTTATTGGAATTGCTAGAAAAACCACCGATTTTGTCAAAACCGGTGGATCACGAAGAGTTATTTGTTTACTTGGCAGTTTCGGCTCACGCCGTTAGCACAACCTTGGTTCGAGAAGAAGACAAAGTGCAAAGGCCAGTATATTATGTAAGCAAGAAATTGGCGGCGGCAGAACGCAACTACCCAAAGATTGAGAAGCTCGCTTACAGCCTCCTAATCGCATCCCGAAAACTTCGTCACTATTTCCAAGCTCATCCAATAACCATATACACTGATCAGCCTCTGAGGCAGGTGTTGCAGAGACCCGAAGCATCGGGAAGGTTGATCAAATGGAATATAGAATTAAGTCAGTTTGATTTAAATTTTCAACCACGAAGGTCGATCAGGGGGCAAGCTCTGGCAGACTTTATAGCAGAGTTCACTATCCCAGAGGAGGAAGTGATCAACGACAAAGTGGTCAAGTCCGAAGATGAGTTAAAGATAGATTCATGGAAGCTATACACAGATGGAGCCAAAAACGACCGAAGGTCCGGAGCTGGAATCGTCTTAGTTACTCCTGAAGGACGGTCGTTATATTACGCTCTACGGTTAGAATTTTCAGCGACTAACAATGACTCTGAATACGAAGCCCTGATTGCCGGGCTGAAGCTTGCTAAAGACCTCGGAATAAAAATGTTAGACATATTCTGTGACTCCAAAATCGTTGTTTGCCAAGTGCAAAAGTAATTTGTGGCCCGGGGACCTCGACTCATTGCCTACCTCGGGAAAGTGGAAAAGCTGTTGAGCAACCTGGAGCGGTACAGTATAACGCATATCCCAAGAGCCGAAAACCAGAAGGCAGACAGGCTGGCAAAGCTAGCTAGTTCCGACAATCCAGAAGAAACTGAAACAATTCCAATTGAAACGTTGGAATCGCCAAGCTTTGAGTCGATGGAAATTGAGTTCGCTTTCGAAGCAGAACCGAAGAAGGAGTCGTGGATGACCCCAATTAAGAACTTCCTTAAGAGTGGAACACTCCCATCAAAGAAGAGTGAGAAAAGGGCTATAGTTCGCAAGGCCACCAGATATGTCCTACAAGATGATACTCTTTATAGGCAAGGATTTTCTATGCCCCTGTTACGATGTATAGCACACGACGACATCAAACGTGTACTAAGAGAAGTACACGAAGGTGAGTGTGGAGATCATACAGGAGGTCAGACTTTAGCCAAAAAGATATTGCGTTATGGATACTTCTGGCCCACAATTAATAAAGATGCAGCTGATTATTCACGACGCTGCGATAAGTGTCAGAGATTTACCAAAATCCGCAGAGCACCGTCGACCCAACTCAAATCGATGGTGAGTCCTTGGCCTTTTGCCACATGGGGAATTGATATCATCGGAGTTCTACCGATTGCTAAAGGAGGAGCGAAATATGCAATAGTAGCTGTGGACTATTTTACAAAGTGGGTGGAAGCTGAGCCCTTAACCAAGATCACGGCGAGAAAGGTGATAAGTTTTGTGGTTAGAAATATTATATGCCAATTCGGGATCCCAAGGACCATTATAACTGACAACGGAACCCAGTTCGATGGTGCTGAATTCAGAAATTTCTGCCAGAAGTATAAGATCGACAAACGATACGCTGCGGTTGCTTATCCGCAGTCGAACGGGCAAGTTGAAGCAATAAACAAAGTAATAAAATCCATCCTCAAGAAACAGTTAGAGCGCGCAAAGGAAAAATGGGTTGACGAATTGCCTTTAGCTTTGTGGGCATATCGAACAACATTTAAGACGGCTACTGGTCATACCCCTTTCTCTCTCTCTTTTGGTTCAGAAGCAGTAATTCCAGTAGAGCTTGATGTAACGACTCGTGTTTTTCGACCATTTGAATATGAACATTTAAATTAGTTTTAAATATTATATTGGGGATATTAATGGAATTTAATATTGAGTTCGTTATTAAAAACGAAGTTAAACATTATATATTTTTATATAATATAAATTCGAGCTTGAAAATGGCGTGCAGTTCGCAAAATAGAGTTTTGAACTTCAACTGAGAATATAGGATTCGATATAAGTCGGATTTCTGTGAAACAAGACACGTTGGGACCATATTAACGATAATTTTCATATGAAAGAGAAAAATCTAGATTTCGTGTTATAGTTTGATAGTTATGGCCAAATCAAATTTTGAAATAGTCGCTATGGAAGATCGTTATTAAATTATAGGCCTTTAAAATAGCCGTTTTACAAACGGACTCTGTTTTCGACGAAACCAGTTTCATTAGAACCGTATCGTTAAATTATTGTCATAAAATCAAACCGCGTGGCAAACCAATGTCGTATGTGACCACAGCAACCGTAAACGCCCGTTCAAATTCTAAAGCGCGCATTCAAATAGATAAAAGGATATTTGGGCATAACTTGAGCAGACGATCGATTTAGGCCACGAAACCAGTTCCGTTGAGTTCGTATCGTCGATTAGAGTCAAGATAGGCATATGGTTTGTTATTTTAGAGATCGGAAAATTTGGCGTTAAAAAGGGTAGGGCGGTTCGGGGTAAAAACAGCCTATCGGGCAAACGGTCTCAGAATGCGACGAAACTAGTGCCGTTGGGTTCGTATCAAAAAGTTATTGCAAGATATCGAGGTTTCAAGTTGATTTGATTTATCTGGTGATCGTGAAAAAATTAAACGCGTGTTCATTTCTGATTTTATAAAGGAATTTTCTTCAAACGACCTCGGATCGCGACGAAACTTGTCCCATTGGGTCCGGAATACCGTTTTACATCAAGAACAGCCTTTTTATCAGTAGACGGAAATCATTTGTATGGGTTTTAATCAACTACTTTACGACAAAGTTTCGTTAAATATAAATTAATATTAAAATCAACCATTCACATACTATATATATACCATTCATAACCATCAAACCCTTAAAGAACAGACTTGCGCCGCCACCATCTATTTAACGGTGAAAACCCTTTCTATCGTTCCTCACAAATTTCACATAAATCCATCGATCATTAGCTTAATTCTCCAAACTGGTTAATCAAAACCGAAATCACCCAACAGCAAATTATCGAGCTCGTCAAGCTCTTAGTGGAGATCCGATTCCTTTCAGGGAGGGTTAGTTTTCCTTAAAGGCGACGGCTTTTCATGGCCTGTTGGAGTTGAACCAGGTACTCGAAATCGTTGAGGCTTGGAGCGAAGTGACTTGAGGGTCAGACGATGGTATTTGAGGGGTCGCAGTTGATGTTCGATCATCTGATTTGGGTGCAGCGTCGGGCATTTGGGGGGAAGTACTGAGTAGGTACGGTGGGAAGAAGGGATGATTTCAGAATGGAGTATGGGTTGCGTTGGGACTGTAGGGGGTAGTCCTAGTTGAACGTGGATATGGTTTGGTGTAGATGGGGCTCAGGTTGACAGTAAAAAAAAAAAAAAAAAAAAAAAAAAAAAAAAAAATGAATGCGCTGAGATCAAAACGGGAACAACACAAAGTCATTAGAAAGGAAAGGAGAGGGAAACGAGAGTACAAAAAGGGTGAGTACAGAAGGGATTCACGAAAAGAAATCGGCCGCAATTTCCTGAAGGAAACATAATGGGATCGGCCATTTTTCTTCTTCTTGTAAGTAGTATAATTATAATAATTAAAAACCTAATTTAGAAGTTAACTATTTTAATCATATTGTACTGTACTCATACAGGTGTTTTACCATTCCGGTTCTGAAAGGGGTGAATGAACGGACGAGAAACTGTTTGGTCGACCCTGTATCCCTCCTTAATCGACTATTAAAGGTTAACGAGAAAATTAGTAAATAAATTTTGTTTAAACTATAAATTAAGAAAATGATTATGTAAAATTACATTAACCTCGAATCAAAATAACTTATTCTTTTGTCTACAGAATATGAACGAGGACAAAGCATATGTCAAGCAGGATCGGAATTGTTGATCAGCTCTACTGATCAATGTAATTAAATTTATAATCAAGAAATCACTAATTGAGAAATTAATTTATTTATTTTATTTGTGTTAACTTGAGATGTTAATATCTCATTGGTATGTTATCAGAATTCGACAAACAAAGTGATGCCGAAATCGTATTTTCGAGCTGAGTATGATGGAACCAGTCTGGACAGGATTGGAAGCAGCGGAATCTTTCGGTAAAATTAAACGACAGTTTAATTTAACTGAAATGAACTGCTTCAACAACGAATGAAATCAAGGTGAGTTGAACTCACTCAGTTACCCTTTTTATATTTTATATAAATTGGGTGTTTTTATTTTGTGTGCTCTGCTTGCCAATGGTTGACTGTTTTGATAATTGTATGTTTATCTGTTGATTTAACCGATGAAATTAGACCGTGTTTAATTTCAGTGAAATATCAAATCGTTGTTTCAACGATTGGATCCAACGGAGGTAACTCACCTTGTTGGTCACGCTTATTTATAAGCATGCTTAATTGTTTGAATTGTTCTGTTATTTGGTTGATGTTAAATGGTTGTTATTTATCATCAGTTAACTGTGGTTGATTTGGTTGTTGTTTATTGACTGAATATTCAACATATGTTTGGTTTAAACCAGTGGTGGTGTTGGTTAAGTATTTGGCAGAGCATGGCCTTTAAAACCAATTGGGTTATAAATAATGATTCACCGTCAGGTGAATCGATAGAGTTGAGGTTATAAAATTTATTTTATAACCAGAATTAGATTTGAAATATATTATTTGGAATAAAAGTTATTAAAAAGAATTAAATAAATATTTTATTTATTTAAGACCCTGAGTTGTTATTAAGTTATTTTATAAAGTAAATGCTGATGATAATCGGATTACAAACAGGGGATAAGAGACGAGTCGAATGTTTACACTTTGGGAAATTGTTTTGCAAAGAACAATTAATGGAATTTATTTAAATAAATTTTATTTTTAATTAATTTAAAGCGAGGATTGTTTGAAATCAGTTAATGAGATAATCGAATTTTGAGTTAATTAAATCGACCAATTGGAATTAGAATTGTTTATCAAGAATGTGTTTTGACTAAAATGGATAAATGAATATTGTTGAACTTAAATAAGGGTTGGAAAGAGAGTTACTATTTAATTTAGTTAATAAAGGGATTTACTACTAAAGTAGTTAAGGATCAAAGTAATTTATTTCTCTAATTAAGTGAAATTGGGACATTTGTTTGATTGAATTAATCAAGGTTGAAGTGAAATCCAGTTGAGTGGTGAAAGGAGTTATGAAAGGGTTTTATATTTAAAACCCGAACTTTTACAACCGAGTAATAAAGAGGGATTTAAGCGAATACGATGCTTAAATTACGTTGACTTAATATTTGAATTAAGTTTTAAAGAAAGCGAGATGAAAATGGTTTTAGATTAAACCAGGATGTATTTGAACCAAAGTGATAAAAAAGAAAAAAACGATGAGAATTTACATCGTTAATCCCAAATTAACGTATTTTGAAATGGAATCAAGAAAAGGGAGAATTTGAAATAAGATTTCCAAAGTGGAAATAGTCGAATAGATTGGGAAGGAGATTGGTAAAGTGAAATTGGGCAAATAAGTGGGTCGTAGGACCCTATAACAAAGTCCAAGTTATAATGGAATTTGTTGAGACTGGAATAGAATAGTGGTTTGGGTTACAGCTGATATTCATCTGAGGATAAGAACGTTGTTTGATCAAGGTCTGAGAGGTAATTAAAATACCCCAACTTGAACAACCTCGTGATTATCTGAAGATAGTATTAGTTGGTAATCGTAAGGGACGTTAGTGAATATGTTTTGAAAATCTAAACAGCGATTTTAGCGCTGTTGTTATAATATATGTTTTGTGAATCTAATAGCAATTTAAACGCTGTTGCTATGGTAAATGTTTTTGTGAACCTAAACAGCGATTATAGCGCTGTTGTTTGTAAATCTAAATAGTAATTATAACGCTATGGTTATAACTTACATGCTATAATTCTAAATAGCGTTATAACATATGTGCTGTGAATTTACTTATTAGCACTAATGGATTTCCCGATTTAAATAATAAAGGACGGATGTAACAAATGTTTTGAAAGGAGAATTTACTGGAAATTATATTTGGTTATAAGTTATTTTACTACGTAACAGTTCTGAGGACATTAGTATGTAAGAATATAATTATTCGAGCTAGAGTTAGGCAAACCTCGTATTCAAGATAAGTTGCCATTGCGTACGACTGCTAGCGCAATTCGCAGGGCTGCAGATAGCCTACAGCGGTCGGATGTTTCTTGAGGGAATTAGGCGTAACCATTGTGATCGCTGCGATCTAGAGTCAAGCGAATGGAGTTAAGTTGTATATTAGTTAATCGACAGGAGATAAATAAGTCGAGTCAATCAGTTAGAGTTAACCAGTTAGGGTTAATAAATTTGAGTTAACCAAATTAGAGTTATTCAAATCTCGTATTTGTGAATATTGAAAGAGTTAAGAAGTTTTAAAAGCAAATCAGTTGTTAAAGGCCAAGTGATGCTGAGTACTGAGCCAGTGAACTCATTGGAGTGTCATGTTTGAAACACTGTATATTTTGATAGTTAAAACACCGACTATCAAACCTGTCCAATACGATTGTTGGTATGGAAAGACCGGGATCAAATTTATATTCGAGAACCATTCCGTCCAACAAATACGTGAAGATCTCAGAAGATGATCGAGATGGAGCGTTGAAGACCGTGGATCTTCATAAACGGAAGAACCACTAATGTTCTCTGCCTGGCAAGCAGAGATAAGCTGTGATTCTGTCGTGGTTGGAATCTACGAGTTGCAAGGACTTCTCGCTACTGATCCATGGGGTGATTCCTATATGGATGCGGTAGGGTAGTGCCTTCGGTTCATCCTGTTCCTGGATGACGTATACGGACGGATGTCTGACAGAGTATTTCCGAAGGATCACGTACGTTGATTTCTTCAAACGTACGATAGTGGTTGGCGGGGAATCGCCGTTCTCTTAGCTTACTGCTAGAGTATTTTTGTGGATATCAATTAGTGATATCTGATGGATCTGACGATGTGGCATTCAAAGTGAATGACAACCAGATGTTCAAGAGTTAATTCTGGCCTCAAGCCTCATCAACTGGGAAATGACAAAAATCGGGCAGGCAGCATGGCTATGTGGGTCGCTCCCATTAGGGTGTATGATCACCTATCTAGAGGAAATCCTATTTGTTCTTAAATCTATGTTTCGATGCTGTCCCTTATCGGGAGACGGTTGCTGATCCCAACCGTCGGTGATATACATTCGATACACTCAAGCGAAATGAGTGGTCGGTCATGTGAGGGCCGGGTTGCAAGACGTTCTTGTTGAACCCAGTGTATTCGTCTCTAGAGATACACGATCGGAAGGTGGACCCATACCTTGTCAAGTTGGAATCCAATCTCCAATAAGCGCCTGCGGGTTTTGATTGTATACTATATATGTGGAGCGTGAGATGCAAGCGTTCCACTAGATTGTTATTTACTTGTATTTAGACATTATTATAATATCAGAAAAGATATTGGTTTCAAAACTGTTTTGGGTTATCGTAAGGTAAAAACCGTCCGTGTTTATGTGTGGATTTGGTCTTACGATTATCCTTTTCTTTTGAAAAGATTTTTGAACTTTAAAATCATGATTTGATGGTTCACCCTTATTACTGTGCGAGTTTATCTCACTCTGGTTCACCAGACTGACCCGGTGTTTTGTAAATGCTCGGGTTAGGCCGGGTTGTACAGGTTCAGGTATCGACTGCTGTGAAGAGACGAGCTGGAAGAGTCCAGACGTATGATATTACTATTCCGCTGTGTGTTATATGAGGACAGATTTTTATCACTGTCCAGATGTGTACTCTGATATTGTAAGTATTTTAAAAGTTCTCAATAAAGATTTATTTCTATATTATATTTTGTTCCGCTGCGATGTGAGACTCTGTGCTGTGTGATGTTCTTCTTCTTCTTCTATTCTAATATTTCTATCTTATCTTATCTCACCCTCTAACTTCTTTCTACTAATGATCTGGAATATTCGATGTCTGAATGGTCAACACGGTAGTTTGATGTTGATTTTCGGAGTCGAAAATCCCGGTTCGTTACAGTGGTATCAGAGCTATTGGTTAAGTAATTACCTTGGCTCTGTGGCGTGACTCAGTAGGGATGGGGTTAGTAATACCTTAGATTGAGTTTGAGTGTATATATATGAGCGCGTATTTGTAAATTGATATAAAAACTGTTTATATTGTGTCGATTGGTCTGTCGAGTAGTTTATGAATTCTGGTCGATACAGTAATGCAAACTATGTCGATAAGTGTTTCTAAACTCTTGGACAGAATAATTCGACACAGTATGTTTTTGAAAGAGGGTAAATGAAATAATTTTACCTAAATTATATTTCAATAATGATTAATATTTGGAGTACTATTGTATATTGGACGTGTTATAATTGAAAGGTTATACCAATAACCAATTAGAATTCGTATAATATGAAATCAGATGAATTAAATCTGAAATCTAAATCAAAAATTGAAATTAAAATTCCCAAAAGTGGGAAAGGTGTTGTAAATGAACTTGGATTGAATATATGAGAAATTTAAGATCCTGGGAGATTTTAAATTTGTTTCACAAGCATTGTGTTGGTATTTTGGAATAGATTTCAAAATGAAAGTATTTAAATTAGAGTTTTGAAATGATATAGTATTGAACTCACTTCGATCGCTGGAAAATAATTCTGATGATGACGGCCGCATCATCAGTGTTCATTTTCGAGTTCTAAGTGACGGATTACTACCAAAGGTTTTGTTTTGAACTGCTTTGAGAAAAACAAGTTGTTTTGAATCCTGGAAAGAAATGTTTGATTTTTGAAAGAACTGAACTGTTTAAAAACTCCCAGGGAAATGTTTGAACAAAAGTAAGATTAAACAGAAATTGTGAAGCAAATATGAATTGAATTGAAACCAATTAACTGGAAATTGAATCAGGATATGATATATCGAGTAGAATCAGATTTTGGATTGGAGACAGGAATCTGAAATGATATTGGGTTGGAAAGTCAAGAGTTGAAATTGATGATGGATGGAAATTGAGTCAAGAATGGAATTTGGCTTGGACGCGTGAAGGATTTGGTTCTGAGGATAAAATTGGAATTTTGGGAATGCATTTGTATAAGCTGACAGGTAGCAGATGGAAAGGATATAATGATATGCCCGACAGAAAGGTACACGTTTACTTTTAGATGGGTTTGGTGATTTATGAGCCTATTTGGCAAGCCGCTTGGCTATTGATTTTCTTTTGAATTGGAGAAGGCCCAGAGAGGCGAGTTGTGGTTGTACCGATTGAGCCGTACAGAGGAGGTGCTGGCGAAATTTTTCGAAAATATAAAGTGTTTGAAAATTTTCGATATTTTTGAAAATACTTATTTACAGTATTGAATTGGTTTCTAATTTAATATAAAATTAGATTTGAATGTTAGTGAGTTTATAACGTTCTTTCTTACCTTAGCAATTTCGAGGACGAAATTATTTTAAGGGGGAAAGAATGTAACGACCCGTGTTTTTCGACCATTTGAATATGAACATTTAAATTAGTTTTAAATATTATATTGGGGATATTAATGGAATTTAATATTGAGTTCGTTATTAAAAACGAAGTTAAACATTATATATTTTTATATAATATAAATTCGAGCTTGAAAATGGCGTGCAGTTCGCAAAATAGAGTTTTGAACTTCAACTGAGAATATAGGATTCGATATAAGTCGGATTTCTGTGAAACAAGACACGTTGGGACCATATTAACGATAATTTTCATATGAAAGAGAAAAATCTAGATTTCGTGTTATAGTTTGATAGTTATGGCCAAATCAAATTTTGAAATAGTCGCTATGGAAGATCGTTATTAAATTATAGGCCTTTAAAATAGCCGTTTTACAAACGGACTCTGTTTTCGACGAAACCAGTTTCATTAGAACCGTATCGTTAAATTATTGTCATAAAGTCAAACCGCGTGGCAAACCAATGTCGTATGTGACCACAGCAACCGTAAACGCCCGTTCAAATTCTAAAGCGCGCATTCAAATAGATAAAAGGATATTTGGGCATAACTTGAGCAGACGATCGATTTAGGCCACGAAACCAGTTCCGTTGAGTTCGTATCGTCGATTAGAGTCAAGATAGGCATATGGTTTGTTATTTTAGAGATCGGAAAATTTGGCGTTAAAAAGGGTAGGGCGGTTCGGGGTAAAAACAGCCTATCGGGCAAACGGTCTCAGAATGCGACGAAACTAGTGCCGTTGGGTTCGTATCAAAAAGTTATTGCAAGATATCGAGGTTTCAAGTTGATTTGATTTATCTGGTGATCGTGAAAAAATTAAACGCGTGTTCATTTCTGATTTTATAAAGGAATTTTCTTCAAACGACCTCGGATCGCGACGAAACTTGTCCCATTGGGTCCGGAATACCGTTTTACATCAAGAACAGCCTTTTTATCAGTAGACGGAAATCATTTGTATGGGTTTTAATCAACTACTTTACGACAAAGTTTCGTTAAATATAAATTAATATTAAAATCAACCATTCACATACTATATATATACCATTCATAACCATCAAACCCTTAAAGAACAGACTTGCGCCGCCACCATCTATTTAACGGTGAAAACCCTTTCTATCGTTCCTCACAAATTTCACATAAATCCATCAATCATTAGCTTAATTCTCCAAACTGGTTAATCAAAACCGAAATCACCCAACAGCAAATTATCGAGCTCGTCAAGCTCTTAGTGGAGATCCGATTCCTTTCAGGGAGGGTTAGTTTTCCTTAAAGGCGACGGCTTTTCATGGCCTGTTGGAGTTGAACCAGGTACTCGAAATCGTTGAGGCTTGGAGCGAAGTGACTTAAGGGTCAGACGATGGTATTTGAGGGGTCGCAGTTGATGTTCGATCATCTGATTTGGGTGCAGCGTCGGGCATTTGGGGGGAAGTACTGAGTAGGTACGGTGGGAAGAAGGGATGATTTCAGAATGGAGTATGGGTTGCGTTGGGACTGTAGGGGGTAGTCCTAGTTGAACGTGGATATGGTTTGGTGTAGATGGGGCTCAGGTTGACAGTAAAAAAAAAAAAAAAAAAAAAAAAAAAAAAAAAATGAATGCGCTGAGATCAAAACGGGAACAACACAAAGTCATTAGAAAGGAAAGGAGAGGGAAACGAGAGTACAAAAAGGGTGAGTACAGAAGGGATTCACGAAAAGAAATCGGCCGCAATTTCCTGAAGGAAACATAATGGGATCGGCCATTTTTCTTCTTCTTGTAAGTAGTATAATTATAATAATTAAAAACCTAATTTAGAAGTTAACTATTTTAATCATATTGTACTGTACTCATACAGGTGTTTTACCATTCCGGTTCTGAAAGGGGTGAATGAACGGACGAGAAACTGTTTGGTCGACCCTGTATCCCTCCTTAATCGACTATTAAAGGTTAACGAGAAAATTAGTAAATAAATTTTGTTTAAACTATAAATTAAGAAAATGATTATGTAAAATTACATTAACCTCGAATCAAAATAACTTATTCTTTTGTCTACAGAATATGAACGAGGACAAAGCATATGTCAAGCAGGATCGGAATTGTTGATCAGCTCTACTGATCAATGTAATTAAATTTATAATCAAGAAATCACTAATTGAGAAATTAATTTATTTATTTTATTTGTGTTAACTTGAGATGTTAATATCTCATTGGTATGTTATCAGAATTCGACAAACAAAGTGATGCCGAAATCGTATTTTCGAGCTGAGTATGATGGAACCAGTCTGGACAGGATTGGAAGCAGCGGAATCTTTCGGTAAAATTAAACGACAGTTTAATTTAACTGAAATGAACTGCTTCAACAACGAATGAAATCAAGGTGAGTTGAACTCACTCAGTTACCCTTTTTATATTTTATATAAATTGGGTGTTTTTATTTTGTGTGCTCTGCTTGCCAATGGTTGACTGTTTTGATAATTGTATGTTTATCTGTTGATTTAACCGATGAAATTAGACCGTGTTTAATTTCAGTGAAATATCAAATCGTTGTTTCAACGATTGGATCCAACGGAGGTAACTCACCTTGTTGGTCACGCTTATTTATAAGCATGCTTAATTGTTTGAATTGTTCTGTTATTTGGTTGATGTTAAATGGTTGTTATTTATCATCAGTTAACTGTGGTTGATTTGGTTGTTGTTTATTGACTGAATATTCAACATATGTTTGGTTTAAACCAGTGGTGGTGTTGGTTAAGTATTTGGCAGAGCATGGCCTTTAAAACCAATTGGGTTATAAATAATGATTCACCGTCAGGTGAATCGATAGAGTTGAGGTTATAAAATTTATTTTATAACCAGAATTAGATTTGAAATATATTATTTGGAATAAAAGTTATTAAAAAGAATTAAATAAATATTTTATTTATTTAAGACCCTGAGTTGTTATTAAGTTATTTTATAAAGTAAATGCTGATGATAATCGGATTACAAACAGGGGATAAGAGACGAGTCGAATGTTTACACTTTGGGAAATTGTTTTGCAAAGAACAATTAATGGAATTTATTTAAATAAATTTTATTTTTAATTAATTTAAAGCGAGGATTGTTTGAAATCAGTTAATGAGATAATCGAATTTTGAGTTAATTAAATCGACCAATTGGAATTAGAATTGTTTATCAAGAATGTGTTTTGACTAAAATGGATAAATGAATATTGTTGAACTTAAATAAGGGTTGGAAAGAGAGTTACTATTTAATTTAGTTAATAAAGGGATTTACTACTAAAGTAGTTAAGGATCAAAGTAATTTATTTCTCTAATTAAGTGAAATTGGGACATTTGTTTGATTGAATTAATCAAGGTTGAAGTGAAATCCAGTTGAGTGGTGAAAGGAGTTATGAAAGGGTTTTATATTTAAAACCCGAACTTTTACAACCGAGTAATAAAGAGGGATTTAAGCGAATACGATGCTTAAATTACGTTGACTTAATATTTGAATTAAGTTTTAAAGAAAGCGAGATGAAAATGGTTTTAGATTAAACCAGGATGTATTTGAACCAAAGTGATAAAAAAGAAAAAAACGATGAGAATTTACATCGTTAATCCCAAATTAACGTATTTTGAAATGGAATCAAGAAAAGGGAGAATTTGAAATAAGATTTCCAAAGTGGAAATAGTCGAATAGATTGGGAAGGAGATTGGTAAAGTGAAATTGGGCAAATAAGTGGGTCGTAGGACCCTATAACAAAGTCCAAGTTATAATGGAATTTGTTGAGACTGGAATAGAATAGTGGTTTGGGTTACAGCTGATATTCATCTGAGGATAAGAACGTTGTTTGATCAAGGTCTGAGAGGTAATTAAAATACCCCAACTTGAACAACCTCGTGATTATCTGAAGATAGTATTAGTTGGTAATCGTAAGGGACGTTAGTGAATATGTTTTGAAAATCTAAACAGCGATTTTAGCGCTGTTGTTATAATATATGTTTTGTGAATCTAATAGCAATTTAAACGCTGTTGCTATGGTAAATGTTTTTGTGAACCTAAACAGCGATTATAGCGCTGTTGTTTGTAAATCTAAATAGTAATTATAACGCTATGGTTATAACTTACATGCTATAATTCTAAATAGCGTTATAACATATGTGCTGTGAATTTACTTATTAGCACTAATGGATTTCCCGATTTAAATAATAAAGGACGGATGTAACAAATGTTTTGAAAGGAGAATTTACTGGAAATTATATTTGGTTATAAGTTATTTTACTACGTAACAGTTCTGAGGACATTAGTATGTAAGAATATAATTATTCGAGCTAGAGTTAGGCAAACCTCGTATTCAAGATAAGTTGCCATTGCGTACGACTGCTAGCGCAATTCGCAGGGCTGCAGATAGCCTACAGCGGTCGGATGTTTCTTGAGGGAATTAGGCGTAACCATTGTGATCGCTGCGATCTAGAGTCAAGCGAATGGAGTTAAGTTGTATATTAGTTAATCGACAGGAGATAAATAAGTCGAGTCAATCAGTTAGAGTTAACCAGTTAGGGTTAATAAATTTGAGTTAACCAAATTAGAGTTATTCAAATCTCGTATTTGTGAATATTGAAAGAGTTAAGAAGTTTTAAAAGCAAATCAGTTGTTAAAGGCCAAGTGATGCTGAGTACTGAGCCAGTGAACTCATTGGAGTGTCATGTTTGAAACACTGTATATTTTGATAGTTAAAACACCGACTATCAAACCTGTCCAATACGATTGTTGGTATGGAAAGACCGGGATCAAATTTATATTCGAGAACCATTCCGTCCAACAAATACGTGAAGATCTCAGAAGATGATCGAGATGGAGCGTTGAAGACCGTGGATCTTCATAAACGGAAGAACCACTAATGTTCTCTGCCTGGCAAGCAGAGATAAGCTGTGATTCTGTCGTGGTTGGAATCTACGAGTTGCAAGGACTTCTCGCTACTGATCCATGGGGTGATTCCTATATGGATGCGGTAGGGTAGTGCCTTCGGTTCATCCTGTTCCTGGATGACGTATACGGACGGATGTCTGACAGAGTATTTCCGAAGGATCACGTACGTTGATTTCTTCAAACGTACGATAGTGGTTGGCGGGGAATCGCCATTCTCTTAGCTTACTGCTAGAGTATTTTTGTGGATATCAATTAGTGATATCTGATGGATCTGACGATGTGGCATTCAAAGTGAATGACAACCAGATGTTCAAGAGTTAATTCTGGCCTCAAGCCTCATCAACTGGGAAATGACAAAAATCGGGCAGGCAGCATGGCTATGTGGGTCGCTCCCATTAGGGTGTATGATCACCTATCTAGAGGAAATCCTATTTGTTCTTAAATCTATGTTTCGATGCTGTCCCTTATCGGGAGACGGTTGCTGATCCCAACCGTCGGTGATATACATTCGATACACTCAAGCGAAATGAGTGGTCGGTCATGTGAGGGCCGGGTTGCAAGACGTTCTTGTTGAACCCAGTGTATTCGTCTCTAGAGATACACGATCGGAAGGTGGACCCATACCTTGTCAAGTTGGAATCCAATCTCCAATAAGCGCCTGCGGGTTTTGATTGTATACTATATATGTGGAGCGTGAGATGCAAGCGTTCCACTAGATTGTTATTTACTTGTATTTAGACATTATTATAATATCAGAAAAGATATTGGTTTCAAAACTGTTTTGGGTTATCGTAAGGTAAAAACCGTCCGTGTTTATGTGTGGATTTGGTCTTACGATTATCCTTTTCTTTTGAAAAGATTTTTGAACTTTAAAATCATGATTTGATGGTTCACCCTTATTACTATGCGAGTTTATCTCACTCTGGTTCACCAGACTGACCCGGTGTTTTGTAAATGCTCGGGTTAGGCCGGGTTGTACAGGTTCAGGTATCGACTGCTGTGAAGAGACGAGCTGGAAGAGTCCAGACGTATGATATTACTATTCCGCTGTGTGTTATATGAGGACAGATTTTTATCACTGTCCAGATGTGTACTCTGATATTGTAAGTATTTTAAAAGTTCTCAATAAAGATTTATTTCTATATTATATTTTGTTCCGCTGCGATGTGAGACTCTGTGCTGTGTGATGTTCTTCTTCTTCTTCTATTCTAATATTTCTATCTTATCTTATCTCACCCTCTAACTTCTTTCTACTAATGATCTGGAATATTCGATGTCTGAATGGTCAACACGGTAGTTTGATGTTGATTTTCGGAGTCGAAAATCCCGGTTCGTTACACTTGAAGTCCCTTCCCACCGGGTGACGTATTATGACCCGATGACGAATCGGGCACTCTTACTCGAGTCTCTTGATGAAATCGAAGAAAAAAGGGACGAAGCGGATTTGCGTGCGGCAAGACATCGACGTCAGATGGCACGCTATTACGACAAAAAAAATCGCCTTAGGACTTTTGAACCAGGAGATTTGGTGCTAAAGAGAATCTTTCCATCCCTTCCTCACCTCGGTCCGAAGTGGGAAGGACCCTTTGTCATCCAACGGAAACTTGAAAAAGGAACCTTCAAGTTAACGAGCGTAGATGGCGAAGAGGTCCCTAGGGCATGGAATGCCCAACACTTGATGCGATATTTGGATTAGAAATGTTGTACTCTTTGTTATTTTTCTTATGAACTCTGTAAAAAGGCATGACTTGCCTTAGAAAAATCTGATGATATGAATAAAGGACTAGAAAGTGGATGTAGGCTACGACTTAGCCGAACCACTATAAAAATATCGTGTGTTATTTACCTTTATGCATTATATATATACATTCATCGACTATTCTGTTGTGATTATGGAATATAAGATGATTCAAAACCTATAACAACCCGTATTTTCAATAAACTGTTATAACATAAATCGAGGCAGAATTTAATTCTAAAATCTGAATCAGGGTAAACGGGCTATGCCATTGCGTTCGTCTCGGAAAAATACGCGAAATAGAGTCCGAGTTTTCGAAAATCGGAGTCCGTATGACCCAGTTAAGGCCCATTGAAGTTTTCAGAAATTTCTATGCTAAAGACAGATTTAAATTTCAAATTAAAATCAAGGATTAGGGCTAATCAGGGTTAGGCGGGAAAATTCCCGCCAGGGGGGCCCATGTCGACAGGCATGTCGACAGGGCACCCAGGGTGTCGACTGCCCTGTCGACAGCCCTGTCGACAGGGGGTGCCCAGGCAGTTCAGCCTGGTGCACCATTTCTGATTTGGGTTGGGTCATGTGGCTTGGTTCTAGAGAAATCCGAGATCTGACGGGCCAAACCTAATCTAGGGCTAATCCTAGGGCTAAAAACACTCTAATCTTCTATAAATATACCCCTAATCCTACCCTAAAGCCTCATTAATCAATCTAGCAACTAAACTATGTCAATTTGAATCCTCAAATGGCCTCCACCTAAAACCTAGCCTCCACCTTCCTCAAAGTTAAATCCTATGAAGATATGATGATCATACAACCTTTTCTATGTTGTATGAATGCTTAATAACTTGCATACTTCATTAAGTAGCAAGTTTGATTTGCTAAAGTTTGTGTTTTGGGATTTTGCAAAAGGGTTTTCTTATTTGAGGCTTTGCTTTGAGTTTTTAAAAGGGCTTCTTCATCTTATTTGGTGGATTTGTGACTTGTTTATATTTGTAAGCCCTCTTACCTTCACTTTACAAACTCTAAAGTTAATGTTTGGTGAAAGTTGAGATTTATGTGAGTTTACTTGATTATGCATGTTTATGCGAACTCACTATGTCATGTTTTATATGATTCATAAGTTATGCATGCTTATGCGGACTCACTATGTCATGTTTTATATGATTCATAAGTTATGCATGCTTATGCGAACTCACTATACCATGTTTTACATGTTTCATAAGTTATGCATGCATATGCGAGATTACTATGCCATGTTTTACATGTTTCACAAGTCATGCATGCTTATGCGAGTTTATTATGTCATGTTCTACATGTTTCATGGGTTATGCATGTTCATGCAAGTTCATCTTACCATGTTAGGCAAGTTTAATGGATTATGCATGTTCACCTTACCATGTTATGCATATTTAATAAGCTAAGCATGTTTATGCGAATTCACCATGACATGATTTGCAAGTTTAACATGTATGCATGTTTATTATGACATATGCCAAGTTACCTTTTATACCCTTATACGTTATGACGAATATGTAAGCGAGATAATGACGTTGGGAGGGTTTGGGTAAACTTAAAAATACATGAAACTAAAAGATTGGGAATTTACCTATTAAGTTAGGTCTACCCCTTGGGAATTTACCTATTAAGTTAGGTCTACCCAAGTATATGTTGACTTGTAAATATGTTCTAAAGTGGACATGACATTAGATAACATGATATGGCCAACTCGAGGTTAGACCTAGTTGTGGTGTAAATCTTCCCAGGTAACCACAACGTGGGGTCTAATGTGGGTAGTTGGTCATGTTGCACCCTAAGACCCGAGGTTAGACCTAGACGTGGTGTAAATCTTCCCAGGTAACCACGGATGTCTAATGTGAGAGGTTGGGTGCGTTAAGTAATTAATGCCTCATGATTAGGGTTAAGTCATGGCCCACTAATACTTAACCAATAATGGGGATGCGAGGACTAGATGGGGTTAAGTGGTTACACTTAACTAATTTAATCCAGGATTAGTGAGGGGTTAAAATCACACTTAACCCTCTTAGAAACCCTAGCAACGTGGTCTGTTCCAGCAGTAATCCCAGTTTGGTATCATTCACAACCCTAGAGGCTAGGCTAGGGCGGGGCACGATTACTGGACTGATGTAAGCGACCAAAGCGACGGCTGAGTGGTACAGCGGTGCGGGTCCGGCGGGCTACGGACGTGCACGTAGTCCGATGTTGGACAAACTCGAGGCACGGGTACCAGTAGGCTTAGACTGTGCATTATTGCTTAGGTGTCTGGGGTTGACATCTTAGGGCTTGATACACCCGAAGGTGGACCCAGCACAGTCTGACTACATCCATGTGGGTCGTATGGACACCAACACTTGACGTGTTAGGTTTATAGGGAGCCGATCGACTAGACCGTTGGGCTGGACCTTATATTGAGGTCACTTCATGTTATTGGGCCAAAGTTTGGGCTAAGGGATCAAGATCTGTTTTGTGGGTTTGCTAGTACACTGCGGTGCAAAGTTAAATCTCGTCTATGTGATGTCACCTTTATCTATTACCAGTATGTTCATCTCAGTTTCCATCATACTGTTAACTTTATTAGTTTATAGATTGATCGTAGTAGGGCTTACCAGTCTTTTTGACTGACCTGTTTTCTTTCGCTTCTTTTCTTCCGTTCCCCCCCCCCCCACAGGTTCTCAGGGAGGGGCTACATATGCTTAGTGGACTTTGACTTGCTTGTTGGATAGCTCATGTATGGATCTGAGCTAGCTGTGGCTTATCTTTTATTTCTGGGGATTAGTACTGATGTTTTGCCATGTATTTTGTTATCACGTATCTAGACTGATGTTGTATTTTTGGATCATGACATTTTGATATTATGTACTTGACTATGTTGGTTTTCTGAGATGATGATGATGGGTTTTTATCTGCTACCGCTGCTTTACTGATATTTATTTATATATATTCTGTCTTGCGATATCTCTGTGCATGTTTACCTTCACAATAACGCCCCTCCAAAGCTAGTACATTCTAAGGAGTGATCCTAGTGGAGGTGGGGTGTTACATTTGGTATCAGAGCACGAGGTTAACAAGATTGAACAAAACTTTTGAAAAAAAAAACCCCTTTTGAAAAACTATTTTCAAAAACCTACTAAGTATTTTCCAAAATAAAGTCTAGATTGTTTTAAGGCTAATCCCCAAAAGCCATTAGCGCTATCCTTCGTTCCCTTGACCTGATCTTATCTTATCTTTTGTTTCAGTATGGCTGAGAATCTTGACATCCCAGATGGAGTGAACGTACCACTCTGGTATAGGAGACTCCAAGAAGCTAGGGCGGCAGCTGGTCCCGCCAACCCTACTCCCACTCCTCCTCCTGTAGTTGAGAATCCTATCCCTAATATCCCTCCTCCGGTGGTCCCTGCTCCCCCTCCTCCGGCAGTTAATATTCCTCCTCCCGTTGCTGAGGCTCCTCTTCCTCCTCCTCCCCCTCAGCATCCTCAGATTGAGTTTACAAAGGTTTGTAAAGACTTCAAGGCAATGGGAGGCAAGAATTTCCTAGGCACGGAATCTTTTGTTGAAGCTAGGAATTGGCTGAAGGACACGGAGGACTTGTTTGCTATCTTTGGGATTGATGACGAGAGGAAAATCCTATTGACAGTATGGCTTTTGAAGGATGAGGCGGCCTATTGGTGGGAGGTCACCAATGGGACGAGGCCCGTTGAGACTTGGGCCGATTTGAGGGCTAGATTTGTGACCAAGTTTCTATCTTCAGCTGAGGCGAATTTACAAATGGAGAAGTTCATTGCATTAAAGCAAGATGATATGTCTGTCAAGGAGTATGTGAACAAGTTTAATCAGCTGGCCCGCTTTGGTTTGGATATAGTGAACACCCCGGAGAAGAAGGCTCTTCGATTTGCCAGAGGATTGAATGAGCCGCTACAGGGCTTGGCGATGTCGCATATTCCGCATGGAGCCACTTTCGAGAGTTTGGTCAATATGGCTCTGCTTCAAGGAGAGGGAAAGAAGGAAGTCAAGTCGGGCGATACTCAAGCAAAGAAGGCTGATTCTCAAGGCAAAGGCAACCAAGGAGGACAAAGCAGTCAAGGAAACCAGAATAAGAACAAGAAGGGCAACAACAAAGGCAAGGGAAAGTGCAATTACTGTGGCATAGCTGGGCACTTTGCTAAGGATTGCAGGAAGAAGAAAAGGAAGCTTAGTGGTGGATGCTTTTCTTGTGGAGAGACTGGGCACTTCAGCAAAGAATGCCCAAAGAAGAAAGGACAGGCTGGATCTTCAGGAGGGCAAGTTCATGCTCTCAATGCCGCTTCAGTTCCCGAGAGAGGTAGTGTTTCTGTTGAGAACCTTGTTTATATCTCTGATCTTCCAGTACGTACCTTGTTTGATTCCGGTGCATCACATAGCTTTATTTCATCTGATCTTGTTGATAGTTTGCACCTCAGTACTAGCTTAGTGGATGATCCCGTTTGTGTTTCGAATCCCATTGGGGGTTCTGCTCATCTATCTATGATATGTGAGGATCTAAGGATCTCTATACTCAGCGTAGAATTCTTGTGTAGTGCGTATGTTCTAGGTTTCAGGGGATACGGATTGATCTTGGGCATGGATTGGCTGTCTAGATATGGAGCCATTCTGGATTGTGAGCATAGGGTTGTAAGGCTTGTGACTCGCCTGGGCAACACCTTAGAGATTTCATGCAATCCGAAGAATCCCGTCATGTTATGCTACCTAGAATCTCTCGACTCATCAGAGGAGGCCCTTCAGTCTGTAAGGGTGGTTCGGGATTATCCAGATGTTTTCAAAGAAGTTAAGGGGTTGCCCCCTAAACGAGAGATTGACTTTCGCATCTATCTGGTAGATAATGCTAAACCTGTTTCTTTGCCCGTTCGGCATATGGCTCCGCGTGAGAGACGGGAGCTGAGCAAGCAAGTGAAAGAATTGCTTGAGAAGGGCTTCATCAGAAGGAGTATATCCGAATGGGGAGCACCTGTGGTGTTTGCAACTAAGGCAGATGGCTCTCTTCGACTCTGTGTGGATTATAGAGAATTGAATAAGCTGACTAAGAAGAACCGACACCCGTTACCAAGGATCGATGATCTCTTTGATCAACTTGTTGGTGCTTCTGTTTTCTCTCAGCTTGACCTTGCTACGGGTTTTCATCAGCTCAGAGTGGCTGAAGACAGCATAGACAAGACTGCATTCAGAACTCCAGACGGATTCTTTGAATGGCTTGTTATGCCGTTCGGTTTGACGAATGCACCCGCGTATTTTGTGGATTTGATGAGTAGGGTGTTTCGGGAGTTCTTGAATAAGTTTGTCGTGGTCTTTGTTGATGATATTCTGGTCTTCTCCAAGGATGAGGAAGAGCATGCGAGGCACCTAGTAGAGGTGATGGACACACTCAGAGCACACCAGTTAAAAGCCAAGTTCTCCAAGTGCCACTTTTGGAGAAGGGAAGTCAGATTTCTTGGGCATATCATATCCAAGCAAGGCTTGGCAGTGGATCCCGCTAAGGTGGTTGCAGTTCAGGATTGGAAGACGCCAAGGAATGCAACCGAGGTGAGAAGCTTTCTGGGTCTTGCGGGTTTTTACCGGAAGTTCATCAAGGACTTCGCGAAGATATCTGCTCCTCTTACTAAGTTGACGAAGAAGAACTTAGTCTTTACTTGGGATATGGATTGTGAGCTTGCTTTTCAGAGACTCAAAAGAGCCCTTACCTCCGCCCCAGTTCTAGCCTTACCCGATGGTGGTAAGATATTTACCGTGTACACTGATGCTTGTGGCACGGGATTGGGTGCCGTTCTGATGCAAGAGGGCAGAGTTATATGTTTTGGTGGGAGGCAACTTAAGGTGCATGAGAGGAATTATCCCACTCATGACCTAGAGCTGGCAGCGATTGTATATGCCCTCAAGGCATGGCGTCATTATCTTCTGGGAGAGAGATTTGAGCTGTATACTGATCATAAGTCTTTGAAGTATCTCTTTTCGCAGAAAGATCTGAACCTAAGACAGCAGAGATGGATGGAATTTTTGGCTTCCTATGATTTTGAGATATCCTATACCCCTGGCAAGGGGAATGTTGTAGCGGATGCGTTGAGTAGGAAAAGGTTGACACTAAGTCCTCTATTTGTTGAAATGAAGAATTTAGAGTTCTTGGCGACCTTTGATTTCTCTTTGGCAATGGAGTCAGTAACCGGTTCCTTGGCATCTCTAGAGCTCAAGCCTACCCTTCTAGATCAAGTCGGGGCTTCACAGAAGGAAGACCCTCAGATAGTGGAGATCATGGATAAGCTGGTTCGAGGGGAGACATCTAGTCACCTTGCTCGATATTCTATAGACAATCAGGGTTGGCTAAGGCGAGATGGAAGGCTTTGCGTTCCGAAGGTAGAAGACTTGGTGAGGAAAGTTCTTGAGGAAGCGCATCGCTCCAAGATGACCATACATCCAGGTGGTGATAAGATGTATAAGGACATGAAGCGCGTTTTCTTCTGGCCTGGGATGAAGAAGGATGTAGCGGAGTTTGTCTCGAGATGTGTTATTTGTCAGAGAGTAAAAGCTGAGTCAAAGAAGCCCGGTGGGCTATTACATCCGCTAGAGGTCCCGCTATGGAAGTGGGAGAGCATTTCTATGGACTCTATTGATGGGCTTCCAAGGTCCAGGAAGGGGAATACGAGCATATGGGTCATTGTGGATAGGCTCACGAAGAGTGCTCATTTTATCCCAGTGAAGAGCAAAAGAACCGCATTTGGACTAGCATCAGTATATCTTCGAGAGATAGTGCGGCTACATGGAGTCCCTTCCAGCATAGTCAGTGACCGAGACCCCATCTTTACTAGTCAGTTCTGGAACAGTTTACAGGAAGCTATGGGCACGAGATTGAACCTGAGTACAGCCTATCACCCACAAACAGACGGCCAAACAGAAAGGGTGAATAGGGTACTTGAGGACTTGTTGAGGCTTTGCATTCTGGATTTTGGTGGTGCTTGGGAAGACCATCTTCCTCTTGTCGAGTTTGCATATAACAACAGTTATCAGGCGAGCATAGGGATGGCGCCGTTTGAGGCTTTATATGGGAGACCGTGCAAGTCACCTACATGTTGGTGGGAATCCACGGATAAGCTTATACTTGGACCCGACATGATTAGGGATACGTCCGAGAAGGTCGAATTGATTAAAAGACGGATGAAAGCGGCCCAAGACCGGCAGAAATCCTATGCTGACAGGCGAAGGTCCGAATTAGAGTTTGAGGTTGGGGACAAGGTTTTCGTGAAGGTCTCTCCTTTACGGAATGTGGTCCGGTTTGGAGCTGTCGGGAAGTTAGCACCAAGATTCGTTGGACCCTTCCCCATCATTGAGAGAATTGGGAAGATGGCTTATAAAGTGCAATTGCCCGAGAAGCTGTCCGGAGTGCATAATGTCTTTCATGTCTCGCATCTCCGGAAGTGCCTGCATGAGTCCGCTGAGGTGGTTGAACCTAGCACTCTTGAAGACGTGGAAGTAGAGAAAGAAGCAACTTTAAGGAAAGCTCCGATTCGTATCTTGGGGACAGAGACCAAGAGGCTAAGGAATCGTGAGGTCAGATTGGTGAAAGTTCAATGGGGTGAAGCCGAAGAGGACGCAACTTGGGAAACCGAGGAGAAGATGCGTGGGCTTTATCCATTTCTTTTTGAGGGTACGCTCTCAATCTCTTTCCTTTATTTAGCGTAACTTTCTCTTTGCTATCCATATTTATCTAGTTATCGTGCTAAGCTTGTCATGAGAACCTTAGGTAGAAACCCTTTTGGATGAAACATGTGCTTGAGACATGTTATGTTTGATGGTTGCAAGTGGTTGCAAGTGTTTGCAAGTGGTTACTCGTGGATGCATGATACACATTAGGCACTAGATCGGCTCACACACTCCTCATATTGCATGTGCATGGGTGTTTATGCATATTCTTGGATGAAATTTGTATGCAATCACATGGATGTTGCATATGGATGTACGATTGAGCACGCATGTAGATATTATACATTATGTTAGGGATTCGCATACATATGGATACATTTCACTAACATATTTTGCATTGATATTCGCATTAGATAAGTACATATACACACACTTTTGCATATGTTCATACAGCATTTAGAATCTTTTAAGGACAATGGTTGCTCGTGGATGATGTTTTGAGTAGATGGATGTTGGATGGTAGGATATGTTCTTCCTAACTTGAAGATTTCGGGGACGAAATCCTTTAAGGAGGGGAGAATATAACAACCCGTATTTTCAATAAACTGTTATAACATAAATCGAGGCAGAATTTAATTCTAAAATCTGAATCAGGGGAAACGGGCTATGCCATTGCGTTCGTCTCGGAAAAATACGCGAAATAGAGTCCGAGTTTTCGAAAATCGGAGTCCGTATGACCCAGTTAAGGCCCATTGAAGTTTTCAGAAATTTCTATGCTAAAGACAGATTTAAATTTCAAATTAAAATCAAGGATTAGGGCTAATCAGGGTTAGGCGGGAAAATTCCCGCCAGGGGGGCCCATGTCGACAGGCATGTCGACAGGGCACCCAGGGTGTCGACTGCCCTGTCGACAGCCCTGTCGACAGGGGGTGCCCAGGCAGTTCAGCCTGGTGCACCATTTCTGATTTGGGTTGGGTCATGTGGCTTGGTTCTAGAGAAATCCGAGATCTGACGGGCCAAACCTAATCTAGGGCTAATCCTAGGGCTAAAAACACTCTAATCTTCTATAAATATACCCCTAATCCTACCCTAAAGCCTCATTAATCAATCTAGCAACTAAACTATGTCAATTTGAATCCTCAAATGGCCTCCACCTAAAACCTAGCCTCCACCTTCCTCAAAGTTAAATCCAATGAAGATATGATGATCATACAACCTTTTCTATGTTGTATGAATGCTTAATAACTTGCATACTTCATTAAGTAGCAAGTTTGATTTGCTAAAGTTTGTGTTTTGGGATTTTGCAAAAGGGTTTTCTTATTTGAGGCTTTGCTTTGAGTTTTTAAAAGGGCTTCTTCATCTTATTTGGTGGATTTGTGACTTGTTTATATTTGTAAGCCCTCTTACCTTCACTTTACAAACTCTAAAGTTAATGTTTGGTGAAAGTTGAGATTTATGTGAGTTTAGTTGATTATGCATGTTTATGCGAACTCACTATGTCATGTTTTATATGATTCATAAGTTATGCATGCTTATGCGGACTCACTATGTCATGTTTTATATGATTCATAAGTTATGCATGCTTATGCGAACTCACTATACCATGTTTTACATGTTTCATAAGTTATGCATGCATATGCGAGATTACTATGCCATGTTTTACATGTTTCACAAGTTATGCATGCTTATGCGAGTTTATTATGTCATGTTCTACATGTTTCATGGGTTATGCATGTTCATGCAAGTTCATCTTACCATGTTAGACAAGTTTAATGGATTATGCATGTTCACCTTACCATGTTATGCATATTTAATAAGCTAAGCATGTTTATGCGAATTCACCATGACATGATTTGCAAGTTTAACATGTATGCATGTTTATTATGACATATGCCAAGTTACCTTTTATACCCTTATACGTTATGACGAATATGTAAGCGAGATAATGACGTTGGGAGGGTTTGGGTAAACTTAAAAATACATGAAACTAAAAGATTGGGAATTTACCTATTAAGTTAGGTCTACCCCTTGGGAATTTACCTATTAAGTTAGGTCTACCCAAGTATATGTTGACTTGTAAATATGTTCTAAAGTGGACATGACATTAGATAACATGATATGGCCAACTCGAGGTTAGACCTAGTTGTGGTGTAAATCTTCCCAGGTAACCACAACGTGGGGTCTAATGTGGGTAGTTGGTCATGTTGCACCCTAAGACCCGAGGTTAGACCTAGACGTGGTGTAAATCTTCCCAGGTAACCACGGATGTCTAATGTGAGAGGTTGGGTGCGTTAAGTAATTAATGCCTCATGATTAGGGTTAAGTCATGGCCCACTAATACTTAACCAATAATGGGGATGCGAGGACCAGATGGGGTTAAGTGGTTACACTTAACTAATTTAATCCAGGATTAGTGAGGGGTTAAAATCACACTTAACCCTCTTAGAAACCCTAGCAACGTGGTCTGTTCCAGCAGTAATCCCAGTTTGGTATCATTCACAACCCTAGAGGCTAGGCTAGGGCGGGGCACGATTACTGGACTGATGTAAGCGACCAAAGCGACGGCTGAGTGGTACAGCGGTGCGGGTCCGGCGGGCTACGGACGTGCACGTAGTCCGATGTTGGACAAACTCGAGGCACGGGTACCAGTAGGCTTAGACTGTGCATTATTGCTTAGGTGTCTGGGGTTGACATCTTAGGGCTTGATACACCCGAAGGTGGACCCAGCACAGTCTGACTACATCCATGTGGGCCGTATGGACACCAACACTTGACGTGTTAGGTTTATAGGGAGCCGATCGACTAGACCGTTGGGCTGGACCTTATACTAAGGTCACTTCATGTTATTGGGCCAAAGTTTGGGCTAAGGGATCAAGATCTGTTTTGTGGGTTTGCTAGTACACTGCGGTGCAAAGTTAAATCTCGTCTATGTGATGTCACCTTTATCTATTGCCAGTATGTTCATCTCAGTTTCCATCATACTGTTAACTTTATTAGTTTATAGATTGATCGTAGTAGGGCTTACCAGTCTTTTTGACTGACCTGTTTTCTTTCGCTTCTTTTCTTCCGTTCCCCCCCCCCCCCCACAGGTTCTCAGGGAGGGGCTACATCTGCTTAGTGCATCTTTGACTTGCTTGTTGGATAGCTCATGTATGGATCTGAGCTAGCTGTGGCTTATCTTTTATTTCTGGGGATTAGTACTGATGTTTTGCCATGTATTTTGTTATCACGTATCTAGACTGATGTTGTATTTTTGGATCATGACATTTTGATATTATGTACTTGACTATGTTGGTTTTCTGAGATGATGATGATGGGTTTTTATCTGCTACCGCTGCTTTACTGATATTTATTTATATATATTCTGTCTTGCGATATCTCTGTGCATGTTTACCTTCACAATAACGCCCCTCCAAAGCTAGTACATTCTAAGGAGTGATCCTAGTGGAGGTGGGGTGTTACAAAACCTGAAAGGTTGAAAACAGTTTAAACGTAAGAAAAAGCACAACGACTATTTGTGCGACAAGACATAAAAGAATGAGAAAACGACATTCTTAACTCTAACTCTCCAGAGAGAGAGAGGGTATAAAAGCGTCTCCGATTGAGCGCTGAGAAAGAGATCCTTCCCCGCTGAAGGATCGGGGAGTGAATAAATTGCTGAGCTCGAACTCTAACTCTCCAGAGAGAGAGAGAGAGTATAAAAGGACAGGAAGACGACGTCCTCTGAGGCGTGAAGGTGCACCCAGACAAGAGACCGCCTCAGTAAGAACTCTAACCTGAGTATAAGACAGGAGAGTATAAAAGAAATGCCAAAAAAAACGACTGGCATTGACGACACAGAAAATGCAATCCCGTCAGAAAATCGGGAGCATTCAGATTACTTGATTAAGCCTTGAATAGTTTTTTTTGAGATTGACTGGGGGCATATATGTATACACATATTTCCTCCCTCCGTAACTTCATTACACAACTATAGTGAAACATGCATTCTTACATAAGTGCAGAACTAGTGACTAACAAACATTGCGGAAAATGAATTATTTTTTATTTACGAATGAATGAATTTGTACAGGAAAACAGCCAAAAAGAAGGTGCAAGAGCCACCCTTACAGCAGCAATTATTGATCTACCAAATACTAAAACAACGCAAGACAACCCACTATTTAGATTTCGAGTGAGGCTTGGACTTCTTGGCGGCTTTCTCCGCATCCTTTGCCTCTTTCTCGGCCTCCGTCAAGATGCGCTTTGATTTTTTCTTTCCCGAAGATGCGGCGCTGGAATCAGTTGACTTCTTCCCGGAGGGCGGAGCGTGGAATCAAGAGAAGATTTTTTAGCGAGTTCCTCTGTAATAGATCTAGTTGAAAGCTTAACAACTAACCTTGATCCCGTATCCACAACTGCGAGAGGCTTGAGGATTTCAGGGTCTAAGTCTTCAGCTTTTAACTGCAAGCGTTTATCTTGGTCAGCTTTCATTGCAGTCAAAGTAACATCATCTGCACTTTTCGACTCCCCGACTATTGCCACCTCTGGATCTTCCTCATGTCCTCCGTCATCGCCATCATCCTTTAAGGCTGCTATCATTTCTTCATCATGGGGAGTGTCAGCCTTAGACGGTTCGCTTCCTTCTCCCAAATCTATAGGAGCAGCCTTGTCCTTCCCCTCTTTTGCCTTCTCCGTAGGCTCTGCCCCAGACACGGCTCCCTGAGTCACATCTGTCTTTCCGGATGGCTCAATACCTACAGAGTGAGAAGCAACAGTTATCAACTCAGGAGAAAATAATGGGTTTTTCATCGATTGCTCAATTACGTGGCAAAAGGTAGAAATAGCCTTGACGAATTGAGGAGAAAAGGTAGGGATACCTTCCGAAGACTTCTCGGCAGGGGTAACTGCTGTCTCTGATGCCGTTTCGGGAATAGGGGATAGCAGAGTTGTTCGAGGGATTCCCGGGTTTTCAGGATCATAACCCTCTACTTCAGAAGTTCCGGGGGCAGTAGAAGAGGAACCAGCCTCGGGAACGTTCTTCTGTTTAGTCCTCCGCCTCTCTTCCTCCATAGCATCAGCAATGAGGCGGCGCCCTTCAGCTAGGCGTTCTGGCTCATCATCCCTTAAATATTTCTCCATCAGCTTGTCCTCATCGATGGAATCAACCTTGAGCTCCTCTTTTTCCCACTCGACGATCTGACTCCATACTTGGACTAGAGTAGATGGATAATCCTCAATCCAAGAAATGTTCCGGCGACGGATGATATGTGCAAAGAATTCAATCATTAATTCGTCGAAACCCTGAATCTCAGCCTCCGCCTCTGACAATTGATTGCGAGCCTCCTCAGCAGATTTGATAGCACATTCAACGTTGCCCTCCGCCAGGGCAGCTCTGTTCTCCGCCTCCAGTAGCTTTGAAGCCAAGTCAGCATTTTTCTTTTCTAGCTCAGCATTCCTCCTTGCCAACTCGGCATTTTTCCGTTCAAGGTCAGTGTAAGCAAGGCGCGTTTTAGCGGCATCTGACTTAGCATCTTCAGCTTGCTTTTTTAACTCAGAACGCTGTTGAGTGTGAGATTCAAGCAAATCATGATAACGTTTTTGCATATCTTCAAATTGTTGTTTGAAGTTAGTAGCGTCCCTTTGAGCAACAGCAAGCTGGGCCTGTGTGTCCTCTAAATCTTTTCCTAGATTCTTTAAGGCCTTTGCATCTTCTTCCGCGGTTTTTTGCATTGAATCAGCATTCGTGATTAGAGTACGGATGATTCTGGAAAGGTTGCGTGAATATTTGAACATTTCAGAATACTGTTTCTCAACCGTATCTATCTTTGCTTTGGCCTCATCTGCCCACCTGGAAGAAATAGGTTCGAGGGCAGGTAAAAAAGTCAATCTCTCGAAATAATGTTCAGGAAATTGCTCCTCCAAATACGCCCGCTTGATTGCAGTTTCAGCATCTAGTGGTGGAGGGGCGGGGATCGTCAATTCAGTGTCCCTGTGTGTGGAGGATTCAATAGTTTCTTTATCTGTTCTAGGCCATTTAGCAGGGACCTTGCGTTTACTTCGCGACTTAGTATCTTTTGGTGGACTTCTCTCCCTGCTGCGCTTTTCTTGGGAAGAGGTGGAGTCTTTTGATTGTGGCATGTCCTCTTCCCTACGACCTTGATAACCTTTATATTTCTCTTGGTCCGACCGAACGGGAGAGCGAGAACGCGAGGTTCGAGAGCGATAGGGCTCATAAGGCCTTCTCTCCTCCCTACTGCGATCGTCGTGGCGATCGTACTCAATATCATGAGGTGGGTTAGACATGCTGCGGCGGAGCTTCCTGATATCATAGTAGGATCGGGACATCGTGCCTGCACAATAAGACAAATGAAATTCAGAATCAATAGTTTCACAGAGAGAGAGGTGCAATGAATGCTAATGCTATTGTGTAAAGTGTGTCCTAAGTGGTGTGTTTACCCCCAACCAACCCGAGTCCGAAGCTAGACTAGTACGGGCAGACTTTTTGGCCTTAGCAGGAGTGGTCTCTTTAGAAGAGGTGAAAACTAAAGGATCCTTCCTAAAATCCTCTGAAGTGTATATAGTTTCAGGTAAGGGGAGATCCCCCAAACCCTAAAATAATGGGTCATCAGTGCTAGGGACATCTCCCTCGGAAGCGTCAATTGGCGACTCTTTAGAAGACGTTGACCTTTCTGGAGAAATGGCATCCTCAGGAGCAGTATACCCTTCGCGATGCTTTTCGGCCAGGTTAGCCAATTCATCGTCTTGAATAGAGGATGGAGAAGGTGAAGTTTGAAGAGGCATTGCAGGAGCTCCCGAACCTTCTCCTGTCTCTGGGACTACATCCACTAGAGGAATATATACGTATGGAGCCGTCCCATGACCGATACTACGAAAAACAGATAGCAGTCCATGAAAATGAAGATATTCGTCCTTAAGGACTTCATCAATAGTCAGGAACTTCTGATCGCCATTAAGGAGCTGGTGCATCCGGTCAAAGAACACCTGATCTGATATTTGTTTTGGGTTGTCGACTGCAAACACAAAGAAAAACAAGTTAAGGCGATGACTTGAATATATAGAGCCAAGATTTAGAAAATCAGTGCTTTACTTGATTTCGTCCATCTCCTGGCACACCCAGGTTGTCGCTTCACATAAAACCATTCCAGTCTGGAATCTCCAGCTTTACTACTGAATGACGTTGAAATTATCTTCCTCTTAGGGACAGACTCAAAATAGCAAAAAGAAGGAAGAAGGGGCTGAACATAGAACTTATATAGATTTAAAATGGCTCTTAGTATTCCTCAACGCTTCATTCCGATCGGACCGGAGTGCTAGCCCATATAGTTATTCAACCCATTCGTTCAGTGATAGTGGAGTGTAAGAAAGCTGTCCGAATCGGACCGGAGTACTGGACCATATAGTTATTCAGCCCATTCGTTCAGTGACAGTCGAGTGTAAGAAAGCTGTTCGGATCGGAATCCGAACCGAACAGAATTCTGTAACTCAGCAGTGAATTAAATTGAAGCTCGAAGAAGAAGATGAAAACATAAGGAAAATCAAAGGAAAAACTGCCTAGAAGACGCTGTGCAATGACAATCAAAGCATGCTCCGTCTCCAACAGAAGCATCCTTTGAGGGGGCAAAATGTTAGCCCACTTTGTGAACTGGGCAACACAAAGTCGAGATGTGAAACATTGAAGAGCTTAGAGAGCATTATAGCAGGTCGGATCGGAGGAATGTAGCGGATCGGATCGGAGATACGTTGTTGATCGGATCGGAGTGCCGCTATTGTTTGGTTCAAGGAGACACTGCTATCCGGATCAGAGAGTTGCTTACTGTCAATCGGAGCGGAGGGCCACCCACTTGCTACAGAGATAGATCGGAATGGAGCGGAGCAAAGTAAATAAAGATTTAGTTCTAAGTTAATCCAGGTCGGATCGGGTACTCCGATCCGAACCCCCTGTGCAGGCTCTCCCGAACCGAACCAGTAATCCACATCACTTTCCCCCATGATCGCCTGAAGATGCGGAGCGGTTGTGACTAGTTCCTCCCCACAACGTCCACTGCTCTGATGCGTTGTCAACACTGAAATCCATCCGAACCCGAAGCTGATGGGATGGAAGACACGTGGCTCCGATCCGGATCGGGTTCTAAGCAAATTTTCACCTATAAATACCTTGTTTGGAGACAATAAAGGGGATCTTCTTTTTGGCACTTTGAGAATTCAACCACTTTCATAACCCGAATTCCAGCACTCCCGGATAATCCAAATCGTCTTTCAACATTTGTTTTTAGACAATTGAGTGAATGTACGTGAGTTGTGAGAGAAATTGAGTGAATATCTCAATGTAACTGCAACAATATCATTGAGAATAGTGATTGACAAGTGGACGTAGGCTTTTCTTTGCCGAACCACTATAAATTTTGTGTCTCTATTTTACTTTTGATCTTATTTCATTCTGCTTTTAGTCAATTTGGGTGTTAGAACCACTTTTTGGTCTAACAGCAAGCAAAGGCAAAATTGATCTGAAAGCTAAGAAATCCAATCATAAATTGAATGAAAACACCAAAATCAATTGCTTACCGTAGAGTATAAGCCCACCAGTAAAGTTGCGCAATCAGTTATTCAGAAATTATCATCATATAGACCTATTTGGTGGATTCTTCAATTGATCAAAAGCATTTATTTAAATTTCCAATTCAAAGACTTCAGTTTAGATCGATATTACCTGTTCTTGAAGGTTTCTATATAGCCTCTGTATGACTTCGTCATGGTAAATCCAGGCGATGCAACTCCTCAGTCCTCATCAACAACAACAACAACCTCCAAAACTCTTCCTGATTAAACCCAAGACCTGGTCAAGTCTATTTTAAAGCCATAGAGTCAACTGATTTCAGTGCAACTTGATGAAACAAACTATCTGCTATGGTAAATGCAGATTCAAACAACAGTTAGAGGCTATGGTTTAGAAGATTACCTTCTCGGAACAAAAGATATACCAGCTAAGCAAATCAGAGATAATGAAAACAATCTCATGCTAAACCAAGAATATGTAATACACCAAAGGCAAGATAGCTTGGTGTGTTCTTGGTTAATGTCATCAATTAGTGCAGCTCTACTACCATGACTAATTGGATGCGTTACAGCCCATGATGTTTGGGCCACTGTTGAAAGAAGTTTCACCTGTTAGTTATCTGCGAGAATTCTACACTATAGAAGGCAGTTACAAAACATTAGAAAATATATAATGTATATGAATGAGTATCTTCTTAGAGTCAAGAACTTATGTGATCAAATGGCATCTGCAGGCCATGCAGTTACTGAATCTGAACATGTTTTGTCAATAATAAGTGGGTTAGACGATGAGTATGAGGTAGTTGTAGCCATAATATCATCCATTGAACCTACGCCTGCTCTACCATATGTCTACTCTACGTTGCTTGCACATGAAGGAAGAATGAAGCAAAAGAAAGCTAGCAATTCAGAGTTATCAATCATTTACACAGCACGCTTTAAAGGCAAACAGTAAGAAAAGGGTATGATCAAAGATAGCAGTATAGTAATAATCAGAGAGGAGGTTTTACTGGCAGAGGCAGAGGAAGAGGTGGTTGATTCAACAATAGTAAAATCAAATGTCAAATTTGCAAGAAATATGGCCATAGTGCCAGCAAATGTTATCTCAGATTTAATGCTAGCTATACATCACCTCAACAAGGCAGCAGTTCTAATGCTAATACTTAAGTACTCAGAGTGACAACAAAAATCAACCAGAAGTGCAGAATACTGAAGTTACAAAAATTAAAGATATAAATGATGTTAGTTGGTACCCTGATTCTGGTGCAACCAATCATGTTACTAACAATCTAAACAATCTTAATTTGGGAAATCAGGAGTGCAAAGGTATGCAAAATCTTCTTGTAGGGAATGGTGAAAATGTTCACATTACACACACTGGAAATGCAAGAATTGATGGACCTAAACAATTATATCTTAAAAATTTGCTAAGAGTTCCATTAATTAGAAAGGAAACATAGACACATTGTTGAAACAGGCTTGACACTACTTGCAAAAGCGTCAATGCCATTAAAAATTTTGCCTGAAGCTTTTGCAACAGTTGTACACTAAATTAATCGTTTGCCTGCAAAAGTCTTGAACTTCAAATGTCCATATGTCAGTGTTTTCCCTATTTAAAACCATATAACTCACACAAGTTAGAATATAGATCTGCCCTATGTACATTTCTGGGTTACCCATCAAATCAAAAAGGCTATAAATGCTTAGATAATAAGGGCAGAATATATGTGTCAAGTGTTCAATGAAAAGGAATTTCCATTTAGTAAAGAGGAAATCAAAACAACTCAAAAGGTGCAGAATTCAAGGCAACATACTTTGGGTATACCTGATGACGAAGAGATTGTAGTGATGGACAAGCAAAATAAATCTAGAAGTGACAATGAATCTCAACACACAGTGCCCATGGCTAGACCAGGTCAAGATCAACATAGCACACAAACCGGTTCTGCTGCAAATTCTTCACAACAACAAGTCAGAAATGACAATCGAACCATACATGGTGAAGGCAATGACATTCCCAGTAACATTCAGGATAGTACAAGTCAAAGCAATCCAGCAAGGGATAATGAAAATCAGCATCGTATGATGACTAGATCCAAACATGGCATTTATAAGACAAAAATATATAACATTGACATGGATATGCAAGAACCTACAACATATCATGAGGCAATGCAATCTGAAAAATGGAGAACAACCATGCACGAAGAATACACAACCCTAATGAAAAACAACACATGGACACTTGTCACTCCACCAGGTCACAAAAATATTATAAGGTGCAAGTGGACCTTCAGACTCAAAAAGAATGCTGATGATTTAGTATCTAAGTATAAGGCAATATTGGTTGCAAAAGGGTATTCACAACAGTGTGGATTTGATTTTACTGAAACTTTTTCACCTGTTGCGAAATCTACGTCAATCAGAATAATTTTAACCACTGCCTTACACAAATACTGGATAGTCAGACAACTTGATGTGAATAATGTGTTTTTGAATGGTATTTTACAGGAAGAAGTATTTATGGAACAGCCCCAAGGGTACATTCAGAAAGGAAAGAAAAATATGGTGTGCAAACTATACAAAGCAATCTATGGCTTAAAGCAAGCACCACGGGTTTGGTTTGACAAGTTAAAGGCTACACTTGTCAAACATGGATACAATTCAACAAAATCAGACAACTCTATCTTTATAAAATTTACTGCTGAATCTACAGCCTACATATTAATTTATGTTGATGATTTTGTTATTACAGGAAGTTGTGAAAGAGAAATCAGCAAGGTTACCAAAGTACTTGATAAAGAATTCTCAATTAAAGACCTTGGAGAGATGAATTATTTTCTTGGAATCGAATTTAAAAGAATTGGGAATACAGAGTTTCATTTGAATCAAAGAAAATACATAGCAGAGGTTCTAGCAAGAGCTAACATGGACAAGGCTAATGCACTGCCTACTCCTATGATCACAAATCCTCAATTATCAAAAACAAAGGGTGAAGCAATTCAGGACATCAGACACTACAAAAGTATAGTTGGTGGATTACAATACATTACTATCACTAGACCAGACATTGCATATAGCGTCAACAAGCTCAGTCAATACATGCAAAGTCCTCTAGATCAACATTGGAAAGCCATTAAAAGAATACTTAAATATCTGAAAGGGACAATACATCCAGGACTTATACTTAAGGCAAGAAAGTATCTTAATATCAATGCATTTTCTGATGCTGATTGGGCAAGAGATCAAGATGATAGAAAGTCAACATCAGGGTACTGTGTATATTTAGGCAGTAACCCTATCTCATAGTGTGCCAAAAAGCAAAGTACAGTCTCTAGATCTAGCACCGAAGCGAAATTTAGAAGTATGGCAAACTCAACCGTAGAAATACTTTGGATAAAATCTCTACTCATTGAATTAAAGCTTGAATCGACAAAAACTCCTACAATTTGGTGTGATAACACTAGTGCTATTTCACTTTCTGCAAATCCTATTTTACAATCGAAGACCAAGCATATCGAAATTGACCAGCATTTCATTGGTGAATAAGTGTTAAAAGGGAAGTTAAGAATCAGATATATACCTTCAAGCTTCCAGAAAGCAGATATACTTACCAAACCCTTGTCAAAGGCAAACTTTACCAGGCTTAAGCTCGAGCTTAACGTTGACGAGGCAGATCATAAGAGCAGATCCGAAAAGCATATCTATATTCAAGAATAAAAGCGGACAACTCTCTAAATCATCGTATGCCAGAGCCTCGAAGACTTGTCACCTGTAGATCCATCGCAATCTGTTGTTATTCGAAGCAGGAAGTGAAGATTGAAGTCAGGAATTTTTGAGGTGGCACCATTTCTAATATCGTTACATCAGACAAAACCTAACCCAAGATATGTTTTGAGGGGTGATATAAGATGTAACTGGTTATATCCAATTTATAGGTCATTATCCGGATTTGGGCCTAGCCCAATTATCTAGTCCTAGTGTATATAAATAATGTTACAAGTCTGTACAAATCAGTAGTGTACTCTCTAATTTCTGAAATAAATCAGCATTTATTTTTTCTCTACAATTTCACTTTCGATTCATTCAATCTCTCAATATCAATATTTGGTAAATTCAAACTGGGCCTAAGCACAATTGTCATCTCTGTCGGTTGTAGTGCCAAATGTAGTGCTACCTCAATGAGTTAGCCATGACATAAAAAATAACGGTGTAAAACAAACTTGCTTGCAAAGGGAAGATACTGGGAAAAGCTGTATCTAAGGTACTTGAAAAGTGAAAATTATTAATCATTAATAATAAATCAATAATGCAAAATATTAAAAAAAAAATTGGGAGATAATTTAAGGCACACTACAGAAGTCAAAAAATTATTTGTGAATGTCTTATTTCCTAAAAAAATTATAGCTTGAAATATGCACATGTGAGTGAGAAACCTCACATGGGACTTGAAGAACTTCTTTCTCTTAGTGCATGACAACTATCACAAAATTCCATCTGAATATAAAACTGCTCATTTTCAATCCATCTGATTGTATACTTGCTCATTTTCTGAATATTAATGTATCATCCAATAAAATTTACATACTACTCCTAAGGGGGTTAAAGATTGAGCCTAGGTTAACATCAGCTTCTTGAAATATGTGAAGAACAAAACAAATTTAGATTTGAAGGAATAATCTAACCGTATAACGCTGCATGTCCAAAATCACTTCAACATGAATTGAACTGTCTAAGCAGTTAGCAATAGGAGTTATTCTTGACTTGTTTATGTTTGACCCCTGGATGTGAAATATAAACCTGCATGTATAAATGAAATTTAACATGGCACTTTTTTCGGCTTCAAATTTTGGTTTGATGTGTTTAATACGAATGGATTTTTGCTTACTTTAGGGATGGAACAGTTGGGATCAAGAGATCAGTTTTCCTCCTTTATTACACAATACAGGAAAATGGAAGGAAGAATAATGGAGGAAAACAAAGAAAAGAAAAATCTATGCATATTTAATGTTATCTATTAAAGGCGATTATATATATATATATATAATGCCTTGATACATAAATCAAAGACAAAGAGCGGCCAGGATGCTTTTACTCAATTAATAATGCAACGGTCAATTATTCGATACGTCATTCAAAAGTTGCCGAAACAGTAACCCCATCTACATTGGGTTGAATTGTTCTGTCTCCTTCCCTCGGTGTGCCTCGTGTGCCCACCCAATCACAGCCCCCTGATTTCCATCTTTTGCAGTTAAATCCCTCAATTGTTATGGGACTTAATTGCAAAAGGTGGAGATCAGGGAAATCTAGGTCGTTGGGCATACAGGGACAGGGGATGGGGGTAGAAGAATTGGCCTCGTCTGCATTAGTAGTTTAGTTAGATCGTGGACCACTTCTCTTCTTTTATTTCGCTTGGACCACTTTCTCCACGTCGTTTCTTTCTCAAATCATCCCTTTCCATTTCTATTTTCAGTTTTCTTAAAAATCCAACATCCTCCTATGGCACCGACTTTGTTACGTCGCTTGCCGATGTTGCCATTAGGTATTCCTTCTCTTTCTTTTTCCATCAACCGACCCTGTGATCCCTAAAACTATGTTTTACTATTTCCCTTGATTGGTACTAATTGTTTAAACCTTGGATCTACATTTTCATTTTTATTAGTATCAATGTTTCTCCATTGTGATTCCCTAAGTTGTAGGATAAACTGATTCTTTCCATTTTTTTTACATGCTCATCTTCAGACCTCCGCTGAGGTTGGTCAATGTCGACCCTCAATGTTGGATTTAAGAAGAGGAGAAAACAAGATTTTCTTACTTGTTTCTTATAATACTTCTTCACTTATAACCAAAATAATAGTAGGCTTTATATAGGAGCCTTTACATGACTTTTCATTCAATAGACACACACTTAACTAAGGAACACTTCATATTAAATAGACACACAAACTTCTAAATGACTCTTAACCATAAAGACATAACACTTGACTCAAATGACACAACAAACTACGAGACACAATAAATTGCGAACCAAACAATAAATTGGGTTTAATTTCCAACATCCTCCCTTAAACCCAATTCTTTAATCATTTTAAACTTTTCTTCAAGCTTCAGACCTTTTGAGAACATCTCAGCTTCGATTGATTTGTATCTCACATGTTTTGGTAAGAATAGAGATATTATCCAGATTTTCTTAATTGTATTCTTCTCCTTTGTCTTACTTCCAGCAGTCACGTGCGGTATTCCATTTGCATCAACTTCAAAGCATACATTAATCATTAGCATCCCACTAGGTGCTAGAGTAATTCCAGACAGCTCAAATTTTTCCCAATAAATTGTTATCTTTCGCCCTTTCTCTCTGTCCTTCATACATTTCTGCCACTTCTCCACTGACCGTCGCTGCTTGCACAACTGCTCCACATGCCACCGCTTCATTCAGGTTAATGTACTTAAAGAGCTCCTTCCCATTGAAGAAATCCTGAAGCAGGTGCTGCACTTTAAAAATTCTAGTAGAACCACCAACAAGCACTATGTCATGCACCTGACTCTTATCCATCTTCGCATCCCTTAAGCATTTCTCAACCAGAACCATGCATTTCCTAAACAATTCCATGTTAAGCTCCTCGAACCTTCCTCGAGTGATGGTGGAGTAGAAGTCCATTTCTTCGGTAGTAACATTAGTCAAAACCTCTTCTGCTTTTTCATTCTCTTCAACTTTGTCTTCTTCATGTTCTTTTTCATCAACTTTGTTATTAAAATTTGTAGTAACTTCTTGATTTACTTCATCTTCGTACTCAATCTCTTCATTCTTTATATTTTCATTTTCACTGTTTTCATCCTCAATTTCTTCACTCCCAATATCTTCATTTTCAACTCCTTTGTTTTCGTCCTCTTCTTCATCCTCTTCTTCGATCTCTTCAACCTCTTCTTCATTTTCTTCTTCTGCTTTTGTGTTATCCATTGCATACACCTCTTTCAGTAGATTTCATGAATCTTTTGCAAATTTTTCTCCAAGAATATGTCTCCGTGCTTCTTCATCGATATTCTCACACATCAAAACACGAGCTTGGTAATCTCTCCGTCTCAAGTTTACAAATGCTTTGCTCTCTTTCTCTGTCATGTTTTTGACATCTTTTGGCCACTCATAGCCATTCTCAACGATCTCCCAAAGCCCTTTGGAGATCAATTCTTCTTTCTTTTTATCACTCCACTCTTCGAAATTTTCTTTTGTGAGAACGAACGACGAAAAAAATAAAAATGTCATAGTTTCTACCAGGCTCTGATACCACTTTGTTGGATTTAAGAAGAGGATAAAACAAGATTTTCTTACTTGTTTCTTATAATACTTCTTCACTTATAACCAAAATGATAGTAGACTTTATATAGGAGCCTTTACATGACTTTTCATTCAATAAACACACACTTAACTAAGGAACACTTCATATTAAATAGACACACAAACTTCTAAATAACTCTTAATCATAAAGACATACCACTTGACTCAAATAGCACAACAAACTACGAGACACAATAAATTGCGAACCAAACAATAAATTGGGTTTAATTTCAAACAGAATTCGGATTGCCATAGGCTAAACCTTTTTTTGATGCCCTTAATTTCCTTCTACAACAAGTTGAAATTGACATTTTACGAAATACCAGTTAATAACAAATTGAAGTATAAACATAATATGTAGTTTTGTTGCAAACAAAATGTAGCTCTTTTTTGGAAAAAGGAGGGAAAGGAAAGCAGGTTCAAGAGAGAAGAAATAATTATGGGAAAACGGAACAAGAGTGAAAATCGAATAGGAGAAAGCAAGAAAGTGGAAAGCGGGGAAAAAAGAAGTCAGGAGGTAATAAGCATATATAGTAGATGAATAACAGACTTGGACTTCCACCACATTTGCATGTAATTCATGCAACTACCTACCAAGCTAAAGCAGACTTTGGATTTTGTTTTAGCTACCATATATTAGTTGAAAATAAAAAAAAAACATGTTATTCAACATGTACACATTTTGCAGTTGACTTCTACACTTCTTCATTAGTTCATTATTTGAATCTGGCAACTTCATATAGTTTTTATTTATTTCGCTTTTATTCTCTGTGTTAAGACTGTTGTTTTCTTTACTTCTTTACAATGCATAATGTTTCCGTTCTAGAAGTAAGCACTTGGTAAATCACATTCAATAATTTATTATAGTTTGAATAGCTTCATAGGTTTTTTTGGGACTCCTGGACAGTCTAGAGTTATTTGTGATCGCTGAGAAGCAAATTGAAGAAACCAATGACCATCGTCGAACCGTTGTAATTTGATGGTGAAGAAAACCAGGTAAGCCTCAAGTCACGTTTTCTTTTTAAATATATTTGCTAAAGCAAGGATTTTTATGTACTTGATGATTTAAGGCTTGCTATTCTTAATAGTATTATTAGATATTGCGCAAAAAGTAGGGGTGAGAATTATTCGGTTAAACCAAATAAATCAACCAAACCAATTTATTTTGGTCGGTTTGGCTTGGTTTTGAAATTAAATCGGTTTGTAATCGGTCCGAAAAAATATTAAGTTCGGTTATCGGTTTAACCAAATTAACCGAATTTTTACTATATTTTCAAAATTATCGGTATTAAGATAAATATTTTAGGTTAGTTTAGTTATTTAAGTATATATTAATCATCACCTATGTGTCTAAATTAATATTAAAAATCAAAAATAATAATAATGTAATCATATATTTATAATTTGTTTCAAATTATAGTGAATATTTCAAACACATAGTGTAAAACATTTTTAGTTCGGTTTAATTGGATAACCAACCGAACTAACCAAACTTAATTTGGTTGGTTTGGTTTTCATTTTTATTGGTTTTAGTTTAGTTTGACAAATTTATCATTGGATAAACCAAACCAACCAAACGCTCACCCCTAGCAAAAAGTCAGACTTTAGCGTTATTGACCTCGACTATGGTCAAGAGGAAACAAAAAATAGTGATAAAAACCCATTTGTTGACATTTTTGAAGATGGACATATATGGTCAAACTTTTCAACTGGGAATTTCTAACCCACTATATAGCAGATGCGGCCAAATTGGAGAAAGATGTGAATGCTCAGCATGCAAAAGAGTCTGCACCCTTTTATGATTGAAATAGTTCAGAGGAAGAGC
Organism: Allium sativum; assembly: GCA_030737875.1. Classification (NCBI taxonomy): domain Eukaryota; kingdom Viridiplantae; phylum Streptophyta; class Magnoliopsida; order Asparagales; family Amaryllidaceae; genus Allium; species Allium sativum. The sequence goes on along the minus strand of CM060913.1, from coordinate 1,015,928,996 downwards.
TTTAATTGGTAATGTACAACATTTGTGAGTCATCAACGACAACCTATATTGGCTATAGTTAACTATATAATAAGCTTATAGTTTGAAGCTAAATCAAATCATTTGATGTTGTTATTATTTTCACTTTGTCCTGATATACCCACTATTCATAGGTTAATAATATCTTGCTTATGACTAATTCGATAGTAACAAACCAATGCATCTATATTGTCTTTTGCAGAAGGCATTCTTAGTTCTTTCAGTAATAAAGAGCAGTGGCAATTATTTAAAGTGTTTTTTTAGGTTCTAATTCCCTTACTACTTTTTTGTAATAAAAAGATATCATGCTAATTTTGTTCATTACACTCACACACAGTCAAGTATTGCCTTCACTTGACTTGCATGTGACACTTCCTTACGATTTCACTATCTAATACTGACTAATCTTGATCTCCACTGATATTTAACTCAATATCCTTGCAGATATTTAGTTACTTTAGAATGACTATTCTCCCTAAATGTAATTCATATCTATATCATTGTCCACTTACTTGAGCAACAAATGTAATTGCAGTGTGTTACAGTAGGGTTAGTTTTAAACTTTAAAATACTAGAGACTGAACAACAATACTTATCTTTATCTTTCTATGTAACCATAGCTATACTGGAACTTTACTAAAGGATAGGATGAGAAGAGACCTATAAGTATTTACGTCTGCACTAAGCAATGTTGCATTTTTATAACTAATTTTTCTAAACATCAATTGTTGGAAAATTTGTGTTGCTCCGATACCAATTTGTTGGAAATTTATGTGGAGGAAGAGGAACAAATTAGAAGAAAGTAGAATATTTTTAAGGGAGGAGAAAAAATACTTTTATTGCTTGATTCTTTTTTCTTGCTTGATCATTGATTGGTACAACATATGAGAGAGTATCTATATATAACATGACAGTGTTCTACACTCTTTTCTCTCTAGATAATTCTATTGCATATTTTGATAGACCAAAATTTATTATCATTTATTTGATTTTGGCCTTTCCTAAAACAAGGATAGAATTTATTACATAATTGGCATTTACTTATAGAACCAAATTTATTTGTTTCCATTTAAAACCAAGTTTACTTTTCAACATCCCCCCGTAAACTTGGTTTTATTACTCCAAGCAAATTTCTCAACCTGATAAAATCTTCATACTTGATTGCTCGATCCTTGGTTGTTGTATCTCATCTTCTTCAAAATATGGAAAGAAGTTGTAATTCTCATCATACAATTTCCAATCTCATTCTCCTTCTTCATCGAATACAACATCTCGGCTAATTATTATTTTCTTCGTATAAGGATTATAAAGTTTATAGCCTTTTGAATTTTAGTCATAACCAATAAAAATATATTTTTCACTTTTATCATCCAATTTGCTTCGCTTTTCATTCGGTACATGTACATGAGCTATGCTTCCAAAAACTCTTAGATGAGAAATGCCAGGCTTCCTTCCGCTCCATGCTTCTTGTGGTGTCTCCCCCTCTCACACTTCTTGTTAGAGATCGTTTTGATAGATAAACAGCGCATGCCACAGCTTCCGCCCAAAATTCCTTTGGTAGTCTCTTACTTTTGAGTATGCTCCTTGCCATTTCAACAATTGTGCTGTTCTTCCTTTCTGCTACTCTGCTTTGCTGAGGAGATCTAGGCACTGTTAGTTGGCGTCGAATTCCATTATCTTCACAAAACTTCTGAAATTCTCTTGATGTGAATTCTCCTCCACGGTCAGATCTCATGGCTTTTATCATAAGGCCACTTTCCTTCTCAACATGAGCTTTGAACTTCTTGAAGTTCTCGAGTACTTCTGATTTCTCCTTCAAAAAATACACCCACGTTTCTTGAAAAATCATCAATAAAAAGAAGGAAATAATTACTTTTACCTAGCGAGCTTGGCTTGATTGGTCCACACACATCTGTATGTATGAGTTCTAATGGTTTCCTGGCCCTTGAGTATGACTCCTTTGGAAAGCCCAATTTGACTTGCTTCCCAAGTAAACATCCTTCGCACAGTTGATTGGGATGATTTATGCAAGGCAATCCTCTCACCATTTCTTTCTTAAAGAGCAATTCCAATCCTTTGAAGTTAAGATGTCCAAAACGAAGATGCCAAAGCCATGAGACATCTTGGTAGCACGCCTTAAGACATTGGGCGACACCATGTTGAATGTTGAGCACAAACATTCTATTTTTTGACATTGGTACTTTAGTAATGAGATTGCTTGCACTGTCTCTTATGGAAAGGCTTTTATCCTTTAATTGAATATCATAACCTTTCTCTAAGAGTTGTCCTAGTCTCAACCATAAACGATGCCGACCAGGGATCAACGGATGTTGCTTTTAGGACTCCGTTGGCACCTTTTGAGAAATCAAAGTTTTTGGGTTCCGGGGGGAGTATGGTCGCAAGGCTGAAACTTAAAGGAATTGACGGAAGGGCACCACCAAGAGTGGAGCCTGCGGCTTAATTTGACTCAAAGGCTTTCTTGTCCATTTGTGACATGCTTTTGACGTCTTTACGCCATTCATAGTCATTTTCAACAATTTCCCACAGACCTTTGGAGATTAGCTCCTCTTTTTTCCTACTGCTCCATTCCTCAAAATTCTCTTTTGTGAGAAAAAACGTCAAAAAAAAAAAAAAAATAGAAATGTCATAATTTCAACCAGGCTCTGATACCACTTTGTTGGAAAATTTGTGTTGCTCCGATACCACTTTGTTGGAAATTTATGTGGAGGAAGAGGAACAAATTAGAAGAAAGTAGAATATTTTTAAGGAAGGAGAAAAAAATACTTTTATTGCTTGATTCTTTTTTCTTGCTTGATCATTGATTGGTACAACATATGAGAGAGTATCTATATATAACATGCCAGTGTTCTACACTCTTCTCTCTCTAGATAATTCTATTGCATATTTTGATAGACCAAAATTTATTATCATTTATTTGATTTTGGCCTTTCCTAAAACAAGGATAGAATTTATTACATAATTGGCATTTACTTATAGAACCAAATTTATTTGTTTCCATTTAAAACCAAGTTTACTTTTCAACATCAATAAGGGTATGCAATAGTTCTAATTATATCCCTTTGTATTGCATCTGTTATCTTCTTCCAAATGAAGTTCCCATGCTTTCATATGTGTTTCTTTTGTTGACTTCTTGACTCCTGGTGCAGTAGTAAGGAAAGTGATGTTGATAGAATCAATGATTTTGACGCCCCTGTGAAAATTACCTCTAGAATCAACAACGTAAAAGGCGAAGCGGAGAATTCTAAGTTAAGCTCAAAGCTGAACAAACGATATTCTTTTGTTGAGAAGTCTGCAGATTACGAGAAAGATAGGTTGGTCGATAATATATTGGGTGGTCTCAAAAAAACATGAGAATCCAAAATGTAGTATCAGGTAATTTCCAATTTGATAGGACTTAGTGAATTCTAATGGTGTTCGGGTAAAAAGTCATATCCGAGCCTTACCTACAGAACAAGCTGTGCCAGTCTGGTAGTAATGGGTATGCCTGTAAGGAGACATATTTATTCATCCAGCAACATTGTGGCACATCGTAGGATGATCATTGATGCAAGTGTTTATTTCTCCATTGTTGTAATAATTTCGTTGCATCATTAGTTGCTTTGTGGTAATGTTCTTTCTCATGCATTGATTGCACGAGATTGTAATAGCAGGTCGTTTGGAACTTCAGCTATGTCGATGATGAAACTCAAAATGACAAATTCACTAAGAATATTTTGCTGCCATGCATGAAACTTAAGCTGAGAGAAAACACTTGCCTTACTTATGTATGTTATTACCTATGCATATATGGAAGTTGTATGTATAGTTATAGCTTTTTTTTACTATAGTAAGTTGAATATACTCTCTCTTACACAGTTACATTAATTTTTACCGGGTTTGTTCTTACCCATGTTTTTACAAATCGTTATAACTAAATATAACATGCATTTAGTTGATATGTTTGTTCCGCTTCGCTTATTGTAACATCCCATGAGTTCTCTGCAAAAGTGTGCAAACATTTTTTTTGTTTATGAAGTGTTATAACGGCAATGTATCCATATTGATTTTGACTTGTGATGGCACCAATGTTTTTGCCCATCCGTTTATCATATGTTACTTACCTAATGATAAACTTTACTTTTTTTTAAGCTACTAATGGTAAAAGAAAATGAAGCACTATGTTGTTTTCGGCACAGACTCCATAGCTATTTTTGAAAGCAACCAAACATAGAATAGCACCATCAAAGCAGTAAATAGCAGTTTCTGTTTAATAAGCAACCATACATACATACATACATACATATATATATATATGTATGTATGTATGTATGTATGTGTGTGTGTTTATGTATACATGTTCATATATATAGTTTTTGAATCTTTTTCTAAGTGAACATTGGTACTTTTCTGTTTACGTGATTCGATTCATACTTTTCTATTTGAATAATCTTAAACTAGAGTTTGATTGTCAGCTTGATTGATTTTGACTTGTGATGGCACCAATGTTTTTGCCCATCCGTTTATCATATGTTACTTACCTAATGATAAACTTTACTTTTTTTAAGCTACTAATGGTAAAAGAAAATGAAGCACTATGTTGTTTTCGGCACAGACTCCATAGCTATTTTTGAAAGCAACCAAACATAGAATAACACCATCAAAGCAGTGAATAGCAGTTTCTGTTTAATAAGCAACCATACATACATACATACATACATACATATATATATATATACATATATGTATGTATGTATGTATGTGTGTGTGTGTGTTTATGTATACATGTTCATATATATAGTTTTTGAATCTTTTTCTAAGTGAACATTGGTACTTTTCTGTTTATGTGATTCATACTTTTCTATTTGAATAATCTTAAACTAGAGTTTGATTGTCAGCTTGATCTTAATATGCAATTTCAACCCCAGTATAATTTTTTTATAACAATTTTATGGTTAAAGTTAACTCAATTTATACATCGATGTCAAGTAGTTTTATATTTCAACAAGTACTGACTATTCATGAGGAAGGTAGTATCACGTGGGGTGCCACTTTATAGCTGCAAAGAAAAATTCTATACATATTAACAGGATGATTTATTAACTTTTAAAATAGACATGATGGAAAGGTTTTACGTTCCAAAATGATTGATTTGCGCATGGATACATATGGAAAATAGAATAGCGGTTAGTAATACCAAGGTTTGAAGTATCGGATATCGGTCATGTTTCGTCTCGATGATTTTAGTTACTCTCGGTATCGTTTCGAGGGAAATCTCGGGGTAGACAAGTACATCTCAGATGTCAATACATCTTGGAGTTTAAAGTTCATACCGAAACCATATCGGCGTACATTTTATGTTAATAATTATATATACTAAATAACAACATTAAAGCACTGAGCAGCATAATTTAGGACAACGCTAAAGCACTACAAATGAAAGCCATATCATACATTCATAAAATGACAGCATTAAAAGCACTACACATGACAGCATAAAAGCACTACATAGTCGATGTCTGCAATTGAACTGACAAAAATGACAAAAAAAAAAATACAAACCAGAAATGTATATACTGGTTAGTAAATAATCCAACATTAAAGCCTTCATAAAATGGCATAGTAGGCAAGGATTCCGCAACATAAATTTCAGAATGGTAGAACAATACGAGCTAGCTGGAGTGGTACAAGTATAAGTAATGTAACAAAAGTACTACAACTAAATTTCAATGGCTAAACATGTGACTGGACATAACATTGATCTGATAACTAAATGGGGTTACTTGACGAGTTTCATAGTTTGAATTGAATGAATAAATGCAGACCCAACCCTACATGAAAAATACAGAAATCCAACAAACACATGCAAACCCAACCTGCATACAAGCCTTGCTTATTAATAAAAAATAAAAAATCTGGTGATATATCGTGATTTTGTTTCGGTCAAGATATCGGCCAATATTTGTAAATATCAGCCGATAAATTCAAAACGAGATACATAACGAAATATTATGTTTCGTATCGATTTGACCTCAAAACGAGATCTCGGCCGAGATATCGACCGAATGGCAGATATTTGAAACACTGGTGTAATACACACACACTACACAATACTTGAGGAAAAGCAATCCACACACGAAGCACGTGCCATTACACTCGTGTGTGTGTGTGTGTGTGTATATATATATATATGTATGTATGTATGTATATATTTGGCCGATATTTGAAACACTGGTGTAATACACACACACTACACAATATTTGAGGAAAAACAATCCACGCGCGAAGCACGTGCCGTTACACTCGTATATATATGTATATATGTGTATATATATATGTATATTTGTATATATATATATGTATATTTGTATGTATATATATGCATATATGTATGTGTGTGTGTGTATATATATATAGTGTAACGACCCAGCTTTCTGACCGATTGTCGTCGGTATTTAAACCAACTTAAGCCGTTCAAAAAGATGGATTGTTATGGGTACTTACATATTTGCACAAAAATATCACAAAACTTTTTCATTCATTTCATCGATTACATCTGAGATTACAAGGAATATCAGAGTACCATATGCTCAGCGGAATTAACTCTCTAGCGGAATAAGAAACATCCAAATCATAACTCTAGCTTCCAATCTCTATCCAACTCTAAAATTTAAACCTGCAAACTAAACTTCTGACTGCCCGTGCAAAAATATGGGCACCCAGAGTTTAGGTGTGGGAAACAATAAACTCTACGTTAATCGTGGGACTGGTGTGAAATTCAAAACACAGTTCTAATTTAGGCTTCATTTTAAAGTTGGGAAATCCACCGGACTACGCCGCTATCGCGGAACGGATTTACTACATGTGAATACCCGCGCATCAAAATTCGTAATGACTTTTGAAAATGAAACTACTATAAGGTCTGGCGGCACACACACAATGAAAACGCACACATGGACGAGGTTTGTCTTTATGATAGTCGAAAAATTCTTAATACGTGAATATTCTCTTTTACCACTAATAGTGCATAGTACAAAAACAATTTCGCAAATAAATGTATTAGTCATAGCCACCATAATGCCCCATCCCTAGGAATGGCAATGGGGCGGGTTTCTCCTGCCCCAGACCCGACCCGGACTTTTTAAACCCCGCCCCAGACCCACCCCGTAGACCCGGTGCGGGTCTGGAATTTCGCCCCGTACCCGAAACCCGTACGGGTCAGGGTAGACCCGACCCGCCCCGCGACCCGGTGATATTATGTTCTAGTGTATACAAAGTTATATATTTATATTTTTTTATCACTAAATGATAAATTATATGCATATTATAATGTGTTCACAATGACAAGAGAATATTATAAAATGAGTTGCAAGATAATAGTTCAAAATGTATGCATTTGTTATTGTATGATTATCATTGATGCAACTTAATATAATGAAAATTTTATAATTTGTCAATTGAAAGAATATAATATTCAAGTTACAACCATGTAAATTTAAGAAGATTAACAAGTAATAGTTATAGTTATAAAGAGTTTGAATGATGTTTCGATCATGCGGGTCGGGTTGGGGCAGGTTAGCCATGCCCCAGACCCGACCCTAGACCCGGACCTCCAAAAGCGGGTCGCGGGTCTACCCGTCCCGAAGACCCTATGGGGCGGGTCTAAATGGGTCAAAACAGGGGCGGGTCAAGCGGGTTTGGACCCTAGACTCGCCCCATTGCCATCCCTACCCATCCCATTATACTGACGTAATCCTGCTGGTAGCAGGCTATACACACTAGTACAGAACTTGTTTTTTGTGTCTCTTCATTTGCATCTGTTGAATAAACAAAAGATGCAAAAAGTACAATTTGCATCTATTCCTAATTGAAAAAAGACGCAAATAAAGGAGAGAAAATATTACCCCACCCTTTGCTTCTGTTGTTGTCTATGAACCGATGCAGTAAGGTAGGGATGAGAATTTAATATAGATATTTGCGTCCGTTCATTATACTATTAGACGCAAATAGGAGATGCAAATAATTTCTTGCGTCTATCTTATTAAAAACAGACGCACAAATAAAATTCTAGAGGGAAATGAAATCACGCGCGTGTATATCTCATCCACTTTTGAAGGAAGCAAAATCAGTTTGTGCGCTTCTCTGAAAGAATTGGGGGAAAAATTTAAACCCTATATCCAAATTCAATTTCCGTTTCATCGTCATTTCGTGTGTTTGCTGAATTCAGGTAATGTAATCGTTGTTTTTTCTCCGAATAACTTTCCAGAAACCAAATTTCCTGCCAAAGGAATTTTGATTCCTCTCCTCTTATAATTTGATTTCATATTTTGCGAAAATCCTCTCCTATTAAAGTGACGGTGATGTATATTCTTCTTATTCTCTCTTCTTACCTAAATAATACTAATAACAAGAGAAGAGGTAAAAATAAATGTAAAACCTATTTACAAATTTTAGGTGCAATCGATGTCCTGGTTATCACTCTCATATATATGTTTGCTTTGCGTTCAAAACACTTAGTAACATGAAACTTCGGTTTTAGGATCTATGTCTAAGCCACATTGATTGTTTGTGCAGAAAGCCGATTGGAAAAAGTTGAAGACAAAATAGGCTTGTGCTTGTGTTTGAAAGGTTTGATTGCTTAATCTCCTTCTGTTGTTCGGCGTTCGAGAATGCATGTAGTTTATTTTGATCAATGTGGGAAATTGGTGTTCTGATTTTGAGTTATTCATTTCTTTTTGAAGAGGATTTTCTGTTTTGTACTCAATTAGATCTGTTATGTTTCCAATATGATAATAAATTGAAAAAAATATTTTTAAATCTTTGTAAATTAAGTATGCTAGCGAAATAGTATCCGTTTGTCGTAAATGAAGTCGAGTAATTTATATGCCTACCGCTTTGGGCATTAAACTTTACTAACTTGCTTCTCTAAGCATGATTAGGGGATGGTATCGAATGCATGAACTGTATGCTAGTGAAGTCCTGAACTAGTGAACTGTTAATTATTGTCACAAGGGAAAATCGAAGACCTGTAGATATGTTGCTTGATATTTTGTCAATATAAAATTGATCAATGAATAAACAATTGAATGTGCTATCTGATTTTCATCAAAAAAAGAGAGTGATACCTTGTACACAAACCTCACTTCAAATTCTCCACATGAAAAAAATGAAAATGAGTTATACTTCACAGTTTACATTAGTCACTTAAAAGACATTGGTGTTAAATGGTCTCAATTTAGTTTTAAAAAAAAGTTTCAGTGAAGTAAGAGCCTATGCTAATAAAATTTGGGGCTGGGACGGAAGAGGAAACAAGAAAATTATTGTATAATTCGTGGGTGCTTAAAGGCCGAAGGCACTGGTTCCGGATTGGGTGGAAATCCGGGGAGCTTGACATTTCATGTTTCAGATTCACTTTAAGCCCTCCTCATATTTTCACAATTTTTTTTTCTAAGCCTGGCCTTTCTACATTGTTGATATTAATTTTTACATGCTCAGGGTATAGTGGTGTGAGAAGAGGGATTTAGTGGATTTATTTAGATATAAAAGGAACGTGTATAGCGACGCCCTTTTAGCACACTCAACATCCTTAAGGGAAACAATTGGAAGAACCATTGTGCTTACATTTATATTATTAATTGCTCCACTATGCTCAGATTACATTCTGTTTTGTTTTCTTTCCATGCAACTATCTAACAGTGTTCCAATGCTCCACCCTGCCTTCTACGGTAAGTCTGTAACACCTCCTCATAATATTTTAGAACCTCAAGTGCTTAGTGCTAACTAACAAAGGCCTAGTCTGATTCCTTCAATCGTCACATCTGTGTGATGAATGCCTAATTTTTTGTGTTGTATTTTAAGCCCTTGTTTGGACTGTTTTAAATACAATTCAACTTGAATTGCTGCTAATAAAATGAACAGAAACCTCGAGGTTCTTTTAGTAACACACCTTTAGTCTTGAGCTTCCAAAGAATAGTTGTAATATATCTCCTTACATGTCTGTACTTAACATGGACTTATTGCACCTCTTTATTTCAGTTGGTACATCTATACGATCTATGCAATGAATGTCTAATTCTTTCAATCTTATATCAAAACATGTTGTATGTAGGTCACGGAGGATAGAAACCAACAACTTGATGTTCTGAGAGGTCTTCAGTTTGAGTTCTTGACAGGGGCTGATTCGGTATGAATCCTTTTTGGTTGATGTTTATGCAAAAGTATATCATTTTTCATCTTAATGCATCAGTATATGCTTAATTTAGATTTTCTACAAATTACAGTACAAACATCTAAACTAATCATCAAATTTAAGTCAACCGCTGAATTTTCCCTAAAGCATAAAGTACTAACTAATGGTCACACACATAAAATTTTGTTCTCTCTCCTGGAAGATGTAATTTAAGATGGCCTTTCTTAAACCTTATCTGTATGGACTTTTTTGGGCGAAACTGTCTGCCTTTTTCATTTTCACCTTGTCATGTATTAATTTGTTTTTTGACAAGCTTAGAGATTAAACTACCTGTTGTAATAAAATATACAGTGACATTGGTTGATATCTACTCTATATGTCACCATAGAGGTTTATCGTGCACAAATTTGTTGAGGGCTGGAGGAATTTCTATCTGAATTGTATTGCGACCCAAAAGTGATAACTGTACAAAAAATGAGTACCTACTTATAAATAAAGTAAACTCAATCCATGTTTTTTGAAATTTTGGAAATATCCTAGATAACATCCCTTTCTTGACTATTCACAAAGAATGACTGCTTCACAAAGCTCTCTGTAAGGCTTAAATTGAGCTTACAAACTTTAGACTTAAGTTGCAACAATGCTTCAAACTTAAATTATGTTTGCTGAGAGGTAAATACTTATGCCCTTAATTTTTCAACTTTCCCCATTGCGAGTTATAAAGCATTCATTTTGCGTGGTCTTATATTTCAAAATAGTTAATGCTATACTAGTATTGTTTACTTATAGATGATGGTTGCTGCTGGTTTAAACTTTGAACTTACGTTAGTTTACATGCTTAAATAAAACAGGCCATTTGAGAGATGATAATAATAACAACAACTTGTCTTAATAGTAGTTAGTGCTATACCAGTATTGTTCTTCACTTATAGGTGATGCTTGCTGCTGGTTTAAACTTTGTACTTATGAAGTTTACATGCTTAAATCAAACAGGCTATTCTTGGATCCGAGATTCTCAGGAGGTTAAAATTCCGCTGGATATCATTATTTTCAAGCATGTGAGCTTATATTTACTCATCATCCTTTAAAAAAACTACACTAAAGGTATTTCTCTGTACAAAGTAATTTGAGAAAATATGCTTTGTCACTAATATGTATGTAATTGAAATAATCAATTAGCCTGCTAAATTTTAAATTTGTATATTTATGTTAAAATAACTTTGAGTATATTTATGAATACGACATGTTTGTTGTACACCAAATGTAATAACTAATGAGCAGAGGTCCCCTCACACAAAGCAATTTGAGAAAATATGCTCTGTCACTAATATGTATGTAATTTAGCATTTGCAGATATCCGATCTTGATTTTGTCTTCTTTTACTGAAAGCAATTCTTTCTTGGATGTTTATTCAATCATCAATGCTCCTTCACAATTCTCCAAATTTTCTCATTTTTATGATCTTCAAATAATGGACAAAATGTGATCCCTGGACTACTAGTGACAAATTGCTGAGTCAAATTTGCATATGTTAATTAATTGTCTCCCGCTAACTGCTACTGCTATTGTCTGATCTTGCTTTGTATTCAGAAAAGTAATCTGGAAAAACTTGTATGCATTGTTGTACTTCAAGTTTGATTTACCAATTTACTGTTGCCTTAATTAATTGGTAATATATGAAAGCACGTATGCAAGCAGCATGCAATTGAAAAGATTTGCGGGCCTTGCTGACATGCATTTTGTGGAAAGTAGTAACTTAATTACAGTAACATGCATGTTAATAATCAGATTATTTTCGATGCTGAAACAATTTGTGATTTCTAATTTAATGCTTTTATTGTTAATTATTGATTTGGCTTTTATCAGTTATGTGGTTGTTTGAAACCTAGCAACAGTATAAAAATCGAAATTTATGCAAATTAACAATATTAAAAATGAAATGATAAAATACATGGATAATATGATAAAAATACAATTATCTCAAATGATTGTCACTTCAGAGAGGTTTAAGTGGTGGCAATATTTTAAAAACAGTATATTTCGTTTATTTACTGAACATAAATTAAATAACAAATGGATGTAACTCTTGAGATCAGAAGATGTATGTTCGTTTTAAACACTCATCATATACAGTGTCTATAACCAATCATTTATTGCCATTAGAGCTGCACCTTAAATTGTGTATTGCCTAGTTATTTCTAGGTGTACTTAATTGCATTTAGGTGTACTTATTTCTAGCTGTACGAATCAATTAAGCTTGATTGTACAAAATAATTTCAGTTATAAGTGTTGGCAAATTCCAAATTCAGTCTTTGGGTATTGTGTCTGTACCTCATCAATGTCATTTTTGAGCACTCCTCCATGTTATAAAAGTGTTTGTCCAAGTGTATTTGTGAATTATGATGGGCTTGTAGCTCATCAATGTTTCTTTTTGATTATTGTACAAGTCTGTGAGATGTTCGGCCAAATCACTATTTGTAGAAGCACTAGTAGATCGCAAACAGGCAACTGCTTTATTGCAGGGTTTGCATAATAAAAGATTCAAAATGTATGCATGTCCTTTTAACCAAATTTTCTATGTATTTGATAGTAAGGTGAACTTGTGCCACTTGAGTCTGCTTGAATTTTATCTGAATTTTTTGTTCAAAATATAATTTCTGGTTCTGTAATGGTTGGTTTTATTGCTGATCCTGTAATCATTTAACCTGGTAATTACATCCGCCGGTCATGAGTTTAATTTATCTACAGGAAATTTGTTCTGATTCAAACATTCGTGGTATGGGTTGTGTTGCTACCTAGTTGAATTCTGCACGTAGCTATATTTTTTTTTTCTGATGAGCATGCTTCCTTTAAATCTGTCAATAAGAAGTATTGTGATATCTATATGAATACATTCATGTAAATTTGCAAGTCTTGTGGAACTAATAAATCAGTCTTTCCCTTGATTGTCATTTCCAATTTAAAATGTTCTTCGTTTAGCAATTACAAGTGAAGTTCGGATTGTATCACCTAGTTTGTTTAGCTTCATTATCATATTGTTAAACAAGTTTTCCAGACTGGGACAAATTCAAATTTAAAATCAAAACAGGATTTAAAATTGTAGATCGTTGATTTAGAATTCATACTTAGAGGTTTGCATACACATTAAAATTGATTTTGATGTTTGAATTTCTACATCTCAAATTTTCATTCTCAAGTTTATTTTTTGTTCCATTTTTATTTTGTTTTGAAAACGCTGGAATGGAAACTGTGGATTGAGATAAGTGTATTAAATAAATTAGCATGGGTTATATGCTTTTTCTAAGTTGTTCGTATGACTAAGTTTGAATCAGAGCATAGATCAAATTGTAAGGGGAGAGATGCGATATGAAACAGGATTTAAATTGTCGGATCTTAAGAATGTTGATAACATTGTTAAGAAGTTCACTAGGAGCAAGTTTCATTTGTCCTGCATGTTTTTGCAACTGTGGTGACTGAATTCATCTAGGGCCTTACCGAAACATATCTTGCCTTAAAATATTTAGATGGTTTCCCGCAGGGTTTTTTTTTTTTTTTTTTTTTTTTTTTTTTTTTTACATTTTTAAAATTGGCACAAGGAAAAACTTAGACAAAAGTTTAGTGAGAAGGACAAGAAGTTTGAATTTTAGCCACAAGGACACTTTGTAGTGTATGATAGTGGATCCCTGAATTCCACTTTATACTAAAAAGTGTCCTTGTGGCTAAAATCCAAACTTCTTGTCTCTGAAACTAAATTTTTCTCTAAGTTTTTCCTTTTCTCTAAAAACCTCCGCAATAAAAACATAAGCAAAAGCACGTTAAAAAAAGGGAACTGTGAGTATATACCTGAGATAACAGCAACTTTGTCATAAGTCTTAAGAGAAACATCAGCTCGTAGTACTACCTTAATCTGCAATTTAGGTAAACATCAACTTTGAATCAAATTAACTTTGAATCAAATTAATCAAAGAGTGTTTACCTAAATTGCAGATTAAGGTAGTACTACGAGCTGATGTTTCTCTTAAGACTTATGACAAAGTTGCTGTTATCTCAGGTATATACTCACAGTTCCCTTTTTTTAACGTGCTTTTGCTTATGTTTTTATTGCGTACATGTCAATCATACATCTACTGATGGACAAGGGAGATGGCCCATTAAAAACTAAGGAGACAATATATTCTCTGTTTTTGCATTTAAATTAAAACTAATTCCTTTAATCTACAAGTAGTGGAACCAGTAATTTCATGATGTTGGTTGACAATAAGTTGGACCAACAAGATATTGACATCCACCAGTTCTCCAGAAGTCGCGCCATTAATTCGTTAGCACCAGTTTAAAAATTATAATAAAATGCCTTACTTTTATAGAATATTGATTGGTAAACGGAAATATTATTTTGAATTCATGGTAAATTATGTCTCCATTTAATTAAGCACTGTTCCTATGTTACTTGCAAAACCAGGTGGTGGCAGTGGCCATGAACCTTCCCATGCAGGGTTTGTTGGGGACGGGATGCTAACGACAGCCATTTGTGGGGATGTTTTCACTTCTCCTCCAGTCGATTCTATTTTAGTTGTATGTTTGGCTCTGTTTATTTGCATGCATATCCATGTTTTTTTCAAATGGCTGACTGTTACTTATATTTAGGGTATTCCGGCGGTCACTGGTCCCAAAGGATGCCTACTGATTGTCAAGATATGTTGATGATGCATCACAGTATGCTTGACTGCATGAACATTCTATTTCCTGAAGCTTGCAAGCTTATGTATTATGTGATGAGATGAGATGACAATTGTGTTAGCTACCACAGTGCTTCAATATATCTCGTTTACTTTCACTGCTAAGGCTTGCATGTGCATGCATTTATTATTAAAATATATAATGGATTTATCAGGCCAGATTTCCTGCTAATTTACTATTGTCTCAGTTTTAATTTATTTTCTTAATGCATCAACAGAATTATACTGGTGATAGACTTAATTTTGGTTTAGCTGACCAGCAGGCAAAATCTGAGGGATACAAAGTTGAGGTATGCCTTGGCCCTTACTTTCAACAAATGGATGTTAATGTGATTTACAAAAACTTAAATGGTCATTATTGCAGACGGTAATTGTTGGAGATGACTGTGCTCTCCGTCCACCTTGTGGCATAGCTGGAACGGTTTTAGTTTACAAGGTAATCGTTATTTTCTTTATTTCGTCAATTAACATACAATTTAATAGAAATAATAAACAACCACAGTCATTTCTATTACTGCACCGTAGTGTTTTCCTGTAATGTCTACCATACTTGTTTTTCTCAAATTATACTTTAAGGAAACAGTTTATGAAGGTTTACTTCTGGACTTCCTTCAAGAAGATTAAAACCGATAATACTAATTTTTTATATTTATATTGCAGTCTTTAAATGCTCGATCAAGAGCCATGCTTATGTAGAAACTGGATCGCACTGGAACTATCTCAAGGTTACTTTCTCCATTGTATGGTTTTTTTTACTCATCTACTTTAGTGCTGCTTTACATATATGCTACCTGCGTAATTTATTAGTCATACACGATTGACGATGCGCTAATGCAAAACAGAGCAAGGTACTTAATTAATTTCTCTTTATTTCGACCATGTTGGAGACCCTAGTGAATGCTTGATATTAAAGAACATATTTGATCTGAATACCGAGGTTGGTTAATTTCCTGTATTGGAATACTTGCAAATTGTATTTGGTGTATGACTCATTGTGATATAATCTGTAGATGGATCCTGAATTCGATATGGGAATCAGGGATGATGTGCAAGATGAATGTTCCAAATTTTGCACTGTAAAGCACATATATGCGGACATGTGAGCATTTTTCTATTTTGCTTTTTATTTATGTTATCCAACGATTAACCCAGAAAGTTTTTTCTGAGTTGTTTTTAATTAAAAGAAAAATAGTGAAATGAGCAAATAACTTTGGCAAATTTAGATGCAAAATCAGTGTTACTACAATAAATCTCTATGCGCTGGGAAATGAAATTAAAATCATTGCCATCAGCAGTCAACTCAATTTAAAAGAGGAAATATTTATGCAACCAGTTTGATAATTTTCTCAGTCCTTCAGTTATTTCCATGTAAATTTCTTCAGACTATCATGGCTTAACCTCACCCTTTAGTAATTTTGCTATGCTAAGCATTTCTTGGAGAAATGATCTAAATAAAAGAAAATCTGTTTGCTTGTGTGCGTATAATTTGCATTTCTCTAAAAATTTGTAGACGTTTGGTTTACAATGGAAGTATCATCTCCACAAAAATGCGGCTGTTTTGAGTTTGCTAGCCTCTTTAAAATAATGACTCAATATCGCACTTAAACATTTATTTTATTTTTTATTTAAAATATTAAATTCATCATGTCAGACATATTCAAATCAGTTCAGAATTTTTGGATATTATATTAATTGTGATGTAAACATATCCATAAATGAGTTCGGATATTTTATTGTCACATGTACTTGAACTAATGACCATATCATCATACATTATCCTGTAAACATATGTCACCATGCCCTTTTGTAACACAAGCGGTTATAATCTTAATGACGTAATCTTTGTCATTGTAATATTATAACATCAGACCTTTTGCTGTTATTAAAACCAGCCTCTTATTCGGTAACCAACCATGGAACTACTTCAAGAAAACTACGAAAAAGTAAGCAAGGGATATCTAGTTGTTGTTATAAAAAATCATATCTAATATTAATTTTTAAACAGACCACAAGCTTTTCAACTTGAGGTTCAATATTACTGTTTCAACATGACATTCAAAAAACTACGTCAGGACTTCTATGAACATTCTGAAAAGGCAAAGATGATTATAAGATTTTAAAAACTTAACTTTTTTTTTTTTATAGGTTTCAAACGGTTTAAAGAGTTTGTTAAATATGGGTGTCAGTAAAATTATGCTTCCCATTATTGCAATGGAGTTTCATTTATTTCATTTGTAATTTTCAAAAGTAGCTAATATGGGTGTGAAACGATCCACTGTTTTATATCAAACAGTCAAGCGAAGCAGGACTATTTAACAAGCTCTATCCACTTCAGAATGCATGTCCAATGGTCACATAATATTGCAGTGATATAATTAATTCTGCAGTGACCATATGAATATATTGCAGAATATATAATTAACTTGTGAATATATTGCAGTGATCACAAATTATGGATATATTGCAGAATATATAATTAATTTGTGAATTATATATTCACAAATTAGTTCTGCAATATAAAACAATGAATATATTGCCGTGACCATATGGATATATTATGCAGTGACCATATGTAATTTGCGTTTAAATCAGAGCATTTAAGCATGTTGCACTGTTTAAGGTGCAATGGGGCATTCATACAAAATACTCAGACTATAATTTACAACTTCCTTCATTGTAACTGAGAAATTCATTTATTATAATGTTTTACTGTGTAATGTTGATTTTCAGACGTTTGATTTTTTCAATGTTCATACAAAATGTTCTTTTTTAATGACTAGTCCAAGAAAAGAAAGAATATCATTCCATCTTATGCCTAACACGTATATGATGCATTGTGAAATAGTTGCGTATCATTCCATCTTATGTCTAATTTTAGTTTTTAATCCCAGCATAAGGCGAAGCAAACTACTTTATATTGACAATAACCAGTGTCATTAAATTTTAAATGAGCTTCATTTCTTGTTGGTTTCCATTTTATTTTGGTTTTCCAATGCTTTAGTTAATTTAATTTTATATATAGTTTTTTTTTCTTTGGGTTATTTTTGAAGATCAGGTTACAAATTTGGTTTCTGAATCTGATTAATTTAATAAAATGTTCTTTTTTTCTCACATGCTCCATTTTAGCATGATTATCTGAAAAATAAAGAAAAATATTTAGTCTAGAGCCAACTCTGTCTTTACTCTCTTTCCTAACGGTTATTAATTCATATAGGGTTATTTTTTTTCATGATTTACAGTATAGCATCTTTTTCCCGACTGTTATTTATTCTTAGAAGTGAAGTACGGTATTGTATCTTTTTCATAGGGGTTATCACTTGCATTCATGCATGACATAGTTTTCATAATTGGAACTGGCATCGGTCTGCGTGGAGATTAATTGAGCTCCATGCACTGATGGTCGATTGAACCTCAAAACCGAGGACCATCCCATGTTTTAAAACCCTAGCAACCATTTTACTTTTCCATTTCCATCTGTGATTTTACTATTCAACTTAGCTTATTTTATGTAGTTGAACTCAATTGATTTTCAAATTCTCTGCTCAGACTTTGTAGTTTTGGTTATTCCACTTAAAGCAACTTGAAATTTTGCAACCAAAACTACTTTAGACTGTTTAAAAGCAAATTATCTCTCAAGTTCAGGAACTACAAATAGTTCCTCCTTATTTTGGCTAGTGGTAAAATTGGAAGTACTTTTTCATAGATAAGTTGATCTAAAACAGCTTATAAGTATGGACAACTTATAATGTATATACTGTATACATAACAAATGGGTCTGATAGAGATTTAAAGTTCACAATAAGATATTAAGAAGCCAACAAGCCCAATGGTCATTTTTGGGAATTCCAGTTATGATTCTGTTTTGAGCCTTTATTTATGAAGTTGGGAAGATCCTTGTATTGGAAGCTAGCAGTTCTATGGCTTTGATTTCCTTTTATGGTCTGTATATCTCTTATTACAACAACTCTGTTGACATGAATAGAACTCCAAAAATGTATGAACTATGTTATATTAATCAGGATAAGGGAAGTAAACTTATTTGAGTCTATGTTCCCATTTTAGTATTATGTTTCCCTTTGAGCTCCTCTTTTGTGAAGAAAGTTAGTCTTTGTGTATGTGTATTACTATATGATAATGCATGGATATTTAGTTTCGAAGATGGTAGTAGTTTGGATTCTTAATGCTCAAATTAGCTTATAAAAGCGATGAATGGTTGGAACAATGTTGTTTAAGATTATGATTGCTTTATTCTTTGTAGCATACAAAATGAAGTATGCATCTATTGTGGCAAACCTAAAAGACTTATTATTATTATTATTATTTTTAAAAAAAAATCAAACTTGCATCTGTTGTAGTAGTAAAATAGATGCAAATGCATTGAAGAGTGAAACTACCATACACAACAATTTGCATCTGCATCTGCTGTAATAGTAAGACAGATGCAAATGCATTAGTATTTGCGTCTACCGTAGTAATAAGACAGACGCAGATATATCAAATTTGCGTCTACCGTAATAGTAAGACAGACGCAAATGCATTGGTATTTGCATCCAATGTACACTATAACAGACGCAAATATGTCAAATTTGCGTCTGTCCAACAACAGAAGCAAAAAATATTTTAATATTTGCGTCCATTGCATTTGCATATACATTGGAGCATATGCAAATAATGTGAAATATTGGATGCAAATACCCTGTTTTGTACTGGTGACAACTAAAATTGTACGGGATAGTAGTGGAAATTAGATTTTCAACAAATGACCAAGCAAAGGAACTTCCTTACTGAACCGATGGGTACGCTTCTAGAGGGATGCCCCGAGAACCAAATCGGGCTCTCTGCCAGCACGAGGTCGGGTTACCCCTTAACTGGGTAATTTAGATCATGCTTGAGTATATCACTTCCCGGTTGTTACCAACCTTTAAAGCGAGGCCTCGCAACATCAGCATCCATATAAAATAGAAGTTATCCACTTAGGTTAATACCTGGACTCCATACCATAGTACACCTTTTATCTAGAAGGAAATGACTACCCTTAACCTCGCTGCATCTTTCTTTTTTTAGCCATTTACCGAGTTGTAAGGCTTGCCGAGATTACGATACAAAAAGCTATGCTTATATAAGCCATGTTTTGATCATCCATAGCTCACCACATATCTTAAGTATGCCACATTATCCATTAACAACGCATCACTGATTTCCAATATATAACCTCTAAGCTCATACGTCTTAGAGAAGGGTGTTAAGCAAGAGAATAACTCTCCGCCACCAAACAGACATATATTAATAAAACATTGTTACGCAGTTAATCACAATGTCAGACACACAATCCATATATGTTCGTTCTGGGTCTAAACGAAACATCATCCAAAAATCTCCAAATACATTCAGAAATCATGCCACTTATAACCTCGTTTGGTTGTACGGACCAATCCGAGACATCAGCATTCAACCCAAATGATTCGGGAACTCCGAGGCTTCACTCGTCGGTTTCCAAGTTTTAAATTGCATAATAACGTCGTATTATTACTTGGAATAGTTTTCGGACATACATCTGATCCCAGACTTTCCAAATAATAGTGTACTTTAAAATCAGTAGCTATGGTCTATACAGATTTCCAATTCAAATCACCTTCCCAAACATTATCATATTACTTTCACTTAAGGTTGGATTCATTCCCTTAAACCCCGTTTCCATCTTAACCCTTTTCTTGAATATACAATATTCGTTTCCAACCTTATAATTCAAAAACAAAATCCATTTACTCATCGTTATCCCTTTCCATAATTTTTTGAAATCACCAAGTCTTAATTTGGATTTAAACCTCTGAAACGAACTGGAATTTTCGACCTTGAAAATCGACATGAAAATACTGTGTCGAACATTCAGGCCTCGAAAACACCGGAACGTTAATAGAAAGAAGTTAGAGGATGAGAAGTAGAAAGAAATATTAGAATAGAAGAAAGAAGAAGAACACATCAGAATCTCACAGCGGAACGAATAAAATATAATATCAAATCTCTTTATACAAAAGAAAACTGTATATACATACCAATCATCAGAGTACAATATATGTTTGTCACAGCAGAAATACACTTTATATAACTAACGATGAAGCCTCCTGCTTCCAGCTCCTGGGACTCCAAGCGAAACCTAACCTGAAAATATACTCGGTCTGACCCGAGCACATTTGAAGCAAAGCAAAATTCACTCGGATCAGTTTGGAATACATTCAGTGATAAAGTCACAGCATAACAACTTGTTTAACTTTGAAAATCCTTTTGAAATAAAAGGATAATAGTAAGACTAGCCCACACATAACCATGGACGGTTTTTACCTTACTATAACCAAAAACATTTTTGAAATCAATATCTTTTCTGGTATTATAATAATGTCTGTCAAACCACAAATAAATAATAATCTAGCAGAACGCTTGCATCCCACGCTCTACATATATAGTATACAATCAAAACCGTGGGCTCTTATTGGAGAATGGATTTCCTGGCAAGCTATGGGAGCACCTTTCGACAATGTACCTCCGGAGATGAATACATTGGGGTTCAACAAGAAGTCTTGCAACCCGGCTACACATGACCGGCCCCTCGTTTCGCTTGAGAGTTCCGAACATATCATCACCACGGTTGGGGGCCTGCCAACCGAACTGATAGCATATAAATAAAATAAAGGGAAAACCGAAGGCATTTGATTTCTCTAGATTAGGTAATGATATACCCTTTT
Organism: Allium sativum; assembly: GCA_030737875.1. NCBI lineage: Eukaryota > Viridiplantae > Streptophyta > Magnoliopsida > Asparagales > Amaryllidaceae > Allium > Allium sativum. Next base: position 1,015,907,316 of record CM060913.1, on the reverse strand, counting down.
AATGGGTGCGACCCACATAGCCATGTTGCCTACCCGATTTTGTGCAATTTCCTGGTTGATGAGGCATGAGGTCAGGTCACGTTTAGTACATCTCCATTCACTTTGAATGCCACATCGTCAGATCTGTCAAATCATTAATTGACGCCCACAAATATACTCTGGGTGTTAAGCAAGAGAATTTCTCCACCACCAAACTTTGGTGTATTTGTAAAAATCAACGTACATGAGTTTCAGGAAATACTCTGTCAGACATTCATCCAAACAAGTCATCCAGGAACAGGATGAACCGAAGGCACCTTCCTACCACATCCTATATATGAATCACCCCAAGGATCAGTAGCGAGTAGTCCTTGCAAATCCGTAGATTCCAACCACGACAGAACCATAGTTTATCTCGGGGAGCGAACCCGAGATCCAGCACTTCACCTACTGTTCTTCAGCTCCATACTTCATTCAAAAACCCAACGTGTCCCCCATGCACGCACAACTCCATGATATCCTGCCCAAACCGATGCCTCACCGTCGCCCAAACAACAACGCAAGTTCCTTTCCTTTACCTTGCTCACTCCGAATGCATTGGCCTCACCCACTTCGAGATCATCGAACGTCGATCCAATCAAATCACCGATACATCATCAGACGCCTCCATCTCGAGCGCCGCCACCACCGCAATACTCGACCCGAAAATCTCCTCGCCAAATGTCTCCGTTAAACGTCAAAACCCCTCGAAACGCGTCCATTTCCTGGTTCGATTGCAGCTACTCCGATAATCGATATCTGATCAGGGCCGTTGATTATGTAACCCTCTCATAGTCAAAGCTTTTTGCTGTTGAAAGATTTTAGTGGAGATGAGCGGTTTGGAGGAAAGTTGATGGAAGTGGGATGGGTTGCAGATCGTTCATTTGCTTAGTGATTTATATGATTTTCGAAAACAAGGGAAACTGAAGTTGTATTTAAAAAAAGGAGATGCTACTTTCAGGCAACAGTGAACATTTTGTGAAAAGGACGGACAGGGTTGATTTTATTTAATTGGCCAGCTAATTCCTTGCTGGTGAAGGGTTCGAAAGTGCAGAAAAGCGTACACGTGGTCGGTTCTGAATGAATGAAGACATATTATATAATATATATATATATATATATATATATATATTAGGTAACCTGGATATATAAATTGTGTCGAGATTTCGAAACAAGGACAGTGTTCTTATCCTTACTGACTATTGAGATTAGGTAACCTGGATGGAGATTTTGCTGATGCGATATATATATATAATCCCGAATGGAAACAACTTTGCTGCATTGTTTGCCCACGAGAACAGTGATGTGGCAAGATTTCCTTCAGTCCGCGGATTTGCTTTGGTTTCAAGGACAAGCGCATGAATTTTTTTGTTTCTTTTAGAAGCTGACATGGTGAGATTTTGGTGGAAGTTTGTCTTACTTTTGGTTTACGCATCTGCAAAAGCATGTGCCAAAGGCTTACAAAAAGATTACGAAATATTTGATCAAGATTTGTGCGTGGATATGCCGAGATTTTGTTTTAAGGTATGCTGAAGATAACATGGATTTTCTTCCGATTTTGAAGTCATTTGTCAAGGATATCATACCGCATTGTACAGACCGTGCAAGATTTTGTGGGATTTGTTTAGATGTTGAAAGATTTTATAGTGAACAGAGTAATAGGCACCGATTTGCTCAGGTTTTGGTAAGGATTTGTATTACATCCTTGTGAAAATTTTGTGCACGAGGTACTAATAATAATTCCCGGTTCCGTGTTCCAAATAAAACACCGCACTGACTTTTTCAGCTTAACCATTATATTGATTACGTTGGAACTGGCTTCAAGGTTTAACTCGACCGCAGGGACAAGATATAAAATTATAATCTATTCTTTTTATAGTTACATTATTTCAACTGTTAATTTATATGCGTGTACACCGCGCATGGTCACTAAATAACTTCAAATAAATATTTAAATTAATAAAATAATTTAAATACTATAGAAAATACGAGACGTTACATTCCTTCCCCCTTAAAAGAATTTCGTCCCCGAAATTACTAAGGCGGAAAGAATGCTACAACCCATTATTTTTACAAATAAAACTTCAGTTTCATTTCCAAAACTAATATGATTGGTTTTAAAACCAATTTATTTCCAATAATAATTTTTCGTAACACCTTAAATTTTGACAGCGTCTCCCCTGTATGGAGGACTTTTGCAATATCGCAAGCTCAACAAATATGACTCATTCAGTCGAAAAAATTCAAAATCCAATCACAAAACCCCAAATAAAAACCGAAAGTTTATATTTTGCGTAGGCGTACCTTTTTGCTAGCGTTAATAAGCGATTAGCAATATATTATTCTTGAGTCTGCTCAATCATAATGCATCTCTAATCAAACTGGATCAAATTAGCTCTAGAATTCAACCAATATTTGGTCTTGTGCCTGTTCTTATCTCAAACGAGCTTCATCAATTTCATAATCATCAAACTAGATTCAAACATATGTTCCAAAAAAATTCTCATACAACTCAATCATTTCTATATGTGATCCAATTCTCATGGATTTTATTTATAATCATTTCTTAACAATCCATACAAATTCAAAAGATCTGGTCAGTTCTCAATCAAGTTTTTAAATCTATACCCATGCAACCAATTATCCAATCCAAACATTTTACATACTTGTTCACTTCATATGAATTTTCTTCATACTCATTTCCTTTCAAAAGATCTGGTCAGTTCTCAATCAAGTTTTTAAATCTATACCCATGCAACCAATTATCCAATCCAAACATTTTACATACTTGTTCACTTCATATGAATTTTCTTCATACTCATTTCCTTTCAATCCCTTTAAATAAATCAATCAACTCCTTATATCCTACTCAAATTCATTTTCTTGAATTCATCGAATTCCATTCAAATTTATTAACTTAGATTCATTGTAATGGATTCAATTCATTTATTTAAAATTTGCTTTCAAATCAAATTTATCCTATAATCATGCAACCAATTCCAACCACCAGAAAATTCACCTGGTTTTTCAAACACTCCAATTGGATTATTTGCATGTATTTCAATTTTCCAAACCCAAGTCAAATTTTAACGCTCGATCCAAATTCCTTTACTTACCTGATTCATTTATCTCAACATGAGTTAAATTAAATATTAAACTTTAATTCATACATTTCATATTGGGAATTCAAATTTCACTCAGATTTGCTTCATTCAAGCTTAAATTTAGACTCATGTAATCAATTTCAGCCATTTCACTTGGATTTTCTAATTTCTATTGACTTTTGCCCAATTTTATTTCAATATTCAAATTCCAATGTATAAAATTTAATTTAACTTAACATAAGTTAAATTCATATTTGGAATCCCCTCTTAGTTAAATCTGTTCAATTCCACAATCATATCCATTCAAATCAACCAATCATGCCAATACGAGCTTTAACAACTAATCAATAATTTGAAAGAAATATTTTTTTCCTTTTTCTATACAAAAATATATTTTTGGTAAAATTATTTCATTTACCCTCTTTATAAATTAAAAATAATTTTATATTCATATTACAATTACGCGCACTCATATATATATTCTGAACTCAATCTAAGTTATTACTAACCCCATCTCTATTGAGTTACGCCACAGAGCCAAGGTTAATCCTAAACCATTGCTCTGATACCAACTGCAATGAACTGGAATTTTCGACCTCGAAAATCGACATGAAAACACCGTGAACATTCAAGCCTCGAAAACACCAGAACATTAATAGAAAGAAGTTAGAGGATGAGAAGTAGAAAGAAAGAAATATTAGAATAGAAGAAAGAAGAAGAACAAATCAAAATCTCACAATGGAACGAATAAAATATAATATCAAATCTCTTTATACAAAAGGAAACTGTATATACATACCAATCATCAGAGCACAACATATGCCTGTCGCAGCGGAAATACACTTTACATAACTAACGAGGAAGCCTCCTGCTTCTAGCTCTTGGGACTCCAAGCGAAACGTAACCTGGAAATATACTCGGTCTGACCCGAGCACATTTGAAGCAAAGCAGAATTCACCCGGATCAGTCTGGAATACTTTCAGTGATAAACTCACAGCACAACAACTTGTTTAACTCTGAAAATCCTTTTGAAATAAAAGGATAATAGTAAGACCAACCCACACAAAAACACGGATGGTTTTTACCTTACTATAACCCAAAACATTTTTGAAATCAATATCTTTTCTGATATTATAATAATGTTTGTCAAACCACAAATAAATAATAATCTAGCAGAACACTTGCTTCTCACGCTCTACATATATAGTATACAATCAAAACCATGGGCTCTTATTGGAGAATGGATTTCCTTGCAAGGTATGGGGCCACCTTCCGACAATGTACCTCCGGAGATGAATACATGGGGTTCAACAAGAACGTCTTGTAACCCAGCTACACATGCCCGACCCCTCATTTTGCTTGAGAGTACCGAATGTATCATCACCACGGTTAAGGCCGGCCAACCGAACCGATAACATATAAATAAAATAAAGGGACAACCGAAGGCTTTTAATTTCTCCAGATCAGGTAATGATATACCCTTTTAATGGGTGCGACCCACATAGCCATGCTGCCTACCCGATTTTGTGCCATTTCCCAGTTGATGAGGCTTGAGGTCACGTTTAGTACATCTCCATTCACTTTGAATGCCACATCGTCATATCCATCATATCATTAATTGACGCCTACAAATACACTCTAGGTGTTAAGCAGGAGAATTTCTCCGCCACCAAACTTGGTGTATTTGTAAAAATTAACGTACATGAGTTTCAGGAAATACTCTGTCAAACATTCGTCCATACAAGTCATCCAGGAATAGGATGAACCGAAGGCACCCTCCTACCGCATCCTATATAGGAATCACCCCAAGGATCAGTAGCGAGTAGTCCTTGCAAATCCGTAGATTCCAACCATGACAGAACCACAGTTTATCTCGGGGAGCGAACCCGATATTACAAGTAGTTCTTCCGTTTTATGAAGATCTACGGTCTTTAATTGCTCCATCTTCATTTGCTGCACGCTAGTCTCATACGCTACGTTGATTCGAGGTGGTTTTGGGTCTAGTTCCCATCCCGGTCTCTTTGAAACAACACGTCAAAAGGTTCGATAATATATTCTATTAATAGTCGGGTTTTTAACTATCAATATCAAATAGTACATTGAGTATATTGGCAGTTAGACCCTTATTATTTAAAATAATTCATTAAACCCCTTTATCGAATCATTTAAAATCATTTCATTGATTAATAATTCGATTACATTTATTTATCTCGACAAAACTCTTTACCTTCATTATTTGGAATTAACAACTATATTCACCAAACTCCGCTTCACTAATATCACTTATTTATATAAAATCCTTTTTGTTTCCTTTTTCTTGGAAATGTTACATCATATTTCAAAAGCTCCTTTAGTCTTCCTTTACTTTGAAAATAACGATATATTATATATATATATATATATATATTCTATTCAATATTCAATTATCATTTCTTATACGACCAAACAATGCCGAAGGACATATTATATCATTATATAAACCAGATGTTAGATTTGAAGATTTCCATTTAGTACGGTTAGTGTGTATATATATATATATTATCAGATCTCAATTATTTATTTTTACCCCTAACTCGGTATAGCTTATTTGCATCTCTTTAGAAAAATATCGTTATTACATAACATTTAGACCAAGTGGATTTCATACCAAACCATTTCCAATTTCTAGGGAATAGTGATGTATATATATATATATATATATAAAAATCACGCTTAAGCTTGGTCAACAACGTTACTATATCGTTATAGTTCCAAAAACTTGCAATATGCTGCAATGTTCCTCTTTATAACTAATCTCGACATCTCTTTCCATTACAAACTCATATCGTCCCTCGATAATAGTGAAGTCCTTCAAGTTGGGGTATTTTATTTAACTCTCAGACCTTAATCGACAATGTTCTTATCTTTGAACATATATAAGTCTGTAACTCTAACTTCTTTATTATTTATAATACCCATCTAACCATATTTCTTGCTTTATTTGAAATATGGTTTTATGACACCATACCTTTACTTTGAAAGCTCGTTTATTTATAATTATTTACATTAAACATTGACTCTTTGCTTCATCTTCCTTATAAAATTCCATTTACAACTTCTTTACCAAAATCCTTTAACGCTCTTTGTCTTTTGACATTTTTCTTTTTATTCAAATTATTATTTAAGTGAACATCTCATTACAAATCCAATTAGTATTTAAGCTCGTTTGTTCTTCTGCACCACGTCCTTGTAAAACAAACACGCAACTCCCTCCCTTTCGCTACTTCACGCATGAACTTCCCACACAATATCCACCAGTTCGCTCCCATCCATACACAGACTTCGCTCATCCTTCTGCTACACAAATACAAACCGAACCCCTCCCGCTTTGTTTATAATGCCCCATGTAAAAAAAATAGCTCCAGCACTTCACCTACTGTTCTTCAGCTCCATACTTCATTCAAAAACCTAACGTGTCCCCCATGCACGCACAACTCCATGATATCCTGCCCAAACCGATGCCTCACCATCACCCAAACAACAGCCCAAGTTCCGCTACTTTACCCTGCTCACTCCAAATGCATTGGCCTCACCCCCTTCGAGATCATCGAACGTCGATCCAATCAAATCACCGAAACATCATCAGGCGCCTCTATCTCGAGTGCCACCACCACCGTAATACTAAACCCGAAAACCTCCTCGCCAAATGTCTCTGTTAAACGTCAAAACCCCTTGAAACGGATCCACTTCCTAGTTCGATTCTAGCTACTCCGATAATCGATATCCGATCAGGGCCGTTGATTATGTAACCCTCTCATAGTCAAAGCTTTTTGCTATTGAAAGATTTTAGTGGAGATGAACGGTTTAGAGGAAAGTTGATGGAAGTGGGATGGGTTGCAGGCCGTACATTTGCTTAGTGATTTATATGATTTTCAAAAACAAGGGAAATGAAAGTTGTATTTAAAATAGGAGATGCTGCTTTCAGGCAACAGTGAACATGTTGTGAAAAGGACGGACAGGGTTGATTTTATTTAATTGGCTAGCTAGTTCCTTGCTGGTGAAGGGTTTGAAAGTGCAGAAGAGCGTATACGTGGTCGGTTCTGAATCAATGAAGACATATTATATAATTATATATATATATATATATATAATGTCGAGATTTCGAAACAAGGATAGCGTTCTTATCTTTGCTGACTATTGAGATTAGGTAACCTAGACGGAGATTTTGCGGATGCGATATATATAATCCCGAATGGAAACAACTTTGCCGCATTGTTTGCCCATAAGAACAGTGATGTGGCAAGATTTCCTTAAATCCGAGGATTCGCTTTGGTTTCAAGGACAAGCACATGAATTTTTTTGTTTCTTTTTGAAGCTGACATGGTGAGATTTTGGTGGAAGTTTGTCTTACTTTTGGTTTACGCATCTGCAAAAGTATGTGCCAAAGGCTTACAAAAAGATTATGAAATATTTGATCAAGATTTGTGCGTAGATATGCTAAGATTTTGTTTTAAGATATGCTGAAGATAAAATGGATTTTCTTCCCATTTTAAAGTCATTTGTCAAGCATATCATACCGATTTGTACAGACCGTACATGATTTTGTGGGATTGGTTTAAATGTTGAAAGATTTTATAGTGAACAGAGTAATAGGCACCGATTTGCTCAGGTTTTGGTAAGGATTTGTGCTACATCCTTGTGAAGATTTTGTGCATGAGGTACTAATAATAATTCCCAGTTTCGTGTTCCAAATAAAACACCGCACTAACGTTTTTAGCTTAACCGTTATATTGATTACGTTGGAATTGGCTTCAAGGTTTAACTGGACCGCAAGGACAAGGTATAAAATTATAATCTATTTTTTTATGGTTAAATTATTTCAACTATTAATTTATATGCGTGTACACTGCGCACGGCCACTAAATAACTTTAAATAAATATTTAAATTAATAAAATAATTTAAACATCTGACTACGGAAAGTACGGGATGTTACAATCTCCATTCATGATAATTCAAATGATTGATATTTCAATTATAAGTTCAAAAAGAATTTAATCGACTTATATTTGATATCGATTCACAAACACGGACAAACACCATCCGAATTTGGATATGAATATGGTTTAACATTTCTGATAGTATTCGTCCAATCTTGGGATTCCATATCAAATATCCGATGACCAATTCTATCCCAACTCGCTCCCTTTTTAATTTAAACTTTCCATATAATACATACCATACATATTTAAATTTTGTTTTTAACAACCCTTTTTTTATAATCTAAACAAGGGTTCATGATTTATAATCTTCAAAATCCAATCAATTTTAAAGAAATAGTTCAATAACGTTAAAAAGGTGTTGCGAAATGCTTTACTTAACCAAATGGATTCAAAATCATTCAAATTCACATATTCTAACTCGAATCACTTTTAAATAATAAAATATGATCTATCACATTTTTCTGGATTTTTAAATAATTTTTATAAGCCCATTTTATTTGATTTCTCCTTTTGGTCGTCGAACTACGTGTATAGCGACTTTTTCAAAATTTATTTTAACTATAACTTGAATACCATACGATGAAATAAGAAAATTTCTGTTCTATTCAAAAAATATTATTAATAGAAACCTGACGTTTTTCGTTTCACGTCAATTCAATTAAAAACGTTCAAGTTATAACCATTTGAAATTTACGATCGACATTATCGAACTGTCGTTACGCGACGCGTTCGATTTGCGCTATATAACATTTAAATATAATTCACCCAATTCTTTTCTTTTCCAAAATAAATTACATTTCCATACTTAGATCCAAAATCATATTTCAAATCCTGTTTTCTCGAAATGATATCTTTATATCCCAACTTTAGTTCAAGACCGTTTAAATTCCAAATTTCCATTTTAATCATTTTAAAATTCCAATTTCTCATTTCAATTCAAAATGAATAAAAAATAATATTTAATTTAAAACTCATTTAATTATTTTCCCAAAACCTTTATGAAATCGATTATTCGCATACAATGCATTATTCCAACATTAAATTGAATGACTATTTCTCAAAACTTGTCAATCATTAAAAAATAAGTATACAAAAATCATTATTTAAAATTCCACACTTTAATTCAAATTAAATTGAAACAATAATATTCTTATTCAAAATTCGGTTAACTATTAACCGTTAAAGTTGTATGCACAAAATTAATGTTGAATATCATTTCCCGATCCCAATTCACTATTCAAATAATCCATAAGTGATCGGGATTATTTCACAAACCATCTCAACTCATATCGATAACGTTTGCTCAATTTGATTCCTAAACAGTTTTAAAATTAAATTTAATACTGAATTTACAACCCTTATTTTAATAAATAAATCTTCTTTTATATGGAAGGAGAGTTTAAATTGACTACCCGTATAATTACACAGCTACGGTGTGTGTGTGATTTCATATAATGAGAATTAACCAAATAATTTAACCAAATTGACAAGCACAAATTCATCCATCACAACCGCAACAATTAAAATGATCAACTAACTGTGTGCAGAGCGTTACAGTCAACAACGCTCAATGTTTAGGGTGTATGAACATCCATCGAACAGCCAATAACAATCATTCATCATAATTCATGATCATTAACCAATTATTAAACTAACGACTAATTTAAAATAAATCTAAATTTGAAATCTCACCTTCATTGCTTTCCAATTTAACCGTAAAAATGGTAAGAACTGTTAATCCAATCCCGGATGATCACGTATAAACCTTCACGAACGTTGTTACCATCATGCCTACACTCCCTTTCCGCAAACTTGCACGTACATCGTCTAACCTTCACGAGGACCCCAAACTTGCTTCACCGCCAGACTTTGATTGGGTATATATATAAAAATTTTATAATAAAGGGCAGACTGGTCTGTATAATGGAAAAGGAGAGGGACTGTTTAGAAGAGGGAACATCGACTATTGGGTGGTGCTGACGCAACGCAAGCTGCTGTCGTTAGTGGACTGATGGACGTGGAGTGTTGGAGCCGACGTGAGGCAGGGTGGCTCGAGTAGTGGAGGAAAGAGGAATTAATGCACGTAAGTAGCAAAATGGAATAGGAAAGGCTGTAAATGTGGCTTCAGGTAGGTGGAAGAATTTCTTTGAAAAGGGTGGCGGGTCTGCGGAGGCTGGTGTTGCGGCCTACGTCAGGTAGGGTAGAGGTGGTGGTGCCAGGCAATGACGAAGCTGTCTGAGTTGCGGCAAAAGGGGTTGAAGTGACGGTCCGGTGGTGGATATTTGGGTATGCTGATGTAGGGGCTGCGAACTGATGAGAAGAGGGAAGTGAGGAGAAGAGAGAGGATGGGGAACTGGTGGCGGATAATGGAGGTTGTGGTTGAGGTGGTGGTGGTATGCAGAAGTAGGTGGCGGAGTTGGAGAAGAGGAGCGGTGCGGAACTGTTGCGGAGCAAATTATTGGGAAGAAGAAAAGAAACACGGTGGAGCTGATGAGAGATTATAGTGCGAAGGAATAAATTGGTGCGTGCACTCTTATATAGAGGTTTTTAAGGGTATACCTGTACATTTAACAAGGAACACACGCCTATATGAAATTGTCTTCTACATGCCTTATTACACATGTGAGGACACATGTTTTTATTTAAAATCTCCTTTGCATGTATGACAAAAATAGTGTTTTTATTTAATTATAAAATTCTAATTTATGGTAACACTTTTGTAACAAATGTAGTTGAAACCAATTATTTACATTTATATATGTAACATCATAATAAAATGACACTACACTTCATATTAAAAATGAATCCTTATAAAATGTACAAAATCATATAAAACATTATATGTTTATTACAAAAATGTATAATAATGTTTATAAAAATCACTACATCGTGAAATATAGATTTTAATATTCAAGAGATACTTGTTAAATCCTATGTATTATATAAATAACATTTTTATACTAAAATCTTTATAGATTATCAAAATAAGATAATAGTATCATTATAAATTCTTATAAATTAAAATATCCTTGAAATAAGTCTTTATAAATTTTGTTCAAACAAATAAAAAGAATTATTAAATCAATATTTATATTTAAACCTTATTAAATTTAATACATATACAGAAAACTAACAAAATTAATTTTAAACTCGATTAAAAATTCAGGGATATCAAATTCATCCCCCCTTAAGAATTTTCGTCCCCGAAAAGGATAACAGTTGGTTTTAGATTAAACTCATCTGCATAGATTTGGAATAGATTTCAATAATATTTAGAATAAATAGATCTAATTTATCTCATAAAAATGGAACACACATATTTTAGTTACCCAAAAATGTCATGTCATAATGATAATCCTAGTCAGCATACAAAAATGTACCTATCCCTACCTGAGTACGCCCTACGTACTTGAGGTAGTCCAAAAATGTACCGTCACCACAAAATATACCTATCATGTACTAGTCCCTCAAAACTGTCCTAGCCCAAAAATCCTAGTGCATCTAAGCACTTAAGATAATATATGTACATTATATACAAGATCTAAACTCATCCCATACTAATCATCTGATGCATCTGATCCATCGTCGGATGGACCAGACAAACTAATCTCCTCTAGCTCCTCATCAATAAACTCCTCCTTGTCATCATCCAAAAAACCATCATCATCAACAATCTCCCCATCGTCGCCATGTCGTATGATGAATCCATCCTCAATACTATGAATCCATTATGCTCGTTGCCCATAAATCCGTCCTCATCAACCTCGTCAAAGGGCTGCTCTATCTCCTCTAAAACCTCATCAATCATAAATCCATCCTCATCAACCTCATCCAAAGGCTGCTCTATATCCTCCATCTCCTCATCAAACTCATCATCTCCCATTAGTGGAAGTGGGTCATCCTCGAATATAGGCTGCTAAATCTCATCATCAGCATCTGCTACTACATCATTGTCTGCTACAACATCATCATCATGCAAGGGTTGCTCCACCTCCCCCATAACATTGTTAAATCCCTCAGCTCCCGATTCTGGAAGCGGGTCATCCTCAGCTATAACTGCTCGCTGCCCTAGCTCATGTAACAACACATCAAACTGCTCTATTAATGCGGGGTATATCATCCAACCAATGACCTCTGGTGTGGCCTGCGCTAGTGCGGCGTATCCCAATATCTACCGATCCCTCTTGTCAAGGATCAACTTCCATATAGCCTCTATTGCATGCTCATCCAAATCGGGGGGAATCTCAATCCCGAAATGGGCCGCTGCCTCAATCCCTATCATTTGATTAAGAATCGTTGGTCCTAGTACATACTCGTACATAATCTTGTGATCATCCTGCTATGTGGAATCTGAGGATATCTCGATGATCTCATACACACTAGAGTCACTAGAGATGTCTATAATGGAGTCCACTAAGCTAGACCTAGAGCTACTGCTGGGCTGAAACTAAGAGAGGTATTGTCTAGTGCTAAGAGGTCTGTCACCCTAAAAGTAAAAATTTAAAGCTTAGAAATCATCCAAATTTATTATTAAATTGAAAACATAATATGCATCATTTGTTTACCTTAACCAAAATGGTTTAAATTAAGGGTTTATACCCAAATTTCTATTTTCAAAAGTATCCAAAATTTGTTAAGGGATTTTCAAATCAAAAATCATATGAAATGGTTGAGGGCCTTAATCGGGTCATGCTTATTCCTGCTAAACCAGAAATTATTCTTAAAAAAAATGCTTAATGAATTTTATTTAAGGTTTAATGCAAATCCAACATCTCCTTAATTACCTTTTTAAGGTATTTTATACCTAAGTTATCTACCCAAATTCATTCATACCAAACAAATATAATATTTAAATTTTAAGTTCACAAACTCCAATATAATTTATTGATTTCATAAGAAAAAAATGTAATATTATGGAATATCATTCTAGGGTACTTCTAAACCTATCTATAATGAGATATTGTAACTCTGATGAGTCATATCTTTTGTTCAAATATCTCGTATCCCATAGCTTTGTTTAAACCAAAGCTCTGATACCAATTTTGTAACGACCCAGCTTTCTGAATGGTTCTCGTCGGTATTTAAACCAACTTAAACCGTTCACAAAGATGGATTGTTACGGATACTTACATATATGCACAAAAATATTACAAAACTTTTTCATTCATTTCATCGATTACATCAGAGATTATAAGGAATATCAGAGTACCATATGCTCAGCGGAATTTACTCTCCAGCAGAATAAGAAACATCCAAATCATAACTCTAGCTTCCAATCTCTATATAGCTCTAAAATCTAAATCTGCAAACTAAACTTCTGACTGCCCGTGCAAAAATATGGGCACTGAGAGTTTAGGTTTGGGAAACAATATACTCTACAGTTCTTATTTGAGCTTCATTTTAAAGTTAGGAAATTCAACGGACTACGCCGCTATCGCAGAACGGGTTTACTCTGTGTGAATACCCATTCATCATAATTCGTAATGACTTTTGAAAATGAAACTACCATAAGGTCCCGTGGCATACACATAATGAAAATGCACACATGGGCGATGTTTCTCCTTATGATAGTCAAAAATGCTTGATACGTGAAAATCCTCTTTTACTATTGATAGTTCACAGTACGAAAACAATTTCGCAAATAAATGTATTAATCATAGCCAACATAATGCCCTATCCCATTATACTGACGTAATCCTACTGGTAGCAGGCTTTACAACTAAAATTGTACGGGATAGTAGTGGAAATTGGATTTCCAACAAATGACCAGGCAAAGTAACTTCCTTACCGAACCGATGGGTATGCCTCTAGAGGGACGCCCCGAGAACCAAATCGGGCTCTCTGCCAGCACGAAGCCGGGTTACCCCTTAACTGGGTAACTTAGAGCAGGCTTGAGTATATCGCTTCCCGGTCGTTACCAACCTTTAAACCGAGGCCTGTCAACATCAAAATCCATATAAAATAGAAATTATCCACATAGGTTAATACCTGGGCTCCATAACATAGTACACCTTTTAACTAGAAGGAAATGACTACCCTTAACCTCGCTGCATCTTTCCTATTTTAGCATTTACTGGGTTGTGAGGCTTGCCGAGGTTATGATACAAAAATATACGCTTATATAAGTCATGCTTTGATCATCCATAGCTCACCACATATTTTAAGTATGCTACATTATCCATTAACAACGCATCACTGATTTCCAATATATAACCTCTAAGCTCATACGTCTTAGAGAAGGGTGTTAAGCAAGAGAATAACTCTCCGCCACCAAACAGATATATATTGATAAAACATTGTTACGTAGTTAACCACAATGTCAGACACACAATCTATATATGTTCGTTATGGGTCTGAACGAAACATCATCCAAAAATCTTCAAATACATTTAGATATCATGCCACTTATAACCTCATTTGGTTATACGGACCAATCCGAGACATCAGCATTCAACCCAAATGATTTGGGAACTCTTAGGCTTCACTCATCGGTTTCCAAGTTTTAAATTGCTTAATAACGTCGTATTATTACTTGGAATGGTTTTCGGACATACATCCGATCGCGGACTTTCCAAATAATAGCATACTTTAAAATCAGTAGCTATGGTCTATACAGAATTCCAATTCAAATCTCCTTTCCAAACGTTATCATATTGTTTTCACTTAAGGTTGGATTAATTCCCTTAAACCCCGTTTCCATCTTAACCCTTTTCTTGAATATGCAATATTCGTTTCCAACCTTATATTTCAAAAACAAAATCCATTTACTCATTTTTATCCCTTTCCATAAGTTTTCTATAATAACCCTGATTTTCAAAACCAATTTAAAATTCTTATTTTAAAAACTTTAATGAATTTTGAATATTTAAAATGATTTATTTTAAAAAATTACGACTAAAGATTTATTTAAATCAAAGTTAGAACAAATAAATTTATTTTATTATAAAACGAGCCTGAAATGGCGCAATAGTTTGAAAATTCGATTTCAAATTTCAATTGAATGTACAAGATTCAAAATAAACCAGATTTTAGTAAAACCAAAAACATTTGAATCTATTTAATAATTTCTTTCTAGCTAATGTGAAAAATCTAGATTTGATAATATAAATTAAAACTTATGCCCAGTTTAAAATTTAGAATAGTCGCTATGGAATATATATATATATATATATATATTTCATATAGTATATAGCCCTTAAAAATAGCCATTTTGCGAACGACCTGTGTTTTCGATGAAACCACTTTTGTTGGATTCGGAATGTCAAGTTATTGCAAGATTCCAATTTTCATAGTTTTTGAAATCAATATGTGAGCGTGGTGAATTTAAACGCGTTTGGTACTTTCAGTTTGAATTTAATCGACTGGAAAATGTCATTTTTCAAACGGTCTTCAAATTCAACGAAATTTGTTTTGTTAGGACCGTATCATCAAAACATGGCTATATTTATTTTTCTAGAATTTTTGGAGTTAATATGTTGCCCCGATAAATTAAAATGTAAATTGAAATCAATTTTGAACGTTATATTAATTTATATTTTAAATTTGGCGAAAACTGATCGAAATAGTTGAATTGACTTACGAGACATATCCCACTGTGTTCGGAATGAGGCTATTTAGCTAGGGATGACAGTCCTTGGGTTTGATTTGGAGTTAGAATGCAAAATATTTCTTTTTGGAATTAAAGATAATTAAAATATATTATTATATATACCCTTAGACCTAGTCAAACCTTAGTTATTTCTTTGTGCGGTCAAAAGCTACTGAGCCGCCCTTCACCATAATCAATGAACGAGAGCTCAAATTTTTCTTCCATTTTGTCCTGAAATCGCCTCATTATTTCAAGAATCTAACAACTGAAAATCTCTAGAGCTCAACGAGATCTATACGACCAACAGTTAAGATCATCAATTTTGAAGTGGATCCAATGATTTCTGCTCATAATGGCGCGACGTTCGTGGTTGTTCTCAGTCCACTTGTAACGTCCCGGTTTTTGATCAACTTTATAATCTATAGATTTAGATTATATCTAGCAATTAAATTCGATTAAATAATATTGGATCTAAAAATTATAGAGAATTCCAAATTAGCATTTGTATAAAATCATAAAACATATGTATATATAGATATACGTATTGTAATGTTCCTTAACATATATATGTGTATGTAAAACTTTTTACAATATTTGAATTTTTACTTTGTTTTAAGTTGTTTTAAAAATTTTACAAGTAAAAATGTTAATGAGATTACTTCATGTAAATAAATGGAAAAGGATTATGCATTCATGAGCCTAGCTAAAAATATGTTGCAAATACTAGTCAGACTAGCCTGCATATGCACATGGAAATGTATAGATGTGAAAGCACAACATGATTGGCCTTAACACCATTCTCTTTCAATCAAAAAACAGTGTTGTAGATAGCCTAGATTACTTGCATATGAAGTATGCAATTTTCTTTAGAACCATTTGCACAGAATAGCCTGCATACCCTATTGGGAAATATAAATGTGAATAGCCTTTACATCACACTTCCTTTCATTTCAAAGACAATACAGCAGCTACTTATTTTCCATCCTACACTATAGCTCCTCTACCAACCAATCAGCACATGAATGAGTACATTTGTGTATTTCAATATGCACATGGTTCTGCATACATAACAAGCTGGAAGCATTAGATGTGAATTGCCTACATAGGACCTCACTTCAATCAAAGCAAGCAACATCTATGCTCCTCAAATCAACCCATGTTCCTACCTTGTTATAGCTTATAAGCTACACATATTTTATCAATTGTTTTCAGCTATAAATACACATAAGTTTCACCACATTTTCATATTAAAACCTGGGTTGAAGTCGGATGAAAATGGCAGAGAGATTGGAGTAAAATTAGAAAATAAGCAAGGCACTTGAAACAGAAAACAGTGTGCAAACTCCTCCCTTTTACTCTATTTTAAAAGTACTTATGTTTGTATGTTGTAGATAAAAATATATGTAGGCATTATGTTTTATGAATGCCTTAATCTAGCTAATAAGTTCTTCATGTAAAAACAGGAGGAATGAAAAGAAAACATGGAAACTAAAATACGAAACAACGAGCAAAATACAAAGCAAACTAAGAATGTGAGTGAAATGTGAGTGAAACATTACTAACCTGATTTGATTCAAATTATACATGTGTTTATACATGTCAAAGATATATTGTATCACTTCTGAATCCAAGAATTAGCTCGTATGCTCGATCAAAACACTGATTTACGCTTTTGAATCATAACTGTATGTTGAAACTGGTAATAGCTTAAAAACAGAGAAAGATGGTGAGTATAACTCCCCTTCCTTCCATGTAAAATTGTTCTGTTTAGACATACATAAATATAGGCATATTTGTGTATAAGTGTATTGAAGTGAGCTAATTACACCTTCATGTGTAAACCTGGAAAGACAAAGACAAGTAAACTAAAATTTAAACTAGTGAACAAAGTTCAAAACGACAGTAGTGTATTTTGGGTGAGTAAACACTGATTTGTTTTAAATTCAATACTACTAATAAGGCCCATATGTGTGTTTGTTTAATAGGCTTAAATCATGATTGATGATGTCTGGATTTGATGATTCAGTATGTTAGTATACTAAGAATACACTTAGTAGTGAACATTTATGAGTAAAACATCACTCATGTTTCCTTTTATAGTATACCCTGTTGCGACAATCTATACATAGATATTGTATCACCACTAAATCCATGATCTGGTCTGTATGCTCCATTAAATCACCAATTAACACTGTCTGAATCATGACGGAATAAAACTAAAACAGAAGACCTGGATGCGTGAGAAAAACTTCCCTTATATTTCTATTTGAATTTACACTTGTCGGAAAAATCATAGGAAATGACACTACCCTATTTTTGCAAAATGATAATACATTTGATCTTGGCTTAATATAAGAGCTGATGCTATACTGGTCAAGGCAAATAAGCCAATTAATTGTTATATAAAATATTCATAACATTACACTGATTTTCGTATAAATCAGACGAGATTTAATTCTATGTTTTTTTTTTCTGGTCTCAATGGGGTGGAATCAATACGGTGTACTATTTGCTCGAGTATACCATTATTATGATTATTTTGGGATTTTTATTTGACATGACGTATCACCATATTACAATAATATGGTGCAGTAAGGTGGATTCAGCTAGTCAATTACCTAAGATTTGAAATAAGCTAAAATTTATGGACCATGAAGGTGTCAAACCAATTGCGAACGATTGTACGAGCTGCTTAGGACAGGTCGGAAGGCGACCATGACAAATTCAAACCAAGGACAACTGGCCCTATCTAGTATGTCGGTTATCACGCTGTCCGACTTGTGCAACTGGCCACTGTAATAATGATCAGTGGTTTTGGCGAAACGTAAGATGATACTCACTAGGTTTGGCAAAATAAAAGAAATAACAAACAATAGATAAACAAAGAAAGAAAAAAAGAATGAACGGAAGAGAAGACTCAACAGTAGGATAGACGACGAATAAAGAAAATGTTAGAAGTGGCTGATGGAAGAGCATTGTTTAACTCCAGCGGTTAATGAGTAATGTACGGCGATGGTGTTGATGCCATGGCAGCCATGAAAGGGGTTGTACATGTGCACTATGCACGCTACTATGCACAGTAACTGTGTGAAAAACAGAATAGAAGGAGAAGGAAAAGATAAGGGAAAGAACTGGGCTGAATGCATCATGATGAAGGGGTGTATTGATACATCGTGTGGCAGTGTTATTTGGGGCTTGTTGCGTGAAAACTTACTTAGTTTGGGCTCCTCCGAGAAGGAAAAAAAAGAAAGGAAAGGTGCACCATGCACAGAACTAAAGGAGGAAGCAAAGGTTAAATAAAAGAATAGAAAAGGAAGTATGGGGACTCAGCTGCTAACCAAAGAACAGAGTTGGTCATCGGCGCAGCATGGTGAAATATGCACAAGCAACAGGTTGAGTGAACAACAAACGTGCAGATGCACAAACATGGTATGTATTTCAGCATCAGTATGGTAAGGTAAAATGGCCGAGAACAAGGACTGAATGGATGGTGCAAATTGTTGTTACAATGTTGTACTCATCGTTTATCTATGAAATGTGGCAGCTCACTCCTTGCAGGCCTTTCAGCGTAGAAGGAAAGACTGAAAGAGAAAGGAAGCACGTAGCAGCAGTAAAGAAAAAGAAGAAGGAATCAAAATATTTCAAATCTTATTAAACAGTTCGGCATATAAAATGAAACATAACTTTAGTAGAGCATGACAAATACATGCAGTACTGTTTGAAAATATACTGTTGATAAATGCAGAAATCGCTGCAGTAAATGATAGTCACTAATTCTAAACGTGATGCGAACGAACGAAGATAAACAGAGTTCTATATGTTCGATGGCATGTATGAACTCATTTGATATTGGTCATCATATCAACACGGTGGGAAAGAAAATAACAGGGAAGGGGTACAGGTTGAAGCAGCATGGGCCGAGAACTGGGCCGGTGAACCAGTAAAAAAAAATTACAAAGGAAATGGAGCAATCTTGTTATAGTATTGAACATGGTGTAGCAGAACATTGTGGCAGATTTTATAACTTAAAACAATTCGTTTAGTTTAAAATAGAATAAAATAAATATATATATATCATATAAGATAATGATGGTATTGGATTCGCAATGGCGAAATGGTGTTGGAAGAAGAAGCCATCGAAATAAAATTAAAATTTTATAACTTCGTCGATTAATATGTGTGTGTGTGTGTGTGTGTGTGTGTATATATATATATATATATATATATATATTGCATCAAAGTTGTAATTTAAAATAAGTAGAGAGTAAATTATTCTTTCGAATGATTTAAGTAATAAAAATTGAGATTTATTAAATTAGCCTCATGGCCAGATAATCAGTTAAAAATCTGATGTAATAAACGTTATGTCTTGATTTTTTTTTTTCGAGGATGGTTGACTGTAACTGACGGGTTCAAACATTTTAAAATAAACGTTGATGTGTTATTTAAATTGACTTAAGTCGATAATCATTTGTAATCATGTGATAATTAAGAAACCGAATAAATAACGATAAAAATGTAAATTTGGAAAATAACTAAATGAACAACTTGTGAAAATATTTCAAATGAAATTAAGTTTATAGAACAAGTCGAGAAGAATAATTTTCAAAGTGATTAAGCGAAGGTTTGCAAATGAGGATGGTCGTGAGGAATGTAGGTAAGAGAAATTGGGAGACCAATAACGATGGGATCATCCTGGAGTTTCAGAAATAAATGGAATGGTAAGAAAATTGAAAGGAGACGTTAAATTATTATCGACTAAGTTGAATTCAGGAAAGTACCGTTCACTTTCCATTTTAAATAAGATTTGCATAAATTATATATTGAATTATTTATTCATCTAAGGTAATGAAATAATATATAAGTCATATAGATTGAACTATGAATTATAATAATATTGTTATATTCAATGAAAATAAATGGGATTCGTAAACTAATAAAATCTTAGATAGGTATGATGTGGAAATAATAATTTTCCAAGATCGACTATATTATGGATAACTATTAGTTGAAATTGAATTATTGAATTGTTATAGACAATATTTCTTATGATGATTGATCTGCTGATTTGATTAATTATAATGATGCGGTATGACCTCGTGAACTCGTTGGTTTAATTTAAACAATTTATATGTCTTAATTAGATATAATCAAAATGTTGTTGAAATCTGAAAGTTTATATAGATAAGTCCTAATAACCAATATAAATACTGAAATTTGTTTGAATATGATCACGTGATTACTTTAAATATCACTTGTCCCTAAAAGATATTAACGTTCATCGATTCAAAGAGACCGGGATTGGTTTTCTAAACGAAATTCAAATACCACTTTGTTTCGACCTAGGCGTTGATTAGTTCAAAGTCAAGATGAAGACCCTTGAAGACGGAGTTTATGCAAGGGTTGTTCTGTTTACAGAATAGTGCCTTCGGTTTGTCTAGACCCAGGATAACTTATATGAACGAATATCTGACAGAGTATACCTAACAGATCGTGTAAGTTGATCTCTTCAAAACTATGTTTGGTGGCGGAGAAATTCGTTTCTCTTAGCTTTATACCCTTTTTTGGGGAAATTAATTTGTGATTTGATGAGTTTGACGATCTGGCATTCAATGTGAATAAAGATTTGTTGTTCTAAAGGGTAAGTGATGACCTCGAGCCTTACAACCGAGAAATGACAAAAAATCGGGCAGACAGCATGGCTATGTGGGTCGCTCCCATTAGGGTGTATAATCACCTCTCTAGAGAAATTTTGTTTCCTTCTTCATTCTAATTGATGCTGCTGTCCCTTTCGGGAAACGGTTGCTGATCCCAACCGTTGGTGATATACATTCGATACACTTAAGCGAAATGAGTGGTCGGACATGTATGGGCCGGGTTGCAAGACGTTCTTGTCGAACCCAGTGTATTCCCCTCTAGAGATACACTATCGGTAGGTGGTTCCATACCTTGTCATAGTCGGAATCTAATCACCAATAAGCGCCTGCGGTTTTGTTTGTATACTATATATATGGAGCGTGAGATGCAAGCGTTCCGCTAGATTCTAATTTATTTGTGAAAACCCTAGACATTATTATAATATCAGAATGGTTATGATTTCAAAATGGTTTGGGATATCGTAAGGTAAAAACCGTCCGTGTTTATGTGTGGGTTGGTCTTACGATTATCTTTTCTTTCAAAAGAATTTTTCCAATTTAAACAAGCTGTTTAAAATCGTTTACTCTCACCAGTCCCAAGACTGACCAAAAATTTAATTTCTGTGTTTTCTCTAAACTCTTGGGTGCCCAAATTTGTACGAGCAGTAAAATAGTTCAGGATTTTACAGATATCGTGGAAGGAGCTTGGAGCAGGAGGATTCAACGTTAGATATATAGAGTTTTACTCCGTTGTATTGTATATGTGATGTACCCTGATGATATATGTAAGTACTGATACCAATTTGTGTTTACAAATGATGTTATATATTATAATTTGTTCATTCCGCTGTGAGATTCGTGTTGCTCTGATTCTGTGTAATATCCTATCTTATCTCTTCTATTCTAATTTTCTATCCTTCTATTTCTCACCCTCTAACTTCTTTCTATAATGATCCGGTATTTCCGATTCTTGAATGGCCAAAATGTTATACAGGAGATGTATTTGTGTCGATTTTCGGGATCGAAAATCCTTGGGTCGTTACAGTGGTATCAGAGCATAAGGTTGAGTAATAACCTTGGCTCTGTGGCATAATTCGATAGAGATGGGGTTAGTAATACCCTACAATGAGTTGAGTGTATATACGAGAGAACGTATTTGTAGATCTGTATAAAAATGGTTTTTTATATTGCGTTGATTGATTTGTTGAGTGGTATAAAAATTTCAAATCGAACGCATTTAGCCGACGTAGTCGATAGGGATTTTTTAAACACTCGAACAGAGTAACTCGACACAATATTGTTTAAAAACTGGATAAATGAAATAATTTTATCCAAAACTCATATTTTAATATAAAAAAGATAATCGTCCGAAATTATTGTTATATATAAATGTGTCGATAGTTATTATTATAATTTCATAAGATTATTAATTGAACTGGTATATATTAAACCAAATTAAAATCATATAAGAATGAAATATATAAGCGGGAAGATATGTGGAATAAAACAAATGGCTTAGGAAAATTCAAAGACTTTGAATTTACAATGAAATTGAGATACATGACTTCAAACTGGGTTGAAATACAAACTGGAAATTTGGAATTTGGAGTTTGAAAATTTAATTGGGGTAAGACTGTGGTTAAATTTGTAATTTAAAGGGAATTTGAGTCTAAAAGGGAAATTCGAAGCAGATAAATATGTTGGAATAAGTTGATTCAAGTTAATGAAGTAGCTCAGATTTGGAATTTATTTTCCAAGTGTAATCAAAGATATTTTCTTAAAATAGAAAATTTGATAAATATAGGATGATAAAGAATTAAGATATGGAATTAAGAAATTAGATTCAACTGGAGATTGGTAAGTTAAATAATTTTCTGAGTATTGATCTGATGTTGATTTCGGTCTTCAGAGTTGATACTTAAAAGATTATTTTCTTATCGATTTACGGTCAGGGACTAATAAATATGTTTATATTGTATGATTTGCTTGCTGTGGATGTTCTTAGGCAACCTGTGTGTTTCAGAAGCCCTGGTTGTTGTTATTGTTAGGGGATGACCCATGTATGGGTTTTAATATAAGTTTATGACTTTAAATAATTAGAACTTACTTATTACATTCGAATTTCGGGGACAAAATTCTTTTAAGGGGGAAGGAATGTAACGTCCCGGTTTTCAATCAATTTTATAATCTATAGATTTAGATTATATCTAGCAATTAAATTCGATTAAATAATATTGGATCTAAAAATTATAGATAATTCCAAATTAGCATTTTTATAAAATCATAAAACATATGTATATGTAGATATACATATTGTAATGTTCCTTAACATATATATATATATATATATATATATATATATATGTGTGTATGTAAAACTTTTTATAATATTTGAATTTTTACTTTCTTTTAAGTTGTTATAAAAATTATACAAGTAAAAATGTTAATTAAATTACTTCATGTAAATAAAAGGAAAAAGATTATGCATTCATGAGCCTAGCTAAAAATATGTTGCAAATACTAGTCAGACTAGCCTGCATATGCACATGGAAATGTACAGATGTGAAAGCACAACATGACTGGCCTTAACACCATTCTCTTTCAATCAAAAATCAGTGCTGTAGATAGCCTAGATTAATTGCATATGAATTATGCAATTTTCTTTAGAACCATTTTCCAAGACTAGCCTCCATACCCTATTGGGAAATATAAATGTGAATAGCCTTTACATCACACTTCCTTTCATTTCAAAGACAATACACAGCTACTTATTTCCATCCTAAACTATAGCTCTTCTACCAACCAATCAGCACATGAATGAGTACATTTGTGTATTTTAATATGCACATGGTCGTGCATACATAACAAGATGGAAGTATTAGATGTGAATTGCCTACACAGGACCTCACTTCAATCAAAGCAAGCAACAACTATGCTCCTCAAATCAACCCATGTTCCAACCTTGTTATAGCTTATAAGCTACACATATTTTATTAATTGTTTTCAGCTATAAATACACATAAGTTTCACCACATTTTCATAATAAAACCTGGGTTGAAGTCGGATTAAAATGGAAGAGAGAGTTGGAGTAAATTCAGAAAATAAGCAAGGCACTTGAAACAGAAAACAGTGAGCAAACTCCCCCCTTTTACTCAATTTTAAAAGTATTTATGTTTGTATGTTGGAGATAAAAATATATATAGGCATTATGTTTTATGAATGCATTAATCTAGCTAATAAGATCTTCATGTAAAAACTGGAGGAATGAAAAGAAAACATGGAAACTAAAATAAGAACCAACGAGCAAAATACAAAGCAAACTAAGACTGTGAGTGAAATGTGAGTGAAACATTACTAACCTGATTTGATTCAAATTATACGTGTGTTTATACATGTTAAAGATATATTGTATCACTTCTGAGTCCAAGAATTAGTTTGTATGCTCGATCAAAACACCGATTCACGCTTTTGAATAATAACTGTATGTTGAAACTGGTAATAGCTTAAAAATAGAGAAAGATGGTGAGTACAACTCCCCTTCCTTCCATGTAAAACTGTTCTGTTTAGACATACATAGATATAGGCATATTTGTGTATACGTGTATTGAAGTGAGCTAATTACACCTTCATGTATAAACTTGGAAAGACAATGATAGGTAAACTAAAATTTAAACTAGTGAACAAAGTTCAAAACGACAATTGTGTATTTTGGGTGAGTAAACACTGATTTGTTTTAAATTCAATACTACGAATAAGGCCCATTTGTGTGTTTGTTTAATACGCTTAAATCATGATTGATGATGTCTGGATTTGATGATACAGTATGTTAATATACTAAGAATACACATGGTAGTGAACATTTGTGAGTAAAACATCACTCATGTTTCCTTTTAGAGTATACCCTGTTGCAGCAATCTATACATGTGTTTATACATAGATATTGTATCACCACTAAATCCATGATCTGGTTTGTATGCTCCATTAAATCACCAATTAACACTGTCTGAATCATGACCGAATAAAACTAAAACAGTTGACCTGTATGCATGAGAAAAACTCCCCTTATATTTCTATTTGAATTTACACTTGTTGGAAAAATCATAGGAAACGACACTACACTATTTTTGCAAAATGATAATACATTTGATCTTGGCTTAATATAAGAGCTGATGCTACACTGGTCAAGGCAAATAAGCCAATCAATCGTTATATAAAGTTTTCATAACATTACACTTATTTTCATATAAATCAGACGAGATTTATTTCTGTGTTTTTTTTTTTCTGGTCTCAATGGGGTGGAATCAATACGGTGTACTGTTTGCTTGAGTATACCATTATTATGATTATTTTGGGATTTTATATGACATATTGTATCACCATATTACTATAATATGGTGTAGTAAGGTGGATTCAGCTAGTTAATTACCTAAGATTTGAAATAAGCTAAAATTTATGGACCATGAAGGTGTCAAACCGATTGCGAACGTTGGTACGAGCTGTTTAGGACAGGTCGGAAGGCGACCATGACAAATTCAAACCAAGGACAATCAGCCCTATCTAGTATGTCGGTTATCCCACTGCCCGACTTGTGCAACTGGCCACTGTAATAATGCTAAGTGGTTTTGGCAAAACGTAAGTTGATACTCACTAGGTTTGGCAAAATAAAAGAAATGACAAGCAATAGATAAACAAAGAAAGAAAAAAAGAATGAACGGAAGAGAAGACTCAATAGTAGGATACACGAATAAAGAAAAAGTAAGAAGTGGCTGATGGCAGAGCATTGTTTAACTCCAGCGGTTAATGAGTAATGTACGGCGTTGGTGTTGATGCCATGGAAGCCATGAAAGGGGTTGTACATGTGCACTATGCACGCTGTGCACAGTAACTTTGTGAAAAACAGAATAGAAGGAGAAGGAAAAGATAAGGGAAAGAACAAGGCTGAATGCATCATGATGAAGGGGTGTTTTGATACATCGTGTGGCAGTGATATTTGGGGCTTGTTGCGTGAAAATTTACTTAGTTTGGGCTCCTCCGAGAAGGAAAAAAAAGAAAGGAAAGGTGCACCATGCACAGAACTAAAGGAGGAAGCAAAGGTTAAATAAAAAAATAGAAAAGGAAGTATGGGGACTCAGCTGCTAACCAAAGAACAGAGATGGTCATCGGCACAGCATGGTGAAATATGCACAAGCAACAGGTTGGCATGAGTGAACAACAAACGTGCAGATGCACAAACATGGTATGTATTTCAGCATCAGAACGGTAAGGTAAAATGGCCGAGAACAAGGACTGAATGGATGGTGCAAATTGTTGTTACAATGTTGTACTCATTGTTTATCTATGAAATGTGACAGCTCACTCCTTGTAGGCCTTTCAGCGTGGAAGGAAAGGCTGAAAGAGAAAGGAAGCACGCAGCAGCAGTAAAGAAAAGAAGAAAGAATCAAAATATTTCAAATCTTATTAAACTGTTCGGTATATAAAATGAAACATAACTTTAGTAGAGCATGGAAAATACATGCAGTACTGTTTGAAAATATACTGTTGATAAATGCAGAAATCGCTGCAGTAAATGATAGTCACTAATTCAAAACGTGATGCGAACGAACGAAGATAAATAGAGTTCTAGATGTTAGATGGCATGTATGAACTCATTTGATATTGGTCATCATATCAACAGTGGCGGCCCAACCAATCCATTGCCCAAGCCACATCAGATTTTGGTTGCCCGCTAACACAAACAACAAATTTTTTTTTTTTTTTTTTTTTTTTTTTTTTTTGCAAACTAACATAACAAGCAAGGACATGCAAACATCTAATATTTGATTTTGAGTGGTTTATCACCCTATTAGCCTGTCAATATATCAAACAATTTCAAAACATAATCAACCAAAATCAAAGTTTTGCATGCAAAAGAATGTATGATTTAAATAAAAATGTAAGTTAAAATACCCTACCAAATCAATGTCCAAACAATAGCTTCATCACAAAAACAAACAGAGGTATGCAACCCAATTTCCAAACATTTAAAGCAATTTAAACCATAACTCATCAAAAAATGGCAGCAAAAAGAAAATAAATGACAAACTAGGCTATAGCTGTGGGTTATAAAAACTTCCAAAATGAAGGTGGACTCACAAACAAGCAAATACAAAGCCGCAGCCAAAACTGAACCTGCCCAAGTACGCGCCACCAACATCCATCAACCTCCATTTTCGTGTGAATTCCACATCGCAATTGCCTTATCCTACATCCACTGTATTATAGTGCCAACGTTGCACCTCAATGTCACACCTCCACTGCTGTTGCCTGGCCCGAATGAGCGCCGCCTTCAAACAGATTCCCCACGCACACATGAAAAAAAAAAAAATCAAACAAAGAAAATTATCACACACAAAGTTGAATGACGGTATACGATTTAAGAAAATGTTAAACACTAATTTCTCATACAAAATGCTCTTTCGATAATAAAAACATGAACCACTCCAAAATTTGCTACTGTTCCCAAATACCAAGATTTGCTACTATTCCCAAATACCATTTCGCTAATTAGCTAAAACATTGACACTAGTCATTCCAATAATTTCCAATCTGCTGTTATTTAGATACATCCAAAACAAATTTCATTAATCGAAACATAGAAACTCCTATTTCACCAATTTGAATCATAAGCAAATTTAGAAGAAATAGGAAAAGCACAAAACTTTACCTTTGAATCTCAGTTTGCAGAAGGATGAGAGGGGCACAGATGCTAGATTATTGGCGGAGTGTGATGTTAACGTCGATTGAGAAGACTGAAGGAGCCAAGGGGTTAATCAGCGACTGTAGATAGCCTTCTTCGATGGTTGTTTGCCTTTCTGTTTGTCTAAGTGGGCTGCTGCACCTGCATTCTTGATTACTAAGTTTAATTTTTCTTTTTTTGCCCCTTCCCAGTGGGTTGCCCCAGCCCGTGGGCTTGCTGGGCTACCCACTGGGCCGCCTCTGCATATCAACACGGTGGGAAAGAAAATAACAGGGAAGGGGTACAGGTTGAAGCAGCATGGGCCGAGAACTGGGCTGGTGAACCAGTAAAAAAAAGAATTACAAAGGAAATGGTGCAATCTTGTTATAGTCTTGAACATGGTGTAGCATAACATTGTCCCGGATTTTATAACTTAAAACAATTTGTTTAGTTTAAAATAGAATAAAATAAATATATATATCATATAAGATAATGATGGTATTGGATTCGCAATGGAAAAATGGTGTTGGAAGAAGAAGCCATCGAAATAAAATTAAAATTTTATAACTTCGTCGATTTATATGTATATATATATATATATATATATATATACATATATATATATATATACATATATATATATATATATTGCATCAAAGTTGTAATTTAATTAAAATAAGTAGAGAGTAAATTATTCTTTCGAATAATTTAAGTAATAAAAATTGAGATTTATTAAATTAACCTCATGGTCTGATAATCAGTTAAAAATCTGATGTAATCAATGTTATGTCGTGATATTTTTTTTTCGAGGATGGTTGACTGTAACTGACGGGTTCAAACATTTTGAAATAAACGTTGATGTGTTATTTAAATTGACTTAGGTTGATAATCATTTGTAATCATGTGACAAATAAGAAACCGAATAAATATCGATAAAAATGTAAATTTGGAAAATAACTAAATGAACAACTTGTGAAAATATTTCAAATGAAATTAAGTTTATAGAACAAGTCGAGAAGAAATAATTTTCAAAGTGATTAAGCAAAGGTTTGCAGATGAGGATGGTCGTGAGGAATGTTGGTAAGAGAAATTGGGAGACAAATAACGATGGGATCATCCTGGAGTTTCAGAAATAAATGGAATGGTAAGAAAATTGAAAGGAGACGTTAAATTAGTATCGATTAAGTTGAATTCAGGAAAGTACCGTTCACTTTCCATTTTAAATAAGATTTGGATAAATTATATATTGAATTATTTATTCATCTAAGGTAATGAAGTAATATATAAGTCGTATAGATTGAACTATGAATTATAATAATACTGTTACATTCAATGAAAATAAATGGGATTCGTAAACTAATAAAATCTTAGATAGGTATGATGTGGAAATAATAATTTTCCAAGATCGACTAAATTATGGATAATTATTAGTTGAAATTGAATTATTGAATTGTGATAGACAATATTTGTTATGATGATTGATCTGCTGATTTGATTAATTATAATGATGTGGTATGACCCCGTGAACTCATTGGTTTAATTAAAACATTTATATGTCTTAATTAGATATAATCAAAATGTTTTTGAAATATGAAAGTTTATATAGATAAGCCTGATAACCAATATAAATACTAAAATTTGTTTGAATATGATCACGTGATTACTTTAAGTATCACTTGTCCCTAAAAGATATAACGTTCATCGATTCAAAGAGACCGGGGTTGGTTTTCTAAACGAAATCCAAATACCACTTTGTTTCGACCTAGGCATTGATTATTTCAAAGTCAAGATGAAGACCCTTGAAGACGGAGTATACCTAACAAATCGCGAGAGTTGGTCTCTTCAAAACTATGTTTGGTGGAGGAGGAATTCGTTTCTCTTAGCTTTATACTCGTTGTTTTAGGGAAATCAATTTGCGATTCGACGAGTTTGACGATGTGGCATTCAAAGTGAATAAAGATTTGTTGTTCTAAAGGGTAAGTGATGACCTCGAGCCTTACAACCGGGAAATGACAAAAAATCGGGCAGGCAACATGGCTATATGGGTCGCTCCCATTAGGGTGTATAATCACCTATCTAGAGAAATTTCGCTTCCTTCCTTCTTTATTCAATTGATGTTGTCCCTTTCGAGAAACGGTTGCTGATCCCAACCGTTGGTGATATACATTCGACATACTCAAGCGAAATGAATGGTCGCTCATGTGTGGGCCGGGTTGCAAGACATTCTTGTTGAACCCAGTGTATTCCCCTCTAGAGATACACTATCGGCAGGTGGTTCCATACCTTGTCATAGTCCGAATCCAATCTCCAATAAGGGCCTGCGGTTTTGTTTGTATACTATATATATGGAGCGTGAGATGCAAGCGTTCTACTAGATTCTAATTTATTTGTGGAAACCCTAGACATTATTATAATATCAGAATAGTTATGATTTCAAAATGGTTTGGGTTATTATAAGGTAAAAACCATCCGTGTTTATGTGTGGGTTGGTCTTACGATTATCTTTTCTTTCAAAAGAATTTTTCCAAGTTAAACAGGTTGTTTAAAATCGTTTACTCACACCAGTCCTATGACTGACCCAGAGTTTACTTTTCTGTGTTTTCCCTAAACTCTTGGGTGACCAAATTTGTACGAGCAGTCAAATAGTTCAGGATTTTACAGATATCGTGGAAGGAGCTTGGAGCAGGAGACTTCAATGTTAGATATATAGAGTTTTATTCCGCTGTATTGTATATGTGATGTACCCTGATGATATATGTAAGTACTGATACCAATTTGTGTTTACAAATGATGTTATATATTATATTTTGTTCATTCCGCTGTGAGATTCGTGTTGCTCTGATTCTGTGTAATATTCTATCTTATCTCTTATATTCTAATTTTTTATCTTTCTATTTCTCACCCTCTAACTTTTTTCTATTAATGATCCGGTATTTTTGATTCTTGAATGGCCGACATGTTATACAGGAGATGTATTTGTGTCGACTTTTGGGGTCGAAAAATCCTTGGGTCGTTACACCACTAAAGGCCTTCGAGTTTGCCGAAAGCCACTGAAGAAGGTGGCGCACGTTTAGGGCTTTACGGCAGTGATGGATGATCGACGTCCGGCGCCTCGGTGATGGTGAAATAGCAAGCTCTAGCGGCTGAAGCAGGTTTGTGAATAATCGCCTAGAACGTGATAAAGAAGAAGGAGCGACGTGTTGTATTCCTTAATTAATGTAATTAAAAATTTAATTATATATTTAATTATATTATTAATGTGATTAAGCTTCAAGCTGTCACAACTTGGCCATCTTGAATCAGAATTCAACAGTTCAAGATGCGTTGAAATCCTTGAAACGAACACTTCGCAATGGAGCAAACTAGAACTAAAATAGAAAAACGACGGTTTTACAGTGATTTTTTTAATTCTTTTTTAGATTTAAAATTAAATAGCATTGGACTTTCTTTTTGGATTTTCGTATAAATAACTTTAAAATAAAAATATAAATATACATTGTTTTGAAAATATAAATATCCATTATTTTAAAAATATAAATATACATTGTTTTAAAAATATAAATATACATTGTAATAAAAATATAAATATACATGGTTTTAAAAATGTAAATATACATTGTTTTAAAAATATAAATATGCATTGTCTTAGAAATATAAATATACATTATTTTAAAAATATAAATATACATTTTTAAAAAATATAAATATACACTGTTTTTAAAAATACAAAAATAGCATGGTTTTAAAAACATAAAAATATGATTTTTAAAGTATAAAGCATTTGTTAAAATGTGAATATTCAATATCATAACATAGTTATAAAAATGTGATTTTTATAGTGAAATACAATATATAAAATTGTAATTTTTATATAAATGACTTTGTGATAAAAATGTAATTTTTATACAAATGACTTTATGATAAAAATGTGATTTTTATTTAGATAGAACAATAATAAAAATGTGATTTTTATTTATAAATATCATTGTTTAAAAAAGTGATTTTTAATATAAACCACATGAAACAGATTGCGATGGAACCGACTGGAAGCGAGCAGAATCCAAACCGTCCAATAAAGAATGACGGAGTGGAAACCAAAGGTGAGAACTCCTTCTCGCAAAATTTATTTTACAATTAAATTTATGCTAGGTTGCAGACGGGGCTTAGTAGCCCCCGACCCTATTTATTGTACAAACCATGGTTGTTGTTTGATTGTATTATGGAAAAAATTGACTGTATTGTGTATTGTGATTGTGATATTGAAATGGAGTAAATAATATATATATATATATATGCGTTGTATAAATTATTTATATATGCAATATATAAATTATTTATATACGTTGTATAAAATTCTCCGGAAAATAAAATGAATATTCATTTACAAATCAGACGATTTGTTTATGTACACCCATGTAACTGATATGGATTGGAGCGATAAATTTTACACATCACCCAACTGCACAAATAATATACAGTATTTGTTGGTTGAAACCCCACACGGGTATTGGGATGATATTTGACGTACACTAATCCCAATTGTTTAGTTGTATGTCAATCGATTGGTTGACAGACCGTTGTAAGCGTTAATTATTTATATTTAATGCTTATGCAGTTGTGTAATGCACTTTGAATGATGGTTGACTGTGTATAATTATTGTTGTGTACATGTGTGTATGAAATCCATATAAATAACATTATATGGTAATTGACTGTGTTTGATTCCAATTCAGAAAGGACAAATATTTTAAAATAACGAATATTTTAAAATAATGTTCTGTAAAGGAATAAAATATGATTTTGATATCCGATTTGGGATGGACACGAAAATATAGAAAT
This sequence comes from Allium sativum, assembly GCA_030737875.1. Classification (NCBI taxonomy): domain Eukaryota; kingdom Viridiplantae; phylum Streptophyta; class Magnoliopsida; order Asparagales; family Amaryllidaceae; genus Allium; species Allium sativum. Next base: position 1,015,874,436 of record CM060913.1, on the reverse strand, counting down.
TATGAAGCCATGTTGTTTAGATTTGCGCCATTTTAACGCAAACGATATTTATATCGATTTTATTCATTTTTATAATGAATACTGAAAAGGAAATGATTTCAAAATCAAATATTTTGAAAATATTATAAAGATAAGGAATATTCAATTTTGATTTAAAATTGAAAATGAAGTTAGAATCGTTTTAAAACGAATTTATAAACGATTTATAAAATATGTTTTAAATGGAAATTGATGAAATATATATGTTATATATACTAAATGGCCTGAATAAAACGCGCCGCGACCGTTCGCGAATTTCGACCATTGACTTCGAATTACATTATGGAAGATCCGACCGTCGGATTCTTCTAAAACTGGAACCGTTGGGTTCATATCGAAAAGAGGTTTCCAACGAATATAAGACATTAGAAATCTAATGGTTGGATTTGGAATTATGCCCAAATCAAATATGGAAAAGGTCGCTGTAAGTGTAGTTCGATGACCGTTTATGGAAATCGACTGAAAGAGCCTTAATAAAATTATTAATAATTTATGTAAAATCATAATAAATGATTTAGAAAGAATTGGGATGAAAAGTTCCATATTTGAAAAGATAAAAACACATTTTTATCGAAATGAACTAGTTATTAACTGGAATTATAATCCAATTATTTTTAAATAAATAAATTGGATTGAGAATGGGTTTTAATATTACCAGAATTTCCAATTTATGAATGGGAGTGGATTTGAATGGAAATCATCTTTGGAATATTTCGATGTTGGATTCCGTGATTATACATATATTGTTGAGGAATTTATAGTGTGTATATATATAGCTATTCCCAAAACTATATTTGTTGGTTTCAGAATTTTATATTGAATATAAGCCGATATAATTTCTATTCAAAACCTTGTATTTGATATCAAATTGGATTTTGGGTTTGTCGTGAATGGTGTCTTCAGTAATAGTGTTCTTAAACCCAGTTGAGAAAAGAATAAATCTTTTAATCAAGATTTAGAGAAGTTTACCAATTAATTAATATTTAATTGGAATTGAAGTAAGAATTGGATTTTTGGGTTTATCGTGAATGGTGTTTTAAGTAACACTTGTTCTTTAACCCGATTAACAGTGAAGTTAAGATTTGGAATTTATAAATCATTATTCTAAGATTTAATGGAGATTTTCCAAAGTAAAGTTTTCCAATTTAATATATTAAATTGGAATTGAATGGAACTCGATTTGGTAATAATCGAAGTGAGTTTCTATGGAGGAAGACTGTTAATATATATGGAATTTAAAAGGCTTTGTCGTTTTTCCATTTATACTATTAGTCGGATACGGAAATTGATATCGATTATATATTGATCTGCTTTATGTGAAGATTCCATAATTAATGGAATGTGATTTTGGGTTTATCGTGAACTGTGTTTTAAATGACATTGGTTATTTAACCCAATTAAAGACAGGATTACATGTCTGACATTGTATTTCGAACTGTATTGTTGATCTCTGCTAAATATATATCTGTTTGGTAGTGGGGAATTTATTTTCTTGCTTGACACACTTCTCTAAGACGTACGAGCTTAGATGTTATATATCGGCATAAATCAATGGTAAGGTGTAGATTGTCAGTGTGGCATGTTTGATTTCCCAAAGTTAAATAATCATTAATATTGATTTTTGGGAAGATTAAAACTAAGTGGAGTTTTAATGAATCTTTAATTAGATTGAAATGAGAATGTGATGATTTAAATTATCAAAATTAGGAAATGATCAAGAATGGAGTACCACCAGTTTTACTCCAAGCGATAGTTAAATCTTTAATTAGATTTGAACGTGAAATGGTAATTAATTTACTGATAGCACCATGGTGTTAGATATTGAGTATCACCAGTTTTGCTCCATGGGATGAATAGGTTGGGATTGGGAAATGTAACAAATGATTACTTTGATAAGGTGCGCTAATCCCGACTAGTTTGGATAAACCTTAATTTGGTTTGAATTGAGATCCAAAGGAAATTAAAGAGAAAATTTAAAAGAATTTCTCTTTGATAAAAATAATGGGAACCTTTCCCTAAAGATGTGAATATTTGAATAAAAGAATATTCTGGATTGGAATGAGGCATATGTTGTGTTTTTATAGCACTTGTTTATAAGATACGCGAGTTATTTAGAAAGACCGGTTTATCCCATTCTGAATAATTGATACGACGATAAGTCGACGATGAAGACAGTGGTTGAAGACCGGAGATCTTCACATCGTTTGGGTGATTACTAATGTCTTGATTGGGCTGTACACCCAAGACAAGTTAATAAGTGGTGATTGTCCGGACGTACTTGGAGATCGACTAGATATGCGAGGATCTCTCTTCTGTATTGGACATATAGGACGAGGAATAAGGTGCCTCTGGTTTCGTTCAGACCCATAACGAACTAGTAAATGGATGTGTGTCTGACATTGGATTTTATTCTGTATTGATTGATCTCTATTAAATATATATCTGTTTGGTGGAGAAGAATTTATTCTCTTGCTTAACACCCTTCTCTTAGACGTACGAGTTTAGAGGTTATATATCGATAGACATCGGTCGCATGGCCTGAATTGTCAGTGTGGCATGCTGAGATGCAAATGATCAAGGCTTTTGTTGAAAGGTAGAGCCTTGTGGTTGATGATCAAAACACAGTTTTAAATAGCATATCTTTGTGTATAATGTTAATCCGCGAGCCTCACACCCCGGTATGAACCAGAAACGGGAGAGGACAGCAGAGAGAACATGCGTTTCTTTCTAGCTAGGAGTGGTGTCATGGTATGGAGCCCAGACATTTTACTCATATGGATGTTGCTAATTTTTTGATGGATAACGAGGTACCTCAGATATATTAGTCATTACGGGGTCGATGGATATGATGGTCAACATACTAACTAGGTTTATGCCCCATAGGGCAGGAAAACGTATTATTCAGGTATTACTAATCATTGGTGGGTGGCCGGCCCTGAAGATCCAAGGTGTAGTCGCGGCTGTAGCCTGATACATGGTAGGCTAGATTATCTAAAATTCGTTAAGGACGATCCCTTGCCTTGGTTCATAGATGAAATCCAATTTCCAATACGACATTGTGTTGTTTTAATTATATAACTAGTATGACGACATGATATATGGTACCCATGCCGTCTATGATTGATATATTTATATTTGAAGTTGTTTTTAAACATTATGCACTTATAATAATATCAAAATGATTTGTTTTAAAACGTACCAAACATGTTTGGCTATTATAAGGGAAAACTTTATCCTCCGGCTTGCATTGCATTGTGTGATGGGACCAAAGTCTTATAATAACTTCATTTTTCGAAAAGCCATACACTGTTTATGTACTGGTATTTTTGGGAGAAAATCAGTTCCGTGTTATACGGCATGGTCCCTTGATTTACTTTATTTTTAAAGTAAAATTTTAAATAACTGTTTTAGTTCTCACACCAGTCCCATGAATGACCTGGAGTTTATTGTTTTAACCGAAACTCTGGTTAGCCCTATTTTCCACACGGATAGCTAGTAGTTTTGGTTTTGCAGATTTATTCTTACAGGATCAAGGTTTACAGCTGGAGCTATATTCAGAAAGCTCTGTATCCGTGTATTTCTTTCAGTTGTTTTATGTATTATTTTTCCGCTGCTTTGTAATTTAAATCTCTGATATTTATCAAATGTATATTATTCATTCATATTCTGTTATATTCTTATACTCTGATGTAACTGTTGTAATAGCAATGAAAAGTTTTTTTGTTTACGTTCTGATTTTTCATGTTATCAACTCAATCTGGGCTTTCCCTTACGGGCGAGTTTGGGTCGTTATATTTTCGAAACCACCAAATCTTAATTTGGATTTAAATCTCCATTCATGATAATTTAAGTGATTGATATTTCAAATATAAGTTCAAACAGAATTTAATCGACTTATATTTGATATCGATTTACAAACACGGGCAAACATCATTAGAATTTGGATATGAATATGGTTTAACATTTCTAATAGTATTCGCCCAATCTTGGGATTCCATATCGAATATCCAATAACCATTTCTATCCCAACCAAGGTTTTAAATCTCGGATATCGGTCGCATTTCATCTCGGAGATTTTATAGACTCGGTCTCGTATTGGGGGAGATCTCAGACGAGATGAGTCTAACTCGGGAGTTCGTCTCGGATTTTCATCTCGGGTCTGAAAGTTCATATCAGAATGATCTCGGGGTACATAATATGTAAAAATGATATTTTAACAAAATGATTTTTATGAATGCTATCAAAAACATAGTAACTTAAACTTAAAATGAAAAATAACTTTATTATTCTTTATTTTGCAGAAGATCATTCATACTCTAAATCCTAATATGCTTAAAACAGGAATATTTTCAGACAGGAAACATTAAAAGGATCCAAAACATTAAAAAATTTAGCATAAAAAGACCATAAAATACATAATTTCATAAGCAACATGTAAGTAAAAAGACGAATATGAAAATCATAAGCATTGTAAAACATATACAAACATATAATGTTGACATTTAACATGCAAACTGTAAAACAACAAAAGATTGATATGGCTAGATTTGAGTTTTTAAATTATAGTTCTAATTCAGGCACAAATTTAAATTTTAACAAAAAAAAACTAAGATCTCGGACGATATTCCAGTATTTCGTCTCTGTCGATATATCGTCCGATATTGCAATATCTCGGGCGATATATTCGAAAGGAGATTTAGAGTGATATTTGTTGTTTCGTTTCAGAAGGAACCCCAAAACGAGATCTCGGAGGAGATCTCGGGCGATATTTGCGAGATTTGAAACAGTAATCCCAACTCGCTCCTTTTTTAATTTAAACTTTCCATATAATACATACCATACAATTATAACTTTTTTTAACAACCCTTTTTTTATAATCTAAACAAGGGTTCATGATTTATAGTCTTGAAAATCCAATCAGTTTTAAAAAATAGTTCAATAACGTTAAAAGCGTTGCTAAAAGTGCTGCGAAATGGTTATTTAACCAAATCATTCAAAATCCACATATTCTAATTCGAATCACTTTTAAATAATAAAATATGATTTATCATATTTTTTTGGAATCTTAAATAATTTTTATAAGCCCATTTTATTCGATTTCTCCTTTCGGTCGTCGACCTGCACGTATAGCGATTTTTTCAAATTTTATTTTAACCATAACTTGATACCATATGATGAAATTTGAAAATTTCTCTTCTATTCAAAATCTATTATTAATAGAAACCTGACGTTTTTCGTTTCACGTCAACTCGATTCAAAACGTTCAAGTTATAACCATTTGAAACTTGAAATCGATATTATCGAACTATCGTTACGTGATGTGTTCGATTTGCACTATATAACGTTTAAATATAATTCGCCAAATTCTTTTCTTTTCCAAAATAAATTACATTTCCAAACTTAGATCCAAAATCATATTTCAAATCCTGTTTTCCTGAAATGATATACTTATATCCCAACTTTAGTTCAAGACCGTTTGAATTCTAAATTTCCATTTTAATCATTTTAAAATTCCAATTTCTCATTTCAAATCCAATTGAATAAAAAATAATATTTAATTTAAAACTCATTCATATTTTCCCAAAACCTTTATGAAATCAATTGTTTGCATACAATGCATTATTCCAACATTAAGTTGAATGACAATATTTCTCAAAACTTGTTAACCATTCCAAAATAAGTATACAAAAATCATTATTTAAAATTCCACACTTTAATTCAAATTAAGTTGAAACAATAATATTCTTAATCAAAATTTGGCTAACTATTAACAGTTAAAGTTGTGTGCACAAAAATAATGTTGAATATCATTTCACGATCCCAATTCACTATTCAAATCACCCATAAGCGATCAGGATTATTTAACAAACCATTTCAACTCATATCGATAACGTTTACTCAATTTGATTCCTAAACAGTTTTAAAATTAAATTTAAAACTGAATTTACAACCCTTATTTTAATAAATAAATCTTCGTTTATATGGAAGGAGAGTTTAAATGACTACCCGTATAATTACCCAGCTACGGTGTGTGTGTGATTTCATATAATCAGAATTAACCAAATAATTTAACCAAATAGACAAGCACAAATTCATTCATCACAACCGCAACAATTAAAATGATCAATTAACTGTGCGCACGGCGTCACAGTCAACAACGCTCAGCGTTTAGGGTGTATGAACGTCCATCGAACAACCAATAACAATCATTCATCACAATTCATGATCATTAACCAATTATTAAATTAACGACTAATTTAAAAAAGAAATATCACCTTCAATGCTTTCCAATTTAACCATAAAAGTGGAATGAACTGCTAATCCAATCCCGGATGATTACGTATAAACCTTCACGAACACTGTTACCGTCACGCCTACACTCCCTTTCCGCAAACTTGCACGTACTTCGTCTAACCTTCACGAGGACCCCAAACTTGCTTCACAGCAAGACTTTGATTAGGTATATATGTAATTTTTTCTATAATAAAGGGAGGACTGGTCTGTATGATGGAAAAGGAGAGGGTCTGTTTAGAAGAGGGAACAAAGGCTATTGGGTTGTGCTGACGCGACGCAAGCTGCTGTCAGTGGTGGACAGACGGACGTGGAGTAGTGGAGCTGACGTGTGGTAGGGTGGCTCGAGTAGTGGTGGAAAGAGGAAGCGATGCAGTGAGTAGCAAAATGGAATAGGAATGGCTGTAAATGTGGCTTCAGGTAAGTGGCGGAATTTCTTTAAAGAGGGTGGCGGGTCTGCGGAGGCAGGTGTTGCAGCATGCGTCAGGTAGGATAGAGGTGGTGGTGCTAGGCAATGGAGGAGCTGTCTGGGTTGTGGGAAAAGGAGGTGAAGTGCCAGTCCGGTGGTGGAGTTTCGGGTATGCTGATGTGGGGGCTACGGACTAACGAGAAGATGGTAGTGAAGGGAAGAAAGAGGATGGGGAACTGGTGGCGGACAGATGGAGGTTGTGGTTGAGGTGGTGGCGGTATGCAGAAGTGGGTGGTGGAGTTTGGAGAAGAGGAGTGGTGCGGAACTGTTGCACAGCAAATTATTGGGAAGAAGAAAAGAAACAAGTGGAGCTGATGAGAGATTATAGTGCGAAGGAATAAATTGGTGCGTGTACTCTTATATATAGGTTTTTAAGGGTACACCCTGTACATTTAACAAGGAACACACGTCCATATGAAATTATCTTCTACATGCCTTATTACACATGTGAGGACACATGTTTTTATTTAAAATCTCCTTCAATGCACTTATGACAAAAATAATGTTTTCATTTAATTATAAAATTCTAATTTATAATAACACTTTTGTAACAAATTAGTTGAAACCAATTATTTACATTTATATATGTAACATCACAATAAAATGACACTACACTTCATATTAAAAATGAATCCTTATAAAATGTACAAAATCATATAAAACATTATATGTTTATTACAAAAAAATTTATAATATTGTTTATAAAAATCACTGTATCTTGAAATATAGATTTTAATATTCAAGAGATACTTGTAAAATCCTATGTATTATATAAATAACATTTTTATACTAAAAATCTTTATAGATTATCAAAATAAGATATAAATTAAAATATCCTTAAAATAAGTCTTTACAAAATTTATTCAAACAAATAAAAAGAATTATTAAATCAATATTCATATTTAAACCTTATTAAATTCAATATATATACAGAAAAATCCCAAAATTAATTTTAAACTCGATTAAAAATTCAGGGATATCACATAGAGGCACGCTCTATGTCACCCCATTTTCTTAGCACCCCTTTCGCACCTCAACCAGAGCCAAATATTTATAGTTAAATAAGTCAGTGGGGGGAGAGAGTTAGTGGGAGGAGAGAGAAACCAGGATATGTGGTGGAAATTATGAGGGCTAAAGGGGTGCTGCACTATTTGGGGTGCTCCTGATCTTATCCTATATATATATATATATATATATATATATATATATATATATATATATATAGTGTGTGTGTGTGTTTATGTACATATATGACCTGAAAAGGAATAAATTATTTTCAAAAGGGCTGTGGAGCCATGAATATCTTTTCTAGTTGTGAGAGGCCACGCTAAATATTAACCTAACACATTTTCAACCGTTTACACTACAAAGGAAGAAATGCTTGCAAATTAATGTACATAGTATCAACCAAATTATGACGAATTCTGCATCAAATAAAAACTATATACATGCGTGTGCGTGTGTGTGTGCGTGTGTGTGTGTGTGTGACAATGCTTTTAAAGCTTCTCTGAAGGAACATATATTTTCAGCACAAGCACCCAAATCTTAAAAGTTTGAACAACTTTATTTTCCTATTGTGTAAAGCTCTCCAAAACAAAAAGGAAGAAAATAAACTGCTAGATCTGGGAAGCCTTCTCCTTTGTCAATATGTTATATGCAAATAATAGTAGTTTTGTTTTAATTATCATGTTTATGTTGAAAATAAAAGGAAACAAATCAACTTAGTTTTATGACGTCAATTATGTAACAAATTAAATTCTTGTATTAGGAAAGGTCTAAATTAGTGGAAGTAAAATCTAGATTTCTTAATTTGTAATTTGAAAATTCAAGAGAATGAAAAATCTAGAAAATAAGAGAATTAAGGAATGATCTAGAAAAAAGATAAGTGTAGAAAAAGAAAACTCTAGAAGCAGAAAAGTGTAGAAGCATGGCTATGTTATGAATAGAGGTCTACTCCCTCATTTGTTGTATCAAGAAAGAATAAGCAATCAATAAAAAGAGTTTTTCAATAATTCAAGGTTTCTTTCTTTTATTCTCTCCCTCTTCCTCCTTAAAAAATATATTCAACAAAGTGGTATCAGAGCAAGGTTCCTAAAAGATGGCGAATAATAGCATTCCCGTACCAGTTCCAATGCTTACCAAGACCAACTGTAATAATTGGAGCTTAAGAATGATGACCCTCCTTGGAGCAAATGATGTATGACAGATAGATGAGAAAGGCTACACTGAAAAAGAAGACGAAGATAGTTTATCTCAAACCCAAAGGAATGAATTGAGAAACTTGAGGATGAGAGACAAGAAGGCTCTTAGTCTAATTTATCAAGCATTGGATGATGACACCTTTGAAAAGATTTCGGAAGCAAAGTCAGCAAAGGAAGCATGGGAAAAGCTTCAAATATCTTACGAGGGAGCGGATCAAGTCAAAAAGGTGCGTCTTCAAACATTAAGAGGAGAATTTGAATCTCTGCATCTGAAAGAAAGTGAACTTGTTTTTGATTATTTTTCAAGAGTTTTGGTTGTTACTAATAATTTGAAAAGAAATGGTGAAAAATTAGATGATGCCAGAATCATGGAGAAGATTTTGGGATCATTAGATCCAAAGTTTGAACATATTATCGCCATCATTGAAAAAACAAAAAAATTGGAGACCATGGCTATAGAGGAACTTTTAGGCACATTGCAAGCTTATAAAGAAAAGAAAACGAAGAAAGAAGAGACAGTGAAGCATGTTCTTAAGACATGAATTGATTCAAAAAAGGAAGAAAGTAATCAAAGCCAGCAAAGGTGGGTCGTGGTTAAGAACGAGGAAGAGGATGTAGATATGGATATGGACGAGGTTAGAGGCCCAACTGTGAAAACAACCGAAGCAACAATAATCAAAGAGGAGAAAGAACAATTAGAGGTCGTGGGAGAGGCAATTCAAATTCAAGGAATGACAAGTCATAGATCAAATGCTATAATTGCAACAAATTTGGACATTATGCTTCTGAATGTAGAGCTCCAAGAAACAATAAAGTTGAAGAGAAGACGAATTATGTTAAAGAAAGAATTACATAATATGGCACATTATTATTGGACCGTAAAGAAAATGAAAAAGGGGAGGACAATCAATGGTACCTATATAGCGGCACAAGCAACCATATGTGCAGAAGAAAAAAATATGTTCGTAGAGCTTGATGAAACAATAAAGGGCAATGTGGCTTTTGGAGATGAATCAAAGATAGCAGTGAAAGGAAAAGGTAATGTTCTTATTCGACTGAAGAATAGAGAACATCAATTTATTTCTAATGTTTACTATGTGCCAAACTTGAAAAGTAACATCTTGAGCTTGGGACAACTCTTAGAGAAAGGTGATATTCAATTAAAATAAAAGTCTTTCCATAAGAGACAGTGCAAGCAATCTCATTACTAATGTACCAATGTCAAAAAATAAAATGTTTGTGCTCAACATTCAACATGATGTCACCCAATGTCTTAAGGCAAGCTACCAAGATGTCTCGGCGCTTTGGCATCTTCGATTTGGACATGTTAACTTCAAAGGACTAGAATTGCTCTTCAAGAAAGAAATGGTGAGAGGATTGCCTTGCATAAGTCATCCTAATCAACTGTGCGAAGGATGTCTACTTGGGAAGCAAGTAAAAATGGGCTTTCCAAAGGAGTCATATTCAAGGGCCAAGAAACCATTAGAACTCATACATACGGATGTGTGTGGACCAATCAAGCCAAGCTCACTAGATAAAAATAATCATTTCCTTCAATTTGTTGATGATTTTTCAAGAAAAACATGGGTTTATTTTTTGAAGGAAAATCAGAGGTATTTGAGAACTTCGAGAAGTTCAAAGCTCATGTTGGGAAGGAAAGTGGCCTTATGATCAAAGCCATGAGATCTGACTGTGGAGGAGAGTTCACATCAAAATAATTTCAGAAGTACTGTGAAGATAATGGAACTCGGCGCCAACTAACAGTGCCTAGATCTCATCAGCAAAACGGAGTAGCAGAAAGGGAGAACATGACAATTATTGAAATGGCAAGGAGTATACTCAAAAGTAAGGGACTACCAAAGGAATTTTGGGCGGAAGCTGTGGCATGCGCTGTTTATCTATCAAACCGATCTCCAACAAGAAGTGTGCAGGGGAAGAAACCACAAGAAGCATGGAGCGGAAGAAAACCTGGTTTTTCTCATCTAAGAGTTTTTGGAAGCGTAGCTCATGTACATGTACCGAATGGAAAGTGAAGCAAATTGGATAAGAAAAGTGAAAAGAATATTTTTATTGGTTATGACACAAATTCTAAAGGCTATGAACTTTATAATCCTGATAGGAAGAAAATAATAATTAGCCGAGATATTGTATTCAATGAAGAAGGAGAATGGGATTGGAAATCGTATGATGAAAATTACAACTTCTCTCCATATTTTGAAGAAAATGAAATACAACAACCAAGGATCGAACAATCAAGTGAAGAGCCTACTTCCCCACTAGCCTCACTAACAACAAATTATCAAGAAGATGGGAGTTCAAGTGAAAGGGTTCCTCGTTTTAGAAGCCTACAAGAAATTTTTGATGTAAACAGAAAACAAGAGAATATTACTCTTTTTTGTCTTTTTGCAAATTATGAGCCCATAAATTTTCAAGAAGCTTTGCAAAAGAAGAGTTGGAGAAATGCTATGGACGAATAAATTAAGGCGATCAAGAAAAATGACACATGGGAACTAGCTTCACTTCCAAAAGGACACAAGGCGATTGGTGTCAAGTGGGTGTACAAAGTAAAGAAAAATGCCAAAGGAGAAGTTGAAAGATACAAGGCAAAATTGGTAGCCAAAGGCTATATTCAAATAGATGGCATTGACTACGAAGAGGTATTTGCTCCAGTTGCTCGACTAGAAACTGTAAGATTGATATTTTCTTTAGCAGCTCAAAACAATTGGAAGATACATCAAATGAATTTGAAATCTGCCTTCCTAAATGGAGTTCTTGAAGAAGAAGTTTATATCAAGCAGCAACAAGGCTACGAAGTCAAAGGAGAAGAAGACAAAGTTTTAAAGCTAAATAAGGCGCTTTATGGGTTGAAACAAGCTCAAAGAGTTTGGAATGTTCAAATTGATAAGTATTTGAAAGAGAGAAACTTCATTAAATGTCCATATGAGCATGCACTCTATACTAAAATCCAAAATGATGATACATTGATTGTATGTTTGTACGTAGATGACTTGATTTTCACAGGTAGCAATGCAAGCATGTTTAAAGAATTTAAGGAAGAGATGACAAAGGAGTTTGAGATGACTGATATTGGGCTCATGTTTTATTACCTTGGCATTGAAGTAAAACAAGAAGATGAAGGCATTCTAATCACTCAAGAAGGCTATGCTAAGGAAATATTGAAAAAGTTCAAGATGGATGACTCTAATCCGGTTTGCACGCCAATTGAATGTGGAATCAAATTGTCAAAGCACAAAGAAGGAGAAAAAGTAGAATCTATATTTTCAAGAGCTTGGCAGCTTGAGATATTTAACGTGCACAAGGCCCGACATTCTGTATGCGGTTGGAGTTGTGAGCTGATACATGGAGAATCCAACCACAACACATTTGAAGACGGCAAGGAGGATTCTTCGTATGTTAAAGGGACAACAAACTTTGGTTTGTACTACTCTGTTTCTGATAATTATGATCTTATTGGATATAATGATAGTGATTGGAGTGGAGATATAGATGATCGGAAAATAATAAGTGGTTTCGTGTTCTACATGGGAGACATAGTTTTCACATGGATATCGAAAAAACAACAAATTGTCGCACTTTCCATATGCGAAGCAAAGTATGTAGCGGCTACTTCATGTGTTTGCCATGCAATTTGGTTAAGGAACTTGCTAAAAGAATTAAATTTTCCGCAAAAGGAACCAACCAAGATTTTCGTGGATAACAAGTCAGCAATTACTTTGGCCAAAAATCTAGTCTTTCATGATCGAAGCATGCATATTAATACACGCTATCACTACATTAGAGAGTGCGTCACTAGAAAGGAAGTGCAGCTAGAGTACATGAAGTCCAATGATCAAATTGCTGATATTTTCACCAAACCGCTCAAGTATGAAGACTTTATTAGGTTGAGGAATCTGCTTGGAGTAATAAAACCAAGTTTAAGGGGGGGGGGGTGTTGAAAATAAAAAGAAACAAATAAACTTGGTTTTATAACGTCAATTATGTAACAAATTAAATTCTTGTATTAGGGAAGGTCTAAATTAGTGGAACTAAAATATAGATTTCTTAATTATGTAATTTGAAAATTCTAGTGAATGAAAAATCAAGAAAATAAGAGGATTAAAGAAAGACCTAAAAAAAGAGAAGTGTAGAAAAAGAGAACTCTAGAAGCAGAAAAGCGTAGAAGCAAGGCTATGTTATAAATAGAGGTCTACTCCCTCATTTGTTGTATCAAGCAAGAATAAGCAATCAATAAAGAGTGGTTTTCAATAATTCAAGGTTTCTTTCTTTTATTCTCTCCCTCTTTGTCTTAAAAAATATTCAACAGTTTACTCGTATAAAACTGATACAATAACTAAACAAAAACTTTAATTACGATCTCATAGCTGTACTTAAAAGCATGTCTGGTGAGATTGTGAGAACCAATTTGTAGCTTGTATCTAGAACCTACATCTTTAGTTATCAAGAGGACCACATAAAGACAAAGTAAGTGGTTTTCAAATAGATATTGATATTGTATCTATATTTATTATTATATTTTAGCTTATGGTACCTTTTACATATGGAATAATATGAACTTAATTATTAGAACTGCTATGATATATACCACCCTACGTCTTCGTATAAAGAGAAAAAATTGCTAACCTTGTTATATGATAAGAATGGGTGTCATGATTAGAGCAAATACTTCCATAAGCATAAATATAAAGAGAAGAACCTAAAATCATTTTTTTAGAACAATTAAAACCATAGCTTATTGAAACCTTTCCATGCTGATGTTGGAAATCCATACCTATTCAAGTCCAATGCAGTAATATAGAGTTAGAAAGAGTCTGATGTCAAAAGAAGCCCAAAAAGGAAAAATGTGACATTTTTTGTTGGATAGCTTACATTAATGTAATAAAATAGATGCAGCATCATGATATGCAATAAGAGCTCCCATTGTCCATCACTGAGTGGTATAACATATAATATTTTGCGAGGAAGGAAAGACTCAAATAAAGGAAATAATAATTGCAAGAATACCATGGACAACATTATAATAACAGGTCTACCTCCTCATAATAGTTTAGAAAGCTCTTGCCAAGAAGTATCTTGCTGAAAAAACATATAATTGGAACCGAGTAAATCATAATGTAATAACTTAAGTTATGACGTTAATGCAATTTGGAATCCTGTTCACCCTTTCTATCATGTTAGCGGAGAGAGATAATTTTTACAGCAAGGCTATAAAAATAAATTAAGGAAATAAAACTAAATAGATTAAAAAAATGAATGCAAAGGCGATATATTATAAGTATCAACAAATATTCAAAGACAAACTAAATTACATTTGTCTAAGAGGAGTACATTAAAATGAGTGCATAACTAATAGGAAATCAAAAATTCAAGTAAAGAAGACTTAGTACAAAAAGATTAGGAAAGGTTTTCGTAGTTAAAAAAAAGGAATAGGGTTATGTCCTCTTGGATGAAGTAGTCTTGGATTGGTCTAAACTCGATGCAGGTGAGTTATGAGGTTCAAACACAGGTTTTAGGCACATGCATTCAGGAGTAGACAGAAGTATGCATTGAAGCAACTTCTGTAAATGGCAGTGCAGGACTTATTTTAGCCTATTAACGAAACAAGGTAAGAACTACTTTGTTATTGTTTAAAGCAAGCTATGGTAGGAATGTCCATTTTAGTATTTTCAGGGTGTAAAAACACCCATCTTAATGTCATCAGGGTTGAACTCATAACCTCAATCTAAAGTGTTACATCACTTATCATTTGACCTAGTAGCCCTTAGCATAAAAAGCAGTTTTTATCTATAAAAAACATGAAAACATGGGAACATGATGCACAACCTCCCATGAAAAAAAAAATTGTAGGTCCTTTATAAATAACTTTGTAATGAGATAAATCCTATTAGCAATAGCTATATGAGAGGTATACATAGGTCGTAATCTTTTAAATTTGGATCTATTTCCACAGTACTTAAGTCAGTCAGTATACAAAATCTAATTTTTCCTTTGCAACTACAACACACATTTGGCTACCAGCATCATTTAGGTTTAAAGTTGCACCATCTTTTAACAGCAAGTGAGAAATGCCATGTACGTGATTCACGACCTCTAATAATGAAAAATTGCTTAATTTATCTATCTCAATTGAAAGTACCCAATATGTAACTTGAATCATGAAAAATACGATTATTAATATTTTTATACCTGAAACATTGATAACCACGCCTTGTTGAGTTAGAAATAAAGTGACATCTTTATAGCCTCCTGAAGCTGCAAAATGCTTTAGGGAAAAATTACTATGAGTTTTCCCTGAATTGTGTCAATAATTATCACAAGCGATAACAGTCCAGACTATTTAGTGAAAAAAAGAGATTCAAATTTTCAAACATCATGGTATTCAGTATCAAACGATAATACAATGCAGAATATCATTTTTATCTCAGAACATCTTGTTTTTGTTGGTAAAGTTTTTCTTAAAAGAATAAAGGAAAAATCACATTTGTAGGCTTGTTTGCAGAAAGTATTACATGATTAGCCATGTTTCAGAAATAATAACAAATATAAACATGTTTTGTTCAGGGAGGGATACTGGCGCATTTTGGAAACTCTCCTGTGCGCGAGTTCTGAAAACTCGCCTGTGTATTTGGGTCATTCCCAAACTTTATATGTACTCACTAATCTTCTCATAATTCGAAACATACTCAACCACATCTTCTCAGCTCCATATATTTTCAAAATGACTTCTCAAACAATGGTGGAGCAAGAGGTTAACTCGTACCCAATTTGCTGCCACTGTAGATATATGGCTGAAGTTGTCGTATCTGATGATGGCGAAAACATTGGTCGTCGAAGTCTTCTTTGTTCCAATTATCCCCGCGGACGCAATTTTTCAGAATGGATTGACGAACCGCTTTGTCCTAGGGGAATAACATATGCAAATGAACTGGAGCAAGAAATTAGACGTCTCAAAAAACTCCTAGAGGACTTGCAATCTAACCTTAACCACTAGTGTTTCTATTATCCGTCGTCGTTGTAGGTTTCTGAAGTTTAGTTTGAATAATTGTATTATCCATTGTCGTTGTATGTTTATGAAATTTAGTTTGAATTATTATTTGTGTGTTTGTAGGACTTGGAAGATTAATACGAAGTACTATATGTTTGTGTTTTTCTAATCTTATTTTATGTTTTTTGAAGTTTGAATTAAAGCTTTGTATGTTTGTGGGTTCGTACACTGCACATTATGCCATAAAGATGAATTGACAACTAGCTGCCACAAATTAAAGATGGGTTAGTCTATTTATGCACAATATGATCTGCCGTAAATCAGGTGATTTGACTAGACGCTGATAAAGTTGGTCCAATTTTTCGAAATGGTTGAGTTGACAAGCATCTGGAAAATCTGACTCAATGTTTGTCCATTGTGATAAAGCCGTCGTATGGACGAATGACAATGCTTTATTTCGAATTTGATGATATGATTAAAGCTCTCTCAATTCTGATTCAAGGCTTGATTTTTTTTGAAATTGATTCTACTTTATTTTGAAATCGGTGACATGATTAAAGCTCTACCAATTCCTACTTGACAATGACCGTACTGAGTTTGAAACACCCCACCTCCGTTAGGGTCACTCTCAAAGGGAATGCCCTAATTTTGGTGGAGGTTTATAAGAATAAGTCACAGATATACAAGACAGATATAAGAACACATATTTTTGAACAGCGGAAAACAACAACTTTTATTTCATTAAAATATGTGTTACACAATCAATGCCATAATTTGTTTTACAATACTTCCAAAAACATAACATCTTCATAACTGTCTTGATTACATTATTTAAAGAAGCATAAAGGAAACATAAATAAACTGCAAAAGTCCCATAGTTGCTGTCCAAAGCCATAGTCCAAAACGAAAAGATCCAAGCAATACATTCTTTCTCTTCAAGCTGGATATGAAGGCTGGTCAAGCTGCGGTATTCCCTCCCTGTGGACCTGGGGGGGGGGGGGAACGGAAGAAAAGAAGACGAAAGAAAAGTAGAGTCAGACATAAAGCCTGAGTAAGTCTAGGACTATTCAGTCTATGAATAAAGAACTGGGTATGATAAGTATAAACTAGAAGTGGGAAAGCACCATAAACTTAGTTCAGTTGTCTAGGATCGAATATACTATCGTACCCCATTTTAATCTCTGTACCCATATAAACTAGTTCCCAACAGGCACCCCATAACCAGGGTGAAGTGATCCATTTTATGATGATCGGCTCCTACTCGCATAGTTACATGTGTCTTACGGCCCCCGATGTTGTAGTTACCTATGCTGGTCCCACCATGGGGTGTATCAAGTCCCATGGTGGCGGCCCGACACAATCCTAGAATGCACAGGTATGCTACTGGTGCCCAGTGCCTTATTTTTCTGCGCCGGAGTGTGTGCACGCCCGCACCCCGTTAGAACCTACACTGCTGCACCACCGCCGTCGATTTGACCTCTTACAATCAGCCCAGTAATCGTGCCCCACCCTGCCTAGTTTCAGGGTATCATGATACCTTGTAGGGTTACTGCGAAAAGGGTCCCCCGCTACTAGGTTTTCTATTTCTAGCCAACATGCTAAGTTGGTTAAGTGTTTTATAAACCTAACCCCCAATCAGTCTGTTTAGTTTAGCATGTTCCATTTTGATTAAGTATTAATATAATTTACTTAATCCTATCAATCCAGACTCAGCCTTAATTGTCTTATTAAAGCCTTGACCTCTCACATTAGACAGGTATTGTTGTGGCTGCCTGTTGCCGGTTGGGTCCGGGCAGTCTTACGCCACAACTCAGTCTAACCTCGGGTCCTTATTGGGCTCCGTGTTTAACCACCCACATTGGATAGGTATTGTTGTGACTACTGGACAGCCGGGCGGTTCCGGGCAGGTTTACATCACAACTCAATCCAACCTCGGGTTAAACACATCGTATTTTCTACATTTACATATTTTGTCTCTTTTCTTTTTATATGTAAATATTTGCGGCCCATTATTCAAATTCATCTTTATTGGTTAAATTTCATTTATGCCACTTAATTGCTTTTCAAGATTGTTGGCATGCGTTGAACATGCCAACACATATATTCTATATTTTAGCCCAAACGTCATTACCCCCGTTTTACACGTTCGCTCCAATGTAAGGTGTGTTGGGTTTAATACTTAAACCCAATTAAGCCAAATGAAAAGGGGAGGCTTACAACATGATGTTTATAAGATATCATGAAAAAGGGGAGTGTGAACGCATGAACTTGCAACGAACGATTCAATTAACATAAAATAGGCACATGTGAACTTGCAATTGTAACATCATATAATCATGGCATAACATGAATCATTTTATCCACATAATCATAGCATAAACAATACTTAAACATAAATCATTCTATTCATATGGTTAATGCATAGACAATACTTAATCATGGATTATTTTACTCATATGATTATGGCATAAGCAGTACTTAAACATGAATTATTCTAGTCATATGATAATGGCATAAACTTAAACATGAATCATAGGTTCAACTAACCATGTAAACTTGAAATTAAGAATCTAACTAAATTAGATATCATTATTATTGGCACAGGGTCTTGACTAGAAATATAAGCCTATATTTTTATTTAGGCATGATATAAACTAATCGTGCTCATAAAATCACTACATGTTAACAAAAAGGTGCTTACTTTTGTCACTAATACAAAAGTATGGTTCAACTAGAATTATCCCAACCTAATTCTTATATGAATCATGGTTTTCATTCTATTCATAGAATTATAGCATAAACATATCTAAACTTACATCATGGTTTTTATTTTATCTATGTAAACTTGCAAGAGGAATGTAATTCTAATGTAATTCTAATGTAACTTATGATAACAACATGAGCCTAAAAACATGTTTTTCAATTGGGCATAATAACGAACATAGTTTAGTCATGTTCATAAAATTAATACAAATTTACAAAGATGCGTGCTTTTGTCACTATCACAAAAATATGATTTTTATACTTGAACTATGATGCCAATTCCAACATAACTTCATATGAATCATAATACTTAGTCGATTCAATTACACACTAAAAGTGGTCATAAAAGTATGTACATCATATTAGCATAATAACGAATCTTATACTTGCATGAATTCCAATTAAAATATCATAACATATAGTTGTTAACATGAATCATATACTTTCATGAATCTTAAACAAATTATTACAACATATAGTTGTTACTTTCAACATGAATCATATACTTGCAATTATCAAATGGGTGTTGTAAATAACTACCACAAACATGTAGTTTTTCAATATGAATCATATGCTTGCATAAGTCCCAATCAAAATTCCACAACATGTGGTTGTCAACATAAGCCACATACTTGTATGAATCAAACCATAGCATTGCCAAATCGTTAGAATCAAAATAACATAAAAATATAAGTCATTATCGCCACAATTCCATTTCGTTTCCAACGCAAATCGCGTACTTGCAAATATCCAATCGTATACCATAATATTCCCAAATCGTTTTGCATCAAAGCAACATACAAATATAGATTATTATCGCCACAATTCCATTTCTTACATTACAAAAATCAACACAATTATTTAATTCACATTGGAATAGCACTCTACTTACAGCGTATGACGAATCTTCAATTCAGAAATCTGAATTCTGAATTTGGAGATGCTATCCTTTGTTGTAGGCGTTGTTTTGATTGATTTGACGTTGCTTTAAGCTTTTGTTTATTCTCCTAATTGCCTCTCAATTTCCGACGGCTATCTTTAGTCTCTCCTCAGCAACATGACGGTCTCAGCTCCATTTTAGTTTGTGTGAATTAGGGTTAGTCTTAGGTCCTTTTTATAGAGTTTGTGAGTTGATTTAGACCGTCGATGAAGCTTGGTTCAATAATAGCCGTTCGTTTGAAGGAGAGGCCAACCAGGAGCTGACACCTAGCCCTAGTGACAAGGCAAGGCTCAGAAAATCGACCAAACACAGACCTGGCCAGCCAGGACTTGACCAGACCTGACCAGCAGGTCATTTTTGACCTGGGCGCACTTGGCAGGTGCGCCAGGTCAAAAATGTACTGGCGCACTTCCCAAGTGCGCCAGTGCATTTTTGTTCTGGCGCACTCCCCAAGTGTGCCAGTGCATTCTGACCCGTTTTCCGGTTTTTCGCCCAACTTCGTTCGTCCATATCTTCTTCATACGATATCCGTTTTACGCAAACTCAGACTCTATCTCAAGCAGAATTCCGAGACGAACGCAATGGTGTATCCCGTTTCCCTTAATTCTCTGATTTGAAATTAGTTATATTTTAATTTGTGAATTTCACGGTTATAGAATACACGGGGTGTTACATTCTCCCCCACTTAAAAGGATTTCGTCCCCGAAATCTTCAAGTTCAGGAAGAATGTACATCCTAACATCCAAACATCCATCTACTCATCCATCAAACACGAGCATCCATTGTCCTTAAAAGACTTCTAATGCTTCATGATCATATGCGAAGTGTGTGTGTACATGTACTTGTCTAATGCAAAATCAGGCGGTCTACTGATTCAGTTGTCCTCCTTAATGCAAATTATGTAAGTGCCATGAATCCATTATGTATGCAAATCCTCCTATTCATGATTCTACATGAGTGCACAATCATTCATACAAATGCAACATCCATAGGACAACATATTAAACTTCAACCATATACGAATGCAAACATATATGCATATGCAATATGAAGTGATTGAGCCGATCTAAAATCTAGATTGTGTGTGTATATGCAACCACGAGCAACCACTAGCAATCACTTGCAACCACTTGCAACCATCATCCATAACATGTTTCAATTACATGTTTTCATCCAAAGGGTTTCTACCTAAAAGATAAGGTCGAGGAGATATACCTAAAAAGATAGATAAAAGCGCAACTTAAGGAAAAAGGAAAGATCAAAGATGTACCCTCGAAAAGAAAAGGGTAGGCTGCGCGTATTCTAGCTTCAGTTTCCCAAGTTGCATCTTCCTCGGCGTCGCTCCACTGAACTTTGACGAGCTTGACTTCGCGGTTGCGTAGCTTCTTCACTTCTGTTCCTAATATGCGGGTTGGAACTTTCCTCACGGTTGCTTCGCGTTCCACTTCAGCTTCTTCTATGATATTTGGCTCTACCACTTCAGCAGACTCATGTAGACATTTTCGGAGATGTGAAACATGAAAAACGTTGTGAACTCCGACCAATTTTTCGGGTAGCTCTAATCTATAGGCCATTTTCCCAATTTTCTCAATGATAGGAAATGGTCCTACCTAAAGGTATAGTCGAATGATAGAAGCAAGTAAAAACTTTGTGCCCATTAGGCAATGTCAAAACTGGAGATCTATGCCACATATATATTGATTAGGAGAAGAACTCTCTAAGCATCAGCCCCGAAGACCGAAAACAACATCAGACTGACACCCAAAGAATTACTCAACCCAACCACCATATATGATTCTAGGAAACTAAGCATGATGGACTCCTTTTAGGTCACAAGGGAGTCCCTATGGGGTTTGCAACAGAAATTGGATTGAGAATGAGACCGAGAGGATATACACAAAAGATAGCATGCAAGTAAGCTCTACAGGAAGAGAGGGATCAAGGATATACTCTTAAGAAGAGATATGATGCACGAATCTAGTCTTAAATCTTCTAAGTCGCATTTCTTGAGCTTAACTCCATTATGCTTTGTCCGTCTTTAACTTCACAATTTCGTAGCTTCTTAATTCTTGTTTCCAAAATATTAGTTGGAACCTATTTCACTGTTGCCTCTCGTTCCTCTTTCACTTACTCTACATCTAGTATACTCGGCTCAAGCATGACGGCGTACTCATGGTTTCATGCAAGCTCTCCAAAATTCACTAGTGAATCTTGGATCTTGTTCACTTCCTAGAAGGTATTCCACATAGATGAATTATCTCTTGAAAATAAACAAATGTCAACTATGTTGCCAAATAAACTACTAAGGTGATTCTTTACGACTCATGCATAAGCGAAATGAACCTTCTGCCTTAGTGGCGAACACTACTGGAGTGCCCCATTCTGAAATGCTCCTTCTAATGAACCCCTTTTCTAGAAGCTCTTTAATCTGTTTACTGAGCTCTTTCCTTTCCCGTGGAGCCATGTGTCTAACGGGCAACGCAACGGGCTTTGCATTATCTACAAGATATATATGGAAGTCTATCTCCCGCTTCGGAGGCAAGCCCTTCACCTCTTCGAAGACATCCGGATATTCCCGGACCACTCTAACTAATTGCAAATTTTCAACAGAGGCATCTAGCGATTCAAGATAACCAAGCATAACTGCATACGAGGGATTACAAGAAATTTCCAAAGTGTTTCCGAGCTGGGTCAGGAGCCTGACAACCCTTTTCTCACAATCAAGGATGGCCCCATTACTGGATAGCCAATCCATGCCCAAAATCAAACCATATCCCGAAAAGCCCAAAACAAAGGCACTACATTTAAACCCTATGCTTAGAATAGAAGTTTTCAATCCCACACAGATCATAGACAAATGAGCTGGGCCCCCAATTGGGTTTGAAACAATTAAGGGGTCCTTTACCGTACTAGTTTTTAGGTGCAGAGATTCTACTAAAGCAGACGAGATAAAGGAGTGTGATGCGCCGGAATCAAATAAAGTGCGAACGGGGTGATCATAAAGATAAACTACACTTTCTACAGAAGTATTTATACCTCGTTTCTTTGGGCAGTCCTTAGCCATGTGGCCTGTCTCACCGCAAGAAAAGCACCCACCATTCATCTTGGCCTTCTTTTTCTGGCAATCCTTCACTAATTGCCCCTCCGTACCACAAAAATTGCATTTCCTTTTTTCCCGTTTCTTATTATTGCTATTAAGATCCTTTCTTGTTTGACTATTATTCGTCTTCCTACTCTGGGACTCTTCCGCTTGCTGGTTCACGTGGAGGAGGAGGAGTGAAAGCGTCAACAGCTGGGGAGTAAGGTCTCCAGACATGCTGAAACAGAAAGGATAGATTCAAAATGAAGGATAGAAGATAGTACCTATGGCTTTGGGGGGACTTTTCCTTTTAAAACAAAATAATATTTTATCTTTTAAAAATGCTTCTTCAAATTTCCTTTTTGAAAATAAATTTTCAAAACTTTTTATCTTATCTGGTAAACCTATGCTCTGACACCAAGTGAAACACCCCACCTCCGTTAGGGTCACTCTCAAAGGGAATGCCCTAATTTTGGTGGAGGTTTATAAGAATAAGTCACAGATATACAAGACAGATATAAGAACACATATTTTTGAACAGCGGAAAACAACAACTTTTATTTCATTAAAATATGTGTTACACAATCCATGCCATAATTTGTTTTACAATACTTCCAAAAACATAACATCTTCATAACTGTCTTGATTACATTATTTAAAGAAGCATAAAGGAAACATAAATAAACTGCAAAAGTCCCATAGTTGCTGTCCAAAGCCATAGTCCAAAACGAAAAGATCCAAGCAATACATTCTTTCTCTTCAAGCTGGATATGAAGGCTGGTCAAGCTGCGGTATTCCCTCCCTGTGGACCTGGGGGGGGGGGGAACGGAAGAAAAGAAGACGAAAGAAAAGTAGAGTCAGACATAAAGCCTGAGTAAGTCTAGGACTATTCAGTCTATGAATAAAGAACTGGGTATGATAAGTATAAACTAGAAGTGGGAAAGCACCATAAACTTAGTTCAGTTGTCTAGGATCGAATATACTATCGTACCCCATTTTAATCTCTGTACCCATATAAACTAGTTCCCAACAGGCACCCCATAACCAGGGTGAAGTGATCCATTTTATGATGATCGGCTCCTACTCGCATAGTTACATGTGTCTTACGGCCCCCGATGTTGTAGTTACCTATATTGGTCCCACCATGGGGTGTATCAAGTCCCATGGTGGCGGCCCGACACAATCCTAGAATGCACAGGTATGCTACTGGTGCCCAGTGCCTTATTTTTCTGCGCCGGAGTGTGCACGCCCGCACCCCGTTAGAACCTACACTGCTGCTCCACCGCCGTCGATTTGACCTCTTACAATCAGCCCAGTAATCGTGCCCCACCCTGCCTAGTTTCAGGGTATCATGATACCTTGTAGGGTTACTGCGAAAAGGGTCCCCCGCTACTAGGTTTTCTATTTCTAGCCAACATGCTAAGTTGGTTAAGTGTTTTATAAACCTAACCCCCAATCAGTCTGTTTAGTTTAACATGTTCCATTTTGATTAAGTATTAATATAATTTACTTAATCCTATCAATCCAGACTCAGCCTTAATTATCTTATTAAAGCCTTGACCTCTCACATTAGACAGGTATTGTTGTGGCTGCCTGTTGCCGGTTGGGTCCGGGCAGTCTTACGCCACAACTCAGTCTAACCTCGGGTCCTTATTGGGCTCCGTGTTTAACCACCCACATTGGATAGGTATTGTTGTGACTACTGGACAACCGGGCAGTTCCGGGCAGGTTTACATCACAACTCAATCCAACCTCGGGTTAAACACATCGTATTTTCTACATTTACATATTTTGTCTCTTTTCTTTTTATATGTAAATATTTGCGGCCCATTATTCAAATTCATCTTTATTGGTTAAATTTCATTTATGCCACTTAATTGCTTTTCAAGATTGTTGGCATGCGTTGAACATGCCAACACATATATTCTATATTTTAGCCCAAACGTCATTACCCCCGTTTTACACGTTCGCTCCAATGTAAGGTGTGTTGGGTTTAATACTTAAACCCAATTAAGCCAAATGAAAAGGGGAGGCTTACAACATGGTGTTTATAAGATATCATGAAAAAGGGGAGTGTGAACGCATGAACTTGCAACGAACGATTCAATTAACATAAAATAGGCACATGTGAACTTGCAATTGTAACATCATATAATCATGGCATAACATGAATCATTTTATCCACATAATCATAGCATAAACAATACTTAAACATAAATCATTCTATTCATATGGTTAATGCATAGACAATACTTAATCATGGATTATTTTACTCATATGATTATGGCATAAGCAGTACTTAAACATGAATTATTCTAGTCATATGATAATGGCATAAACTTAAACATGAATCATAGGTTCAACTAACCATGTAAACTTGAAATTAAGAATCTAACTAAATTAGATATCATTATTATTGGCACAGGGTCTTGACTAGAAATATAAGCCTATATTTTTATTTAGGCATGATATAAACTAATCGTGCTCATAAAATCACTACATGTTAACAAAAAGGTGCTTACTTTTGTCACTAATACAAAAGTATGGTTCAACTAGAATTATCCCAACCTAATTCTTATATGAATCATGGTTTTCATTCTATTCATAGAATTATAGCATAAACATATCTAAACTTACATCATGGTTTTTATTTTATCTATGTAAACTTGCAAGAGGAATGTAATTCTAATGTAATTCTAATGTAACTTATGATAACAACATGAGCCTAAAAACATGTTTTTCAATTGGGCATAATAACGAACATAGTTTAGTCATGTTCATAAAATTAATACAAATTTACAAAGATGCGTGCTTTTGTCACTATCACAAAAATATGATTTTTATACTTGAACTATGATGCCAATTCCAACATAACTTCATATGAATCATAATACTTAGTCGATTCAATTACACACTAAAAGTGGTCATAAAAGTATGTACATCATATTAGCATAATAACGAATCATATACTTGCATGAATTCCAATTAAAATATCATAACATATAGTTGTTAACATGAATCATATACTTGCATGAATCTTAAACAAATTATTACAACATATAGTTGTTACTTTCAACATGAATCATATACTTGCAATTATCAAATGGGTGTTGTAAATAACTACCACAAACATGTAGTTTTTCAATATGAATCATATGCTTGCATAAGTCCCAATCAAAATTCCACAACATGTGGTTGTCAACATAAGCCACATACTTGTATGAATCAAACCATAGCATTGCCAAATCGTTAGAATCAAAATAACATAAAAATATAAGTCATTATCGCCACAATTCCATTTCGTTTCCAACGCAAATCGCGTACTTGCAAATATCCAATCGTATACCATAATATTCCCAAATCGTTTTGCATCAAAGCAACATACAAATATAGATTATTATCGCCACAATTCCATTTCTTACATTACACAAATCAACACAATTATTTAAATCACATCGGAATAGCACTCTACTTACAGCGTATGACGAATCTTCAATTCAGAAATCTGAATTCTGAATTTGGAGATGCTATCCTTTGTTGTAGGCGTTGTTTTGATTGATTTGACGTTGCTTTAAGCTTTTGTTTATTCTCCTAATTGCCTCTCAATTTCCGACGGCTATCTTTAGTCTCTCCTCAGCAACATGACGGTCTCAGCTCCATTTTAGTTTGTGTGAATTAGGGTTAGTCTTAGGTCATTTTTATAGAGTTTGTGAGTTGATTTAGACCGTCGATGAAGCTTGGTTCAATAATAGCCGTTCGTTTGAAGGAGAGGCCAACCAGGAGCTGACACCTAGCCCTAGTGACAAGGCAAGGCTCAGAAAATCGACCAAACATAGACCTGGCCAGCCAGGACTTGGCCAGACCTGACCAGCAGGTCATTTTTGACCTGGGCGCACTTGGCAGGTGCGCCAGGTCAAAAATGTACTGGCGCACTTCCCAAGTGCGCCAGTGCATTTTTGTTCTGGCGCACTCCCCAAGTGCGCCAGTGCATTCTGACCCGTTTTCCGGTTTTTCGCCCAACTTCGTTCGTCCATATCTTCTTCATACGATATCCGTTTTACGCAAACTCAGACTCTATCTCAAGCAGAATTCCGAGACGAACGCAATGGCGTATCCCGTTTCTCTTAATTCTCTGATTTGAAATTAGTTATATTTTAATTTGTGAATTTCATGGTTATAGAATACACGGGGTGTTACATTCTCCCCCACTTAAAAGGATTTCGTCCCCGAAATCTTCAAATTCAGGAAGAATGTACATCCTAACATCCAAACATCCATCTACTCATCCATCAAACACGAGCATCCATTGTCCTTAAAAGACTTCTAATGCTTCATGATCATATGCGAAGTGTGTGTGTACATGTACTTGTCTAATGCAAAATCAGGCGGTCTACTGATTCAGTTGTCCTCCTTAATGCAAATTATGTAAGTGCCATGAATCCATTATGTATGCAAATCCTCCTATTCATGATTCTACATGAGTGCACAATCATTCATACAAATGCAACATCCATAGGACAACATATTAAACTTCAACCATATACGAATGCAAACATATATGCATATGCAATATGAAGTGATTGAGCCGATCTAAAATCTAGATTGTGTGTATATGCAACCACGAGCAACCACTAGCAATCACTTGCAACCACTTGCAACCATCATCCATAACATGTTTCAATTACATGTTTTCATCCAAAGGGTTTCTACCTAAAAGATAAGGTCGAGGAGATATACCTAAAAAGATAGATTAAAGCGCAACTTAAGGAAAAAGGAAAGATCAAAGATGTACCCTCGAAAAGAAAAGGGTAGGCTGCGCGTATTCTAGCTTCAGTTTCCCAAGTTGCATCCTCCTCGGCGTCGCTCCACTGAACTTTGACGAGCTTGACTTCGCGGTTGCGTAGCTTCTTCACTTCTGTTCCTAATATGCGGGTTGGAACTTTCCTCACGGTTGCTTCGCGTTCCACTTCAGCTTCTTCTAGGATATTTGGCTCTACCACTTCAGCAGACACATGTAGACATTTTCGGAGATGTGAAACATGAAAAACGTTGTGAACTCCGGCCAATTTTTCGGGTAGCTCTAATCTATAGGCCATTTTCCCAATTTTCTCAATGATAGGAAATGGTCCTACCTAAAGGTATAGTCGAATGATAGAAGCAAGTAAAAACTTTGTGCCCATTAGGCAATGTCAAAACTGGAGATCTATGCCACATATATATTGATTATGAGAAGAACTCTCTAAGCATCAGCCTCGAAGACCGAAATCAACATCAGACCGACACCCAAAGAATTACTCAACCCAACCACCATATATGATTCTTGGAAACTAAGCATGATGGACTCCTTTTAGGTCACAAGGGAGTCCCTTCCTAAGACCAATCCGTATCCTATAAAACCCAAAAACTTTAGTCAAACCAATGAACACCCTCGAGCCCCAACATGTGTTACTAACAGATGAGACATACTCCCTATGGGGTTTGCAACAGAAATTGGATTGAGAATGGGGCCGAGAGGATATACACAAAAGATAGCATGCAAGTAAGCTCTACAGGAAGAGAGGGATCAAGGATATACTCTTAAGAAGAGATATGATGCACGAATCTAGTCTTAAATCTTCTAAGTCGCATTTCTTGAGCTTAACTCCATTATGCTTTATCCGTCTTTAACTTCACAATTTCGTAGCTTCTTAATTCTTGTTTCCAAAATATGAGTTGGAACCTATTTCACTGTTGCCTCTCGTTCCTCTTTCACTTACTCTACATCTAGTATACTCGGCTCAAGCATGACGGCGTACTCATGGTTTCATGCAAGCTCTCCAAAATTCACTAGTGAATCTTGGATCTTGTTCACTTCCTAGAAGGTATTCCACATAGATGAATTATCTCTTGAAAATAAACAAATGTCAACTATGTTGCCAAATAAACTACTAAGGTGATTCTTTACGACTCATGCATAAGAGAAATGAACATTCTGCCTTAGTGGCGAACACGACTGGAGTGCCCCATCCTGAAATGCCCCTTCTAATGAACCCCTTTTCTAGAAGCTCTTTAATCTGTTTACTGAGCTCTTTCCTTTCCCGTGGAGCCATGTGTCTAACGGGCAACGCAACGGGCTTTGCATTATCTACAAGATATATATGGAAGTCTATCTCCCACTTCGGAGGCAAGCCCTTCACCTCTTCGAAGACATCCGGATATTCCCGGACCACTCTAACTAATTGCAAATTTTCAACAGAGGCATCTAGCGATTCAAGATAACTAAGCATAACCGCATACGAGGGATTACAAGAAATTTCCAAAGTGTTACCGAGCTGGGTCAGGAGCCTGACAACCCTTTTCTCACAATCAAGGATGGCCCCATTACTGGATAGCCAATCCATGCCCAAAATCAAACCATATCCCGAAAAGCCCAAAACAAAGGCACTACATTTAAACCCTATGCTTAGAATAGAAGTTTTCAATCCCACACAGATCATAGACAAATGAGCTGGGCCCCCAATTGGGTTTGAAACAATTAAGGGGTCCTCTACCGTACTAGTTTTTAGGTGCAGAGATTCTACTAAAGCAGACGAGATAAAGGAGTGTGATGCGCCGGAATCAAATAAAGTGCGAACGGGGTGGTCATAAAGATAAACTACACTTTCTACAGAAGTATTTATACCTCGTTTCTTTGGGCAGTCCTTAGCCATGTGGCCTGTCTCACCAAAAGAAAAGCACCCACCATTCATCTTGGCCTTCTTTTTCGAGCAATCCTTCACTAATTGCCCCTCCGTACCACAAAAATTGCATTTCCTTTTTTCCCGTTTCTTATTATTACTATTAAGATCCTTTCTTGTTTGACTATTATTCGTCTTCCAACTCTGGGACTCTTCCGCTTGCTGGTTCACGTGGAGGAGGAGGAGTGAAAGCGTCAACAGCTGGGGAGTAAGGTCTCCAGACATGCTGAAACAGAAAGGATAGATTCAAAATGAAGGATAGAAGATAGTACCTATGGCTTTGGGGGGACTTTTCCTTTTAAAACAAAATAATATTTTATCTTTTAAAAATGCTTCTTTAAATTTCCTTTTTGAAAATAAATTTTCAAAACTTTTTATCTTATCTGGTAAACCTATGCTCTGATACCAAGTGAAACACCCCACCTCCGTTAGGGTCACTCTCAAAGGGAATGCCCTAATTTTGGTGGAGGTTTATAAGAATAAGTCACAGATATACAAGACAGATATAAGAACACATATTTTTGAACAGCGGAAAACAACAACTTTTATTTCATTAAAATATGTGTTACACAATCCATGCCATAATTTGTTTTACAATACTTCCAAAAACATAACATCTTCATAACTGTCTTGATTACATTATTTAAAGAAGCATAAAGGAAACATAAATAAACTGCAAAAGTCCCATAGTTGCTGTCCAAAGCCATAGTCCAAAACGAAAAGATCCAAGCAATACATTCTTTCTCTTCAAGCTGGATATGAAGGCTGGTCAAGCTGCGGTATTCCCTCCCTGTGGACCTGGGGGGGGGGGGGGACGGAAGAAAAGAAGACGAAAGAAAAGTAGAGTCAGACATAAAGCCTGAGTAAGTCTAGGACTATTCAGTCTATGAATAAAGAACTGGGTATGATAAGTATAAACTAGAAGTGGGAAAGCACCATAAACTTAGTTCAGTTGTCTAGGATCGAATATACTATCGTACCCCATTTTAATCTCTGTACCCATATAAACTAGTTCCCAACAGGCACCCCATAACCAGGGTGAAGTGATCCATTTTATGATGAACGGCTCCTACTCGCATAGTTACATGTGTCTTACGGCCCCCGATGTTGTAGTTACCTATGCTGGTCCCACCATGGGGTGTATCAAGTCCCATGGTGGCGGCCCGACACAATCCTAGAATGCACAGGTATGCTACTGGTCCCTTTGCCTTATTTTTCTACGCCGGAGTGTGTGCACACCCGCACCCCATTAGAACCTACACTGCTGCACCACCGCCGTCGATTTGACCTCTTACAATCAGCCCAGTAATCGTGCCCCACCCTGCCTAGTTTCAGGGTATCATGATACCTTGTAGGGTTACTGCGAAAAGGGTCCCCCGCTACTAGGTTTTCTATTTCTAGCCAACATGCTAAGTTGGTTAAGTGTTTTATAAACCTAACCCCCAATCAGTCTGTTTAGTTTAGCATGTTCCATTTTGATTAAGTATTAATATAATTTACTTAATCCTATCAATCCAGACTCGGCCTTAATTGTCTTATTAAAGCCTTGACCTCTCACATTAGACAGGTATTGTTGTGGCTGCCTGTTGCCGGTTGGGTCCGGGCAGTCTTACGCCACAACTCAGTCTAACCTCGGGTCCTTATTGGGCTCCGTGTTTAACCACCCACATTGGATAGGTATTGTTGTGACTACTGGACAGCCGGGCGGTTCCGGGCAGGTTTACATCACAACTCAATCCAACCTCGGGTTAAACACATCGTATTTTCTACATTTACATATTTTGTCACTTTTCTTTTTATATGTAAATATTTGCGGCCCATTATTCAAATTCATCTTTATTGGTTAAATTTCATTTATGCCATTTAATTGCTTTTCAAGATTGTTGGCATGCGTTGAACATGCCAACACATATATTCTATATTTTAGCCCAAACGTCATTACCCCCGTTTTACACGTTCGCTCCAATGTAAGGTGTGTTGGGTTTAATACTTAAACCCAATTAAGCCAAATGAAAAGGGGAGGCTTACAACATGGTGTTTATAAGATATCATGAAAAAGGGGAGCGTGAACGCATGAACTTGCAACGAACGATTCAATTAACATAAAATAGGCACATGTGAACTTGCAATTGTAACGTCATATAATCATGGCATAACATGAATCATTTTATCCACATAATCATAGCATAAACAATACTTAAACATAAATCATTCTATTCATATGGTTAATGCATAGACAATACTTAATCATGGATTATTTTACTCATATGATTATGGCATAAGCAGTACTTAAACATGAATTATTCTAGTCATATGATAATGGCATAAACTTAAACATGAATCATAGGTTCAACTAACCATGTAAACTTGAAATTAAGAATCTAACTAAATTAGATATCATTATTATTGGCACAGGGTCTTGACTAGAAATATAAGCCTATATTTTTATTTAGGCATGATATAAACTAATCGTGCTCATAAAATCACTACATGTTAACAAAAAGGTGCTTACTTTTGTCACTAATACAAAAGTATGGTTCAACTAGAATTATCCCAACCTAATTCTTATATGAATCATGGTTTTCATTCTATTCATAGAATTATAGCATAAACATATCTAAACTTACATCATGGTTTTTATTTTATCTATGTAAACTTGCAAGAGGAATGTAATTCTAATGTAATTCTAATGTAACTTATGATAACAACATGAGCCTAAAAACATGTTTTTCAATTGGGCATAATAACGAACATAGTTTAGTCATGTTCATAAAATTAATACAAATTTACAAAGATGCGTGCTTTTGTCACTATCACAAAAATATGATTTTTATACTTGAACTATGATGCTAATTCCAACATAACTTCATATGAATCATAATACTTAGTCGATTCAATTACGCACTAAAAGTGGTCATAAAAGTATGTACATCATATTAGCATAATAACGAATCATATACTTGCATGAATTCCAATTAAAATATCATAACATATAATTGTTAACACGAATCATATACTTGCATGAATCTTAAACAAATTATTACAACATATAGTTGTTACTTTCAACATGAATCATATACTTGCAATTATCAAATGGGTGTTGTAAATAACTACCACAAACATGTAGTTTTTCAATATGAATCATATGCTTGCATAAGTCCCAGTCAAAATTCCACAACATGTGGTTGTCAACATAAGCCACATACTTGTATGAATCAAACCATAGCATTGCCAAATCGTTAGAATCAAAATAACATACAAATATAAGTCATTATCGCCACAATTCCATTTCGTTTCCAACGCAAATCGCGTACTTGCAAATATCCAATCGTATACCATAATATTCCCAAATCGTTTTGCATCAAAGCAACATACAAATATAGATTATTATCGCCACAATTCCATTTCTTACATTACACAAATCAACACAATTATTTAATTCACATCGGAATAGCACTCTACTTACAGCGTATGACGAATCTTCAATTCAGAAATCTGAATTCTGAATTTGGAGATGCTATCCTTTGTTGTAGGCGTTGTTTTGATTGATTTGACGTTGCTTTAAGCTTTTGTTTATTCTCCTAATTGCCTCTCAATTTCCGACGGCTATCTTTAGTCTCTCCTCAGCAACATGACGGTCTCAGCTCCATTTTAGTTTGTGTGAATTAGGGTTAGTCTTAGGTCCTTTTTATAGAGTTTGTGAGTTGATTTAGACCGTCGATGAAGCTTGGTTCAATAATAGCCGTTCGTTTGAAGGAGAGACCAACCAGGAGCTGACACCTAGCCCTAGTGACAAGGCAAGGCTCAGAAAATCGACCAAACACAGACCTGGCCAGCCAGGACTTGACCAGACCTGACCAGCAGGTCATTTTTGACCTGGGCGCGCTTGGCAGGTGCGCCAGGTCAAAAATGTACTGGCGCACTTCCCAAGTGCGCCAGTGCATTTTTGTTCTGGCGCACTCCCCAAGTGCGCCAGTGCATTCTGACCCATTTTCCGGTTTTTCGCCCAACTTCGTTCGTCCATATCTTCTTCATACGATATCCGTTTTACGCAAACTCAGACTCTATCTCAAGCAGAATTCCGAGACGAACGCAATGGCGTATCCCGTTTCCCTTAATTCTCTGATTTGAAATTAGTTATATTTTAATTTGTGAATTTCACGGTTATAGAATACACGGGGTGTTACATTCTCCCCCACTTAAAAGGATTTCGTCCCCGAAATCTTCAAGTTCAGGAAGAATGTACATCCTAACATCCAAACATCCATCTACTCATCCATCATACACGAGCATCCATTGTCCTTAAAAGACTTCTAATGCTTCATGATCATATGCGAAGTGTGTGTGTACATGTACTTGTCTAATGCAAAATCAGGCGGTCTACTGATTCAGTTGTCCTCCTTAATGCAAATTATGTAAGTGCCATGAATCCATTATGTATGCAAATCCTCCTATTCATGATTCTACATGAGTGCACAATCATTCATACAAATGCAACATCCAGAGGACAACATATTAAACTTCAACCATATACGAATGCAAACATATATGCATATGCAATATGAAGTGATTGAGCCGATCTAAAATCTAGATTGTGTGTGTATATGCAACCACGAGCAACCGCTAGCAATCACTTGCAACCACTTGCAACCATCATCCATAACATGTTTCAATTACATGTTTTCATCCAAAGGGTTTCTACCTAAAAGATAAGGTTGAGGAGATATACCTAAAAAGATAGATAAAAGCGCAACTTAAGGAAAAAGGAAAGATCAAAGATGTACCCTCGAAAAGAAAAGGGTAGGCTGCGCATATTCTAGCTTTAGTTTCCCAAGTTGCATCTTCCTCGGCGTCGCTCCACTGAACTTTGACGAGCATGACTTCGCGGTTGCGTAGCTTCTTCACTTCTGTTCCTAATATGCTGGTTGGAACTTTCCTCACGGTTGCTTCGCGTTCCACTTCAGCTTCTTCTAGGATATTTGGCTCTACCACTTCAGCAGACTCATGTAGACATTTTCGGAGATGTGAAACATGAAAAACGTTGTGAACTCCGGCCAATTTTTCGGGTAGCTCTAATCTATAGGCCATTTTCCCAATTTTCTCAATGATAGGAAATGGTCCTACCTAAAGGTATAGTCGAATGATAGAAGCAAGTAAAAACTTTGTGCCCATTAGGCAATGTCAAAACTGGAGATCTATGCCACATATATATTGATTAGGAGAAGAACTCTCTAAGCATCAGCCCCGAAGACCGAAATCAACATCAGACTGACACCCAAAGAATTACTCAACCCAACCACCATATATGATTCTAGGAAACTAAGCATGATGGACTCCTTTTAGGTCACAAGGGAGTCCCTTCCTAAGACCAATCCTTATCCTATAAAACCCAAAAACTTTAGTCAAACCAATGAACACCCTCGAGCCCCAACATGTGTTACTAACAGATGAGTCATACTCCCTATGGGGTTTGCAACAGAAATTGGATTGAGAATGGGACCGAGAGGATATACACAAAAGATAGCATGCAAGTAAGCTCTACAGGAAGAGAGGGATCAAGGATATACTCTTAAGAAGAGATATGATGCACGAATCTAGTCTTAAATCTTCTAAGTCGCATTTCTTGAGCTTAACTCCAATATGCTTTGTCCGTCTTTAACTTCACAATTTCGTAGCTTCTTAATTCTTGTTTCCAAAATATGAGTTGGAACCTATTTCACTGTTGCCTCTCGTTCCTCTTTCACTTACTCTACATCTAGTATACTCGGCTCAAGCATGACGGCGTACTCATGGTTTCATGCAAGCTCTCCAAAATTCACTAGTGAATCTTGGATCTTGTTCACTTCCTAGAAGGTATTCCACATAGATGAATTATCTCTTGAAAATAAACAAATGTCAACTATGTTGCAAAATAAACTACTAAGGTGATTCTTTACGACTCATGCATAAGCGAAATGAACCTTCTGCCTAAGTGGCGAACACTACTGGAGTGCCCCATTCTGAAATGCTCCTTCTAATGAACTCCTTTTCTAGAAGCTCTTTAATCTGTTTACTGAGCTCTTTCCTTTCCCGTGGAGCCATGTGTCTAACGGGCAACGGGCTTTGCATTATCTACAAGATATATATGGAAGTCTATCTCCCGCTTCGGAGGCAAGCCCTTCACCTCTTCGAAGACATCCGGATATTCCCGGACCACTCTAACTAATTGCAAATTTTCAACAGAGGCATCTAGCGATTCAAGATAACTAAGCATAACCGCATACGAGGGATTACAAGAAATTTCCAAAGTGTTACCGAGCTGGGTCAGGAGGCTGACAACCCTTTTCTCACAATCAAGGATGGCCCCATTACTGGATAGCCAATCCATGCCCAAAATCAAACCATATCCCGAAAAGCCCAAAACAAAGGCACTACATTTAAACCCTATGCTTAGAATAGAAGTTTTCAATCCCACACAGATCATAGACAAATGAGTTGGGCCCCCAATTGGGTTTGAAACAATTAAGGGGTCCTCTACCGTACTAGTTTTTAGGTGCAGAGATTCTACTAAAGCAGACGAGATAAAGGAGTGTGATGCGCCGGAATCAAATAAATTGCGAACGGGGTGATCATAAAGATAAACTACACTTTCTACAGAAGTATTTATACCTCGTTTCTTTGGGCAGTCCTCAGCCATGTGGCCTGTCTCACCAAAAGAAAAGCACCCACCATTCATCTTGGCCTTCTTTTTCTGGCAATCCTTCACTAAGTGCCCCTCCGTACCACAAAAATTGCATTTCCTTTTTTCCCGTTTCTTATTATTACTATTAAGATCCTTTCTTGTTTGACTATTATTCGTCTTCCTACTCTGGGACTCTTCCGCTTGCTGGTTCACGTGGAGGAGGAGGAGTGAAAGCGTCAACAGCTGGGGAGTAAGGTCTCCAGACATGCTGAAACAGAAAGGATAGATTCAAAATGAAGGATAGAAGATAGTACCTATGGCTTTGGGGGGACTTTTCCTTTTAAAACAAAATAATATTTTATCTTTTAAAAATGCTTCTTTAAATTTCCTTTTTGAAAATAAATTTTCAAAACTTTTTATCTTATCTGGTAAACCTATGCTCTGATACCAAGTGAAACACCCCACCTCCGTTAGGGTCACTCTCAAAGGGAATGCCCTAATTTTGGTGGAGGTTTATAAGAATAAGTCACAGATATACAAGACAGATATAAGAACACATATTTTTGAACAGCGGAAAACAACAACTTTTATTTCATTAAAATATGTGTTACACAATCCATGCCATAATTTGTTTTACAATACTTCCAAAAACATAACATCTTCATAACCGTCTTGATTACATTATTTAAAGAAGCATAAAGGAAACATAAATAAACTGCAAAAGTCCCATAGTTGCTGTCCAAAGCCATAGTCCAAAACGAAAAGATCCAAGCAATACATTCTTTCTCTTCAAGCTGGATATGAAGGCTGGTCAAGCTGCGGTATTCCCTCCCTGTGGACCTGGGGGGGGGGACGGAAGAAAAGAAGACGAAAGAAAAGTAGAGTCAGACATAAAGCCTGAGTAAGTCTAGGACTATTCAGTCTATGAATAAAGAACTGGGTATGATAAGTATAAACTAGAAGTGGGAAAGCACCATAAACTTAGTTCAGTTGTCTAGGATCGAATATACTATCGTACCCCATTTTAATCTCTGTACCCATATAAACTAGTTCCCAACAGGCACCCCATAACCAGGGTGAAGTGATCCATTTTATGATGAACGGCTCCTACTCGCATAGTTACATGTGTCTTACGGCCCCCGATGTTGTAGTTACCTATGCTGGTCCCACCATGGGGTGTATCAAGTCCCATGGTGGCGGCCCGACACAATCCTAGAATGCACAGGTATGCTACTGGTCCCTTTGCCTTATTTTTCTACGCCGGAGTGTGTGCACACCCGCACCCCATTAGAACCTACACTGCTGCACCACCGCCGTCGATTTGACCTCTTACAATCAGCCCAGTAATCGTGCCCCACCCTGCCTAGTTTCAGGGTATCATGATACCTTGTAGGGTTACTGCGAAAAGGGTCCCCCGCTACTAGGTTTTCTATTTCTAGCCAACATGCTAAGTTGGTTAAGTGTTTTATAAACCTAACCCCCAATCAGTCTGTTTAGTTTAGCATGTTCCATTTTGATTAAGTATTAATATAATTTACTTAATCCTATCAATCCAGACTCGGCCTTAATTGTCTTATTAAAGCCTTGACCTCTCACATTAGACAGGTATTGTTGTGGCTGCCTGTTGCCGGTTGGGTCCGGGCAGTCTTACGCCACAACTCAGTCTAACCTCGGGTCCTTATTGGGCTCCGTGTTTAACCACCCACATTGGATAGGTATTGTTGTGACTACTGGACAGCCGGGCGGTTCCGGGCAGGTTTACATCACAACTCAATCCAACCTCGGGTTAAACACATCGTATTTTCTACATTTACATATTTTGTCACTTTTCTTTTTATATGTAAATATTTGCGGCCCATTATTCAAATTCATCTTTATTGGTTAAATTTCATTTATGCCATTTAATTGCTTTTCAAGATTGTTGGCATGCGTTGAACATGCCAACACATATATTCTATATTTTAGCCCAAACGTCATTACCCCCGTTTTACACGTTCGCTCCAATGTAAGGTGTGTTGGGTTTAATACTTAAACCCAATTAAGCCAAATGAAAAGGGGAGGCTTACAACATGGTGTTTATAAGATATCATGAAAAAGGGGAGCGTGAACGCATGAACTTGCAACGAACGATTCAATTAACATAAAATAGGCACATGTGAACTTGCAATTGTAACGTCATATAATCATGGCATAACATGAATCATTTTATCCACATAATCATAGCATAAACAATACTTAAACATAAATCATTCTATTCATATGGTTAATGCATAGACAATACTTAATCATGGATTATTTTACTCATATGATTATGGCATAAGCAGTACTTAAACATGAATTATTCTAGTCATATGATAATGGCATAAACTTAAACATGAATCATAGGTTCAACTAACCATGTAAACTTGAAATTAAGAATCTAACTAAATTAGATATCATTATTATTGGCACAGGGTCTTGACTAGAAATATAAGCCTATATTTTTATTTAGGCATGATATAAACTAATCGTGCTCATAAAATCACTACATGTTAACAAAAAGGTGCTTACTTTTGTCACTAATACAAAAGTATGGTTCAACTAGAATTATCCCAACCTAATTCTTATATGAATCATGGTTTTCATTCTATTCATAGAATTATAGCATAAACATATCTAAACTTACATCATGGTTTTTATTTTATCTATGTAAACTTGCAAGAGGAATGTAATTCTAATGTAATTCTAATGTAACTTATGATAACAACATGAGCCTAAAAACATGTTTTTCAATTGGGCATAATAACGAACATAGTTTAGTCATGTTCATAAAATTAATACAAATTTACAAAGATGCGTGCTTTTGTCACTATCACAAAAATATGATTTTTATACTTGAACTATGATGCTAATTCCAACATAACTTCATATGAATCATAATACTTAGTCGATTCAATTACGCACTAAAAGTGGTCATAAAAGTATGTACATCATATTAGCATAATAACGAATCATATACTTGCATGAATTCCAATTAAAATATCATAACATATAATTGTTAACACGAATCATATACTTGCATGAATCTTAAACAAATTATTACAACATATAGTTGTTACTTTCAACATGAATCATATACTTGCAATTATCAAATGGGTGTTGTAAATAACTACCACAAACATGTAGTTTTTCAATATGAATCATATGCTTGCATAAGTCCCAGTCAAAATTCCACAACATGTGGTTGTCAACATAAGCCACATACTTGTATGAATCAAACCATAGCATTGCCAAATCGTTAGAATCAAAATAACATACAAATATAAGTCATTATCGCCACAATTCCATTTCGTTTCCAACGCAAATCGCGTACTTGCAAATATCCAATCGTATACCATAATATTCCCAAATCGTTTTGCATCAAAGCAACATACAAATATAGATTATTATCGCCACAATTCCATTTCTTACATTACACAAATCAACACAATTATTTAATTCACATCGGAATAGCACTCTACTTACAGCGTATGACGAATCTTCAATTCAGAAATCTGAATTCTGAATTTGGAGATGCTATCCTTTGTTGTAGGCGTTGTTTTGATTGATTTGACGTTGCTTTAAGCTTTTGTTTATTCTCCTAATTGCCTCTCAATTTCCGACGGCTATCTTTAGTCTCTCCTCAGCAACATGACGGTCTCAGCTCCATTTTAGTTTGTGTGAATTAGGGTTAGTCTTAGGTCCTTTTTATAGAGTTTGTGAGTTGATTTAGACCGTCGATGAAGCTTGGTTCAATAATAGCCGTTCGTTTGAAGGAGAGGCCAACCAGGAGCTGACACCTAGCCCTAGTGATAAGGCAAGGCTCAGAAAATCGACCAAACACAGACCTGGCCAGCCAGGACTTGACCAGACCTGACCAGCAGGTCATTTTTGACCTGGGCGCACTTGGCAGGTGCGCCAGGTCAAAAATGTACTGGCGCACTTCCCAAGTGCGCCAGTGCATTTTTGTTCTGGCGCACTTCCCAAGTGCGCCAGTGCATTCTGACCCGTTTTCCGGTTTTTCGCCCAACTTCGTTCGTCCATATCTTCTTCATACGATATCCGTTTTACGCAAACTCAGACTCTATCTCAAGCAGAATTCCGAGACGAACGCAATGGCGTATCCCGTTTCCCTTAATTCTATGATTTGAAATTAGTTATATTTTAATTTGTGAATTTCACGGTTATAGAATACACGGGGTGTTACAGAGTTGATTAAAGTTGATTTGACGGTGACGTTGCTTAGATGGTTTCCCTATTTCAAAGCTCTTCATCACATTATTTCTCATACACTTCAATCCAGTCTTCAAATAACTTCAAGAAAAATAAACTCACTCAACAATGGTGCCTACTTTTATTACTGCACTTTACTACTATGACGGTGAATTGGTCATGGATGAGCATCAAATTGGAAGTTATATGGGATGATTCTACAAACCAGGGAGAGTTCGGAGGGGTTGCACACTTGATGCTTTGAAAGAAACAGTTTTCCAAGCAACCAAAATTAACCCTCATGAATATGATATCAGGTTGTCGGTCAACTGGCCTACTGATTCGGGGATGAGAGCTGTAGCACTTTTAGAGGATGAAGATGTACAAGTAATGTTTTTTGCTGTTAAGAAATCGTTGTTAGAAAAACAACAAAAGAAACCATGGAAGATGTCATGGAAGAAATAATCACACCGCCTATAGTGAGTAGCGATTTAGGTTATTTCAGAGAAATGTTGCAAACTCATGATTCATCACTCATCTTTAGTTCTCCTTTGTACACCAATCCGTATTGTCCACCAAATGTGACAAAGCAGCAGCAACAACAACAACAACAAGAAGAACAACAAACTAATCAGTCGGAACTATTAGATATGAGCCAAAGGTACGTGTTCCACATCAATTTAGTTTTATAACTACTCAGTGAAATGCAAGATTTAACTGAAATGTATTTATTAACAGACTGACTGTAAAACCCGAAGAAGACTGGGGTGCAGGTCCTTCACAACAGGCCGAACATATTGACAGCATGGCGGTTGCCACGACAACTATTGATGATACATGCTGGACCGAAGTCAACAATAAACCACAAAACTATGATTTTTCAAACATAGTAGATCCCGAAGAAGATGGTGAGGTTCAAATGGAACTATCCATGGACGATGATCTAGGCATGGCGCAAATGATGGCCAGATCCATAGTGGCTAATATAGAGTTTTCCGGTGAAAATTTCTCGGCTGCACGTGTACAAAATGGTTTTGTTGTTGGGATGGTATTCCAAAGCAAAGAACAGTTTCTCCACCAA
This sequence comes from Allium sativum, assembly GCA_030737875.1. Lineage (NCBI taxonomy): Eukaryota > Viridiplantae > Streptophyta > Magnoliopsida > Asparagales > Amaryllidaceae > Allium > Allium sativum. The sequence goes on along the minus strand of CM060913.1, from coordinate 1,015,832,963 downwards.
CTTACGGAATGGTCTATTCTTTACGGTGTTTCATACAAGCCAATCAAGTTGAATAAAACAATATACACCGCTGTATGTAATGTTGATGCTACTTGTCCGTAGCAAATACATGTTATAATGTCGAAGAAATCACAAACTGGATGGTGGGAATTGGAAAGCTGCCTCACGAACGTAACTGTGTCAACCCTACGATTAATTCCAACCATAAGCAAGCCGTTTCTGGGTTTCTTGTATCCAAAATCATGTCTTTTGTGAAAGCCAATTTGGATATCTCAGCTGTGACGGTGCAAGTGCTTGTCGACGAGAAACTCTTCATCAAAAGCAATTACTTGAAAGCTTGGCGAACGTTGAATAAAGCATTGGAGAAAATAAACGGCGACTAGGCCGAATCGTATTCTTATTTGCCTCGGTATTTTGCGGAAATAAAAAAGAAGCAATCCAGGTTCAGTAGGACAAATATTACATGATGATGTTGGGGTATTTGAGCGTGCTTTTTGGGCATTTAGTCCTTCCATTGCAGGTTTTGTACACTACTGTCCAGTTCTCCCTATTGACATGACACATTTGTATGGTAAGTACAAAGGAATACTGCTAGTTGCTGCCGCTGTAGATGCGGACGACTGCCTTTTCCCATTAGCTTATGGGGTGGTCGAATCCGAATCATACGATAGTTGGGCCTGGTTCTTTTCATGCATACGTGCGTTCATTTATAGCGTACGAAATCGACACATTACATTTATATCTGACAGAATGAAAGGGATCCCAAGTGCTTTGCAGGATAGGTGGGAAGAACCTCACAAACATAGGTTTTGTGCAAGGCAACTGAAAGCAAATTTTCAAGTTGCAGGACATCAAGACAAGCGACTTGTAGGCTTGTTTTACGCTGCTGCATGTGCTTCAAAAGTGGTTGAATACACTAAACTTTGAGAAGAAATCAAGGCAACTAAGCCGGAGGCGCATACCTGGATTGAACGAAGCCTAGGTAATTGCGGAGAAAACTGGGCTCTTTGCAGAGATGACGTTGACCGCTTCCATATTATGACGACCAACGCATCTGAAAGTTTTAGTGGTGTATTAAAAGGCGCCAGATCCTTGCCTATAGAGGCATAGGTTGCAAGAACGTTCTTTATATCTATTGAATATTTCTATAAGAGGCGAGAAAAAGGGGAGGGTCTGATTACAAAACTTACTCCAAAATGGGAAGCTAAAATTAAAGCTCGTGCTATTGAACCAAGGCGTTGTGGGCTTGTTCGATTTGGTCGATTGTAACAACCCGTAAAATGCGAGCCAGTTTGAAATTTTTATTTTGGCAATTTTAGCGAATTTTGAATATTTAAAATGAATTATTTTAAATAATATCGACGTGAAATTTATTTTGAATATAATTCGAACGTATATATTATATACGTCGTCGTTAGAATATATAATAATTATATATAATTATAAATAGAATTGAAAATGGCGCGGTAGTTCGAAAATTCGATTTCTAATTTCAAATGAATATACAGAATTCAATATAAGTCAGAATTGAACGAAACAAGAAATATTTGAATCTGTATAACTATATCTTTGTAACGAAGTTAACAAACTGGGATTTCATCTTAGAAATGATAAGATATGTCCAGTTTAAAATTAGAAATAGTCGCTGTGGAATTTATATATATTTTTATATATATAAGGCCCTTAAAAATGGACATTTTGCAAATGACCTCGGATTTCGACGAAACCAGTTTTGTTGGGTCCGTGGTGTCAAGTTATTGCTAGATTCCAAATTTCATAATTTTTCGAATCAATATGTGAGCGTGGCGAAGGAAAACGCGTTTGACCAGTTTCAGTTGATTTTAATCGACTGGAAATTGGCCATTTTTCAAACGGTCTCAGAATTCGCCGAAACTAGTTTTGTTAGGACCGTATCGTCAATACGAAGCTAGAAAATATTTTTCTGGAATTTTTCTAGTTAGTATGTGACCCCGGTAATTTGAAATGTACGTTTAAAATTCAATAAAGTGATTTAAATGTAAATTCAAAGGAAATTGATTGTAACGATCGAATCAGCTTACGATATATATCCCATTGTGTTCGAAATGGGGGTAAAACGCTATGGACGACGGTCGTTGGGCCTCGTTTCGAGTCCGATTTTAAAAGATACTTTTGAATGGAAAAGAAAAAAAAATATATTAAATTAAATAAAATAAATATATATATACCTCCTTAACTACCTACCCCCCCTTCTACCGTTGATTTCTAAAGAAAAAAAAAAACCCGCAGATCCCTAAATCGCGCCGCCCCCCTACCCATCACCGTCGCGCCTCACCAGACCCTCCCCCCCCCCCTCCGATCTCCTTCTCTCCCCTCTGACCACCGCCATACCCACCACCCCACGCGCCTCTCTCCTCTTCGTATAGACCCCTCCCCAAGGCCACCGCACCCCCTTCAGCCCTGAACCGCGCCTCCCAAACCCCCCGAAGCACGCGATGCCCGTCCTGCCAGAGGCCGAGCCACCTTTCTCTCCCCCCCCCCCTCGTGCGAGCCTCCGATAACCCAGTAAGTTTTTTTTTTTTTTATTATTGATTTGAATTGTTTATTTATAAAACTGATAATTGTTTATTTATAAAACTGATAATTGTTTATTTATAAAACTGATTTTTGTTTTTTTTTAAAACTGAAAAAGATTGATTTTTAAATACTTAAAAAGAAATGATTTTCTTTGAAATAAAAAGTTAGGAATTTTTATCGCAAGAAAAGGGGAGATTTTTAAATTAATAAAGGGGAGATTTTTAAATTAATAAAGGCGAGATTTTTAAATTAATAAAGGCGAGATTTTTAAATTAGAAAAGGCGAGTTTTTTATATATTGAACATCGAAATAAAAATTCGATTTTTATATATTGAATAGCGAAATAAAAATTTGATTTTTATATATTGAATAACATAGTAAAAATATGATTTTTATATATTGAATAACATAGTAAAAATATGATTTTTATATATTGAATAACATAGTAAAAATTCGATTTTTATATATTGAATAGCATAGTAAAAATTCGATTTTTTTTTTATATATTGAATAGCGAAGTAAAAATTCAATTTTTATATATTGAACTTCGAGTTAAAATAGAATTTTTATATATTGAACTTCGATAGAAAAATAGAATTTTTATATATTGAACTTCGAAATAAAAATAGATTTTTTACATATGTAGAGAATACGGGCGAAAGCGACAAAAAGGCGAAACGACGAAGACTTCTGCAAATGAAGAGCCGTGGAGCTAGGATAGCTAAATGTGAGAATTTCTCACCTTTCAATTTCTTTTTCTAGTTATATATATATACTAGGATGTAGACGGTGCTTAGTAGCACCCGACACAATCGTCCACAGACCATGGACTTGTTTGTTTGGTTGCATAGATTAGTTGGATATTTGAATTGAAATTGAGTTGTTTGGGTGAATGGAATGAATTTGATTGATGTGTGAATGGCGTGGGCCTTCACTAGACCGGGGATAAGGCTAAGCCTTGTCCCGTTTCTAGTATCGTGCCGTTATGCCGCCGAAATTTTCTAAAATATGTTAGAAAAATAAAAATATCATTTTATTGTGTAAATGAATTGAATAGAAATTCGTAGGTTGAAATAAAATGTTTTATCGTTAAAAATATAATTTTTAACGTGAATATGAAAATAGTGAAGTGAATAAATAAATATTCATTTACAAACCAGATGGTTTGTTTATGTACACTTATTTGAATGACATTGATTGGGACGATAAATTTTACACATCGCCCAACTGCACAACTAAAATCTGTGTTTGATTGTTTGAAACCCCACACGGGTGTTGGGATGAAATTTGAAGTTCACTCATCCTGATTGATTAAATATGTCAATCGATTGATTGACAGGCTGTTATAAGCGTTGAATATCTATATTTGATGCTTATACAGTGTAGTGCACTTTGGTTGATGGTTGATTATTTTTCAATGCTATGATATACATGTGTTGTATGAAAATCCATATAATTAACCTTATATGGTAATTGATTGGGTCTCATTCCAATTTGAAAAAAATAAATAAAGAATATTATAAAATAAAAGTTCATGTGTTGACAGTACTCATTCATTGAGATTGGTCATGTGTTGAACGAAATATTTTAATATTAAAATTTACATCTTTATCGATATAAACTAAAAGTTCATGTGTTGACAGTACTCATTCATTGAGATTGGTCATGTGTTGAACGAAATATTTTGATAATAACAACTATTTTGAAAAAGAAATATTTGAAATAGAATGTTTGAAAATAGAAATTTATGAAGCCGTGTTGATTAGATTGACGCCATTTTGACGTGAACGATATTTATATCGATTGAAAACGATTTCGAAATGACTTGAATTGAAAACGATTTCGAAATGAATTGAATTGAAAACGATTTCGAAATGAATTGAATTGAAAACGATTTCGAAATGAAATGAATTGAAAACGATTTCGAAATGAATTGAATTGAAAACGATTTCGAAATGAATTTAATTGAAAACGATTTCGAAATGAATTGAATTGAAAACGAATTCAAATTGAATTGAAATTTGAATTGAATAGAAATGAATTTTGAAACGAATTTATAAAGAAGAATTCAATTTTGCTTTGAATTGAAATGGAAGTTGAAATAGGTTTTGAAACGATTTTAAAACTATTTATATAATTCGTTTTGAATAGGAATCGACGAAATATATATTATATATATTATATATATAATATAATGGCCTGAATAGAACGCGCCGCGCCGCGGCAGTTCGCGAATTTCGACCATTTATTTCAAACGGACATTACGGGAGATCCGACCGTCGGATTCTCCTAAAACCGGAACCGTTGGGTTCGTATCGAAAAGAGCTTTCTAACGAATATTAGAAATTTGAAATCTAACGGTTGGATTTGGAGATACGTCCAAATCAAATTCGAAAAAGGTCGCTGTAAGTGCAGTTCGATGGCCATTGTTGGAAATCGACTGTACGGGCCTTGATAAAATTATCAAAAATAGTAATAATTTGTGTAAAATCATAAGAAATGATTTGAGAAGAATTGGGATGAAAAATTCCATATTTGAAAAGATAAAAATAGATTTTTATCGAAATGAACTAGTTTTGAACTAGAATTATAATTCTATTTATTTTTAAATAAATAAATTGAATTTGAAGAGGGTTTTGAAAATAACCAAAATTTCCAATGATTGCATTGGAGTGGATTTGAATCGAAATTGTCTTCGGAATATTTCGATGTTGGAATTCGTGATTATACAGATGTTGTTATGGAAATTTGAAAGATATATATTTATATCGTTATTTCCAATACGACATTTGTTAGTCGTAGAATTTGATATTGAATATAAGCCGATATATTTTCTATTCAGAGCCTTATATTGAATATCAAATGTGATTTGGGTTTGTCGTGAATGGTGTCTTCACTAACACTGTTCTTGAACCCAGTTGGGGAAAGATTAAATCTTTTTATTTAGATTTAATGAAGTGTACCAGTTCAATAATATTGAATTGATATTGATTCTTGGGTTTATCGTGAACAGTGTTTTTAAATAACACTCGTTCTTTAACCCGATAATTAATGAATGTGATTCTGGGTTTATCGTGAACCGTGTTTTAAATAACACTGATTCTTTAACCCAGTCGAAGATTAAAACTAAGTGGAGTTTTAATGAATCTTTAATTAGATTGAAGTGATCGAAAATGGAGTATCACCAGTTTTGCTCCAGGCAATAGTTAAATCTTTAATTAGATTTGAACGTGAAATGGTAATTGAATTTACCGATAACACTGTGGTGTTAGATATGAAGTATTACCAGTTTTACTTCATGGGATAAATAGGTTGGGATGGGAAAATTAAAATAAATGATTACTTCGGTAAGGTTCGCTAATCCCGACTAGTTTGAATTGAGATTCAAAAATAAAATAAAGAATAAATTCAAAGAATTTATCTTGGATAAAATTAATGGGAACATTTCCCTATGAATGTGAAATTTAGAAACTAACTGTCGGTTAGCCAAGCAGAATGGTTTTCTGGATATTGATCTGATGTTGGTTTCGGCCTTCGGGGTTAATATTTGGGGAATTATTCTCTTGGTTAATTTACGGTTAGTGACTAATGAATTGGAATGAGGCGTATGTTGTGTTTGTGTAACACTTATTTAAATATACGCGAGTTATTCGGAAAGACCGGGTTTATCCCATTCTGGATAACTGATACGACGATAAGTCGAAGATGAAGACGATGGTCGAAGACCGGAGGTCTTCACGTCGTTTGGGTGATAACTGATGATCTTGATTGGGCTGTACACCCAAGAAGATGGAAACAGTTGGTGATCGTCCAGACGTACTTGGAGATCGATGGATATGCGGGGTACTAGGTGCTCCCGGTTTCGTTCAGACCCAGAACGGACTTGTAAATGGACTGTGTGTCTGACATCGGATTTCATTCTGTGTGACTGATATCGGTTGCATAGGATGGTTTGCCTGTGTGGCATGCTAAGATGCAAATGATCAAGGCTTCTGTTGAAAAGCAAAGTCTTGTGGTGATGATCAAAGCACGGCCTTTGTGGCGTAGCTTTGTGTAACGGTTACTTCGCGTGTTTCACACCCGGTATGAATCAAAAACGGGAGACGGACCTCAGGGAGGGCATGCGTTTCTTTCTAGTTAGAAGTGGCGTCAGTGGTTTTACACGCCCTGACGAGTTTGACTTATGTGGTTGTTGCTGTTGCGAGGCGCCTCGGATTGATCGGTCGTTCTCGAACCGATGGAATCATTCGTTGGCTCATTGACACCCCAAAGGGTGGGGAAACGCAGTGTTCAGGCATTTTAATCCACATCGGTGGACCGGCCCTGACGATCCAAGGGTCACTCGAGCTCTGATCCTGAGACACGGGCTAGAGCGTCTCGAATCGGTTGAGGACTATCTTTTGCCTCGGTTCATAGATGGAAATCCAATTTCCAAATACGTGACTTTGCGGTTTTATTTGTAAACCTATATATGGCGACATAGTGGCATGGGACGCTCATGCCGCCTATGATTGATACTTATGATTTGAAGTTGTTTTATACACTATGCACTTATTATAGTATCAAATGATTTGTTTTAAAACGTATCAAGCATTCTTTGGCTGTTATAAGGGAAAACCCTATCCCCCGGCTTGCGTTGCATTGTGTGATAGGACCTGGGTCTTATAACAGCTTCATCTTTCTTTATTTAGCATTGCGCTGTTTGTTTTATGCACTGGTATTCTTGGGAGGAAACCCGTTCCGTGTTATACGGCGTGGTCCCTTGATTTACCTAACTTTTAAAATAAAGAATGATAACTGTTTTAGTTCTCACACCAGTCACATGACTGACCTGGAGTTTATTGTTTTAACCTAAACTCTGGGTGCCCCTATTTTCGACACGGGCAGCTAGTAGTTTTGGTTTTGCAGATTTATATTCACAGGATCCTGGTTTACAGCTGGAACGATATCCGGAAAGCTTTGTATCCGTATATCTCTTCTAGTTGTGTATTCTATTATTTTCCGCTGCTATGTATTTAAATGTAATTTAAATCTCTGATATTTCTGTGTAATATTTGTTTATACTCTGTATATTCTTGTAATCTGATGCATTGTTGTAATATACAATGAAATGTTCTCCTGTATGCGTTCTATTTTGTCGTGTTCTCAAACGATAGGGCGTTTCGAACGGCCTGGATCGGTTTAGCGACTGGTTCGGACCGAGCGAAATTCTTTGCCGTCACAGTTGGTATCGGAGCTTTGGTTTACAAAGCAGAGAACAAGACACATTAGAACCATACGAAAGAATTCATCAGATATTGGATTAACAATATCCAATGAGAGTGACTCGTTAGAGATGGGATCAGTAGTATCCTAGAACGAGTGTGAAGAGTATATTTTTGAAAATGAAAACAAAATTTGTTTTGAAAATTTAAATCGATTATTCGTATTTGATTATCTATTTATATTGAGTTGGACAGTCCAGTATATATAGATTTTGCGTATACGTCTGATCCGCGTGTATTCGAAGTTTTAATATACTGGATAGATATAGAATCATACTCTAGTGGCCCGAAGATGATTCTGATGATTGACTAGTCGTCATTAGTATTCATGTTCGAGTAACGAAGGTGTGATAACTATATATTTCCTATTAGACTGGTGTGAGAACCAAAATTAGATAGGGCTTATTGTTGTGATTTGGCATCAAAACATGTTTTTCTTTATATATATCAAATTATGAATTTGAAACTCTAATTCACTAATTGATTGATGTTTGTGTTGTTTGTTTATTTGTTTGCAAATTTTGAACCATTTAGCCTAATTGAATCAAATATTGAATTGTATTGAAAATTGGTCGCATCTGTTTGCATATACATGTATATCATTGAACAGGTCATAGCAAGGAGGCTAGAGCCAGAGAATAAAATTTGTTTGCCCGACAAATAGGTACATGTTTACTACATAATTTACTGTTTTGTTTGGGTGATGATGATTTTGTGAGCCTATTGGCTAGCCGCTTGGCTTTTTCTTTTTCTTTTTGAGATCTGAAGGACCGGGGAAGCTATTTGAAATTCCCCGATGCTCCCGGTGCAGGGGAGGTTATGGCGAAATTTTTCAAAAATTTAGGGTGTTAGCCAAATTTTTGAAATTTTAGAAAATTCTCAGAAACTAAAAGGTTGGAGAATGGAAGCCTGAACGATCGTAGAATTGATTAATCAAACCACTTTCGACTTTGTTCCTTTTCGGGGACGAAAAGTTTTAAGTGGGGGAGATTGTAACAACCCGTAAAATGCGAGCCAGTTTGAAATTTTTATTTTGGCAATTTTAGCGAATTTTGAATATTTAAAATGAATTATTTTAAATAATATCGACATGAAATTTATTTTGAATATAATTCGAACGTATATATTATATACGTCGTCGTTAGAATATATAATAATTATATATAATTATAAATAGAATTGAAAATGGCGCGGTAGTTCGAAAATTCGATTTCTAATTTCAAATGAATATACAGAATTCAATATAAGTCAGAATTGAACGAAACAAGAAATATTTGAATCTGTATAACTATATCTTTGTAACGAAGTTAACAAACTGGGATTTCATCTTAGAAATGATAAGATATGTCCAGTTTAAAATTAGAAATAGTCGCTGTGGAATTTATATATATTTTTATATATATAAGGCCCTTAAAAATGGACATTTTGCAAATGACCTCGGATTTCGATGAAACCAGTTTTGTTGGGTCCGTGGTGTCAAGTTATTGCTAGATTCCAAATTTCATAATTTTTCGAATCAATATGTGAGCGTGGCGAAGGAAAACGCGTTTGACCAGTTTCAGTTGATTTTAATCGACTGGAAATTGGCCATTTTTCAAACGGTCTCAGAATTCGACGAAACTAGTTTTGTTAGGACCGTATCGTCAATACGAAGCTAGAAAATATTTTTTTGGAAATTTTCTAGTTAGTATGTGACCCCGGTAATTTGAAATGTACGTTTAAAATTCAATAAAGTGATTTAAATGTAAATTCAAAGGAAACTGATTGTAACGATCGAATCAGCTTACGATATATATCCCATTGTGTTCGAAATGGGGGTAAAACGCTATGGACGACGGTCGTTGGGCCTCGTTTCGAGTCCGATTTTAAAAGATACTTTTGAATGGAAAAGAAAAAAAATATATTAAATTAAATAAAATAAATATATATATACCTCCTTAACTACCTACCCCCCCTTCTACCGTTGATTTCTAAAGAAAAAAAAAACCCGCAGATCCCTAAATCGCGCCGCCCCCCTACCCATCACCGTCGCGCCTCACCAGACCCCCCCCTCCGATCTCCTTCTCTCCCCTCTGACCACCGCCATACCCACCACCCCACGCGCCTCTCTCCTCTTCGTATAGACCCCTCCCCAAGGCCACCGCACCCCCTTCAGCCCTGAACCGCGCCTCCCAAACCCCCCGAAGCACGCGATGCCCGTCCTGCCAGAGGCCGAGCCACCTTTCTCTCCCCCCCCCCCCCCTCGTGCGAGCCTCCGATAACCCAGTAAGTTTTTTTTTTTATTATTGATTTGAATTGTTTATTTATAAAACTGATAATTGTTTATTTATAAAACTGATAATTGTTTATTTATAAAACTGATTTTTGTTTTTTTTTAAAACTGAAAAAGATTGATTTTTAAATACTTAAAAAGAAATGATTTTCTTTGAAATAAAAAGTTAGGAATTTTTATCGCAAGAAAAGGGGAGATTTTTAAATTAATAAAGGGGAGATTTTTAAATTAATAAAGGCGAGATTTTTAAATTAGAAAAGGCGAGTTTTTTATATATTGAACATCGAAATAAAAATTCGATTTTTATATATTGAATAGCGAAATAAAAATTTGATTTTTATATATTGAATAACATAGTAAAAATATGATTTTTATATATTGAATAACATAGTAAAAATATGATTTTTATATATTGAATAACATAGTAAAAATTCGATTTTTATATATTGAATAGCATAGTAAAAATTCGATTTTTTTTTATATATTGAATAGCGAAGTAAAAATTCAATTTTTATATATTGAACTTCGAGTTAAAATAGAATTTTTATATATTGAACTTCGATAGAAAAATAGAATTTTTATATATTGAACTTCGAAATAAAAATAGATTTTTTACATATGTAGAGAATACGGGCGAAAGCGACAAAAAGGCGAAACGACGAAGACTTCTGCAAATGAAGAGCCGTGGAGCTAGGATAGCTAAATGTGAGAATTTCTCACCTTTCAATTTCTTTTTCTAGTTATATATATATACTAGGATGCAGACGGTGCTTAGTAGCACCCGACACAATCGTCCACAGACCATGGACTTGTTTGTTTGGTTGCATAGATTAGTTGGATATTTGAATTGAAATTGAGTTGTTTGGGTGAATGGAATGAATTTGATTGATGTGTGAATGGCGTGGGCCTTCACTAGACCGGGGATAAGGCTAAGCCTTGTCCCGTTTCTAGTATCGTGCCGTTATGCCGCCGAAATTTTCTAAAATATGTTAGAAAAATAAAAATATCATTTTATTGTGTAAATGAATTGAATAGAAATTCATAGGTTGAAATAAAATGTTTTATCGTTAAAAATATAATTTTTAACGTGAATATGAAAATAGTGAAGTGAATAAATAAATATTCATTTACAAACCAGATGGTTTGTTTATGTACACTTATTTGAATGACATTGATTGGGACGATAAATTTTACACATCGCCCAACTGCACAACTAAAATCTGTGTTTGATTGTTTGAAACCCCACACGGGTGTTGGGATGAAATTTGAAGTTCACTCATCCTGATTGATTAAATATGTCAATCGATTGATTGACAGGCTGTTATAAGCGTTGAATATCTATATTTGATGCTTATACAGTGTAGTGCACTTTGGTTGATGGTTGATTATTTCTCAATGCTATGATATACATGTGTTGTATGAAAATCCATATAATTAACCTTATATGGTAATTGATTGGGTCTCATTCCAATTTGAAAAAAATAAATAAAGAATATTATAAAATAAAAGTTCATGTGTTGACAGTACTCATTCATTGAGATTGGTCATGTGTTGAACGAAATATTTTAATATTAAAATTTACATCTTTATCGATATAAACTAAAAGTTCATGTGTTGACAGTACTCATTCATTGAGATTGGTCATGTGTTGAACGAAATATTTTGATAATAACAACTATTTTGAAAAAGAAATATTTGAAATAGAATGTTTGAAAATAGAAATTTATGAAGCCGTGTTGATTAGATTGACGCCATTTTGACGTGAACGATATTTATATCGATTGAAAACGATTTCGAAATGACTTGAATTGAAAACGATTTCGAAATGAATTGAATTAAAAACGATTTCGAAATGAATTGAATTGAAAACGATTTCGAAATGAAATGAATTGAAAACGATTTCGAAATGAATTGAATTGAAAACGATTTCGAAATGAATTTAATTGAAAACGATTTCGAAATGAATTGAATTGAAAACGAATTCAAATTGAATTGAAATTTGAATTGAATAGAAATGAATTTTGAAACGAATTTATAAAGAAGAATTCAATTTTGCTTTGAATTGAAATGGAAGTTGAAATAGGTTTTGAAACGATTTTAAAACTATTTATATAATTCGTTTTGAATAGGAATCGACGAAATATATATTATATATATTATATATATAATATAATGGCCTGAATAGAACGCGCCGCGCCGCGGCAGTTCGCGAATTTCGACCATTTATTTCAAACGGACATTACGGGAGATCCGACCGTCGGATTCTCCTAAAACTGGAACCGTTGGGTTCGTATCGAAAAGAGCTTTCTAACGAATATTAGAAATTTGAAATCTAACGGTTGGATTTGGAGATACGTCCAAATCAAATTCGAAAAAGGTCGCTGTAAGTGCAGTTCGATGGCCATTGTTGGAAATCGACTGTACGGGCCTTGATAAAATTATCAAAAATAGTAATAATTTGTGTAAAATCATAAGAAATGATTTGAGAAGAATTGGGATGAAAAATTCCATATTTGAAAAGATAAAAATAGATTTTTATCGAAATGAACTAGTTTTGAACTAGAATTATAATTCTATTTATTTTTAAATAAATAAATTGAATTTGAAGAGGGTTTTGAAAATAACCAAAATTTCCAATGATTGCATTGGAGTGGATTTGAATCGAAATTGTCTTCGGAATATTTCGATGTTGGAATTCGTGATTATACAGATGTTGTTATGGAAATTTGAAAGATATATATTTATATCGTTATTTCCAATACGACATTTGTTAGTCGTAGAATTTGATATTGAATATAAGCCGATATATTTTCTATTCAGAGCCTTATATTGAATATCAAATGTGATTTGGGTTTGTCGTGAATGGTGTCTTCACTAACACTGTTCTTGAACCCAGTTGGGGAAAGATTAAATCTTTTTATTTAGATTTAATGAAGTGTACCAGTTCAATAATATTGAATTGATATTGATTCTTGGGTTTATCGTGAACAGTGTTTTTAAATAACACTCGTTTTTTAACCCGATAATTAATGAATGTGATTCTGGGTTTATCGTGAACCGTGTTTTAAATAACACTGATTCTTTAACCCAGTCGAAGATTAAAACTAAGTGGAGTTTTAATGAATCTTTAATTAGATTGAAGTGATCGAAAATGGAGTATCACCAGTTTTGCTCCAGGCAATAGTTAAATCTTTAATTAGATTTGAACGTGAAATGGTAATTGAATTTACCGATAACACTGTGGTGTTAGATATGAAGTATTACCAGTTTTACTTCATGGGATAAATAGGTTGGGATGGGAAAATTAAAATAAATGATTACTTCGGTAAGGTTCGCTAATCCCGACTAGTTTGAATTGAGATTCAAAAATAAAATAAAGAATAAATTCAAAGAATTTATCTTGGATAAAATTAATGGGAACATTTCCCTATGAATGTGAAATTTAGAAACTAACTGTCGGTTAGCCAAGCAGAATGGTTTTCTGGATATTGATCTGATGTTGGTTTCAGCCTTCGGGGTTAATATTTGGGGAATTATTCTCTTGGTTAATTTACGGTTAGTGACTAATGAATTGGAATGAGGCGTATGTTGTGTTTGTGTAACACTTATTTAAATATACGCGAGTTATTCGGAAAGACCGGGTTTATCCCATTCTGGATAACTGATACGACGATAAGTCGAAGATGAAGACGATGGTCGAAGACCGGAGGTCTTCACGTCGTTTGGGTGATAACTGATGATCTTGATTGGGCTGTACACCCAAGAAGATGGAAACAGTTGGTGATCGTCCAGACGTACTTGGAGATCGATGGATATGCGGGGTACTAGGTGCTCCCGGTTTCGTTCAGACCCAGAACGGACTTGTAAATGGACTGTGTGTCTGACATCGGATTTCATTCTGTGTGACTGATATCGGTTGCATAGGATGGTTTGCCTGTGTGGCATGCTAAGATGCAAATGATCAAGGCTTCTGTTGAAAAGCAAAGTCTTGTGGTGATGATCAAAGCACGGCCTTTGTGGCGTAGCTTTGTGTAACGGTTACTTCGCGTGTTTCACACCCGGTATGAATCAAAAACGGGAGACGGACCTCAGGGAGGGCATGCTTTTCTTTCTAGTTAGAAGTGGCGTCAGTGGTTTTACACGCCCTGACGAGTTTGACTTATGTGGTTGTTGCTGTTGCGAGGCGCCTCGGATTGATCGGTCGTTCTCGAACCGATGGAGTCATTCGTTGGCTCATTGACACCCCAAAGGGTGGGGAAACGCAGTGTTCAGGCATTTTAATCCACATCGGTGGACCGGCCCTGACGATCCAAGGGTCACTCGAGCTCTGATCCTGAGACACGGGCTAGAGCGTCTCGAATCGGTTGAGGACTATCTTTTGCCTCGGTTCATAGATGGAAATCCAATTTCCAAATACGTGACTTTGCGGTTTTATTTGTAAACCTATATATGGCGACATAGTGGCATGGGACGCTCATGCCGCCTATGATTGATACTTATGATTTGAAGTTGTTTTATACACTATGCACTTATTATAGTATCAAATGATTTGTTTTAAAACGTATCAAGCATTCTTTGGCTGTTATAAGGGAAAACCCTATCCCCCGGCTTGCGTTGCATTGTGTGATAGGACCTGGGTCTTATAACAGCTTCATCTTTCTTTATTTAGCATTGCGCTGTTTGTTTTATGCACTGGTATTCTTGGGAGGAAACCCGTTCCGTGTTATACGGCGTGGTCCCTTGATTTACCTAACTTTTAAAATAAAGAATGATAACTGTTTTAGTTCTCACACCAGTCACATGACTGACCTGGAGTTTATTGTTTTAACCTAAACTCTGGGTGCCCCTATTTTCGACACGGGCAGCTAGTAGTTTTGGTTTTGCAGATTTATATTCACAGGATCCTGGTTTACAGCTGGAACGATATTCGGAAAGCTTTGTATCCGTATATCTCTTCTAGTTGTGTATTCTATTATTTTCCGCTGCTATGTATTTAAATGTAATTTAAATCTCTGATATTTCTGTGTAATATTTGTTTATACTCTGTATATTCTTGTAATCTGATGCATTGTTGTAATATACAATGAAATGTTCTCCTGTATACGTTCTATTTTGTCGTGTTCTCAAACGATAGGGCGTTTCGAACGGCCTGGATCGGTTTAGCGACTGGTTCGGACCGAGCGAAATTCTTTGCCGTCACATCGATATAAATGGCAAGTGATACACTGTTACAGAGATGAATCTGATGTTGAGATCGACGGTTCTCATGTCACCTGTACATGCAGAATCCCAATTCTGCAGAAGATACCAAGTGCTCATGTGATGGCGGCTTGTTCAACAAAGGATTTTGGTAGTAATAGAGCACATCACGATTTTGCTTCTAAATGGTACTCTGTCCAAAGTTATAGAGCTACATACGAGCCAGAGTTTAATCCTATACGCGATAAGAAATACTGGGACCCATACAATGGTCCACGAATATTTGCTCCACCTGTCAGAAGACTAGCCGGACGACCAAAATCAACGAGGTTCAAAAATGTTATGGACGAGCATCAAACACCCAAAACAAAAAGGTGCAACAAATGTGGATCGTAGGGCCATAACAGAAAGCGGTGTACCTCAGTAGCCTAAAATGGAGATGTATGTTTGTTGATGCGATGTCTGTGTATTGCAGTCCGTGCATCTGTATTTCTTATGTTTCGAACTTATATGTCCTTAACCGGACTATGTATCTCTCTTATATTTGAATATTAGAATTTGGTATTTGTTTTATGTTGTTTGGTTAAGCTATATATACTATTTAAATGTCGTGGTTGGTCATAGTTTAACGTTTACAGCATCATTCGAATATACAGGAATTGTTATACGTCGGATTTTATTGAAGCACAAAACATTCAAATCTATATAACTATACTTTAGTAACGGAACAGAAAAATGGAAATTTTATATCGTATATATTGAGTTATGTCCAAATAACACTTCAAGAAAGTCGCTATGGAATTTAAAAACACAAAGTATACAGACGATTTTTGAAAGCTCGCCTTTGTGCGTGTTTTGAAAAGACGCCTTCGTTATTTCAAAATAGGTCTATTTCTGTAATTACTTTTCAAACAATTCTATTTGCGTTGTAAACTTTAAAAAAAGGGTTAACATAGTGAATTATCCAAGAATAAAAGGAATCAATGGTGTTTTGAGTAGTCCATTCATTCTAAAAAACTTTATATTTCGCAAAAACAAAGAGAGAGAAAATACATTAAAACGAATGTTATTCCAAAGCTCATCAAGATCTCTACAAAAAATTACCGATTTAACATACTCACAAACAAATAAAAGCAATTTGGTCAACGGGCTAATATGTTTAAATAATATTTGTATTACTTCATATTTCAGTGAAAAAAGGATAATAAATGAATAGCGATGGCTGTTATATTGTGCTTGCAGTACAATGGTTAGGTAACTTGTACTCTGATTGTACATTTCTCAGTTAGTAAGTACCTCATAAAAAGTATGTAATGTTAGTCGTCTTTTAGTTCCCTGAGGGGATATTGTTATATCAAACCCCTAATTCGCTGTGAGACATTCAGTAAGTCTCTGCATGTAGATAACATTCAACCATATAATAGCTCTTGCTATTGAGGCTGGTTGCTTTGAATATTATCATGTTAAAAGCCATATATTTTGTATATAGAACAGGTACTGATAAAATGGTTTGTTAATTTTGTATTATATAGCTTACAATTCCCAAGCGGTCATAAGTATATGTGAACATGGTTGCAGTATGAGTGCGTGAGTTGATGTGCTATTTATTTACAACTACAACTAGAAGCTTTTGTGTCTATTAGTAAAATATATATTATAATATAGAATATGTGCGCTGGTTCCATGTGATGTTCATTTATGGACAGTGCTACTATGCCCGGAAATAGAGGTGCGAAAATGTGCGAAACTGCCGCATTTTAAGGGGAGACATGTGATTCAAGGGGTTGTGTGCTGCAGCAGCCATTAGATGCAATTTTCGTACATAATGACAAAAAAGGCTTCGGGCATTTTAGCATTTTCGTTCATTTATTGGTTGCAAATACTTGGGAAATTAGAGGAGTTTGAATAGTTTGGCTCACTTTCAAATATGTTAATGGGAAACAATCAGACGCGGAGTTCGAATGGATGTTGTTTGTGTTATATTCTGTTTTATTTTTATGGAATTAATAAATGTTACAAATACTTGTTAGCTGTGACGGACGCAACATACTGGGCCGGGTGGGCAATTGCCCTACCCAAGATTTCCCCCAAAATGAAATAGTGGTGCTCAGAAATCAAAACCGAGCACAGGAAAAAAAAAACTGGCGTGCGCTCCACAAATTCTACGGAGAAACTGAAATTGAAACAAAACTGCGCCTTCTCTCATCTCAGGCTATCAGTGCGTCTCCTCTTCTTCGGTCCTCAGCCGATAGTCGCCTCTTGACATCTTGCTTCCTCTTTTCAGTCAGCAGAAGTTTCAACTTTTAACGTATTGTTTTTAGTGAATTTTATTTACAGTTAATTTTGTTTGCAGCAATGAATTTGCCTATGTGAATTTTATTTGCAGATAGGGTTTGTTTGCACTGCAAGTAGACACACGAGATTTAGTTTTGTCTTTTCTTTTCTGAATTGTAGTAGTATAGAACCATAATTGCCACAGTTTTACTTCTACAATTTTTTTTTCTTAAACATAGAAGTTCTTGGCAGAATTTAATTAAAAATAACAAAACAAAACTCAATGTCTGCACCTTAGAATGAAAATGATATGATTTAAACTTTGGGCAAAACATAAAATGCAGTAGTTCCTCAGTTTTTGTAGCCTTTGTTGTTTCTTCTTCTTCTCTGCTTGTTTGTTTGTTTTGCTTGCCTGTTTGATGCTGAAATTGCCTAAAATTAAAATGGTTAGTTTCGGTATTTATATAAAATAAATACTTTATTTTTTGATTGATCAGTGTTGTATTAACTCTTCCTATATCAACTGCAATCACAAAACGAGCATTTCATCTATGAAGTTAATCAAAATACCACTTCGCAATAAGATGGGCGATAATTTGCTTGGAAATCATATGATAATATATATTGAAAGGGAAATTGCTAAAAATCTTGATCTTGAAGTGATTGTAGATGAATTTGATTTTCGTGAAGCTCGTAGAGCATGCCTTAAATAGATTATCTAGCATTTGATGTTTTTGTATGCAAACCTACCAATATTTGCTAAGCTAATTCAAATTTGTAAGCTTTTCTATTTATATGCATGTATAATAGTTTCATATTCCAGTACATTTTCATTAGTTTAATTGTTTTTGTAAAACATTTGAAAATTCTTCTAGTTTTGCCCACCACAAACTAAAATCCTAGTTTCGTCGCTGCTTGTTAGAGAAATTCTAAATCCACTCGCGCATCAGGCGAGTGGATCATACTCGCGCATCTTGATTGGTCTGGCAAGCAATGAGGACCAGTTTTGATTCAGTTTCTAAATAAAAAAAATTGTGAAAAATTGTGTCGGACCAATCAAATACGCGAGTATACTTCAGTCGCCTGATGCGCAAGTGTATTCAGCATTTCTCTACTTGTTATTTTATGCCACATGGCGTTGTGCATCCTTGTAGAGTGGCGAGGCAAATTATGGTTGAAAACAATAGTGGTATTCTCCTAATTTTCACTTTGAAAAATGCACTTATATTATTTTATGATTAGCATCTGCGAATTACCTATTTTGAGTGTTTATGGTAGTATCTGATCGCAAAAATTACATTGAATTTTGATTGGTTTCAGTTCTGATAATATAGGAGTCAAAATTACTAGGTAGTATATCACATGGCTGTGTTGGAATGAATTCAAGCTAAATGTTATATAGATTTTTTTTTACATCATGATCTTAGCATTACACCTAATTGTATAGGATTTCAAGATAGCTTTTTAGCATATTTAGATTGCTATTAGAATATTTTGATACTGACCTTGTAATTGGATGCAGTTATGCTTATCACCTTCTTGGTTGTCGAAGGAAGAAATTCTGCATTTGTATAGACAAAGGTAAGTTCGTATTTTCTGCTCTTGTTAATTTTACTATGCCACTTGACTATGTTTGACAATTCTTATTTTCCTTTTATATTTTACATGTGTATTTCTAATATTTGACAGTTCTTTTTTGCCAGTAGGGGAGTGTAAGTTAAGAAAAAAGAGGACCAGTAAATGATACCTATACAAAATTTACTATATGTTGCCTATATATTTTAGAGCATTTTTCGTTTCTGCCTTTTTTTTTGCTTTTAGCCTACTTTTATAAAATATTGCAAATATAGCCCTCTTTTGGCCACGTAGGAGAACTTGTATCCGATCAGTTATATCGGCACAATCAAATATTGCGCCAATATGAACAAACCTTTGGGGCGCAATCCTTGATTGCGCCCCGATAGATTTGTTTTTTTTTTTAAAGGTAGTCAAAGAGGACACTGTTGTGTCTGATCA
Source organism: Allium sativum (assembly GCA_030737875.1). Taxonomy (NCBI): domain Eukaryota; kingdom Viridiplantae; phylum Streptophyta; class Magnoliopsida; order Asparagales; family Amaryllidaceae; genus Allium; species Allium sativum. The sequence continues at coordinate 1,015,813,382 of CM060913.1, read as the reverse complement.
TAGGCACCTCATTTTCTTATATCTCTTCAATCTATCACCTCATACACTTATCTCGCCTCATACAAAATGGTTTCTTTGCCATCATCCGCAGACTCCGACGAGGAGGCGTATAAAGAGATGAGACAACAACAGCTCGCAGACGAACTCGAGTTCCTGCTGGAACTTGAGAAACAATCACCGATCCAACGGGCGAACGTACAACCTCAACATGAAGATCAAGTGCCACAAGTTCAACTCTCGTACGAACAGACGGTCACTCAACCATTGCTCGAAGTTGAGACATATCGAGTACCATATGTTGATCCTTATATAGTCCGTTGCTATTGCGGTTATACCGTTGTAGTCGTGGTTCGCGCGGAAGGCAACAATATAGGTTGGCGCATGCGTACATGTCCAGCCTATCCAAATGGGTGCAATTACACAGAATGTATAGACGAACCGTTGTGCCCAAGGGCAGTACTATTTGCAAACGAGCTCGAACGAGAGATTCGACGTCTCAAAAATGTTATTGAACAATTGCGGTTTGGGGGTAATTAGTAGTTTGTTTGTCTCAAGTGCAATGGTGTACTAATTTAATGTCGTTTGAATGGTTGGAATTAATGTATTTGGAATTGTAATGAATGGTTGGAATTAATCTATTTTTAGTTTGTCTTGATTTGTTGAGAAGTGGGCAATTTCTTTATAGATTGTAGAAGAGTCGAGAGTCAAGCCAATGCCAAATTTATATCCCGGATTCATATTGTAGACAAACAGGGAGCCAAATTATTTTCAACATTTCTTGGCGCAATCAATAATCGCGCCAAGAGATGCCGAGAACAAATTCATGTTGCAAACCTCCTGGAGCGCTATTAAGTATTGCGCCGCAGGAGGTTTGCAACTTGAATTTGCTCTCGGCATCTCTTGGTGTGATTATTGATTGCACCCAGGAATATAGAGAACAATTTCATGTTGCAAAACCTCCTTGGATGTAATTAAGGATTGCGCCGCAGGAGGTTTGCAACATGAATTTGCTCTCGGCATCTCTTGGCGCCATTATTGATTGTGCCAAGAAATGTCAAGAACAATTTCATGTTGCAAAACCTCCTGGGGCGCAATTAAGGATTGCGCCCCAGGAGGTTTGCAACATGAAATTCACTAACACTTGGACAAAAACAAGCGTTACCATAACTCAAACAAACAATACCACTGCGAATATATAAATTAGTTCAACCAATACCATTCAACACAAACAAACAATATCATCAGTCCAACCAGTTACAACACTAACACAAACAAGCATTCAACACAAACGATACCATTCAACACTAACACAAACAAGCATTCAACACAAACAAACAATACCATAAGTCCAACCAATTACAACCAAATCAACATTAGTTCAAATGTGCTACCACCACAAATACTTTCAAAACGATCACCAAATTAGTTTGAAGTACAAGCCAAAATGTAAAGTTAAAACAAATCAAAATGCAATGACTAATTTCATCTTCCCTTTGGCACTACTACTTTCTTTCTTGTACCACTGCGAGTCGTGGGAGTTGGATCCTGCGACTGGGTTGGTTGAGAAGGACCGGGCACGACTTCCGTTTGCGAAGTCTGAGAAGATGAAGCTAAAGCCCTTTTTCCCTTACGAATGGCCTTTCGAGTGGACCTACAAGGAGGACGTGCAGATGGAGGCGGTGGAGGTCGTGCAAGCTTGTTCTTCCTTAAAATCGTCTGGAGAATGCGTTTGATGCCCAAGCACTTTGACTTTGATGGCTCCGGAACCTCCGCCACTAACTCGTCAACCAACTCGGTCGCATGGTAAATTCCATAAGTCTGTAATACAAAAATTATGAGCATGTCAATTTATATACGGTTTGATGTTAAACAAAATGTACATACCAGACTTCGCTCAAGCGGTGCTCTAGGGATGTATGGTTCCGCGCCTTGAGGAACATCTAAAGGCAGGTATACGGGAATAACAATGTAACGACACGTGATGTTCCAGTACTATCTGTAGTATTCCATATCGGATACCGCTGCTGCACTTTGCTCTTGCACATGATCATAGCGATGGTTCCATGTATTGATTGCCGCTTGATAGGCCTCGTTGTCCCCGGCTTCAAATATGTAGTGCGGTGGGTTCTCATGAATGTGTTGTAGCAAGCCAAACTGTCTCATCACTCTATCTGGTAGATAAGGAGAGATGTCACGAAAACAAATAAGCGGCACGCGTGCTGTCCAAAGCTCGATAGAAGCAACGCATATTGGAGGTAGATGAGGAAATGCCTCAGTGTAGGGGGTCTATGAATCAGCATCGTAATCGAGTACATCGAACTCGCTACGATAGAACTTAACATTGTGTCTGGGCGTCGACAACGAGCTTTCCGGACCGACAAGCCTATTAAAAACATTTAAGATTTATTACCGCAATTTAAAAAATACTATCTTCAATCTATAATTCTAGTAATAATACCTTGAAGCAAAAGGCAAAGAAACATCAATCTGCAGCCTCTTCATTGTTATTCTCCCAACCGGGAGATACGACCAAGACCATGTCTGCAAACGAGTATACATATAATAAAACATAAGATGCATATGTGTATAATAGAATATAAGATGCATATGTCTAATAAAACATAAGATGTAATACCTGCACCAATGTAAAACAACCTCCAATGGAATCGCCCCACCCTAAAGTCAACCGTGATAGCTCCGCATACGTGTGGCCAAGCACGGCGCTACCCCAAGCATGCTGCCGACATACATCAAAATCCTCCAAGTAATGTAGCCATCTAAGCCACACCCGAGATTTCTAATGGTCACATACCAAACGTGACGTGATAATGTGAATTATAATCGCATGCACATGCTGCTCCACCTGTACTTGCGAAGCATCCTGTGGAATGTCCGCTGCTAGCTGTGCTCTAAACCACTTCATAGTAATCATCTCGGGCCCCCACCACGCATCTCCTGGAGGAGATAATCCTAGCAGTCTCTCGCACATCTCGGCATAATCAGCTAGTTTAGGTAGGGTGAATGGATGTCCATCGATTGGTATGCCAAGCAGAACCGCTACGTCCTCCAATGTGATCGTAATTTCACCGCATCTGAGGTGAAATGACGATGTCTCAGGTCTCCATCGATCAATCAAAGCTGTTATGAGATGGCGGTCAATTTGTATGGATCCAAGTCGATGTATCAAAAGAAAGCCCGCTCGTTCAAGAAGTGCTAACACACCGACATGATTTGATGTGACCGACTTTAACGAAGACGAGTGATCTATGGTTTCAACAGGGTCTTTGCCCTGCCACACAATAACAAAATTGATTTTTTAACTAGTTTAACATACACACAATTACAACAAAGGGATGGGTACTCTATGCTTACCGACATCAATTCCACGTTGTTTGAACGATGTTGAGACTACAAATATAAGACGCTCCCGACTACGGGTCCAGCCAACATCTCCACGTAATCTACATAATTCAATGATAACAAATTTAGTATTATGTTTCTCCAAAACAAGTACATGAATACAAATCTTCAATTCCACACAAACTCAGTATAATGAGATCATCTAGCAATCATCAATTCTACGAAACAACCATGACATTTCAATTTCTATGAGTACCCACAACCCTAGCTCCTAAACCTAATTTCTTTGATTATCAATAAAACTATTATGAAATCAACAATTGTATATATTAGACAACAATAGATCATCATTAACTAGCAATGAATCAACCGTGCACAAAATCCCAAGGATAATTAAAAAAAAACTAAATCCAATTTCTGAAAGAACGAGACAAAATTAAAAGAGATTATTACCTAAAGCTTGTTCTTATGTCGAAGAACTTGCCATTTTAATTGTGAACTGGAATTTAGTTGAAGAAATTTGGGTTTTGATTTAATTGAGGTGTTGGGTTTTTGGGTTGTAAGTGATAAAGTTTGAGAAATGAGGATGAAATGGTGCGTCAACTGCTTTAAAAAAAAACAAATCTATCGGGGCGCAATCAAGGATTGCGCCCAAAAGGTTTGTTCATAACGGCGCAATCTTTGATTGCGCCAATATAACTGATCAGATACAATTTCTTCTACGTGGCCAAAAGGGGGCTATATTTGCAATATTTTGCAAAAGGAGGCTAAAAGTGGGGAAAAAAGAGGCCAGAAATGAAAAATGCTCTATATTTTATTATTAATCATTGCGGTTGTACCCGGAAATATATTATTACTTTGTAAATGAAAAAGATGATTTGCATGTTCATATAGAAGGACGTAACATGTTCAACACAATGTTTAGGAATTTAATGCTTTTGCCATTTTTTTGTAGCTTTAAAGTGAATGCATATCCAAAATTATATAGCCTTGTGGCTCTTTTGGTCACTACCTCATTTTTTATGCAAGGAAATAATTCAAATAGGAATGTAGGTCTCAAATTACTTGTGTATTCATATAAATAGTCTATATATATATATATATATATATATATATATATATATATATATATATATATAGTTCTTTGTATTCCAAAACGATGTCAGGTTCTGAACTAGTGATTTTATTAGCAGATTTGGATCTGGCAATTTCATTGGTTGCAGTGGATACCCTGAACGCAAGTGGCTATTTCATCGGTTTCTAAGGAGATTACTAAGAATACGTGGACATTTGTTTTCTTGTAAAAGTTAGGTAATGCTATCTCAGTATTATAAAGTTGATGGTAAATTATGTAACATATGAATTTGTGTTAATTATGATAAATGTGACCATTGATATTATTTTGATTTATGTTAAATGTTGATTGTTAGAAGTATGTTTGATGTACATTTATTTATATTGTCTCTGCTGAGTTATGTGGGTTATTGCCTAAATCCATATGGCTATTATTCCGACAATGTAAGTAGTTTTCTGTTGCTTTGAAATCCAGGGCTATGTGAATTTATATGGAGGTAGGCTTTAAAAAACTTGTTATTTGCGACATTTGGTATTAAAAGCCGTAGCAAAATGGAAACGTAACAATCCGTATTTTTTAATGATTTAATAATAAATTTTATTTAATTATTCAAATAATGGTTTGGTAATTTAATGGTTTAAATTAAATAACTTTGAATATTTAATTAATATAATAATTAAATAATATATTTAAATTCCAGAATAGTCGGAGAATAGTGGAATTCACAATATTGTGTGAACTGGATTATTTATAAGATATAATTCAATTTAGAATTGAATTATAATAACGAATATATTTAATGAATGATGGTTGACCGTATAAATTATAATATAATTTAAATCGAGCTCGAAATGGCGTGGCAGTACGTAATTTGGCGATTCGAACTTTAAACGAATATACAGATCCGTTTTAAATCAGATTTCTGTGAAACAAGAAACGTTCGGAGCTGGTGAAGTATATTTTTCTAATGGAAGAGAAAAATCAAGATTTCGTCGTGTAGATTGTGAATTGAGTCCAAATCAAAGTTTCGAAAAGTCGCTATGGAATTTCTTTGTAATTTATAATGATTTATTTATATTATAAAGGGATTTTGAATATAAATTGGATATCGATTTAACATATCGAGTTATAAATTTAGATAAGAATATTTTGGAGTTGTAAGATATTATAGTGTTAATATATACGATAATATTAAATTATTCTTATTTAATTTAATTATTTTTAAATATATTAATATTTAAATGGGTTTATTTAGAGCTTTAAAATAGCCATTTTTGCAAACGATCTCCGTTTTCGACGAAACTAATTTTGTTGGATCTGTAATATTAAATTACTGTTATATTTCAATTTTCGTGATTTTTGGAGACAGTATGTAGCCGTACGGGATTTTAATGTGAAATACAGTCAATAATTTGACTTTAAAAATACACCGTGTGAGCAAATGAAGTCAGAATTCGACGAAACAAGTTTCGTTGGGTCCATATTGTCGAAACGTAACTGTATGTCCATTTTCATTGAAAACGGGAGTTGTATGTGGTGAAACAAATTTTTAAACGATAAATAAAAGTAACAGTTCAATAAATAAATATAATAATCGATAAAAAACTAATAAGAACTATCCTATAAGTACCCCTTTTTACTTCCCAACCCTAAACCATTCCCTTGCGTGGTCAACATACGATGGCCGCCATTTTTCTTCTTTTACATAAAATAATTATCACTTTAAAATTTCCAAACAAATTCCTTTCTCCACAAAAAATCTGAGATGTATATATATTGATCGCAACATGTTTCTCTTCAATTCCATGCAGTTCTTGTTGAGTTCGATGAAGTATGGATTCGCTGGTTTTCTAGACAGTGCGACTAGGGTTCGAACTTCTATGGAACGAAAGCATTGATTCATGTTTTATGTGTTAGATTTGGATTTAGATGGCGAAATTGAGCTGGGATAAAAATTTTTGGGAAGAACAATGCAGATTAAGGTGGTGATTTTTCCCAGCGCGACAAGTTTGCTAACGTGAAACCACGACAGAACGACGGGGATCGAGCTTTGGTTTAAAGACATGAAACAGTAGAAATTTTATAGGAGATGCTAATGGTATTATTAGTTTTTTCTTTAAGGAAGAGAAGAGGGAGAACAGTTATGGAAATGAATAGGAAATGGCTTAGAACTGACGATGGTAATATTGCGTGGAAGTGGAAGATGATGTCGAGTAAACCAAGAAGGGAATGGTAATGTAGAGGATTCAGTGAGAATTGGAATGGTGATATTGGTTATGAGTTTAGTGAAGTTGAGGAGTTATATGGGAGCTTGAATTAATCGGATATGGGTTCCCCAGGAAGCACAATGAATCGGGGAAGAAAGAGAGTTACAGGGGTAATGACGTGGAATTAATAATTTAATGGTAATTAAATTATTAATTAAATATTAGTTATATAGTAATGAATTTATACGAGTACCATCTTGTAAAATGCATATCTTTTCCGTACTTTATCAGAATTGCGCAAAACAGGATCCATTAGGATTGTATGGACGGTTGCTACATAATTGAACTGACTGGAAGTGAATTGGAGCTCGTTACAATTTATAGCAAAATAAATTGTCGAATCTGAATCAAATCAACCGATATTCGTTATTTAACGATGAACGTCCAATGTGAGTAAAACTCACTAACTCTGATCAGTTATGTTTTTATAACGTATTTTTAGAATTGATAAATGATGGTTGATTGTTGTGTATTGTTGTTTGGTTGAATTGCTGATTTATTAGTTGAAATTATAGATAACGATATATATAAATCGTTAATCAAATATTGATTCTGTTTATCAGAATATTTCATATTGAAATGAAATCAATGTTATTTATACTGTTTAACATATGTGGATGCAGGGAAACAGGTTGGAGGGGTCCAACTGGATTCCTCAATATTTATAATACTGGTTATTTTTCATATATTGTGATATATGATGTGATATATAATCTGTGATTGATTATGATGACACTGGTCATGTTGTTTCTTATTTTGAATACCATATGAAATACTGGAATGTAAAAAGGAAATTTTCAAAGTGAATATTGAAAATGAAATATTTATATATGAAATAAATAGGATATTATAAAAGGTAATATTTGGAAAACAAGTATTGGAAAATAAAATTAAGGAAATATTTGGGAAACGAATAAAATTATATAAAAGGATTTATATAGAATAAATAGAATTATATAAAAGGATTTATATAGAATAAATAGAATTATATAAAGGGAATTATAAATGAGATTTTAAGTGTTAGAAATAAAAAGGAGATTTGTATGAATAATTCCACAAATACAAATATAAATAGCATTTGTGTTTGAGATATTGTTTTTAAATACGAAATCAAACTGTTTTGATTATATAAAGTAATATTATTCACACTCTATGTGAAAAATTAGATTAAAGTAAATATTTTGCAAATAAAATATTATAAAGGAATTTGGGGTTTTGAATTAGGAATTTAAACGGAATTACTGAAATTAGAAACTGAGTGGAAATTAGTTAAGTTGAATGCCTTTCTAGATATCGATCTGATGTTGGTATCGGCCTTCGGGGTTTATACCGAGGAAGTTGTTCTCTTACTAGTTTACAGTTAGAGACAGATAGAGGTGGAAAGGTATTGATGCGTGAATCAGAAATGGAAATGTTTTCCAAAGTTAATAACGTATATTTTCTAATTTTAGAAAATAAGGAATTTATGAATATATGGAAACGATAAATGAGAAATTGGGAAATGAAAAATGAAGTGATGAATGATCGGTAAGATTTCCATTTGGGAATACGACCGTTGTTTGTACACATGTTTTCCTTTGATATTTAAATCACCGACTATCAAAGATTTTGACCATTTCCGTTGTCAAGACGGAGAGATCGGGATCATATATATTATCTGAAAACCACTGCGTATGGCATTAGCGTTGCGAATCAAATATGATGAAGATAATTGAAGATGGAGTTATGCAAGGGTTGTTCAGTAAATATTATGTATAAATTGCCTAAGATGGATTTACAGAATAGTACCATCGGTCTGTCCAGTCCCAGGATGACCTGTATGGAAGAATGTCTGACAGAGTATATTTAACAGATCGCGTAAATTGATCTCTTCAAATGTATTTATGTTTGGTGGTGGAGGAATTCATTTCTCTTAGCTGTATACCCATGGTATTTTTGGGGAAATCAGTTTGTGATTTGGTGGGTATGACGATGTGACATTCAAAGTAAATAAAGGTGTGATCTATACGTTATGGCCTCTAGCCACACAACTAGGAAATGGTATAAAATCGGGTAGGTCGCATGGCTAAGTGGTTAGCTGCCATGTAACAGCCCGCACCTCCATTCACGCAAGATATTGTTCCCAACTTAGCCACCGTATAGGTGTGGGGTTTTGTTCCTCAAAAGGCCTCGGCTAAGTTTCGAGATCCACCAACATATGCGTTGCCACACAGACTGAGCCAACCTCCCCACTAACACCGATATTTTCCCTACTTTGTCACCTCTCAGGTGTAGGGTTTTCCATCACTAGGCCTCGGCGTTAGTAATAGATGAGCTATACTGTAAGTATCCATTTCACACAGGCTTCCACGATGTGGGACTTAGGGGTGTTACATTCTACCCTCTACAGAGTCCAACGTCCTCGTTGGCTCACAAACACCTCACCCAGGCGCTGTGGTCCACATAGGAGCCACACTTCCGGCTGGTTATTGGCTCTGATACCACTGTAACAACCCGCACCTCCGTTCACGCAAGATATTGTCCCCAACTTAGCCACCATATAGGTGTGGGGTTTTGTTCCTCAAAAGGCCTCGGCTAAGTTTCGAGATCCTCCAACACATGCATTGCCACACAGACTGAGCCAACCTCCCTACTAACACCGATATTGTCCCTACTTTGCCACCTCTCAGGTGTAGGGTTTTCCATCACTAGGCCTCGGCGTTAGTAAGAGATGAGCTATACTGTAAGTATCCATTTCACACAGGCTTCCACGATGTGGGACTTAGGGGTGTTACATGCCAATTAGGGTGTATTATCACCTGATCTAGAGAAATTCCATTTACTTCTAAAATCTATTTCAATGTTGTCCTTTTCGACAAATGGTTGCTGATCCCAATCGTTGGTGATAATACATTCGGCACACTCAAGTGAAATGAGTGACCGGTCATGTTTAGCCTGGGTTAAAAGATGTTCTTGGTGAACCCGGTATATTCCTCTCTAGAGATACACTGTTGGAAGGTGGTCTCATACCATGCCAGTTGGAATTCATTACGAAAAAAGCACCCGCGGTTTTTTATTATATATTATGTATGTGGAACGTGAGATGAAAGCGTTCTGCTAGATGATTATTATATTGTGGTTGATAGACATTAATATCAAATGAGTCTGATATAAAGATTATCGTTCCTTCAAAACGGTTTTTTGAATGTTGGACCAAGTGTTTTGGATTCTCATAGGGGAAAAACCCGTTCCGTTATACGGCGTGGTTTTATGAGATATCGTTTAATTGCTCAAACTGTTTTAAATTGTTTACTCACACCAGTCCCATGACTGACCCGGAGTTTATTTTGTTTTGTTTTCCCTAAACTCTTGGGTGCCCAAATTTATACGGGCAGTCAAGTAGTCAGGATTTTACAGATATACTGAGAGCTTGGAGCAGGAGGCTTCAGGATTTTATAGGAATTGTTTAATTCCGTTGTGTTGTAAGTGTTGTACTCTGATAAATGTTATTATATACATATACTGGCTTTATTTCAAAGTTATGTTATATTTTATTCGTTCCGCTGTGAGATTCGTGTTACTCTGATTCTATGTTGTGATCTTCTTCTTCTTCTATTCTAATTTTCTATCTTATCTACTCTCACCCTCTAACTTCTTTCTTTTAACTATCCGGTATTTCCGATGCTTGGTTAGTCGACATTGAGTTAATGTCGATAACCAAGGTCGCAAATTCCCCAGGTCGTTACAGGAAAATTTTCAAAACCACACATCAAGTCTTTTTCGATGGTTTTTATTGAAAAAAAATCACAAAAAATACCTATTTGCGATTGTTTTTTAACCGCCGCAACTGATTTTCTCTATTTGTGACAGCTGCAATTGCTACGGTTGTTAAACTGACGCAAATGACCCATTTTGTAGTAGTTGTCGTCTGACTCAGTCCCAAAATTGGAAGGTTTCTCAAGATTCTGCTGTGTAGTCTTTTCCTTCTCCGCCTCAGAGAATCAGGTGGAATATGTTCTGGACATTTTTGTTGTGCTACTTGAGAAACATATTGTTTAGAGCGAAGAACCTGTCCCCTCATGTGTGTACTAGTGCAGTGCGCGTAGTGAATGTGGACTGAAATAACAACGTAAAAAAAGCACTATAAGTATGCGACAACTCGACTCAAAAGGTCGTTGTCTCCAGCGGTCTCACCGAATCTCACTTATCATAGGTTTTGCGTCGTACTTTAGCAAGGAGTAATGTTCTAGGGTTTCGGCAGTCGAAAATTGTGTGCAATGTTAAGTTCGTATGGCAATCTAATATGATTTAACCTAACTATCCAAATTCTCAGATATGATTCGTTATTGTTTAAGGTTGTGGGATTCATTAAATCTAAATTAAAGCTTTAGAGTTAAGTATCATAATGGGATCGACAAAATTTGGGTTGGTAATTTTCAGATTGGCTAATCCGGGTCGACATTCCCAGATCAACATCCTCGGATCGGTATCCCCGGAACGATAATTAGCTTATTAGATCTGGGCAACCCTGGGTAGCGTACCTTCCACTACCACTTCTCCGACCCGACCACTCCACGGATCGACCAATAGTAACATCGATCCGGATTTCCAAACTTTCTCTAACTCCTTCCAGCTGCTTCCTAGCTCCTTTGATCCCATCCTTCTCCAGTTCGACCTACCCTATATCGAACCGAAAGCATAGTTCTCTCCCTTCCACACTTAAATCGCCCTCTCTCTTTTCCACTGCTTCCGTGGGTCCCCTGTGACAACTCCAAAACTTTTGAACCCTCATCGTCATTTTCCTCAACACGCCAACTCCATTAATTCCCCTTCGCACATCAATCCAACATCCCTCCATACATCATGCTTCTCTGATTGCCTCACGACATCATGATGATGCTGACATCACCTCTGGTGGTGTCTCTGGCACCATAGGTGACGAAGATGAACCCAAGAACACAAGACATATATCCACAACTTAATTCATATGAAATTTCAAATAAAAACAACCGAAACCCACCTGGGTTGGTTAATAATCGTAGATTGAAGGTCTTGATCGAAGCTGTTCGAGATTCTGAACAAGTTGGATTATGGTTTGAGACTTGCTGTGATTTCTCGGTTTGAAGTTGTAAAATTAATAAAGCAAAGTTGCAGTGTGGGCCTAATATATATAGGGAAGGAACGAAGACTCCTCGCATTCTCCTCCGAAGTGACGGTTTGACCAAGTCTGATTTGACTCAGTTCGGATCGACTATATTGATCCGAGACAGTTCGGGTCGGCTATGTCGATTTGAAAGTCGGTTCAACCTTCGATCTGAAATAAAGAAGGATAGGGAAGGAAATTATCATATCATCTCATGACCATACCATACACTAATTGTATGTCATGGTAGCTCTTACTCGACCATGCGCTCGACTCGCGCAACAAGACGACATCGTTTGGCAACGACCTGTATGTATACAATCACATATGGGAGCCAACGACCCGACATGACAACTCATATTGCTCCCCTAAAGATAGATGGGATATTTGGCAGGTTCAGCTCAAAATATTCAAAGAACATTATGTCCACGTCAGACGTACTTTATGGGCCAAAGTGTTGACCTACCCCTTTACAAGGTAGTCAAAGTCGTAGGCATTCGCAGTCATAGTGCTTTGGAATCGAGAGGAGCATGTTTGGGTACTCACGAGAACAAGCAGGAAAACTACGATATGGCATTACCCTCGGTTTCGAAATGATCTTGGATTGACCAAGTGGGACTCTAGGAACATCCGGTTCGATGTCAATTCGGTTCGGCTAAGTAAGACTGAGGCAAGCTTTGGCTTGATAAAAGTAATGGCTCTAGATCGCCCAAGTCCGGCTCGACTATGTCGGATCAAACTATGTTGAGCCAGATATTGGAGAGATTTTTGAAGACTCTTTCAACCATTTATACGTGGCTAATCCACTTCCCTATAACATCAGATCAAATGCCTTCTATACTATTCAACCTGGGTACGAATATTTCTCACGTGCTAAAGACTTGATCCATCATTCCTAGTAGTCCGGATTGAGAGCCACATGTCATGGTCGAACCGGGGATGATCCCATGCTATAAATACCTCCTTAGGGTTATAAAAAATGGACTTTTGATCTCCTATGCACTTTCACTTTTAGCAATAGCATTATACTCGATATTTTGATAATCTCTACCAATGTAATCACATTTGTTGAGTAACAGTAAAGAGATTTACAAAGTGGACATAGACCATTCAATGAACCACTATAAATTGCATGTGCTTGTGTTTTTCCTCATCATAATTTACTATTCTTCATAATATCTATTTGGGTGTTTGTGCCCTTTTTTGGTCAAAAAGTTTTAAAAACAAAATCACAATTTATTCCCTGGCTAAATGAAAGTTTTCTTCGAAATCAACTGTCGCATCTATGATCGTTCGATATAGGAAGTCGGCCTCCAATAGTTCAGATTGGTGTAAACCAAAGCTGACTCTCATCTATTGTCATAGAAGCTGTTTCTTTGAAAAAAATGTTGCTTTGAACAATGCAAATGTAGAAAGCAGTCTTTCTAGTATTGACTAGTTAATTTTATCGCAAATGTGTGGTATGTTAATCCTTTGCCAAACTTACATGCTTCTTTCTCACATCTGACTCAGCTTGCCAAATAAATCAACCAAGCTTTCTTCGACCCCTTTTCATCAATTGATCTGAGTGAATCCTTTCTGCTTAAACTTTAAAGGCGTTGAAAGGGTACAATTGAAAATGGCTCTTGCTCAAGGGATCAATGATATGTCGACTTTAGCATTACAAGAGCTATGCTATCCTCTCCTTTAAGCCTACCCAAAGCTCCATTTGATCCTCTTATTTCTCGAACCGAGAGATCCATGAACCAGGGCTCCTTTAAAATTTTGAACGACTTAATTCTTCTAGTTTCGATCCAAAACTAAATGGTTAGCTGATTTTGCCATTTTCGTACTAAATAAGATATGAATCTAAAAACATTCCACCTAGAGTTTCTATTTCTCGTATTAGCAACTACTCTATAAGGAATGTTTTTGTTGACAATTCTAGCTTTATTAAGAATACCTAGACTTTTTCATTCTTTTATATACTAAAGCATTTTAGTTGGAAAGAAAATATTTCCCTGCACCAATTATGGAGAAGCGGAAGAACTCGATGTGAGGAATTAGTTAATCAGATGCGAGCCCCTCCTCGGATGGTTTTATGGATCTCTATAATTATAGATCATAGAGAGGACCTCTTTACCATGTTGTACCATCGAGGGAAGACATATGCCAAACGTGAATACCCCCGAAAGGATGATGTTGGTTTAGAATGTCATGGGTCATCGATCTTTTCTACAAGAAGAAATTATTGCCTTTTTGGCAGATAAAAGTTTTTGGAACTTGTTGACTCAATCATGCTCTATTGGTAGCTTTATGCAGAAAGAGCCACCCTAAACCACTATTGCATTTGTTAGTTAATGGTATCATCTCACTAGCTACCGTAAAAGCTATAAACTTAGAAGGGGAGAAATTTACGTATTAATCTAATAATTATTCTTTTAAATATTTTCCGAATTTCCTTTTGTAATTCTGCTATGTTGGATGAAAGAGTACGCGACTTTCATGTCAAATCGACATAAAAACATTATTTGATGTTGTGGGGTCTTTATAAAGTCCTTGTTCACAGGAAGGTCAGAATTGTGTACATAAGTTAATTGAAATTTCAAACCCAAAAGGATCTTTCTGATTCTTAAAGAATGGGGGCAAAGCCTGCATAAGGTTATCCTCCTCTTCAAGTTAATGCACTTGACGCTCGTGTCTAAAGTCCCTTCTTCTACGCTACAAAGATTATGTTTTCGCAAGCCCACAAAGATAGGGTCGTACGGATAATTTATAAGTCAAAATAGAAAACTTCCTTTCATTCTAAAAGAAATTGAGTTCTTCTTTCTTGATCTTAGATTGTTTTCTTCTACCTCTTTTAATTTTTTTACTGTATAATATGTCTTAACACCTATTTATATTCGTTGGTACTGTTGCTAGGTACTTGAAAAATTACTAAAAAGAAAGGGAAAGAAAATCAAAATGAAATAAAGAATTAAAAAAGAAGTAGAAAATAGAAGAAAGAACGAGAGAGCATTCTTTTGTTGATATTATTACCAGCATTCGATATTGGGTGCCAAATAAGTACTTACATTTATTTGTGACCATACTAGAGTCATATGAAGCTAAGGTCCCATGTACGGTTTTGAAATATCGAGATTGACTCCATCTTCCCACCACGATGTAGTGCAGCAAGGCAAAATCCCCGGGTTTTTTGGAATCGGACAGAATGGGAAGTTGGGGGCAGGTGCGTAGGCAGATCCCCCATTGGCTTGATCTACAACCTGAAAGTATGGAATAATGATTATGATAAATTTTTGGTTGAACCCTTCTCACCATAGTATTTGATCCATCTTGGTCTAGAGACATTATATATTTTCCATTATAAGCGAAATAATTACCGATTGTTCAATAAAACCCTACAAATAATAGATTAGGCACGGAGCAATTTTGATCTTACCTTTGAGTGAGTGGCCTCTTAGAATGAAAAAATGGATTCATGAAGGTTTAATTACTGAATAATTTCTGTGTTAGCGATTTACTTTTCATGGTGGGAATCGACACACTTATTTCTCTTAGTTAGTATTTCATTCTCCCTTTCATCACTTACGAGATCGAGATGGGAGCCTAGCTCCGAGGAATACCCAATCGAAAAAGTATATTATTCAACCGCATCTCAAGTAGTTGTAGTAAAACTTGGATTGTTGACCCTTTGGCTTTTCTAGCTAGTTGTTTATATATATATATATATATATATATATATATATATACATATGGAAGCATTCCGTACACCTTTTATATTGCACGTAAACTCTCCCCATGAATCTCAGTCATTCATTCCTCCATTCATTCTTTCTCTTTCCACTAAGAGAGAGAATGAGTTGAGGAATAAACTCTCATCAATGTAAGAGGTGTAATGGAACTCTTCCCATATATATACACACACACACAATGATTTACACTACGTTATAGATGGCCCACTACAACGAAAATCCAAGGTGTTGTCAGCTAATATGTTGCCACAGCTATACTGATTTTTGTCTATTGCAACGCATGCTTCAATGTGTTAGCATAAATATCAAATTGTGTTGCAGTAGTTATAGATATACTCAAATTTAAAAAATAAAAAAAATGACACTTCAGCGATCCGCACCTTTAATTAAAATAGAATCTCGACCATCCATCTACTCCACTTCCTTTCCCACTAAAGTTTTCATTCACCGCTAGTTTTTCATTTTCTTTTCCTCCAAATCATTTTCATTCACCGCTAGTTTTTCATTTTCTTTCCCCCTGAATCACTAGGTTTTCCAATTTCCTTTTTCGTGAAATTCAGATTTAACCGAACCGCCTCCCATATCTTGTCAAACAGCTTGGTTTTCCAAATCGCTAGGGTTTCTGATTTTCTGATTTTGTTCGATTCCTCCGAACCCGTTCCTGTTTCCATTTCCAAATCGACACCCATCCGAAAGGTTATTTGTTCTAATTGATATCAAACCGAACTATATTTCAAAATTATTTTCAATTTTCAAATATATTTCGATTTCTGATGATAAGCTTTAGTCTGTCTTAGGAATCGAACAGAATCAGAATTGATAACTTCAATTATCGTGTAGTTCAAAATATACTGAGAAGTAAATATATGAGAACCAAAGTTGAAATTGTTTTTCCCGTTATGTTCAGATCAAATTCTAGATGTGAAGATTCATCTACACCTGCTGCTGTTGACAGTTTTTCCCTTTTTCTAGGTATGGCTTGCGGTGAATTATGTCTATCTTAGTGTATTTGAATATTTTATGTATTTGAATATTTTGTTTTAACACAACTTGCCAGCAATATTTAGGTTTCTAGATATTGTGTGATGGGTATTTAAACTCATACAGAATAATAAAGCTAGGCAAATGGATTATTTACCTTAAGATAGTTATGTTGTGAGGGGAGTGATCTTTGACACACACACACATACAGATATATATATATATATATACATATATATATATATAAAGATAGTTCTGAATTTTCTGGGATAAAAGCAAGTTAAGGGAATTTCTGAGTTGGATAATACGTTTATGGTTTAGTGCTCATCGTTCCTTTGGTTGATTTGTTTACATCTGGATCCTAAGTGGTTGTGGATTCTAGTATTTAACATGGATCACTTCAATGATAACCCCGACTGGTTTTTGGATTTCTTGTTTAGAAGACTTAAAGGTTTTACATTTCCATTTGTAGCCTATGTTTATTCTGCACAGGAAGTTACATGCAGCTTTGTTAAAAAGTTTTTCAAACTGATTACTACATCATAGCAGAATGTGGAGACCATGCAAATTTCAGATCTGTTTTTATTCCTTGGGATTATGGCGAAATTAGTTGATGTAAGATTAATTTGAAATTTCTTATGATTCATTTCTGGAAATTCAGTAACTTCTAATGGTAACTATTCATCTCTCTGTGATTAGGAGCAAGACAAAATCATGGAAATTCGACGAAGAAAACAATTTTGAACGATTTACAAAAGGTAAGTCTCTGTGTTTGTTCTTAATTGCAAGATTGTGGTGATTTTTAGATTAATAGCCATAAAGCCTCATTTATTCAATTTTGGGCTTTTCTGATGCTACTGGTGGTTTTTTCTTCATTGAGAACCAAATTGCCGATCTTTGGAAAATGGCAGTTTATACATGTACAATGGTATCTACCAACAAATACCTAAGTTTTCACATTTGGTTGGCTTATGAGATTAAATCCAATTTACAAGTATATGTCAAAAATGGTTGCTTCTGTTGTATTTATCATTATCCATTGACAATTCCAAAAGTGCTTGCTTCCGTCATAACTATTGTATTTATAACAAATTTATATTGCTTTTTTTCTAATACTAAACACTAAATCTTTTGGTTTGCAGGCCTTGATTAGGAAGTAGGCTCCAGTTGCAGTTGTGCTTGGAGTGGTCATGCTTGTCTTCCGGGTCAGTAACAACATCTTGAGCTTTTGACATCCTAGAATGTATTTTTTCACTCATTACAATATTGTAAAAAAAATTGCATTATAACTGTACCGACATCTATGTATATTCTTTCAGGCAATCCTTTATCTAAAAATTGGAGATGACCTGCAAGTATATGTTAAACATAAAGCATACTCGAAAGTTTTGGCTTCTGAAGTGGACCGCCAAGGAGCCAAACCTGTACCTGCAATAACTAGGAATTTAGAGCTTGAAGTTATTCAAAACCTCATTCATATTACTGATCCAGTTCTATCCAAAATGACTAATGTAAATGCTTGAGAGGAACACTTTCGCGATTGAACTAGAGAAGTTGCGCATACTTTGCGAGCGGATCATCAGAAGGAAAAATAATAATAAAGGTAGTAGTTTATATAATCATTTTCATGTATTTTTTTTTGCTTATGGTTGTATGTGTGAGTTTGTATATGAGTGAATTGAGTAACAATGTCATGAGGAATGTAAATATGAATTGTTGTGTAATATAACAGTGAATGTACAATAGTGGAGTCAAAAAATTTGTACCATTTGAAATGTTCACTGCGCCATAGATAGCCTACGGCAACCCCAGAGAAGTGACGCAGTAGGTGCCAAAAAGTGTTGCTATAGGCAAAAAATGATCTGTAGCAACACTTTTTTGGGGTTGTCTTTTGCCTCATTGCCTTAGAGTCAAAAGCAACACCTTTGCGACCCTATGGTAACATCAGTACTGGTGTTGCCACAGATACCGCTATAACAAAACATTTCCCTTTCACAACTGCCAAAAACAGTTGTAATATGTCTAGTACAATTGGCAAGCACCACTAGTTATACCTGCAATCGTATAAAGTCAACCTTTTTTACAACTGTTTCCAGCCGCTGTTAAATTTTGTTTTACAATTGTTAAAAAGTAATTATACCTCAACTGTTATTAACCAAGTTCTCATAATATTATAATAAATGTTATTATAACACAATATCTTATTCAAATAAATATTTTGTTTCAACATTTACTGGTATATTACACAATCACTCATATTTACATACATTCCTCACTACATTGTCACTCGATTCACTTATATATAAAATCACACATACAACCATAAGCAAGAAAAAAAAAATACACGAAAATGATTAATGCAAATTATCATAATACTGTCATACCATTTGTCTACTTAAGTTATCCATGTCTTTTGCTCTTTCAAAACAACAAGTGTAGACCCCAACGCTACTCCACCATTTGTAAAAGACGCACTAGAATGAAAACAAAAACGCTATTACTCAAGCAAAGAAAAAGCTATTACTTATATAGCAACTCACATTTTCAAAAGAGCAGAACAATCACCAACCCATAATTAGTGTAATGTGGTGTACTGATGTGAACAAGTCATATAGTAAAATAGTCCAAGACTCACATCTCTTAACTGGGCCTCATGCTCATTTTAGCAATAT
The DNA here is from genome assembly GCA_030737875.1 of Allium sativum. NCBI lineage: Eukaryota > Viridiplantae > Streptophyta > Magnoliopsida > Asparagales > Amaryllidaceae > Allium > Allium sativum. The sequence continues at coordinate 1,015,794,171 of CM060913.1, read as the reverse complement.
TGATCAAATTAGGCCTCATGCTCATTTTAGCAATATTGATCAAATTAGGCCTCATGCAAACCAATGTTAATGCTGTTTTCCCTCTTTATCAATCCACTATAAGATAAAACAAAGGTTACTAAAATAAATAAACAATCAAACATGGTAAATCAATATAAGTTAAAGAAAATACTAAATACAATCTTCACCGCAAGACCTGCTCCATCCTGACCTTTTATGATTTATAGAACATCTTCCAACTGGGCGCTGGGGATGCTGACCATTAAGACAATCATTTTGCATTGGAGTATCACCAGAATTGCATCGGACACCACCAAGTTTCACTCCTGAAACTAGCAGCTGATTATCAGCTTCAAAACGGCGATTACGGATGGTTCCGCTTACCTAAAACAAGCAGGAAAGCATATATAAAACAAAGTGAAGATATTAATCCCCAAGATCCTTGATCTACGACATCATATTAATCCCCAAGACCAACCCATACAAGGATAAAAGGGAGCAAAGCAATAATGCCCAGTCTCATTACTACAGAAATAAAACTAAGTTTTTACATGAATAATATGAGCAAATGGAAAAACTTTATTTGACCCACTAAACATCTGTCAAATGAGCTATATTCGAGTTCTCAAATGAACAATTTCGTTGTGAAATTCAGATCAGCAATGCTTGAATGGAAAACAAATTTGGTATGATTTACTGCACTTGATAATTAAATTGCTGTAACAAACATTCCAAAATATGCAAATGACACTTTAATGGACAAACACAAGTAGTGGGAAGAAATAGAGTAGCCTTGAGACAATAGCTATGCTCATTGTGCTCTCAGCTTATTTATATTGACACTTTGTTGGTTTCATTATAGCAAATATATCTATAACTGATCATTTGACTGATAAAACAATGATACTCCTAAGGAAGATAAGGCATACATTTAAAACATGTCAAAATACATATTACATCAACCATTTAAACTGTACACAGATTGCAAGTACTCAAAGAGTGGATGCATTGAAACTGTACAACCATATGAAAATGGTCAAGTGCAATATTGCAGTGCACAAGAACTCAGCACGTAAATAGCAAAATGCTCATAACAAATTAAAGCCAACACGAATAAGGCAGTGCCAGTAGACAACCAGGGAAGAAATCTCAAGTACAACAAAGAAATAAAGTGTAGCATGACGAAAGCAGACAATGAACAAAGTAGTGCACATGCTCATGACTGAATGAGTTCATTAAATGTCTCTCGGTCTTAAAGATGCATATTCCTTTTGTTGACACTAGCGAATGATTATTCTTATATATTAGACGCTTTCACACTTAGAAATCGTGAATCCTTTCAAATCCAAACACATGAAATAACCTATCAACTGTTCCCTAACTTTTCCAAAGACACCAACATATAAAATCATTCAACTATGACATGAATAAATGCTTGGATAAAGTATCACTCATGTTATCAAAATTTTTACTTATAAGCTGCTTAGGCAATTGTTATAAAAAATGCTTGGATTAACATAAGTAATTACAAGCATATGTTCATATCTATATATGAAAGCTAGATCTGTCAATGAAGAATGGGTGCAAAGTTGTGCATAAGCTAATTCAAGCAAAGCTTATTAATATATGGATGTAATCATGGGATTTGAAATAGTAAGTTCACCTGAGCATGGATAACAATCTCCCCACGGACAGCATACTCACACTTGACCACCTGAAAAGAAGAAAGCAACCAACTTATAAATTCGTGGAATTTTTGAAAGTTAGTAACAAATATTGGAGATTATAGAGATAGTTTGGATATTAAGCAACTGACATATAACCCCTCAAAAGCTTCATGTGCTGATCTAACCATCTTTATTCGCCTGTTCATTACTACCAAAAACATCTTTATCCAACTCATTTGCATTCTCTATAACAATTTGCATACAATCATTGACATCTTCTAGCACACTGAAAGGATTGGCATCACTTCTTTAATTTGTAATAGAGTACTGCCAGGTTTTAATTGTTTATTAGACTCAGTAGTCTCTACTGTTTTTAAACCAACATTACTATCAAATGATTGTCTATCTGAAGTATTACTAGAAATCTTTCCTTGATTTTTCCTATCCTCATCTATATCCATCCTATTAACAGAAATTACCTCATTTTTAAGTATCCAGACCTTAGAGACTTTACATACTTTAGTGATAACATACTTTCAGTAATAACATTTATCCAAGACTTTGATTTCGAAGTATTAGTTCTATTTATCCCAACCTGATCTATAGAAATTAAGTCCAAAAAATCAGATCAAGAATCTAAATTAGGGAAAAGAGCAATACCCTAATTCGTGTTACCCATCAGCTTTGCATGTTGTATAGAAGGGTTAGGATCAGGCGGATGAACTGAATGATGATCGGAATCGAGATATAAAACTTCTCCTTTGACTTTGGATTCAGATTTGAATTAAAAGAAGACGAGGTCGCCATTTTTTCTCCAGATCAGTTGTAACCCTTTATTCATATACAAAAAATAAAAGGAACCCAACAAAACCTAGTTTTTGATCGGCATGTTTTTTCTCAAGGGAAAAAGAAAGAGAAGCAAAGGGAAAAAGAAAGAAAGAGACGCAAAGGGAAAAACGAAAGAGAAGCAAATAATCGTGAATTAGGTTAGAGCAGGAAAATGAAAATTTGAAGGCAAAGGATCGTGAATTAGGGTACAGCGGGAGAATGAAAATTTGGGGGCAAAGGAGCTGAGAGGACAAGGAAAATTAGATTACGGATTAATAACGTAGACCATTAGATCGTTATCACGTGGATTGGTAATTTTATTAATTTTTTTAATTTGAATAAACCTATATCTACTGCAACACAATTTGATATCTATGCTAACACATTGAAGCATGCATTGCAATAGACAAAAAAGAGCATAACAATGGTAACATTGTATCTAGCAACACCATGAGTTTTAGTTGCGATAGGCCATCTATGGCGTAGTGGTTGAAATAAAATATTTATTTGAATAAAATACCACGTTATAATAATATTTATTATAGAATTATGAAATTTTTGATTAATAGCAGTTGAGGTGTAATTACTTTTAACAGTTGTAAAACAAATTTTAACAACTGCTAGAAACAGTTGTAAAAAAGGTGGACTTTATTACGATTGTCAGCTGTACTAGACATATTACAACTGTTATTGGCAGTTGCGAAAGGGTGTTTTTGTTCTAGTGGTACCTGTAGCAACACCTGTACTAATGTTACCATAGGGTTGCAAAGGTGTTGCTGTTGACTCTAAGACAACGTGGCAAAAGGCAACCCCAAGAAAGTGTTGCCATAGATCATTTTTTGCCTGTAGCAACACTTTTTGGCACCTACTGCGTCACTTCTCTGGGGTTGCCATTGGCCATCTATGGCGTAGTGTTAAATGATTAATTATAATATTACATATACAAATATAAATACGCGTACAAATAATTTTTTTTTTGTAATATTCTAATAATTAAACATATATATAATACATGTACAAACACACACACACACACACATACGCAAATATAGTATTTTATTATACACACAAACATGTGCATATATTTAGGCCACAAAAAATACATACAAAATGGATTAATATATCCATTTTCGATATAGGTCCCAAACCTATATATGCATATTATACTCTTTACGGGTCATTATGTTACATATGAACATACATGATTTCATATTACAAAATGTGAAAATTTAAATAAATTACATGATTTTATTTAAAACAAAATTAGAAATGTTCAAAAATATTTTGACTTCACTTCTCTGAAGATCCTGTGGGGTAAAAGTTTATAATTCCCCCAATTCTTTCATTGGGGCTGGTCCAGTTCCAATATTTTTGTCCTATCTGTTTAACTTCTTTCTAGCACAAACTGCATGTATGTGCATCGAATGGGCAGAGATATTAGGTACAAAAGCTTTTGTAGCGACAAAAACTTTTTATCATGTGTTTTTGCTAGCGATGTCGGTGTCAAATTGATAGCAAAAATTCCATTAATGTTTAATCGAGAAGAGGATCGTGTTGGAGGTTGCGAATTAGTGGTGAGATTCCGATGTGGATAGTGGTATTCTCGGATTTTCAAAAATATACTTTGAAAATCATATTTATTGAATTCTCATTATTAACAGTAAAGATTATTCTTGTGCAGTTCCTTGTAAATCTAAGAAAGAAACATAGTAGAAAATCTTCATAATAGACATAAGTCAACTTGCCAAAACACTCTATGGCTTTGTTACTTTAATTTACTCGCTTTCCTCTTTATTTTACATTTTAAGCCAAGTTATTATCAAATAATATCCGCTTTCACAAACATAGCAGTCCAATTCTGAGGTTGGCTAATTTGTTAGTCCATGGTTTGAAAAAACAAACATTTTTTTAGTATTACAAATTGTAATACTCATCACTAATTATTGATTTATTATCAATCGTTACAAAAACAAATTTTGCTAGATTTACCAAGTTTAAAAAGAATAACATTGTATATGTGTAAAATATATTTATTTTAGAAAGAAATTATTTTGTTGACTTTTATTTATAATGAATATTAGCTTTAGAAAGAAAATTAATGTATATTTTCTTTATAATAAAGTGCTAATGAAAATAAATAGCTTATGTAAACCTAATGCACTAAAAACTCAAAGAGCTAATGATCATTCGGTACATAATCATGCTAACTTTAAGTTATGGACTCGACTAAAATATTTACAATTTTGTCAATAAAAGTGTTGTATACGATACATGTAAGTGTTCATTTTATAGGGATTATTAATAAAACTCTACTCAAGAGAGTATAACTAATAGATTCAGCCAACCATAATTATCCTCCCCTTTTAATTAGCCCAACGCATTTTTCATAAGGTTTATTGGATCAATTAATTAATAAATATTAATTGATTCAATTATTCTAAGATCAAATTTTAGATCACTTATTTAATTTAAATGACGGCCCCTAAACATTCTTTCTAACTTCAAAATTCACTTCCATCCTTTCTAAAGGCATGTATCATGGAAATCTCTATCATTTCTATTTGGGGAAATATGCGATCTATACCACGAATATTTACAGTATACACTGTAAATATTTATTTTCTGTGCTGCAGAAATTTACTTACAAAAATTTATTGTTAAGAATATGCATATTTGTTGTCAATACTTTCAAATATTTGCAGTCCATACTACGCATTTTCACTGATAATATAACAAGGGTGTTTCATCAAAGCTTGCTTTCGAGAAAAGTTTTGAGTATTATATTTGAAAATAGGAGGCGAATCCTAACTAAAACTGAATTTAAAAATATGGACTATAACGTAAAGTATGCAATAAAACTTCAGAGAATTTTATATTTGTTTGCGAAAATTGTTAAAAATTGATATTTGAATGTAAATGATAATTGAGATAATTAGCACAATTTTGTAACAAATGATAATGATAACCTATAGGATTTTTAATTAGAACATTCAAAGAAAATCGAGAAAGGAAGAGAAAATCGTAGAATTATAAGAGACAAATAAATTCTTGTCATGGATTACTATAACAACTAATTAAATGATATGTCCCTCTAAACTTCAGTTCTCATAAGAATAAGAAGATTTTGAGAAAAATGACTTCCCCTCATTACAAATTATACACCTCTAAACTTCAGTTTCTTGTTATATCTCCATAATAAGTTTCTTGTTATATCTCCATAATAAGTTTCCTGCTATATCTTTGATTCAAAACAAATCTCCATAATATATACGTTTACTCCCCCTCAAGTTGGAGCATGTAAATCAAAAATGCCCACTTGCGCAATAAATATTCAAACTGTTGACGACCAAGTGCCTTTGTCGGAATATCCCCTAATTGTGAAGATGTTGAAACATATGGCAGAGAGAATTCAAACTTGAAACTGGAAACTGGAAACACCTTGGCTTGAAACACTACATTCACCTTCACTTTTACAACTTGAAACTTGAAACTAAAAACACCTAGGCTTGAAACACTACATTCACCTCAAGCCTTCAACAACTTCAGTTTTACAAACCATCGACTCGATCACTGCATACCACCAAACCCCCTTTGTGCAAGCACCAATATTCAACAAACAAACCACGACTTTAATACAAACAATAGTTACAACATCAACTGAACACCACCAAACTCTTTTTGTGCAAACACTAAATATTCAACAAATCAAACCACAAGTTTAATACAAACAACAGTTACAACATCAACTACACACCACCAAATTCCTTTGTGCAAACACCAATGTTCAACAAACAAATCACAACTTTAATACAAATAACAGTTACAACATCAACAACACACCACCAAACTCTCTTTGTGCAAACACCAATATTCAACAAACAAACCACAACTTCTTCTTCAACTCCAATCAAACTCCACAACCAACATTCGACACTCACTCAATAACTCCATTTCACTAAACCAACAAACACCTGAAACACTGCACAAATTTTCCTTTGTTTTTTTGGTCTAACCACAACAAACGGTCTTTATAGTGAACCAACCACAATAATGGTTTTTAAAGTGGACCGACCACTACATGCACCACAAAGGGTGTAACATTACTAGGCTAGTTTCCTAAGAAGACACCAAGGAAAACAAATATATAGAAGTTGTCGAGGCAATCTCGCAACTCTACACAGGGAGGATACATACTCAAACTAACATACAAAACACAATCTGCACAAATTACACCTTGAAACTCACATATACAGAATTGCCACAATCTCTATTGCATTTGGAGACTAGAGCACTACACCCCAAAGAAGAAAGAAATAACACAAGTCATCAGAACGTATCTTCTATCGAGACTAAGCAACAGCAAAAAGCCCGTACGAACTGCATCAGCACCCAACATAGTACAAAAATCAACCCCGTTGAACAAAGCAATCGCCGAGAAGAAATAAAACTGTACATCAGGATTAAAGACGTAGGGTACTCGAACTGGGTCACTAGTCGAATCATGATCCAGCCGAGAGTCAAATCCAATGAACAAGGCAAAGGACCAACATGAACGCCTCATGCAAGAAACCCAAATCCGAACAAAACAAAACCAAACCCAAACTCAGATTTGCAATAACCAAGCATGTCGAGACGAGCTCATACCATAGTTATTCAACCACGAGGGGACAACAAGCATAGGTGGCAAACTAGGACAGAGAGAAAAATCTTTGATCCAGAACGGGATATGGAAGCTAGAAAATAAACGAAGTCACGTACCTAAGACTTAAACAACAACAAACGTAAAAGGAAAACATTTGAAAGATTTTTTTTTCTTTCATTTTCTCCCCTCTCTTTATCCTAGCTCTGATACCATGATAAGAATAAGAAGATTTTGAAAAAATGACTTGCCCGCATTACAAATAATACACCTCTCTTTATATAAGTTTTTACAACCAAATATAAGGAAAGCAATAAAGTAGAATCATATCCCATAAAATATATCCTATTAAGTTTCCTGTTATATCTCCATAATAAGTTTCCTATTATATCTCCATAATAAGTTTTCCGTTCTATCTCCATAATAAGTTTCCTGTTATATCTTGATTCAAATCAAACCAAATCTCCATAATATTTCCGTTTAGCTTCTAAATACCCAATATTAACTTTTTCAATTTCCAAACTTGAAATTCATTTACTTTAAATGGAATTTAAACTAATTTAATTATATACCATTGCTATTGACAAAGAGATATCAATAAACATGATTTTCACGGTGCCATTTTGAAATTTTGATAATACTTTTATTTATCAACGAAGTCCTTCAATTGGTTTCCAACCTCCATCATTGTCCCCTCTCCTACTACCCATCAATGGAATTTTAGTATCAATTTGTCATAGATACCACGAACATAATAACTTGAAATAACATGATTGTGACTACCAAATCTTTGCATACATTCATCTACTCAATTTTTTTATTTAGAAAACAAAGTTAAATACTTGTAGATATCATATAGACATACCTGCGTTATACATTAGAGTCTATGTGTAAATGGTACCATGAACTTTTATTGAATACTAAAATTCTAAGCTAATTGAAATTTGATATTAAACTTAAATTTGATTTAATGTAAAGTAAAATACGGAGAATAGTCTAGTGGTTTATGAATCATATTACTTCTATTGTCGAACTTTATGTTTAATTCAAAGTGAAAAATATTGAAATTAACCACACGTGGATACAACTAAAACTACATGAATGTTACGAATTTAAATTCAGTTCAACTGATTATGTATAAAAGTTTTTGTTGGTTTACAAAAGAAGTAATATTGACGAATTTGTGATTTTTGGATATTGGTTTTCTTTCTGTTAAATGTGAGCAATCAAAAAATGAGAACAACTACTTAGACATAAAATTAAATATAGATTGACGTACACATTATCTTGACTGTTGAATCATTTTGCATTTGTATGAAATGCGAAAACAAGAGAAGGGGCAATCCAATATTTTTTTCCTTCATTTTTATTTGATCTAGTCTTAGCCTTTGTTTTAGTCGATTCAGTCCTTTTTTTAAAAAAGCAAAAACAAAAACAAAAACAAAAAAATCAAAATCTAGTCTTAGACTTTGTTTTAGTCGATTCAGTCCTTGTCAGTATTTACTTTACCATTAGAGAATCTCATTGCTTCTCTTTTGCATTGTCGATTCAGACTTATCCTTTGTTTTTGTTTAGTATTTGATGGTACATCGGAGTATTCTGTATTCTTGTTAATTTGGGTTTAAGCGGAGACATTGGGGGGTTATTCCTCGATATATCTTCTCCCCTCTCACCAAACACATAAAGCCAAAAGAAACAAAATTAGGAGTAATCAATGGAAACTCTTCCAAAGTTTAGACCACCTCTTCCATTTGCTCCTTTTAAATCGAGCTCTCCGTGTTCAATTTCTGGCAAAACCAATGGTAATTTCCAACTTTTACCACCTTTTCCCTTGTGTTTACATAATCGCGTATTTATTTATTTATTTATTTTATTTTTAGTGGCCTTCTCGAGGTCTTCAAGTAAGCAATTTCCGCAAATGTTGAAATTTATGCAGCTGAATCCGGCAATTAGAAAGATTTACAGAAACACGATTGTGCGATCAGAAATTGCAAAATTGGGTTCACCTGAAAATGAACCATACTCAATAACAGGTGAATTACGAATTACCAGTGTACTTAATTTTTGTACTAAAATAGAATCCTTTTTTTTTTTTTCTTCTTTCTTTCTTTCTTTACTTTTGGTTGCTGGTTTAGGTGCAGAATTCCAACTAAGTTCAACAGCAAGAGCAATATGTTTTTTCACAGTGACTGTAATTTCTGCAATCCCTTTATTTGCTGTAATGGTAATTGCACATCCCTTTGTGTTACTTTTTGATCGATATAGAAGAAGAGCACATCATGCAATTGCTAAAATTTGGGCTTCAATCACAATTGCTCCATTTTACAAGTTTGAGTTGGTTGGTATGGAGAATTTGCCATCTTGGGACGTGCCTGCAGTGTTTGTCTCCAATCATCTGAGTTTTCTTGATATCTATACACTTTTGACACTTGGTAGGGATTTCAAGTTTATCAGCAAAAGGAGTATTTTTCTGTTTCCAATTGTTGGATGGGCAATGTTCCTTTTGGGAACCATTCCACTGAGGAGAATGGATAGTAAAAGTCAATTGGTATCGATTCTATCTTTATGCAGTCTTTTATTTGTATATTAATCCATTAAAACAAGTTTAGGCAAAATTTATTTCAACCCACTAATTTGCTCAGTTGCCCCAATTTTCAATCAAAAAATTGGATGATGAAATTTATTTTTCATTTAAGTTTATATTCCATGTTTTTCCATATTTTCTGTCCATCTCGCAGTGGCACTGCATGGTGACTTAAGAGCACCACATAGTGGCACTGCGGGGTGCTCTTAGGGCACCACGTGGTGGAACTGCGTGGTGACTTAAGAGCACCCCACATTGCCACCGTGTGGTGCTGTGCTTTAAAGATACGGCAGAGTACCACTGTGAATGAGGATATTTTTGGATTTTTTTTTTTTTTTTTTTTTTTTTAAATAGGGGGCAACTCATCAAACGGGTGGGTTGCAATTTCATGAGTTTAAATAGAATTTGCCACACGTTTGTTGTAGTTTGTACTTGATGTTTTTTAGACACATTGTTCAAACGGTATCGATCTGGACGGTCCTATTGCGGAAGACTGCCCATCAGGAATAAACAGTTATTGTCAGAAGTTGGACCGGTGACTCAAATCTGTAAAACCATGCTGATTTGTCTTACTTTATTTTCAAGTTGGTCATTTCAAAACAAACGGGGTTGTAAACTACAAGGAGTTAGTGGTAATGACGACCTAACATTAAGTGGTTCTGCACTGGAAACAGTTCTGAGGAGAAAGAGACCATGAAACTAAAGAAATTGTTGGGTTTTTGGTATTATGTTGGTTAAATAGAAACGTGGACAAACGAAAATTGACAGTATTATAACTATTGTTATGATAAACCTGGTCTTTAGCTTTTATGAAGTGAACAGTGTAACATAATATACTTCTTGCTTACCCCTAGGGGAGGGGGGGGGGGGGGAGGGGTGAGCGTTTGGTTGGTTTGGTTTATCCGATGATGAAAATTGTCAAACCAAACTAAAACCGATAAAAATGAAAACCAAATCAAACCGACCAATTTAAGATTGGTTGGTTCGGTTGGTTATCCGATTTAACCGAACATAAACTATTTTAGACTTTATGCTCGTAATATTAACTATAATTTGAAATAAATTATAAATATTTGACTAAATTATTATTATTTATGATTTTTATGCTTCTCAAAAGTAATTATGTTACATATATGATTATTAAAATTAATTTAGATAACTAAATTAACCTAAAATATTTACTATAATATCAATAATTTTGAAAATATAGTAAAAGTTCGGTTAATTCGGTTAAACCGATAACCAAACTAAATATTTTTCCAAACCGATTACAAACCGTTCTAATTTCAAAACCAAACCAAACCGACCAAATTCAATTGGTTTGGTTGGTTTATTCGGTTTAACCAAATAATGCTCACCCCTAGGGGGGGGGGGGGTCTTTGGCCTTTGTCGGTAAGCCATGGTTTCAACTGACATTGGGTAGTTAACTACCATTCCATTGGTCTTTATTCAAATTAAGTTTAGGCAACGATAAAGTAATCATCTCACAGCTCTAATTTGTACATTATCGTTATTGAATGTATCATTTCATGGAATCCAGGACTGTCTTAAACGTGGCATTGAGTTGGTGAAAAAAGGTGCATCCGTATTTTTCTTTCCAGAGGGCACACGGAGCAAGGATGGCAAATTGGGGTCCTTCAAGGTCAGTAAAAGCTAATTTGCTTCACATATTCGTCTTCATTTACTTTGTGAACTGTCAAAATGTTAAGTTTGATAAACCAAAATTTATTTCAGACTTTTGCATCTGAAACTCTTTGATGTCGTAGTTCATGACGGTGTCAAAAAGATTCAATACTTTCATTATTAGGGGAACTTCCAACTTGGTGGTGAGTTTTCTAGGAATGCTAGCTAGTTGAGGGATCATATCAAATTGCAGCTGTGATTTGTAATCATTTGAATTTGAACGTCTGGAATAAATATGAAAAACATGTCCAATATTATAAATGCCTTATAAACCTGTTAGGTGGGGCTATGAGTGGGTCGATATAGATAAATTAAGTGGGTCAGTATATATAAATTAATAATTTAATTGACCCACTTTTTTGTTGAAACTGCTCTTAGCCTGTTCTTCCAGGTTATATCATACATATTGTTTCTAATTTATTCACCATTATGAACTGGTTTTGTAAGGTCAAGTGATATTTATTGCTATCCTTGAGAACATGACAGCTTGCTTTTAGCATCTGGTCCTTGTTGGTTATTAATAGGTTGCTCTTTATTTTCACTGCTAGTTGGTTCTTACCACAATTATTATGAGAAATGTTCCGTCCTTTTCTTTTACGTAGAAAGGAGCATTCAGTGTTGCTGTGAAAACTGGTGTGCCAGTGGTGCCGATTACTCTCATGGGGACTGGAAGTCTAATGCCTGCCGGAAAAGAGGGCACATTGAACTCAGGTTCTGTGCAAGTTATCATTCACAAGCCTATGATCGGAAAAAATGCTGATGAACTGTGTAGAGATGCTAGAAGTGTAATTGCGGAAACACTCATTCTGCATGGTTTTGGAGTGCACAGAAACGAGTAACTCGATCTTAGTTCTGATCAAAGACGTGCATTTGAAAAGGGAGAACCAAAAACCGAGGTATACTTTTCTTTACTGTTTTCATGTTAAATTTTAGTTAAGCAAAATATTATCAGTAGTATGATAGTTCCCTTATTAGAACTCGGCACACTTCAAAGTAGAGAAATGGTTGTGGTTATACAAAACTTTGGGATTGTTTGAGAAAATTCGACATTGGTAGTTATAAGAGCTACAAAATGAGCATGGATAATTTTTTGTTGATCATATTTCTTGAAAATAGGTCACCTTAATTTTGCAAGGACTTTTAAGTGCTTTATCATGCCATTTGCTAAAGTGAAGTGTTTGTCTGTATGCAGTAACTTTACGACTTCAGTGGGGATGATGACAATAATACTCTTCTCGACAGATATGTATACAAGTGCAAAGCTTCTTTCTGCTGTACAAATGAGAATAGTGATCAGAATCTTGTATGGCTAAACGAAGAAATATATAATATAAAGCAATTTCCTGTTTTTGTTTTTTTTTTTCCCTTTTGTTTCAAAGAAATAACGCCGGAGGGCGTGGGAAATTACTTTTAAGTTTATTTGATTCTTGTGTTTTTGTGTTTTGTGGTTGATTACTGGGTTTAACTAAATAATGCTCAGCCCTGGAAAGTGGCACCTTGCTCATTGTTGGATGTAATTAGATAAACATCCGAACCCAGGGGAGGGGCTATCATTTTGGCAACCCTACTTAGAGTTACTGTATTTGATTCATCCATCCATTTAGCAGCATAGTTTCACTGGTTTGTTCTCTAGGAACTGCAGATTGCATGTGGCACTGGGACGTGGTCCATGCACATGCAGTGATGTATATGGGAAGTGTATATAGATATAGAGTTTTGACACAATTTAGATGACTTAAAATCTCAATCATTAGATTGTCGCGTTTTCCATTCCTCATAAAAGAACAAATTAATCATATGTATTTTATGTCGTTTAATTTGTGTTCAACTTTTGTGTTTCAAATATATATATATATATATATATATATATATATATATATATATATATATATATATATATATATATATATATATATACACACACACATACGCGCGTTTGGTTACACCCAAAAAATGGAGCATTCCAAATGCCTTTTGATATCAGTTCCGTATTTATATTAAAGAAAGTGAGTGAGAAATGAGAAAGTTACTGCAAGGAGAGAGAAGGGGAAATACTTGGTGGAGATTGAGGGGCATTTGGGGTGTTGTACTGTTTAGGGTGCTTTCGAACCTATCTTATATATATATATATATATATATATATATATATATATATATAATATATTTATATATATATATATATATTTATATATATTTATATATATGTATCGTGCATGCGCACGCATTCGTTGGATATATGCACACATTGTTATTGGCTATTAAACTTATACATGTGTTTGTTAATAGAAAACACTGTATGCCTATAAACATTTCGTATAATATAAATGCATATTACGAAGACAGAATTCTTCTGTGACGACAGTCTTATACCACGGACACAAAAAAAGAAGAAGAATGCAATGCAACTGTGGCCTCCTAAGATAGCACAATCATCAAGGTTGAAATATCAAATGCAACATGGTATGTTGTGCATCTCACAGATATGAATAAAATATAATATCAGGTATACAATAGAAGAGACAGTAGTAACAACATGAAATAGCTATCAGAGATTCAGAGTGGTATCTACAGAGGTATACATTAATTCTATACTGTATATACAACAAATCCTTTTAAAACAACAAGTAGGAATAATTAGAAATAAGTAGCAATGCAATGGCTCCACAGTACTACCCAGCAGAAATCATAAGAGTCTACATATAGTATCGAATATGTAACATACCGTCTTTTTTATCCTTTAAGCCGAAACTTAATGCATCAATTGTATTCTTGTGTCGATCATTTAGTTATTCGGATGATAGTTCATTAAAGGTGAAAGAATAAATTTACATACACATACATATTAGAATACAACACTAACCTACAACAGTTTTGAATGGTTATAACAACTTATCCTTACAAATACTGAATACTAAACATAAATACACATAGTGGAAAAATAAATTAAAATGCAGAAGTACGTCATGGTCTGTAGCTTCTTTCTTAAGCTCCAAAGAACCTAAACTAACTTGGAAGTATGCTCAGTCTGACTCGAGCATTATCGTAAAATAACGTACAGGTCAGTTTGTAATACTAGCATGAGTAAACTCAAATCATAAAGAACCTAATTTGTCGTATTTTAGAAACATTTTGAAATCAATTGTATCTTGTAAGAGTACGTCACACATAAACACGGGCGAGTTTTACCTTACTATAACCAAAACACATTTATAATAAATATCTGTGATATTATAATAATGTCTAGAATTTACAAGTAAATATAGTAAAATAGCTGGAATGCTTACATCTCACATTCTAACATAATAGGTATACAATCAAATCTGAAAGATCGTATTGGAGAATGTATTCTATCTACGAAAGGGTAAGGGTTTACCCACCGAATCTGTACACCTTTAGGTCAAATATATGGGATGCTACAAATCATTGCACCTCAACTACCCAATATCAGTGCTACCCTTTACCGGATAGCGTTGAATATGATTATTTCGGTTGATAAACAACCATAAGGGGTCCCGAAGCATACAAAGATATCGACTCTAGATATGAAATAATCATATCCTAATGAGAGCGACCCACATAGTCCTGCCGCATGTCCCTGTTATAGCCATTTACCGGATGATGAGACCAAAGGTCACGTTTACCTCATAAATAGCATAATTTCTTGGAGTGTTTGCCTTCTAAAGAGATATGCAATGCTAGCATTCATTCATATAAGTTCATTATGGACCTAAACAAAACCAAATAACTCCATTTTCAATCATCTTCAAGATAATTCCAATTCGAAATGCTTCAATCGGATCGAAGTGGTTTCAAACAATGTTTGATTCTGGTCTCTTTGAAATGATAATTTATAGTTTCTGGAAAGCTCAACTCTGGTTCTTAAAGAATAAAACAACAATACATATGTGCATGGTTCACATTCTAACCGTTTACGAGAACGGATTTTCTTATATTTGTCGTATAAATTTCCAAAGTTAAACTAGCCAAAAGATAGTTGGTTATTAACTATTAAATATATAAACAACAATCTTTTAAGGATTTAATTTTCCTATAGCAATTACCAAACCCCTTTAAAATGAGTACTTCACTTATAAAACATCTGTTGGCTAGCTTTTTGACCAAGCCACCAAGAAAACAAGCATTCACGAGTAGATGGACGAAGGCTTATGCACATAAGTTCAAAGAAAATACACCCCGGCTCGTGACACATTGGATTCGACTCGTGAAGATGGCTGACAATCCAGCTCCCTGGCCCGTTCGTGGTTCAGGTCACGACCAACTCGTAGTATTACCCTGCGACCGAGTTCATATAGGGGTCACGAACCGACCCCGCATCCATGAAAGGATGGCGGGACTTAGTCACCCATGAACCGAATTTCAAGGATCTAGCAAAACGTGTCCATAACGGCCATGTTGACCACTTCTCCACCCACTCACGAACAACTCTGAGATCCTCGAGATTAGTGCCATGTGTCTTCACGAACCGCCTGCAGAAATCACCTATAAATAGCCCAACTCTTGGCATTTTTCAGGATCTTTTGGCAACTGAGAGTTCTGATTCCACCATCATCAAACTTCTACCATTTTTAGTCAGAATTATCTTTAATTTACTGAGTGAATCATTATTTTAAAAGTGAGATTGAGGGAATATTGTGATTGTACTTACACTCAAACATATAATCAAAGTCATATAAAGTGGACGTAGGCTCTTTAACGCCGAACCACTATAAATTTGGTGTGTTTGTTGCATTTTCTTTCATTTTTAGCTTTAATCCTCTACGAATCAAGATAATTTGGGTGTTAGAACCAATTTTTGGTCTAACATTTTGGTGCTTTCACTGAGAACTCGAATTCCCAGCCCGTCGGATTATTGCTCTACTGTTTGGATTTTCAAGTCCAAAGAAAATAGTCTGCATTCCCACTGTTTCGTTTTTGAATATTTCAGCAAAGTCAAGACATTATGGCTACAAACAAGTCCAAGGATTCACGAGCTTCTTGAGCAAATGAAGCTAACAAAGAGAGCGTTCAGTAGAGGGCTGAGGTGGATTTCCCGGATCGCGGCTCGTAGGGGGCGAACCGTGTCCAGGAGGGGGTCACAACCCGGTCCCAAGAGGGGATCACGAGCCTCCACCAAGAGCAGACCATGAGCTACCCACAACATGAAACCACGAACCGGTCCAATGAAAGGGTCACGAACCGCCCACACCATGTGACCACGACCCGGTCCAGAAAGGAAATTATGGCTCGTTCCACTCATGCTGATGCTTCTGCTCGACCTGGCCCAAGTGCTCCACGTTCAATTGTGAGTGCTAGCGATCGGTTACCTGCCTCAACCCGCGCAACAGAAAGAGATTTGTCCCGTGTACTTGACATGTTGGAAAAAACAAACGATGCTTTGGAGGCCCAAAGACGTGAAAGCTCCTTGATGAGAGAAAATATGACTGCAATGAGAAGACAGATAAATGAGCTCCGGAGGCAAAGAACACCTTCACCAACATATCGTTTTACTCCAGAATACTCATCTTTATCAAAGGAGCCTCTGAGACCCTAACAACGACCATTAGAAAGGCCTGAGAATGTGGAACAACTTCGATTCAGATCCCTCCCTTCACGAGAAGTAACGACACTTAACATGGGACCTGATAATCGTAACTTGGATAATCCTGCTCTTTTGCCTATAGGGGACCCATAATACTACCTAGGGGCCAGGGTACTGATGACCCTATTCAGAATCAACCATTACTACCCCCTCGCCGCATGATTGACCGTGGCCCTAGGGGGCTAGGAAGCTCTGCTCAAGCCCTGGGCTTGGCGACGGTACATCGAAGAGATATTAGGGGACCCCATAGGGCAAGGAGTGCTGATCCTGGATCCACTTTGACCAATGCTGACATTGAGGCAATGGTGAGGCAGATCATGGCAGACAACCATGGACAAAGAAACAAGGATTCAGGTATAGACCGCAGTCATACGCCCTTCACAGATGGCATATTAGATGTCCGATCCCGAGGCGATTCAATATGCCGACTATGAACCGTTATGCGGGCATGACGGACCCGGTTCAACATTTAGCGAGATATTCAAGGTATGTGAATGTTGTTGCCGCTCCTGACACAGTGAAATGGAAAGCATTCCCAATTTTCTTAGAAGATGTGGCATTGATATGGTTACCTGTTTGCCTGCACGATCAATCTCCAGCTTCAAAGAATTGAGCGAAAGGTTCATAAATCAATTCCGACTTCATACTCGAAGGTTCAAAAATGTCGTTGAACTATCACTCATCGAGCAGCATCCTAAAGAAACTCTAAGGTCATATTTAGACCGCTTTATTTTAGACGTCACAGAGGTTTGAGACCCTCACGAGAAATTTGTCCTGATGGCCTTAATTTACGGAGTAGATAAAGATATGGAGTTCAGAAAATACTTAGCCGGAAAACCGCCACTGACCAGGGAAATATTCTATAAGAAAGCCAATATCCTCCTATGTCAAGAGGAATTGTATGCTAATTGAAAGAGGAAGGCCATGGATATGGAATATATACAGAGTAACATGCCATCAAACAATCTGGAGATAGCTCTGGAAAGGTAGAGGTCAACGTTGGAAATAAGAACCAGGGTAACGGCCGCCAAACTGGAAACGACAACAAAAAGAAGAATCGAGTAAACGACTCACAGAAGAGACCCCGGTTCAGAACATTTGAAAATATAACACCTTTGAATGACACATTAGAGATTGTTTACCTAGATACTTACAATGTTCTTCAGTACAAGAAACCTCCACCACGGGATTCAACAGAGAAGGAGCGCAAGATAGGAAAAATCTGCCTTTTCCATGAGACCCATGGACATTCGACGAATGAATGTAGACAGTTGAGAGACTTGGTAGAGAATCTTCTTAGAGAATGGAAGTTGGATGAATATAAGGCGGCCCTGAGAAACATGAGGCAAGGTAGTCCAGACCGAAACAAAGGGAAACCACCTCAAAAGGCTACTGCACAACAGAAAGCTAAAGGTATCGTCTTCGACACTATAGTTGGAGGACCCCATCCGGATTGACACATCTATAGGGCAATGGATAAGTATGTAAATGCGGCCAAGCACCTCGAAGTAGGGAAGTGCAGTAACCCCGAAGATACTACTCCGGTAAAACAGCAGAAAACGATGTCTGACAATGTCATATTTCGTGATAGAGATAGTATCGGAGTTCATTCACCTATCGAAGATCCCTTAGTGATCACAGCCTCTATTGTTACTGCTCTAGTCCACAAGGTCTTAGTGGACAATGGAAGTCCAGTTAACATTCTATTTAGGAAATCGTTTGATCAGATGAAGCTTGAAGCAAAGGATTTAAAGCCCTGCGATGGATGGATACGCGGCTTCAATAGAGCCTCAACATCACCGATCAGATTTGTAGAATTGTCAGTAACTATGGGAGAAGGAGATCGTCGGAGAGTGAGAATTCTCTCATTCGTAGTTTTGGATATTGAATCACCTTACAACGCCTTCTTGGCCCGACCGGCCCTAGCAGAATTCAGGGCTTGCATTGCGCCATGGTGTCTACCGTTGAAATTCCCAACGGATGCGGGAGTGGGAGTAATCAGGGGTGACCAAGTCGCTAGACGAGCCTGCTATATAGTAGAGTTGAAATTGTTACGGAAAGGAAAAGACATAGAAACAAAGGTCCCTTCCTCCCCCCCCCCCAAAGGGGGATTGGTCATAGCAATTAAAGAGGACGACCCTGAAGGAGTTGCCCA
This sequence comes from Allium sativum, assembly GCA_030737875.1. Taxonomy (NCBI): domain Eukaryota; kingdom Viridiplantae; phylum Streptophyta; class Magnoliopsida; order Asparagales; family Amaryllidaceae; genus Allium; species Allium sativum. The sequence continues at coordinate 1,015,775,016 of CM060913.1, read as the reverse complement.
GAGAGCTGCCCGAGGACATAGATCCCAGAGAGGACGAAGAACCCTGTGGTAGAATGGCGACTCCTAATGAAACAAATGAGGATATCCCGATCAATGATAATGACCCAGCGAAGGTTTTGAAGATCAGATCTCAACTAGACCCTCTCTGAGCAAAAGAATTAACTAACTTTTTGTAGGCTCACTTGGACGTGTTTGCCTGGACCCATGCTGACATGTGTGGGATATCCCCTTCAATTATGAGCCACTCATTGAGCATCAACTCAAAGCATCCACCCGTTAAGCAGAAAAGGCGAATGCTTAGCCAGGAGAGGTTAGCAGCCTTAAAGGAAGAAGCTGAGAAGTTAAGAAGCAACAGATTCATTAAAGATTCAACTTACCTAGAATGGATCTCAAATCCAGTTTTGGTTAATAAGGCTAATGGAAAATGGTGCGCCTGCATTGATTTCTCAGATTTGAATAAAGCTTGCCCGAAGGACAATTTTCCACTCCCTAGAATTGACCAATTGGTGGATTCAACAGCGGGTCATGAACTTCTCTCCTTCATGGATGCATACTCAGGATATAACCAAATTCTCGTGCATGTTCCAGACCAGGAGTATACCAGCTTCATCATGGATTTAGGACTGTACTGCTATGTGGTGATGCCCTTCGGTTTGAAAAATGCCGTAGCAACATACCAATGTTTAGTGAATCATATGTTCTACAATCCGATCTGGAAGACAATGGAAGTGTATGTTGACGATATGCTTGTGAAATCCAGACAGTCATCCGACCATACCGCTGATGTGGCAGAAATGTTCGATATCCTTCGATGATACGGGATGAAGCTCAACCCTCTGAAGTGTTCATTTGGAGTTGCCTCCGAAAAATTCTTGGGTTTTATCGTTAGCTCACGTGGAATTGAAATTAATCCAGATCAGATCGCGACAATCAGAAATATCCAACAAGTAAGACAGATTAAACATGTTCAGAGCCTCGTTGGAAAAGTTGCCGCATTGAGTAGGTTTATTTCTAAAGCTATAGATAAGTGCATTCCATTCTTCGACTTGATAAAGCGAGGAAAGCGCAATTTCCAATGGACTCCTGATTGTGTGGAAGCCTTTCAGAACCTTATGACTCATCTGGAAAGACCCCCGATATTGTCCAAGTCAGTCTTCGTATACTTGTCAGTGTCATCCTATGCAATAAGCTCAGCTTTGGTAAGGGAAGAAGATAAAGTCCAGAGGTCTGTGTATTATGTGAGTAAGAAGCTAGAGGCAGCAGAGCGAAACTACCCGAGGATAGAAAAACTTGCATACATCATACTGATCGCATCCAGGAAACAATGCCGCTATTTCCAAGCTCATCCCATCACCATATACACTGACCATCTGCTCCGACAAGTCTTGCAGAGGCCAGAGGCATCAGGAAGGCTACTCAAATGGAATATAGAATTAAGCCAGATTGATTTGAACTTCCAGCCCCGAAGATCGATAAGGAGGCAAGTGTTGGATGATTTCATAGCGGAGTTCACTATTCCTGAGGAGGATGTACCGAGTGAGAAAGCTGGTCCCTCAGAACAATGATTCGAATCTACCGACTGGAAGTTATGTACCGACAGTGCCAAGAATGATAGACGGTTTGGCGCCGGAATTGTGCTAGTCATTCCTGGAGGATGGTCAATATACTATGCTCTATGATTAGAGTTCCATGCCACCAACAACGACTTCGAGTACGAAGCCTGATTGTCGGGCTAATGCTTGCAAAGGAGCTGGGCATAACAAGATTGGATATCTTTTGCGACTCTAAGATAGTTGTAAATCAAGTTAATGAGGAATTTCAAGCTAAAGGTCCCAGACTTGTATCATATTCGAATGAAGTGAGAAAGTTACTAGGTGGCGTCGAACACACTAAAACAAATTGACCCTATTACAACAGTGTAAAACCATTGTAATATCATTTTACAACCGTGCATCCACCATCGTGTATGCAGAAATTGTAATATATTAAAATCTTTTACAACTTTTCTGCACCGTTGAAACACCGTTGTAATTGGGTTATTTAACAACAGTTATACACCATTGTAATAAATTTTATTACAACTCTAGTTCTCCGTGGTTGTATGTACTATAGTAAAGTAAGAGCATACATATAACAACTTTTATCACCGTTTTAATAAACTGTATTACAACTTTATCCCCCGTTGTTGTAGATATTGTAATATCGTGAGATCACAAATATAACAACATTTTCACACCATTATGAGTTCCTTGATATTACAACATTTTCACTCTGTTGTGACTTCCTTGATATTACAACATTTTCTCATCATTGTAATATGACGTATTACAACTTTTTTTTATGTCGTAATTTACATAGACCTGACTAGTAAAAATAACTCATATATATTAATAATAATATGATTCACATTTCAATGCAACAAATATTATTACATGGAATCATTCATATATATTAGTTAACATAATATTCGATCAACATAAAACACACGTAGGTAGTACATCACCAACTTAACCCGTCACCAAAAACATAACCGTTTCAAAATACATACATGATCTAACCCAAAATATACATAAGAAAGATGGAAGTTTTGTCTACAAAAGGTTGCATACCCTACAAAAGCACTCTAGCTGAAGGCAACGTAATTTTTATTCCAAGCCACAGTTGATCCAAAGCTTCTCCAATAATAGTCATTGCGGAATTCAGCTTCCAAAAGAAAGCTTCTGGATCCACCGCTGTCTCAATCCAAACTTTCCAACCTTGCGATCCAAGTTTTTTAAAGTGCACCAAAGCTTCTGGATTAGTGGATACCAATGTTCCTTCTGCAAGTACGTGTCTATCCCAATTTAATATTTTACATTTTCTGCCCTCATTTTCTTCAACTTGCACTGTTTTTCTACCGTGATCGTTTTCAGGTTTCTTTCCAATTTGTTTAGACTGTTGAACTAGTTTTCTGCCCTGATTATTTTCAGCTTTCTTTCCAATTTATTTAGACTGTTGAACTGTCTTTGTGCCCTCATTTTCAGCTGCTTGCTTTCCATTTTGTTTAGACTGTTGAACTGTCAAGTTATTGCTTCCACGGTGTGACTGCAAAAAAATAAATAAATAAAAGATCACATTAATTCAATTGCACCTTGTTCTTCAAAGCAAGCTGCATTTGATGACCAATCTTGGCTTCAGTTAAGCCTAAAAAAGCAAAATGTATTTACTTCACAGGTAAATGAAATGTATTTGCATTCCGTTATTTACCCAGTGCTGCGACTCAGTGATGTAACTTAATAACAAAATCAATGAAGACAAGTGAATTCAAAAGGAGGAGAAGCAGATAGGAGCGATTAAGGTCTTATATATTCTCCTAAAAACCATAAGAGGTTATTTAAATGATCAACAAAAGGTCAAGATATACGGGCTTGAGAAAAATGGGAATGCACTGTGTGCATGTACAGTTCTGGTCAGCTAATTCCTGCATTTTTTGGATACTTGGGCACCATTATCGATGTATGATCATGGTTACTATAATTGTATAATCAAGTGTGGGGGAAACCTCAATGATATTTTTTTTCCATTTTTTACATGTACCGTGTTGTATCCCTCTCTCCCTTTTTTTTTCCATAAAAATAAAAATAAAAACCTGCTTATAGTGTAATTATTCTATTTCCATTTTTTTTAAAAAAAAAATCTATCTAAGCCAGTCCAATTCTGGATCATTATATAACACATATATGTTGGTGTGAACTCTAGATATATAATGAAGTGGCAAAGCGACAATATTTTGCTTAACACGTTATTTGCTTTCACCAATCATTTAAACAAACAAATTGGTGCTGTGAGTTAAAGAAAATCGATTTTCAAATTACTATGAAGTCAAGAGGATTACTCTTCTTAATTAATTGTGGTAATACTGTGGAGACCAATTCAAACTATCTCTTGAATTGACCGCAAAGATAAGAGCATTGAATTTGTAATCTCAAAATAAATAGTGTTGAAAGACATAAGCAAGGAGAAGGGAATGAAAAAACTTGAATTTGTTGTGCTTTCTTGGCGTTTCTGAATCTGTAAAAATAAAGTGTTATGAAATTCTTTCCAAACATTGCAGATTTAAGGGAGACCGTCATCCACACAAGACAATGCCATATTAGGGGCTCATTTTTAACCATTTCTCAATTTAACCAAGCTCTTAACATTACTGATTTCTATCAAAATAACCTTTATTTTTAACCATTTCTCAATTTACCCAAGCTCTTAACATTACCGAATTCTATCAAAATAACCTTTCTAACAGTACCCAACCCCCTCCATTTACTCTCCTTAAAATCACCCTAAAATTTCACAGCTCCGGTAAAAAGCATTTCAATGTTCACCAAACATTGTGCCAAAGAATTAAACTTGCATTGTCAAAAAAAATTGATGCATTTTAACAGTAATATTCCAATCCCGTAGATCATGAAATGTTACATCTTTTTATCAATTATACCAATAAAAAGGGTACATGAGGCGTATTAGGATCAGGGGTTGCTAGATTTCCCGCATTACTTGCTTGCTTTTCTTTTAACTCCTATAAAATTGCATGGACTGGAAACTATACTCAACTATAAATACATATATCAGTTCAATTATAAAAAAAGTTCGCCTTAACTATAAATTAATTCATTCTACACATTATGTTCCCATCACATAAGCGTTATCTACTGACAATGACACTTATGAAATGGATGGTTTGCCACTGGTTCACAACAAGCATCATAGCATTGGATTCTACCTTCAAATCAAATATTAATCATTGCAAACTTAAAATATCAAATTTATCATGTTAGATAAATTCAAATGAACCCATAATGAATACACATCCGCTACGTCACCTCATAATTGACTTTGTGTGTGTCCTGGCATCAACGCATATTTTCAAACAATTTACCGGTTCTTTGGAATTTTTCTAAATGGTTTAGTTTGTTTCGAAAGTTTGAATCCTTCAAAATCACAAGTTAATGCAAATCATCAAAAATGCTCGTTTTGACCATTGGCTATGAAAGGGCCGGAAATTTCTTATCACTCCTTTGATTTTAAACATATTGCCTCTATGATGTATATAAATATAAAAAATTTCATGAGGGATTTTAAAATGATTGAATGAGCAAGGAGGATCTGAAATATATAGGCTATATACAGGTGTGGTTCATTGTATATACATAGGTCATATAAAATTAGCACAAAATAAATATGATTTCGGTCATATAAAACTAGCACAAGTGGGAAGCCGTATGTGACGGCCCGCCCCGGACTAGCCGACATTTCCCTGACATGCGTTGTTCCGATGTCCAACCAGCACGAGACAATCGCCAAAGAAAGGAATTTGAACTAACGAGAAACCTGTAGAATGTCTCACAACGCATGGGATAAAATATAATAATAACATAACTTTGACATAAAACAGGCGAGACAGTGCATAAGCTGAAAACTAAACCATCATAGCAGTAGAAACCCAAAATACATCTTGTCATCCAAACCAACATTATTACAACTTTGAAATACTGTCTCTAAAACAAAAGAAAGAGGTACACTACTATTGTCCAAAGTAGTGACCAGCAACAACATAGGGAGATTATATATATCATACGTGGTAGCCTCCAGCTCGTCTCCGGTACAACTACTCGTGCATAATCACCTGACCTGTCTCTAGTCTGCCCGTTTAAGAGCACCCAGAGTAATAAGAAGAGACATAAAACTCTAGGTCATACAAAAGTCTGGTATGAGCGATAAGCACCAAAACTGAACAATAACAGGTATAACTAACCATACCTGAAGCTGGACCTGCAACCAAAGAGTTAGCAGAACAAGATGTACAATACTATAAGGTGACACTAACACGTGGTGTGCAAATAATGGGGAAGGGGTGTAAATGTCATGGTGATAGAAAACATCAAACATAGTGATCATCCTCACATCTCTCACTCAGTGTGTAAAGTATATGATATTCACTGCTTTGGCCACCCATTCCTTTGCTTTGATCACTCTACCCCATGGAGTCGTGATGACACCACTGCACTGATCCATAGCCAATAGTCCTTTGCTATGTTCTGCCCCATGAAGTCATGACGACTCCACTGCACTGGCTCATAGCTTTGCTACAATTACTCTTCCCCCATGGAGTAGTGACTACTCCACTGCACTGATCCGCAGCCTAACATTCGTCTTTCCGTGGTGAATCAAAGTTATGGACGTCGTCACACTACACTAGAAATGTCAATTAGGCAGTGCTCTGAGCCGTATCTAACTCGATTTGGTAGTGCTATGGGCCATATCAAAAAATGGCGTCTCTGTTACTTAGATACGGGCTTAACCCATATCAAATTGAGGAATTGATACGGTTGTAAACCATATCAAATTGAGCAATTGATACGGCTTAAACCCGTATCAAATAAATAGATTAATACGGGTTTAATCCGTATCAAATTGCTAGATTGATACAATGTTAACCCGTATTAAATTTCTATATTGATACGTTTTTAAACAATACTAATCAATGTATTGGCACTGTCAACTTCGTAGATTGATACGGTTTTAAACCATATCTAATCAATTTACTGGCACTGTCAATTTCGTAGATTAATAGGTTTTAAGCCGTATCAAATTCGAAGATAGACACGGCCTAAAACCGTATCAAACTATTATATTGATATGGCTTAAAACCGTGTTTAATGCCTCATTCCTACAATGCTATCAACGAATTAGCTACGGCTTTTAACCGTATCAAAATCAGGATATCATATATGCAGTATACAGAAACACTGCACCCCATATATACGCACAACAAAGAAGATACGCTACACCCATATAATAGTATATAAACAAGATACACAAAGCACAAAGCATAATTCGATTAATACAAAAACCATAACTTCAGTTAATACAACCCACATAACACAATATATAAAAAGCATAATGATGATAGTTCTTGCTCTACAAAAAAAGACAACAAAACTGCAATTGTCGAGCCCATGCAGCTTATGCTTGTTCCAAAGCCTGAAAATAAATTAAAATAACAAGCATCAGTTTAGTTTCATCTCCACAACAACAAGTCATGTAATGTACATAAAATGAGAAATTAGATAAGAAGCATAATACAATGCATGACAGTTTAGTATGTTATTTTGGTCCTTGCATATGATCAAATGCCCACAACCAACATTTTATTACAATATTTACTTATTCTTATAAGATATATAATTAGAAAATAGTAGTATGTAGTCTAGTAACGATTATGTAGGTTTATCCAAATACTAAAGTAGACGTTAATAGATGATTTTTGTTCTTTAGGTGAATTTCTATGTTGCTGTCTCGATAATAAGTTGCAAACTGGACTCTCGAGTTTGCAACTAAAGTTGCAAACTAGATCAGTTTGCAACTTCAGTTGCAAACTCGACTCGGTTTGCAACTGAGTTGCAAACTAAGTCTCAATTTGCAACTTTAGTTGCAAACTAAGTCTCAGTTTGCAACTTCAGTTGCAAACTGAGTCTCAGTATTTAACTTGACTCTTGAGTTCGCAACTTCAGTTGCAAACTCGACTCAGTTTGCAACTGAGTTGCAAACCGAGTCTCAGTTTGCAACTCAAACTGAGACTCGGTTTGCAACTGAGTTGCAAACCGAGTTTCAGTTTGCAACTGGACTCTCGAGTTTGCAACTAAAGTTACAAACCGAGTCTCAGTTTGTAACTTCAGTTGCAAACTCGAGAGTCCAGTTTGCAACTGAGTTGCAAAACAAAGAAATAAATGTTTGTTTTGGCGCACGCGCACCCCTCCCCTCTCCCTCCCTGAGTTTTGCGTACCACAGTTTCAAAATGAGTAAAGTAGAACATAACATGACGAAAACAAATTACACATGCTAATACTGTTGTAGGTTGCATGTTTTGTTAGACTTTAGTTAATTGCTATTACATATAACACACTTGGAAAAGCAGGCTTAATGACATAGGAGCACAGATATAGGCCCGTCAAAGTTGTGTAATTTTTGAAGATAGCCAATTTGTTTGTATTGTTACTAAAAGCTACTGCCACAGGATACTAAATCAAAATTAATTTTCTAATTCGTTTCTATTACCGAAAGCATATAAAATTACAAAAATAGAAAAGGAAATAATTCATATGACTGAAAATAAAATACTTACTGTATAAAACAGAGCTAAGTAAGACTTAGAGAACTTTCTATTGAAAGTATTGAATTTAAATTTGATCACAGTTGTGATATAATGTTATATTAATTATTAAAGTTTTGTTAACAATAAATAAACTCACGGGTTGATGAGTTAACTGATGGCTTTATTATAGCGTTAATTGCTTTCATGACTGTATGAATTATCGGGTTTTGATATGAAGTGCTCAAGATAATAAATTATTATTCATATATGTGGTTTCACTTAAAGATATAATAGACATACATAGTTGTTGCACTTTGTATGGATATGCAGGGTGGAGCCTTATAGGAAAGAAAAAATAGTGATCTGAAATTGAAGCAACTGAAGAGTAGCTTAGCGTATTCATTCAGTAACGTCCCCTCCTTGTACGACTTTCATCTTTAAAAGTGAAATAATCGAACTTATTCTTCGTTCAAAAGTGGGTACATTTTGGAAACTTTGTATACATTCATACTCTATGATCTATTCTTGTTAATTTTATGTTTGGGAGAAGATATCAAATATTGATGGTCAAATCCTCCACATTTGAGCTTTTGTTTTAACATCAAACATGAACACAATGAAATTTATAAGGTCAATATATATTATGTTAAATTTTGTATTTTATTATCAACAAGCACTCAAGATCTATGACTTAAAACACCAGAATTTTAACATTTTAGATGCTGTAGTTATATAAGTTATATAGATGCTTTAACATAACTCTTGTTTGGTTTGCACTTAGAACTACATGTCCCCTTTGTTATATAAGTAATATAGATGCTTTAACTCTTGTTTTTGCTCTTTCCATGCAGAATTGATAATAAAAGGTGCAGTTTTTAAATTACCAAAAATAAATTCATGTTTTGATTACGACTAAATTTTGCAAACTGAGTTTGCAAGACTGCGAATAAATTGATGTAAGACTGCGACTAAATTTGGCAAACTGAGTCTGCAAGACTGCGAATAAATCCATCATTCACTAACCACTTAAAAGCACATAAACTGATTTTGCAAATTGAATACGTAAGACTGCGACTAAATTTTATAAAAGCAAAACCATACCTGAAATAGCTCTAAAAGAAGAATTGCTTTGGTAATGCCACTAGAATAAGCAATGCAATATAAATAAGCAATACAAGCAATGTATAAGTGAATCCGTAATATCAATGTGTAAGTGAATCGGTTTTGAAACTTTACAACAGTTTGTGAGAATCTTATCTCATTAATCCCATTAAATCATGCATATGAAAGTAGTGCATTACATTTTACAATCATTTCATATTACGATATGTCTGTAATACATAAATTTCGATTGGCATATAGCAAGAAAACAACGAGACGGTTATGAGAATGAAAATTTTACTAGTAATTTCTAAAGATATTGAATTAAGCTCTTCGGATGACACACTAACCCCTACTTCGACATCTTTAAATGTATCTGCAAATTGACGATTTAATTTGGTGGTTTTCTCATTCGGCACCAGTATATTGTCCAAAACCAATTTTTCATGTGTAGGTGGTACAAATTTCCCATGAATTCTGGACGATGTAGAATCTTGACATACAGTAGCTGTTGCAATAAAGTTGTCTAGATCTATCCAACAAAATTATTGCATCGAAATCAACTAATAATAAAAATACGGTAATAAATACCTGTTGCTACTATGTCTAGATCAGAGTTGAGAATTTCACATTTTTGATTGTTCGAAACATTGGTTGTATCCTTAGAAGCAACGAATTTAGAAGAACCGAGTTGTCTGTTGCGTGCTCCATCGGAAGGATCTAACGGTACACAGCTTCCTTGTTCCATGTTTCCCACCATTTGAATCAGAAGTTCCAACTGCCCAGACAAACTTCCCACTGTACCCTCCAAATTTCACACCCTCATGTTCAACTCATCATTGCCTTGACTAACATATTTGAATCGTTTCTGTGCAATAGAATAAGCCTTAACATTAGTCATTGGTATGACGGTCCCAACACCGCGACTCCTACCCTTCGTATCCTTACCAAACACTTGTGATAAGATATCTTCATCCACTGTCAATTTTTCTTCATCACTATTGGTGATTTTTTCCTTCATTTTCGCAATTTTATCCTGAGATATTATAATTTTTAAATGAATAATGAAATTTCAAATAATATGCCAGTTAATATTTATTTAACTTACGAAGTAAACAGAAGCTGAAACACCCCACCTCTGTTAAGGTCACTCACAGAGGGAATGCCTTAACTTCGGTGGAGCTTTATAGGTTAAAGATGCAGATAAATTACAAGACAGATAAATAAAGCAGTGGAAAATAAAGTCATTTCATAAACAACTTAATTCAGTCAAGCTTTTACAACAATTTCCTCAATCATACTTTAATGTAATACATAGAACTTCTGTCTTGATTTAAAAACTTCCAAGAATAAAAGAAGCATAAAAACAATGATATTCCTCAATAAAGCATGAACCATCCATAGCAGTGGAAGAGAGAGAGAGTCCAAAGCGATGCACCAACTAATCTTCAAGCTTGGAAAGAGAAGAGGTCCAAGTTAGGCTGAGCTATTCCCTCCCTGACTACCTTTGGGGGGGGGGGGGGAAACGGAAGAAAAGAGGCGAAAAATAAACTAGGTCAGACATAAGTCTGGTAAGTCCAGTGATCTTTCGGCATGCAAACAAGATAAAGGATCATGACATGAATAAACCAAAAATAGGACAACACCATAAAAACAAGGTAACTAAAGACAAGATAAGTGCAAGGTGAACTGAATGCGCTTCTACTTTTTCTCTGCTTCGCTACTACTCTGTTAATCTGATTTCTAAATTTATCTCTACACCACCTAACTAGTGTCCCAACTAGTAATCTGCATAAATGATAATCGTGATCCCAACCCCCATAATTGTGGTAGCCTTCAAGTGTACATCTATCGTGACGATTCCACCCAATCAGCCTGGTTGCCATGAACTTGTTAGATGTACCCTTACTACCCTATCGATCGGCTCCCTACTTGTATTCATGTTCCATGTGTCTATGTCAATCGGCCCTCTCTTGCGTGTAGATACCCTGTGTTGGTCCCACCATAAGGTGTTCAACCCTTATGATAGCGACCCGACACGATTCAAAATGCACAGTGTATAACTACTGGTACCCAGTGCCTGCTTTTTCCCACTTCGGAGTACGTGCACGCCCGTAAACCATCGGAACCTCCACTAACGTACCCCCTGCCACTACTTTGACCGCTTATAATCAGCCCAGTAATCGTGCCCTACCCTGCCTAGTTCAGGGTACCATGATACATCTATGTGGGTTACTGCTGAAATGGGCCCCCGTTACTAGGGTTTCCTACTGGTTACGTTTGTGGGCCTATATATACAAATATTACCCACCTACACGAGATGTACTTAACCCTCCCGCCGATTCAAGCATGTTTATTTAGTGGTTAAGTTTTGTGGGCTTATATTTACTAATATTACCCACCAACCCGATATGTACTTAACCCTCCTTCTGATTCAAGCATGTTTATTTAGTGGTTAAGTTTTATGGACCTATATTTACTAATATTACCCACCAACCCGATATGTACTTAACCCTCGTTCTGATTCAAGCATGTTTATTTAATGGCTAAGTTTTGTGGGCCTATATTTACTAATATTACCCACCAACCCGATATGTACTTAACCCACCTTCTGATTCAAGCATGTTTATTTAATGGTTAAGTTTTGTGGGCCTATATTTACTAATATTACCCACCAACCCGATATGTACTTAACCCTCCTTCACTTATCATGTTGGATTGGTTAAGTGTTTCCTATTAACTTAACCCCGTTCGTCCATCAAGTTATATTGGTCAAGTATTTCTTGTTAACTTAACCCCACGTGTTCATCATGTTGTATTGGTTAAGTGTCATCATTCAATTCAAGTTACTTAACCCACCTACTTGTCATGTTACTTTGGTTAAGTGTTGCCTTCTTGTGTCAACTTAAACCCACCACAAATCAAGTTATATTGGTTAAGTGTTGCCTCTTGTTTTAACTTAACCTTACCACAAATTAAGTCATATTGGTTAAGTGTTGCCCTCTCGTTTTATCTTTACCTTACCACAAATCAAGTTATAGTGGTTAAGTATTTCTTATTACTTATCCTTACCCATTCATCATGCTATACTGGTTAAGTGTTTCCTATTAACTTAACCCTAGTCATTCATGTTATATTGGTTAAGTGTTCCTATGAACTTAACCCAAGTCATTCATGTTATATTGGTTAATTGTTCCTATGAACTTAACCCTAGTCATTCATCTTGTTCATTAGCATTAATTGATTTATTAATGCACCAACCTCTCACAGTAGATATGTGTTGTTGCGGTTACTGGATGTGCCGGGCGGTTCCGGGCAGTTTTACACCATAATTCAATCTAACCTCGGGTTTTCCTTGGGCATGATGCACTAACCTCTCACATTAGATAGGTGTTGTTGTGGTTACTGGATGTGTCGGGCGGTTCCGGGCAGTTTTACACCACAACTCAATCTAACTTCGGGTTAGGCATATTCGTCTTTTTTCTAAATTTACAAATTTACCTTTTGTGTTTATATGTAAATTATTGTCATTCAAGTCATGCCCAATTCCTCTCTAAATCATGTTCATAATTTTAGGTATATAAATTATGCCAATTTTATGCCACTAATCATTCATATATTTTTGGGCCAAATTATGCCATTAATATGAATTTAAGATTTTCCTAACGTTACCCCCGTCATACGTTCGCAAAATTCACATAGAATGTTAGGCTCGTAACTTAGCCTAACTTATATACAAAAGGGGAAAAAAGGGAGCATGTACCATTCACACAACATATAAGGAACTAACTAAACGTGTGTCATGTAAACATGGCATAATATAATGAACTTGCATTTTTGGATCCAACTAACATGAGTCTTTAAGCATATGAGATTACCCAAATCCAACTAGGCATGTAAATGTAAACTTTTATTTTGGGTCCAATAAACATAAACTTTAAACATATAGAATTGCACAAGTTCAACTAGACATGTGAATGTAAACTTTAATTTGGATCCAATAATCATGAATCTTAAACATATGGAACTACACAGGTTTAACAAGGCATGTAAATATGAACTTTTATCTTGGATCCAACAAACATGAATCTTAAGCATATGGTTTTACACAAGTTTAACAAGGCATGTAAATATGAGCTTAAATTTTTGGATCCAATTTTCATAGATCTAAACGTGAATCTAAACATAATACATGTCTTAGCCTAACAACTTGCATCATTCAATAAACATAGATCTAAATGTAGATCTAAACATAATACATGTCTTAGCTTAATAACTTGCATGATTCAATAAACATAGACCTAAATGTTGATCTAAACAACTTGCATGATTCAATAAACATGGTTCTAAATGTAGATCTAAACAACTTGCATGATTCAATAAACGTGGTTCTAAATGTAGATCTAAACAACTTGCATGATTCAATAAACATAGATCTAAATGTAGATCTAAACAACTTGCATGATTCAATAAACATAGATCTAAATGTAGATCTAAACAACTTGCATGATTCAATAAACATAGATCTAAATGTAGATCTAAACAACTTGCATGTTACATAACATGAAAAAATCACCAAATTTACATAATATACGATTGGTTTAACATCAACATAATAACCACAATGATCTCATAGGCATATACGATAGAAACGTTACAAGAATTGGCATAAATCAGCATCGTCATTATCTTACAGCTAGGAATTACTCTATTTTTCATTTTATTACAAATCATAACTTTTAATCGTTCACATCTAAACAATAACAGGACTTACAAAGAAAATGAAGTCTTGTTTTCTGGGATCTGTTTTCTGAAAATTGGAAAGCAATCCCTTGAAGTAGACTATTAATTCTCTAAGTTAGTTTTTATTCGTAGCTTTAATCTTGCTTTTAAGTTGAAGAAGGTATGGTAACTAAACTAAAACGATCATGGACGGCATGGTGGCTTCTTGGAATGAATTTGTGTGATTTAGGGTTTGAGGATTATGGTTGCTTTTACAGAAGTTAAATCTTATGTGAGCCGTTAGATCATTTTAGGAGCAATCAGAGCCATCCAACTAAAGCAATGTGTCACTCAGCCAATCATAGCATGACATATAAGCCCTAACACCTCAGAATTTGTCACAAAGCCAATCGGACAAGGCCACGTAAAAAAGACAATCCTTGACCAACAAAAAATGCGCCACGTGCGCCACATGAAGCGTACATGTCATATATATATTTGTGTATATATATTCTATATATATATATATATATATATATATATTTATCTATCTTCCCAATTAACCATTTTCACACTAAACCACTTTTTGAATTGCGTTCACACTAAGCCACTTTTTAGTCGTTCCCCTAAAACAAAAATATGGCGCTGGCGGGGATCAAACTCTGTACCTCTTATGTGCAAGTCACATGTTCTAACCAAATGAGCTACTAAGTCTTTTGCTTACAAACCTTAGAACAATGCTAAACATTATTCTTTTCTCATTCTTCTTTTTCATATTTTGCTGCAATATTTAATTTAAAGATATCTTCTTCATACAGAGTCCGATTTACGTAAACTCGGACTCTATCTCAAGCAGAATTCCAAGATGAACGCAGTGGCGCAACCGGTTTCAACTATTTCTTCTTTTTCAAATTAATTATTCTTTAATTTGTTATTTTAATATTCTCAGAAAATACGGGGTGTTACAAAATCAACATCTGATATGCTACCATCTTTTTTCGTGTGTGCCTTCTGCCATACTTGATGACGGTTGGTATTTGCAGATGGATCTGCAGCTGTCCGCAATATATTCTATTGTGTATATTTTCTATCATAATTGGGGTTTTTACTATTTTTGAAAGAAAATGAATATAAATTACCAATTCGTGTTCTATTCTAGTGTGACTTTTACGTCCTGCATGGTAACCATAATTGAGCAATAATCTATTTCTTTTGCCTGACTTCCTTCTTCCGCTCGCTTCAGGCGTTGCTTCATTTTTTATGAACTCGTTCCAATCTTCTTGAGCAACTGTAGGTGGACAATTTTTAACCGTTCTTCGTCATTGTCGAAAATGTCATAAAACGTTGCTCTCAAGTTTTTTTTTTTGGTCTTCTAAAAGCCTTGGCCATTCTTTTTACAAAGGTTTCCTTTGAAAGTGGTTCAAGCGCATACATTTTCTACAAAAATTAAGAGTCAGACTGTAGACATTTAAGTGCTATATTACTAAATTACTCAAGTAAAACCTTACCACCAACTTGTTCCATACGTCGTCCTTATATGTTTTGGGTATTTTATCCCAACTTATGTATGATATCGGCGCATGAGCTCTTACTAGTTTACCAAGCATAGTAGCAATTTTTGAAGCATTTTCTGAGATTAGAATACCAAGTAGGTTTTGATCAACTTTCTGCTCTTTTGGACATGATGCATGTGATGATATTAGATTTCGTGACATAATTTCCTACAAAATATAATATAACTAATACATGTGCTCATCACTAACATGCTCAATAGATTATCTACAATTCACAATTTAACACATGGTTTTGATTAAAAAAAAGCGTTCAACAATTCATGACATTCCAAATACATGCGATTCCCTTGAGAAAAAAAAGATCCAACAATTCTAAGTTAAAATAAGTTTTGGTAAAAAAAGTAGTCAACAATTCATTACTTTCCAAATACATTTTCTAATTTTTCATTGTCTTCGAAAGTTGATTGGTAAATTGTAGGAAACTCAATGTCATCCACATTTGTAGTCAACCGTTTTGGTGTATGGAAAACCAAAGACCATCCATTATTTTTTTGATCTTTTGAGTAGAACACTTGACTCGTTTCTGATCAAGAATAAATGGTTCATCATTCATGCTATATTTATTCTTTAATTTTCCTAAATTGACCATGATTAAGTTTGAAACGGGATCTATTTTGCAATCATTGCTCTTACCCTCGACCTTTACCCAATCACAACCCGTTTGTTTGAAGTCAGTATAATCGAACTCAAGTATCTGCTGAATGTCTTCGTACATTTTTGTGGAAAATAAAAACCCATTCACTTGGTACTTTGTATAACTAAGCGCCATGAACTTCGGCCCGTGTGCTAGCCGCCAAAGAGTTGGATCAACATCGCTGAATTTCACCAACTACATAAAACACAACAAATAAATAAATAAAAGCATGGTCCGTATTGTCAATTATAAACACGTGAAATACTTATGATGATGTAATACCTTATTACGTAACCACAGAGTAAAATTTTGAATGACTTCGACAGTTGTACCTCTTCCTCGTGGTTGAAATCTGGTGCTTTTAGCTTGGGAGTTATACCTTTTGTGGAAAATACATATCCAAAATGAATATATAAATTGAATTATAAGCGAAAATTTGAAATAAATTTAGGAACTTACTTCTTCCATTCATCTAATCCATCATACTTATTAAGAACCCACCTACGCACTTGTTCAAACTGCACTTGGGTTAACTTTATATCTTTACCATTATCTAAAGATATCTCATCAGCAAACTCATCATCCTCATCTTAAAACGCTTCGCGAGTATGTTTACGATTGCCATAACCTCCGTTTGGCATATATTCTATGTAGTAAAGGCTAGATTCTTATACGATATATCCCTCTGCAATACACCCTTCTATGTATCTTTTGTTGCGTACATATCCTTTATATGTTTTCATCAATCTGTGAATGTTATCAATTATATATTTTACACGATAGCTATTTATACCGAATAATAATGTACATAACTAAAATTAGTTATTTATCGTTCAAAAAGATACATCCATCTATATCTGACAGGGCCACCAATCAATGTCTGATCGGCTAAATGAACCATAAGATGGATACTGATATCAAAAAATGCAGGTGGAAAATGTTTTTCAAAAACACACATTGCTTCTATCAAACTAGTCTTTGCTTTTATAAGGTGTTCCCTATTGATCTCCTTTGAGCATAAAATGTTAAAGAATAAATTGATACGATGAACAACATTTTGCAGATCCTTATGTTGTGCATAAGAATGTTGAAGCAATACCAGAAGTAAATGTTTCATTATGATGTGGTAATCACGTGACTTCATATTCCTTAGTTTAGGAGGATTGATGCTCACATTATTGCGTAAGTTAGAAGAGAATTTGTTAGGTATTTTCAGGTTTTTCAATATGGTGGAAAACCGTGTCTTTTCTTCTTTGCTCAAAGTAAAAGTGGACTTCGGTATGATTATTTTATTTGTTTTAGGATCTTCCATCACCCACAACTTTTGTTTTATACCCATGGTTTTCAAATCCCTGCATGCATTGATGCCATCTTTTGACTTATCTTTATGGTCAATAATGGTGCTTAAGAGATGCTCTGTGACATTCTTCTCCGTATGCATAACATCAATATTATGTCGAATCATATTTGCTTTCCAATGTGGTAAATCAAAAAAGATAGACCTCCTATACCATCCAGAAACATTGTCAGCTTCTTCAATGACTGACTTTTTTCGTTTTCGACCAATTTCTCCTTTTTGTTTACCGACTTTCATTTTGATATTTGCTACTTTATTCCCAACTTCAAAACCAGTCAATGGCCATTTAATACGATGAAGTTCATGTTCGTTATTGAAATTTGTCTTGCCGTATCGAAACTTGTGTCTGTTAGGAAGAAACATTCGATGTCCCATAAAACATATCTTTTTACTTTCAGGAAGATGATAAGAACAAGTGTTTTCCCTACAAACGGGACATGCAAAGTAACCGTGAGTTATACACCCCGATAAAGTCCCAAGAGCAGGGTGATCATGGATTGCCCACAACACCCTAGCCCTCAATGTAAACTCGGTTTTATTTAATGAATCATATGCAACGACTCCTTCCCATAACTGCTTTAACTCGTCTATCAACGGTTGTAAATAAATATCAATATCCTCCCCGGTTGTTTTGGCCCAGAAATCAACAATGTTAACATTGAAAACTCCCGTTTCATGCACTAAACGGAGGAAGATTATATGGTACTATAATTACTGGCCAACAATTGTAAGGGCTAGATAAAGAAACATGTGGACAGAAACCATCTGTTGCTATTCCAAGTGTGACATTTCGTGGCTCGACAGGAAACGTTTGATAAAATGAATCCGCAGTTTTCCATTGAGAAGTGTCACATGGATGGCGCATTACTTGTGGATTAGACTTGGCACGATCATGTCGGGTCATTACATCTGCTATCCATGGTATAGTATATAATCTCTTCAATCTAGAAATTAAAGAAAAATGTCTTAATGTCTTTCGTGCTACTTTGGTGCCTTTTCTCTCTTCGTTAAATGATGTCGTATATCTTGGTTCATTGCATTTTGTACAAGAAACTCTGTTTGCATCATCTTTCCAGTACAATATGCAATCATTGATGCATGCATCATAAGTTTCGTAATTCATTCCAACTTGCTTAATGAAATTCTTCACGTCAGAGTATTTTGTCGGTAGTGTGTTACCTTCGAGGAGTAACTCCTTTATTAGTTCGAGATGTGCAGTCACACCATTATCTGAAAAGCCATATTGGGTCTTCAAGCTATTCAGTTTCAAAATGGCATACAACTTCGTTATCCCTTTTGAACATGAAGGATACAATGGCTCTTTTGCGCTATCACAAAGTGGTTTATACTTCTTACTTTCATTGGTTTGCCAATTGCCATCATCCGTAGATTGTTGTCCAATATTAGCATGATCATACAATGGATTTTTAGGTTGAAAATCATGAAATCTGTCTGCACCATTGACTAGATCTTCCATCTTAATATGTTCAACCTCATCGGTACTTGTGGCATAACTAACTGGTTGTTTTCCCCCATGTAAATACCGCACGCTATATGATTGGATAAAAACCCATCTAAGCAAATGAAAATGAATGACCTCTAATCTTATCATCTTCAAATTTTGGAACTTAATGCAAGGGCATAAATACACTCCTTTCTTACCACCGTTTTTTTCAACGAAATTAATAAACTTCTCCACCATGTCTATATAGTATGTAGTTCTTTGATCAGATTCATATGTCCAATTTTTTGTCTATAATGTGGGACATATTGCCCTCTTATATCGTATATAATATAACATCAGACGTAAATATAATATATTTGATATGTAATCAACTTAAAGAAGTTTATTACAGAATAACGTTTATGAGCTAAGTTGTACATAAAAAATTATTGTAATTTATTAAATGCTTATACAATTCAATAATTGCTACTATCTGTAGAATTAAATTATTATCTATATAATCCCATCAAACATATGGGCCCACCCCCCGGACAATATGCTCTTTTTCAGTTATCCTTTGATCCCTCCTTTGATTGCTCCTTTTCAGTTATCAAACAAATTGCATGCATCTAGTTCCTAAATATTAAACTTATATCGTCTTTAGATGATACTAACCCCTATATAGTTTCAAACCCCCATGTGCGGCTCATTGCCTCAATTTAATGCTTAAATATATTGGAGAACAAATTGATAAAATCAAATCGGCATTAGCTAATGCAAAATTTGTGGTTGGATTTATTTATAATCATGGAAGAGTGTTAGGGTGGTTAAGGAAGTTAACTAATGATCATAGAACATGTACATGGGTCTGGAATATCATTGACAATCGGTGGAGTGATCAACTTCATCGACCATTACATGCAGGTGTGCTAATTAATCATGTATGGATCCAAGCATTTATTTTAAACAGGCTCAAACTCAAATTGAAACAAATAGTGCTATTAAAATGTATCTTTTTAAAACGATGGAGAGGATGATTTCAGAATCCGAAATCGATGTTGCTATGGATCAACTTCAAAACTATAGAGACGCAACTGGTGCATTTGGAATGAAAAGTGCCATAAGTCGTAGAGATAAAATGCAACCATGTAAGCATAGGTTTTTATATTAATATTGAATAAGCCTACGAGTTTGTGCATTATTTTATATTTTCTTATGTACTTTAGATGAATGGTTGATGCAATATGAGAGTGATACACCGACTCTCACAAAATTTGCAATTAGAGTTTTGTCGCAAACATGCAGCGCCTCTCCATGTGAACTAAATTGGAGCACATTCGATCACGTAAGTGTTTTCACCGCTATATTGAACTATTATCACTCTTGTTTTGGTCCGTAAAATTTCAAATTATCAGTCTGTGGATATTTAATATTTAAGAGAACTATAAATCCATTAACCATTCCTGTTGATTGGGATATTAGAAACAATTTATTATTTATTTAATTCAGCTTAGGCTTATGTCTCAAATTTTACCATAGCTTTCAATTTTATCTGTAATTACTACGGTGGGAAATGAATATTGTGGATTTGGTTTAAACAGTTTATTAGAAACATATCCATGTCACTTGTGTCAAAACTTAGACTGCTTCCTAGTCAAAAAGAAAATAAAATAAAATAAAATTAGTTGCATGTTTAGTGCACATCATGTTTAAATTAAATTTTATGTTTCCTGATATTAGTTGCCTGGCGTTTCATACTTTCATAACCTGACGTTTTATAGCCTGATATTTCCAACTTATTCTACATTTTTGCTTCGATTTTGGATTTTTTTTAGTGCACATCATGTTTAAACTGAATTTCATATGCTGGTTGCTTTCTTTAAACACATCATATATGAATTTCGCAGCTGCTTGACAAGTTCAGTTGTTATCGACTGAATTCTTGATTAATTTTCATGAAAGTTCAATAAGTTTCTAATTTTCATGCCAACCAAGAAAGAATCTAAAGTCGGCTTGCAATCAGTAGTTGCATGTAGTTGTATTTTTTTATTTAATAAAATGTTTAAAAAGTCCATTTATTTTTCAAGAGTGTAAGAGACAGATTAGATTCTTATATATAAATGAATAAATAAAAAAAATATTAAAGTTAAAGTTTCTTTCTTTTAACTGTTTTATTTTCCTTCTTTTGCTAAAGTCTGTTTTCTTGTTTGTTAACGTTTTGGTTTTGGATAGTTAAAGATGTGGTCTACGATTTGTTTTTTTGTTTACTGTGATTAATAAGGGTAAAGAGAAGTGAATCATGTTGATAATTCTATTGGATTGTTTCGATGATCATATTTAATAGAAAGAATGAAATGAATGCTAGCGGTGGCTTGTATTTGTACCTTGGCCTTTTGAGATTGATGAATAACTTCAGGGAAAGAAGCATTTAATTTATATTGACAGTATTATTCTGGTTTCTCTTTTCTATCAGTAGGACTAACATAGAAAAGCACACCTGCATTCAGTCATGCCGTAGGCATATAATATAAATGTTACTGGTTTTTGTGTATTTTCTCTAGTAAAAAAACTGATACAAATTAAATGCTTGATGACTAAACATTTAGTTATGCCTACTTATGATGTGTTAGTTTCTTTGATTAGTTAATGAACCTATCTCTTTTAATACTTGGATCTTTTATACAACTTTCTTACAAATTTGGGCAGCAATATTGCATTGTTAAAAAAACCAAGTTGCTGCCAACAAATGAAATCTACAACTAAATTATAGAAATATCTAATTTGGTTAATATATAATCATATATTAACTAAATTATAACAGTTAACTAAATTATCACTGAATTTGTTTTTATGATAACTTACTTGTATAGTTGTATAATTGTACTGAATACAAGAAAAATCTACTTCTATAGTTGTATTGAATTAATAACATTATCCACTATACTACATTGCTTTGGAATCCTTGATTGTTGCGATGAACATTTAAGATTCTATGGAACCATAACAATTACGCAACTTGCATTTAGGTAGATACCATTCGTACTTGACATTTTTCCATGTTAACATATGATTAACAATTACGCAACTGAATATGTAAGACTGATCCTCGACTCAGTTTGCAACTGAAGTCGCAAACTGAGTCCAATTTGCAATTTCAGTTTCAAACTGGATCAGTTTGCAACTTCAGTCACAAACTGGATCAGTTTGCAACTTCAGTCGCAAACTGGATACGTAAAACTGATCCTCGACTCAGTTTGCAACCGAAGTTGTAAACTGAGTCCAGTTTGCAATTGAGTTGCAAACTGGATCAGTTTGCTACTTTAGTTTCAAACTCGAATGACAGCAGCAACAAGTGGAACACAAGGGGGTTACAGGTTTAAGTGGCACTAAGCACATTGGCACAACTAGAAAGTGACGCAGCAGTCATACAACAATCCGAGCCCAAACCGACATCAAAAAATAGAAGATGCCACACATGACACAACAGATTGAATGAGAAGTGTGTCTTCGCTATGAACAGTCAAAGGCGCAGGTGCATCGAGTGCATTAGAAGATGCATGCGCATAATGTGCATGACTATGTACAGATTTAGCACCAGCGTTAGTTCGAGTAGCATTTACATGATTGGCCAGCGTAGATGGGGGGACAGAGCTCGACAACTCAGCGTTCTATGACTTAGGAACCAATTCACTTGTCATAGTATTACATTGGGGCAATAGATGACCAAACGCACAACATTTGACACAACACGGAGGTTCATACTCGACTCAGTTTTATCTTTAAACTATAACGAGCAAGTTTTAGCTTTAAACTACCAAAAATAAATTCATGTTTTGAATGCAAACAAAAAATATAATGAACTAACAAATTTTCTAACCGTAAATGTACATATCGTACGTTCTTTGGTTATCCTGAATGCATGAATTCCTTATATAATGGAGACCAAAAGCAGTATAACACACCATCATTCGCTAACCACTTAAAAGAGTTAATTAGGTATACATGCGGGCACTGATTTGCAACTACTTTACTGATTGGCATTTACGTAATCAACGTTTAACTATCGAATAGTTCATTAAAAAATATAGATACATGGCCAACATGCATGTTAAAGAATTAAAAAAGGTATCCACTGTTAAAACATGGTTGTGTCCTTGTGTCTCTTCTTTTGTGTGAATGATAGGTCTCAATTTAAACTTTTTATGTCAATGATTCAATGGAACAACTGCTAAGAGGATTTTTGTTTTTATCGAATTTACTGGACAGCTGAGCTATCAGCTAGAAATTAGTAAAATATGATCATGCAAACTTTGTTAACATTTGATAAAGAAGCATAGGAGCAACATGTACCAAATACTTTTAGATCTCTGATCTATTGCTTTAACTTGTCGAAAGCTTTGCCGTAACCTACAAAAATCAAGTAATTTGTCACTTTATTTCTATAAAGTGGCTGCAAATTAATTGATCACATATTTAATGGTAGTAAATATAATTAGATATACATGCAGACATTGATTTGCACCTACTTAATATTAATATTCTTGCAGTATCAGTATACGATAGAAGTTAAATCAGTTTCAAAGTAGAGATTAAAAGTACCATATGTGGTGGAAACATAAAATTATTTCATGCTTTTTTTCTTTCATTTTTTTTCACTTGATAAGATTCAAAAAGTACTTCAGAGTTTTACATTTGAAACCAAAAATTTACAAAACTGCACCTGGTTACATGTTGCTTAATATTAATATTTGCAGCTTGCATTCATCCTTGAATTTTTTTAGCTTTACACATCCCTTTGAATCACTTCTGATTTAATATTTTTTGTTTGTTTACATATATCTCTCTCTACTTTTGAGTACTGTTGAGAAAAATAGTTCACTACATCTTTGTTTCCTTTTCCAAATCCATTTTATTGATAGTTTGGATGTAGTTTTGAGTGGAAAGCTATGATTAAATGAGAGATGGTCTTCTTCCTCATACCAAACCGATCCTTTGTTATTGAAGCAATGTAAGATTTCGGACTATGCCTTGTCTTAGAAATGACCAGATTTTGTTTAATTTTCTCTATCAAGAAAATTGACAATAAAGTGGAATTCTTGTCTAATATTTTGAAGATTATGTGATCTGATCGTGCTTACAATGAGACATTTTCAAGCCAAGGTAACCTGCTTACGTCTATGTGAATCTAAGGTTGGCATGCATGTTGAATTTTGTGCTTTCAATATTAACATTCATTAGATTAAGGTATGGGTTTTAAAGTTTGAATTGCAGTTTCATATTGTCTAATTGAATCAAGTATTTGAACCCGACCAATTAAAAAATAAGGTGTGGTTGTTGTTTGAATGATTGAACCTAGTGAACCAAAAAAAAAAATATAGTGTAATACGGGTTCGAATCAAACCAAAGCAAAATCGGATCGCAATACCACTAAATCAGACCGATACCTGACCACATTAACTAATTGAATGATGCGGTGCGGAGACGGTTTGAACTCCAAACCAAATTTAGGTGACCAACGCTAGGAAAGAAAAAAAATAGAAAGAATAATTTGGTTTTATCTATGGCTTTGCATTTCGGTTCCAAATAACAATATATATCTTTTTAATTGAGTTATATAATTGTACGGGAAATTTTATCCCAACAAGATGGTTTGAATTAATTTAGATTTAAAATTTGAATGAGTGTTTGGGACTGGACGGACCTCAGCTAGCATGAACTTTAAACAACCGCCTGTGGTTATTGCTAAAATGAACATGAAGTAAATGGATATTTAAGTAATAATAATAGAATTGAAAGCAAATGTCATGTTGAAAAGGTAAAAGATCAGTAAGTTGCATAGGATATACGTAAATGTAATGGATATACCATTTTTAAACATATGCATATGTAGTTAGGACATACACAAATATAATGTACTTCTAAACACACTGTGTTATGCAAAGTGTTGCTATATTGAAAGTGAGAGTTCTGCTGGAGCCTTTGTGATGAACCAACAACAAAGTTGAGCCTTTTTTATTTAGTATTTACATGCCTTTGGATTGCTCAGCTATACTATGATTATTTCATTTTCGTTCGAGTTTATTACAATGTCAATTGTGGTTCTAAGATAACCAAATATTAAATCTTAATTGCAATTCTAGTGTTAAAGAAAAAAATAATATAGGGGATAATATTGTACATCTGTGAGTTAACTTTGTATGGTTTTATCCATGCCATTTCTGTAGGGTACAATTATGTATACATCCCACTAGCCATTCAATCACGCCTGTATTTGCTTTTATCCAAAGGATGGACTTTAGATGTTAAACGAGTAAACAAATACAAAATAGGATAAATCCAACTTCATCACAGGCATTGAATCATATGCAAAATCGAGATTAAATCAGATTAAAATCGAAAATAAAAATCATACCAAACCAGTTTGTCCCTAGAGTAAGAAGCATCGGTTGATTTAACAAGTGGAAGCTGTCGACGATCTGAAGTCGATAAAGAATCACGATGATATATACAGTCATAAACGTAACCCTAAAACATGGCATGGAAAGAAATATTCATCAAATAAAATTAAAATTTACCAGATTTGCAACCTGAGAGCGGTTCAAATTGATTAGAGAAGAAACTTTTTTGATTAAAGCACAAATTGATTAGAGACGGGTAGAGGGAAATAAAAAAACATGGGGGAAACGAGCGTGACTGGGAAATGAAAAAAGGGAGGGAGCACGTCTATTTTGGTAGGAAAGTTTTACACTAAGGTTGACTAAGTTTGATACGGGCCATAAGTGAATCAAATTCAAACTAGGTTATAAGCCCTTTCTAAATAGTTAGGCACACTATGAACCCTCTCTAATTTAATACGGCTTTAGTCCATATCAAATTTAGAAGATAGGGGAGTGGCAAAATAAGCTTTGTGGTGTAGTGTCAACTCCTAAGCACACGTCCGGCAGCAAAGCCCAACCATGAAGTTAACTCGTTGGCTCCCAACTAGATCCGGAGTATAAACTTCCCATTTGGGCTACCTTTGCATCTCGGGTTTTGGTCTTCATTTCCGTTCGTGACTCTTCATTCGATTCCTGCTTGTCCACATTGGTTCGTTATAGTGCTCTGGACTCACGATCTATGGTTGGCTCTTGGACCATATGTGGACCTGGTTCGTGATCATCCAAGTGGCTCAATGGTCCACGAAGTGACTTCAGTTCGTGATACATGGTTGGCTCGTGGTCCTCCTCCTAGCATCAGCTCGTGACGCCTCACTTTGGTCCAACTCGTGGTCATCTCTCTCCCGGTTCGTGGTTCGTCTGGCTCGTGAGACCCCACCATGGTTCGTGGCTCGTGATGCTGTCCGGCTTGTGATCTGGTTCAAGTTTTTGGTTGAGTCCCACACCTTGGTCTGGTTCGTGATACCTCTTTCCACCACGGTTCGTGGTGATTACTTGGTCCAGTTTGTGGACCCTAGGTCACGAACGGATTTGGGTCGTGGGAGGGGGCTTGTCACAAACGGAATACTGCATGATCCCTGCAACTCTTCCAGCAAGCTATTTACGCCATACGATGACGTTTTCGACCAATTTAATAGTTCCAGATAATCACTAAACATTCCAAACAGTCATAGCAACATGTATAATCGACCATAAACACCAAAACATCAATTATAGCATGTAAAATTGATCAAACATACCCAAAACCCTTGTTTTCCCCATAACCATGTTTAAGCATAACTAACCTTAGGATTAGCAAAACTTAACCAAATTAACACAAATCACTAACAGAGACCTAAATCAACCTTTAAGAATTTCTAAACATTTTTCTAGAATTTAAAAATGTATAAATTCACTAATTCACACTAATTACCCCTAATAAACCGTAATTAGTGGGAAACAGTGCAAATCACTCACCCTAGCCAAAATATAAACTCAAATCTGAAGTGATTCTTTAAATGGCACGAATTCGAATGCACACAGCAGGCTTTGCTTCTAATTTGATGTTGATTAGTCTTGGTTTGATGTAGATTAAGCTAAAACTTGATTAAACAGTGATTAGAAGGTGATTTGGGTGTTGGAGGCCATTGTTAGGGTTGAAGGGAGGTAAGAGGCGACTCGGAAATGAAAAAGAAAATGTTTCTCTAACCCTAATCAGCCCTTATATAGCTCAAATCCCGAAATCTCCAATGGGCCTAACTGCTAATTACTCTATTAAGTCCATTTAAGTTGTTTTTCACCTTCCAAACCTTAATTCAGCCATATCTCCCAAACGGTAAGCCCGTTTGATTAATGTGACCACTCACGGTAAGGCAGACCATCATACAGATCTAATGGATGTGGTTTCAAGTCAAAACTCCTTACCAATCAAAAGTTATAGGCGAAACAAGTCCAGGGGCAAAATGGTCATTTAAAAATCGGCAAAAATCATGAATATGGAAAATGACCCCAATAGTCGTTCCCCAAAGTTACATGACCATATGACCTCATATGAAGAAGAAATAATTATTTTACGATCCTGCGATACGTAGAATGCGGGTCGTTACACTCTCCCCCCTTAAAAATTTCGCCCTCGAAATTCCTTAACCAAAAACTTACAAACGTGTTCCGCATGCCTATCGGTCATTTACAAACAATCAAACATACACAATAAGCACAATAAGCCGACCCTAGCATGCAGTCTACTAACAAAGGAAGAAACTATCACTATTAAAACTTACCAGGCAAAGAGTTCTGGATGCGATTCCCTTATGCTCTCCTCTGTTTCCCAAGTACAATCACTCTCATTCTCGCCCCACTGAACCTTGACCAGTTTCACCGCCTTCCTTCGAAGTTGCTTTATATTGCTCTCGACAATACGGATAGGCTTGTGATTCCCAACCGCCTCTGGTTCTACCTCGATGTCATCCAGTTGATCCGGTGAAATAGTCATATCGGTGTCGTGCAGAACTTCCTTATCTGGGAAACATGAAACACATCATGAATTCCCGCCATCTTGTCTGGCAACTCAATTTTATATGCCAAATTCCTAACTTGCTCGAGAACCGGGAATGGACCAACAAATCTTGGTGTTAATTTGCCTCTCTTACCAAATCGAATCACGCTCTTTAACGGAGAAATCTTGACAAACACCAAGTCACCAACGGAGAATTTCAATTCTCTTCGTCTCTTATCAGCATAACTCTTCTGCCTATCTTGGGCAGCCTTCATTCGCTGTTGAATAACCTTGATCTTGTCTGACGTTTCCCTCATTACATCCGGTCCAAGCACAAATTTCTCACCGGTTTCTAACCAACATGCTGGTGAGTTGCATGGTCTTCCATATAAAGCTTCAAATGGAGCCATACCAATACTGGATTGATAACTAATATTTAATGCAAACTCAACCAGATGCAAATGGTCATCCCATGTTCCACCAAAATCCAATATACAAGCTCTCAAGAGATCTTCTAATATACGATTCACCCTCTCTGTCTGACCGTCGGTTTGAGGATGATACGCGGTACTGAGATGTAATTCTGATCTTAAAGCCTCTTGTAAGCTCTTCCAAAATCCACTAGTGAACAACGGATCTCGGTCACTTATAATGCCTTTGGGTACTCCATGAAATCTCAATACCCACTTCATATACAGTTATGCTACCTTATCTGCTATTCTATTTGACTTGACGGGTATAAACCATGCACTCTTGGCCAATCGGTCCACAATCACCCAAATGCTATCATGGCCCGATCTAGTCCTTGGTAATCCATCAATGAAATCCATTGAGACTTGTTCCCATTTCCATTTTGGAGTTTCTAGTGGTTGCAACAAACCACTAGTCTTCTTTCGCTCGACTTTAACTAGCTGGAAATTCATACATTTGGGTATAAACTTCCCAACGTCTCTTTTCATCCCTTCCCAGTAGTAGGTCTGCTTCATGTCTCGATGCATTTTATTAACACCGGGATATATGGTCAGTTTTGATGATGACATTCTCTAAGCACTTCATCTCTCAATCCATTGACATTGGGTACAACCAGTCTACAATCCTTTTGAAGCCTTTCTTCTTGATCAAGCCCATACTTGTTCATCTCCTCACTGTCGATACCCATTTCTGATTTAGAGATGATTTCTAGTAGGTTAGGATCGTTCCTAGGACTGGAACCAATCCGCTCAATCAAAGTGGGTCTGATCGTCAAACTTGCTAACATCTCTGGATCCAATTCGCACTTTGGTCTGAAATCATACCATGTGATATACTCCAGTTGCTTCCACTCAAGAAACATAGCCCCTAAACTGGCATGTCTTCTACTCAATGCATCAGCTACCGCATTGCCCTTTCCTGATGTATATGCGATATCGAAATCATAGGAGGCCAAGAATTCTAACCATCTTTGCTGTCGGAGATTTAGATCCTTTTGAGAGAAGAGATACTTTAACGATTTTTGATCAGTAAACAACTCGAATCTTTATCCCAGGAGATAATGTCTCCTCATCTTCAACGCGAACACGACCGCTGCCAATTCCAAATCATGGGTAAGATATCTTTTCTCATGCAGTTTCAGTTGCTGACTAGCATAAACTACTACCCTACCTCCTTGCATCAACACAGCACCTAGTCCGGTACCACAGACATCCGTGTATATTGTCATCTCTTCATTCTCTTTTGGAATGACTAACACTGGCGCACGCATCAACTTTTCCTTTAGACTCCTCAATGCATTTTCACAATTTCCGTCCTAGACGAAAGCTTGATTCTTCTTGGTCAACTGAGTTAACGGTGCCGCTATCTTGGAGAAATCTTGGATAAACTTACGATAATATCCAGCTAACCCCAAGAAACTTCTTACGTCCGTTGCATTCTTGGGCGTAGACCAATCTTGTACCATAGCCACCGTCGTACGATCCACGGCAATACCATTCTATGAAACAACATGTCCCAAGAATCTCACTTCCCTCCTCCAGAAGTGGCACTTAGAAAACTTTGCTTTCGATTGGTGTTTCCTCAACACCTCCATCACTATCCTCAAACGATCCTTGTGTTCTTCCTCTGTCCTCGAGTAAACCAAGATATCTTCTACGAACACAAGAATAAACTTATTCAATTGATCCCTGAATACCCTATTCATAAGATCCACAAAATATGTTGGTGCATTGGTTAACCCGAATGGAATGACCAACCACTCACAAAATCTAGACGGCGTACGAAATGCTGTTTTAGGAATACTCTCAACTGCTACTCGGAGCTGATGAAATCCTGTCGCGAGGTCCAATTGGGAGAACACTCTTTCTCCTTCCAGTTGATCAAACAAATCATCTATCCGTGGAAGAGGATACTTATTCTTCCTAGTCGCCTTATTCAACTCGTGATAATCCACACACAAACGAAGGGAACCATCTGCCTTAGTGGCAAATATAACTAGTGCTCCCCACTCGGAGACACTTCTTCTGATAAATCTCTTCTTCAAAAGATTGCTTACTTGCATCCCGAGCTCTCTCTGCTCCCTTAGTGTCATATGACGAAGTGGCATCACTATAGGTCTGGCATCTTTCAGTAAATCAATACGGAACTCAATCTCTCGGTGTGGTGGAAGCCCGATCACTTCCTCGAAGATATCCAGATACCAGCAAGCAATGGGAATTCCTGCTAACTCGTCCTGCGAGATGTCGAGGGAATTTAGAAAACTAACCATCACCTCATCACTAGGTAGGCCACCAAACACTACCCTCCGCCCATCATCAGCCCAAATAGTAGCCAAAAATCCCTTACAGTCTACCACCACCCCATATCTTTGGAGCCAATTGACTCCCAAAATAATGCCAAACCTAGTAAAGCCCAAAACAAAGCAATCACAAGCAAACACACATCCATGACTCGATAAGACCAAATTTCGACAAATCATACTAAGGCTAGTCGAACCACCAATCGAGTTCGTCACCGCTAAAGGTCTATCGACTATCTCGGGTTCCAATCCCAACCTATCTACCAGGTCACTAGATATGAAGGAATGGGAAGTCCCAGTATCAAACAGTACTCGAACAGGAACATCATAAACAGAAAGCATACCTTGAATGACGACATTCTTTCCTTTCTCCGCCGCAGTTTGGGCATTCGATGAAGAAGGTACAACATTAATAGCATATTCTTTCACAATCTGCTTCTCTTTAGGGGGGTTGCGGACATTTATTCTTGTGAAGTCCCACTTGGCTGCAGCTGAAGCACTTCCTGTCCGCTGGCTTTGCTGGACATTCTTTAGCATAATGGCCCTTCTTGCCATAGCTAAGCACTCAACATCTTTCTTACACTTCTTCTGACCATCCTTAGTCTGATTCTGTTTCTTTTTATTTTGAGAATTAGTCTTGCCTCCACCGCTTGCGTGCGGCTTTGGCCCCTCTGTAGATGCAACAACGACTTCAGCCATGGGCTTAGGATAAAGGCTCTCTTACCTCAATGCTTTCCCAACAATCGATTCAAAAGTCTCATCAATATGGTTTATAAGCCTTTCCCCCAAGTACTGATCTAAGCCTGTTATGAACTCTCATTCTTCTTCTCAAGAGTGTCAATAAGGGATAATCCATACTTCGATAAAGTATTGAACTCAGCAATATATTCCGAGACTGCCCTACCATTCTATTTAAGCTCCAATAACTTCCTAAACAAATCTGACTTCTAGGCAGCTGGGATAAACTTGTCACTGAAGCGAGCTTTAAATTGATTCCATGTAACTTGATCCCCGGGAGTATCTGCCTTAATAGCATTCCACTAATTCGTGGCCTATCCTTGAAGCTGACGGGATGCTAGCTTCCTCTTCACCGCGTCTTCGATTCTCAGATCCTCGAAGATACACTCACAACTATCAAGCCAATCCTAAACTTCTGTAGCCGATTCCGTCCCGTGGAACGACTTCCCACCATGACTAGTTATAGAGCTTGGCGAAATCGGCCCTAGGCGTCTGCACCGCTGCACCACCACCATTTGCAGCATTAGGAGCTACCCTCTGAACATCCCTAAGAATCTCTCTCATGAAGTCAGTAAACATCGTCCTCATATCAGGAGCATTCCTATTATTGGCTCATGTACCAGTATTCCTTGTATATCAGCTCATCGTTTAACCTGTAAGGAGAAAACGATTAACCATCTCTTCAGTGGTGCCAGTGCAGTGCGACTCCATCCTTAGATATACTAATAGTATATATATATATATATATGACTTTTGAAAACCCAAAATATAACAAATATGCATTCTCATGTACGTACTATCTCTCCTTGGTGTCTTTCCCTAGGTTAACTACACAACCTACAGCTCTGATACCAAGTGTGACGGCCCGCCCCAGACCAGCCGACATTTCCCTGACATGCGCTGTGCCGATGTCCAACCAGCACGGGACAGTCGCCAAAGAAAGGAAAAGAAGGGAATTTGAACTAACGAGGAACCTGTAGAATGTCCCACAGCGGATGGGATAAAATATAATAATAACATAACTTTGACATAAAACAGGCGAGACAATGCATAAGCTGAAAACTAAACCATCATAGCAGCAGAATCTCAAAATACAGCTTATCATCCAAACCAACATTATTACAACTTTGAAATATTGTCTCTATAGCAAAAGAAAGAGGTACACTACTAATGCCCAAAGTAGTGACCAACAACAACTCCGGGAGATTATATATATATATATATATATATATATATATATATATATATATATATATATCATACGTGGAAGCCTCCAGCTCGTCTCCGGTACAACTACTCGTGCATAATCACCTGACCTATCTCTAGTCTGCCCATTTAAGAGAACCCAGAGTAATAAGAAGAGACATAAAACTCTAGGTTAGACAAAAGTATGGTATGAGCGATAAGCAGCAAAACAGAACAATAACAGGTATAACTAACCATACCTGAATCTGAACCTGCAACCAAAGAGTTAGCACAACAGGATGTACAATACTCTAAGGTGACACTAACACATGGTGTGAAATAATGTTGGTTTGACCACCCATTCCTTTGTTATGATCACTCTGCACCATGGAGTCATGATGACACCACTGCACTGATCCATAGCCGCTAGTCCTTTGCTATGTCCACTCTGCCCCATGAAGTCATGACGACTCCACTGCACTGGCTCATAGCTTTGCTACGATCACTCTACCCCATGGAGTAGTGACTACTCCACTCCACTGCACTGATCCGCAACCTAACATTCGTCTTTCCATGGTGAATCAAAGCTATGGACGTCGTCAACTCCTTAGCACACGTCCCGCAGCAAAGCCCCACCATGAAGTTAACTCGTTGACTCCCAACTGGATCCTGAGTATAAACTTCCCATTTGGACTACCTTTGCATCTCGGGTTTTGGTCTTCATTTCTGTTCGTGACTCTTCATTCGATTCCTGCTCTTCCACATTGGTTCGTTAAAGTGCTCCAGACTCGCGATCTATAGTCGGCTCTTGGACCATATGTGTACCCGGTTCGTGGTCATCCAAGTGGCTCGTTGGTCCATGAAGTGACTCCGGTTTGTGATACATGGTTGGCTCGTGGTCCTCCTCCTGGCATCAGCTCGTGACGCCTCACTTTGGTCCAGCTCGTGGTCATCTCTCTCCCGGTTCGCGGTTCGCCTGGCTTGTGAGACCTCACCATGGTTCGTGGCTCGTGATGATGTCCGGCTCGTGATCTGGTTCAAGTTTTTGGTTGAGTCCCACACCTTGGTCCGGTTCGTGATACCTCCTTCCACCACGGTTCGTGGTGATCACTTGGTCCGATTCGTGGACCGTAGGTCACGAACGGATTTGGGTCGTGGGAGGGGGCTTGTCACGAACGGAATACTGCATGATTCCTGCAACTCTTCCAGCAAGCTATTTACGCCATGAGACGGCGTTTTCGACCAATCTAATAGTTCTAGACAATCACAAAACATTCCAAACAGTCATAGCAATATATATAATCGACCATAAACACCAAAATAACAATTATAGCATGTAAAATGGATCAAACATACCCAAAACCCTTGTTTTTTCCATAATCATGTTTAAGCATAACTAACCTTAGGATTAGCAAAACTTAACCAAACTAACCCAAATTTCTAACAGAGGCCTAAATCAACATTTAAGAATTTCTAAACATTTTTCCAGAATTTAATAATGTATAAATTCGCTAATTAACACTAATTACCCCTAATTAACCGTAATTAGTGGAAAACAATGCAAATCACTCACCCTAGCCAAAATATAAACTCAGATCTGTAGTGATTCTTTAAATGACACGAATTCCAATGCACATAGTAGCCTTTGCCTCTAATTTGATGTTGATTAGACTTGGTTTGACGTAGATTAGGCTAAAACTTGAATAAACGGTAATTAGAAGGTGATTTGGGTGTCGGAGGCCATTGTTAGGGTTGAAGAGAGGTAAGTGGCGGCTGGAAAATGATAAAGAAAAGGTTTCTCTAACCGTAATCAGCCCTTGTATAGCTCAAATCCCAAAATCTCCAATAAGCCTAGCTGCTAATTACCCTATTAATCCCATTTATGCTGTTTTTAACCTTCTAAACCTTAATTCAGCTATATCTCCCAAACGGTAAGTCCGTTTGATTAATGTGACCACTCTACGGAAAGGTAAACCATCATCTGGATCTAATGGAAGTGGTTTCAGATCAAAATTCCTTACCAATCAAAAGTTATAGGCGAAACAATATCCGCTAGGGGAAAAATGGTCATTTAAAAATTGGCAAAAATCGTGAACATGGAAATAACCCCAATAGTTGTTCCTAAAAGTTACACGACCATACGACTTCATATGAAGAAGAAATAAATATTCTACGATCTTACGATACGTAGAATGCGGGTCGTTACACCGTAAATTTGAGAATAGTTCATTTCCCTTCCAGATGATGATTTACTACAGGTACGGTTCATTGTATATTGCTCGCATGAAACTAATGGGAAAGTCGGACTTCCAGCTAGAAATAGCTATACAACCACATAAATTAGAGTATAATCTTAAAACTAATGAATTTGGCAGTAAACTGAGGGCAATAGCCACACCTACTGCCGACAATAACTTGGCTTCTAATTAACAGGAAAACAGGAAAAATCGCTGTTAAAATAAATTTCTAATTAACACTTACCATCAACATCGAAGTAAGCTCCTGTACTTTCGTCTCTAAGCCACCAACTTGGTTTCGCAATGCATGTACTTCACCTGATGAGTTACCCCGAATACGAAGCTGAGATAGTACAACCCAAAAACCAAGCCCTCTTACACGTCCTCCATGCTCTTGACCAAAAAGCTTCGACACGCCATCTTGAGTAACTGATGTTGGTCCCTGAGAATCCTGACTTGCGACATTATGATGCTATGTTATCTTAGACTACAAATTCAAAAACAACCAATATTTAGAAATTAAAATTAAAACTACATTAAAAATAGCAACAATTTCTGATATTGTATATTTGAACTTATTCTTACTATGCATTCAGCAATAACTGAATTTGGAGATTTTCCATCTTTTCTAGTGTGGCCTTTGCACCACAATTCGTCTCTAGTGATATCAGATATTGCCTTTTCCTTTTTCTGCAAAAATAGCTTAACAGCTTAAGAATGTTCAAGTGATAACAAATAATAATTGCTTTAACAGTATTTTTTTTACCATTTCTTCTTCTAATCTTGCATAACCTTTTCTGCTCATGGTGTGTGGAAGTTTATTCTTTTCTCTAATACTTTTGAATCTTTGGCTTGTTGCCTATAAGATTAATTCAATAAATATGATATACGAAAATGTAGTATATTTAACAATTAAAATCAATTAGACAAAAATAACCACCTCAAACTTTTCTGACAATTTTTCATTTACAAAAACATTCCACTCTTCAGCGCTCTTTATATTTAACGGTTTTAGGCTTGCTAAAGTATTGGTAGAGTCAGGATTTTGAGATGCTTTTTTGATAGCTGCAACTAACCTTAATTTCGACTCCTTCCATCATTCTCCTATTATCATTAAAAAGTAATCCTTATACACTATATCTACCTTGAATCTTGACTGCACCCAAAAAAAAAGAACGCAGATTAATCTCTAACAGTATTGCAAAATGCAATGTTGTACCAAAGGCATGTGCATAATGCATATTGCACATAGAGAGAACTATGGCAGGTATATAATATGTTGCTTTGAATATGGAGACATATAGGTACTCTAACATAAATAACATAGAATCAGTAAAGTTAAATATAATTGAAAGCCAGATTTTATTATTCACTTGCTCATGTTATTGCCAACAGCTGGTATATAAGTCAAATATCAGTACCTATATACAGGTCCACAGATCATCCCTCAAATCGTAATCGACTTTCCTCCATGAGCTAATGGTAAAAGGCACCATCTCCTTGCTAGAGTACCAATATATAACGACAAATGTTTGGAATTAGTACCTATTGCTTGTCCGCGTTCATTAAATTCAACTTCCGGCTTCTCATCCGGTATCATAGCTAATGATTTCAACATCATTCTGCCTCTCTTTTTTCTAGGTTGCGTCAATCTATGACCTTCAATATAATCTATTTGAAGTTCGTTTGGACTGGAATCTGAGGTGGCTAAAGTTTGTTGGAAGTGTAGTTGACGGACAGGGGGGATGTACTGGGTTTGTATTGTCGAAGGGGCTGCTACTGGAAGGAGGGGGCTGAATCTGGTTTGTAGTGTCGACGGGCTGTTACTAGAAGGATGGGGCTGAATCTGGTTTGTAATGTCGACGGGGATGCTACTGGATGGAGGAGGAGGTTGCATCCATTTTGTAGTGTGGCCAAGGTTGCTTCCAGTTTTTCGAGGAGTGCGTATTGGGTATTCAACATGCTTTCAAGGAGATCTTCTTATAGAAATATTTAAATCACGAAGCAACAGAATTGATCCAGCTCGGTGTTCGCTTAATTACTGAACTTATATGGGAGAGATGAGGAGGAATGTTACAAATGCGAAAAGGTTACCTATGAATTCGAAGAGCGTCATAAATATATGTGGCCCACTTCGAAAGAGCGTCATAAATGCGAAAAGGTTACCAGAAAATCAGAATTAAAAACATACGAACAGTCTATGAAAGCATATTTTTAAACAAAGATGGCAAGTGAAGAGACATTACCTGAAAGTTCGATGCATAACACCTCATAAGACATTACCGAACCACAAACATCTTCACGTATATCATCAGTTCTCTTAGAATTATAGTATCTGCTTCCGGCATCTTTAATCTCGTCTTAAAATCGGACTATTCCTCGAATTAAATGGATGAAACTAGAGAATCCCTGCAATCGAAAGAATAAACTAAATAATTAATCTGGATGAGCTTTTTGTTCACTTTCGAAATGAATTGATGATTGAATCGAACGCTGGAAGAAAATGAATTTGAATTCGGGTTTTCGGCGAGCTCAAGGACCTAAAAGCGAAGTCAATTGAACAGATAGTATAAAAAAGGAAGATGAGCGTAGGGAAAAGGAAAACGGAAGCCTGGAGGGAAAAATGAAAGTGTGCATCAAAAATTAATGTTGATTATTTAGGTCACAAAAGCAATCATTTTTTGGCCAAAGTTTGCAATAGTGAGCTGTTACTATGTACGAAGAGCTCAACATGACGTCGGTTTCATGATGACCATGTTAGAGCCCAATTAAAGCTAATAAGTCTCTAAGCATTAAATATTACATTTTTCATTGTAATTATTAAACATTAAATATTTAATAATAAATATTAGTTTTCAATTATAATTATCAATCATAAATTGTTAATTATTAAATATATTTATTACAATCTTTCCAAAAAATAACCATTGAAAAATCATAAATCAACTTAAAAAATTATTAGAAATTAATGTTTACAATGTTTTAAGAAAAATGTCATCAAATAGTGTTGAATGATTAGTAAAAAAATATCGCCAGCAAAAACACTTTGAAAATGGTGTTTTGTTGTATTGTTGTTGATTATAAAAATTCATAACAAACTTCAAGTGTTACTTCCAATTTATTAATTTTTACTCCTTACTTCTTAATGCTAATTGATTTATAAATGTTAATTATAATGCATATACTATTATTTTAATAGTATTTATTAACTAGTAATTACAATATTTAAATTGGTTTGTACATATTACCAATTACTAATTATTCAACTATGAAGGTTTAATGTTAATTACTAACTTCTATATAATTATTAGTGATTAATTAGTATGAAATTTTGATTATTAAATATTAAGCATTACTTCTTAATTATTGAATATTATTATAAATTAATTGCTAAATGTTAAGCATTAATTATTCAATATTAATTACTAATTTTATCTTTAACTGTTAGATGTAATTAAAAATTATAAACTATAGTTTACTAATTATTAATAATTAACTATAAAAGGTTATTAAATATAAAAACAATAATTAGTTATTTATAATAAATAATTATAAATTATAACTGATACCCATAAATTATAAATATTAAATACTAGTCTTATTTTTCATGATATGTT
This sequence comes from Allium sativum, assembly GCA_030737875.1. Taxonomy (NCBI): domain Eukaryota; kingdom Viridiplantae; phylum Streptophyta; class Magnoliopsida; order Asparagales; family Amaryllidaceae; genus Allium; species Allium sativum. The sequence continues at coordinate 1,015,736,599 of CM060913.1, read as the reverse complement.
ATCAATTCAATATTAGTTTTAACTGCTTAATTATATAATAGTATTAATTAAAAAATAAATCAATTATTAATTATCAGTTATTTAATGATGATTGCTTAATCACGACTTTTAATTATTTAATACTACTTATTAAATATTATATACTAAAAATTAATTATTAAATAGTCAATTTCAAAAAATAATAATTTATAGTTATTTAGTAATATTTATTAATGATTAAATAATTTATATTATATACTAATTACTATTTGTTAATAAATTTTTGTTTAATTAGAGTGATCAAAGTAAATCATGACAACTAAATGATTAATATCAACTATTAAATAATCAACACTATTCACAATATTAAATAGAAATTATTAGTTATTAATCTCAAATTTTAATTTATTAAATATTAAGTATGAAAGATAATTTTATAAAATATTAAATGCTAACTATACATATTCCTTATTAATTGTGAGCTAAAATTTTTTAATTGTTGATTAATTTAGTAGTCTACTTGTTGATCAAATGTTAAATGGTAAACATTAATTATTTTTTACTGGTCACTAACAATTTAGTATTTAATATTAATATATTTATTAATTGATAAATATTAACTAATAATTATTTCTAATTTACTATAATAGATTATTAAATATAAAAATGAATATTAATTATTTATAAATATAATAATTATAAGCTATTTACTGATAACCATTAATTATAATAAATTACGAATAATGACATGTGTAAGTCATTGATCTTTATTATTGGTATGTGCATTTGCTCTAATTAAAATAATTCGTAGTTTCTGCAATGCATTTGCTTTGGCTCTAGAGGAAGCAATGCAAAAAAATATTTGCATTGGTGCATTTGCTTCAGTTCTTAAAAAACAGATGCAAATAACATTTTATGCTTCGGTTGTAAGAACAACAGAAGCAAATGATGTTGTTTGCTTCGGCTCATTTGCTTCAGTTGCTAGCATAACGGAAGTAAATGATACTATTTGCTTCGGTTGTAAGCACAACGGAAGCAAATAACACTATCTAACACTATTTGCTTCTGTGCATTTGCTTTGGTTGCTAGCACAACAGAAGCAAATGATAGTATTTGCTTCTGTTTTAAGAACAACCGAAGCAAATGAGGCGAAGCAACAAGCATATTTTGTACTAACGTAACTATGACTTTGTTTCTATCATTAAAAAAAGATCAAAAGGGATATTTTGAAATGCGCAAGTAAACTATAGGAGTAGCGAAAGAATAGGAAAGAATAGCTAAAAAACTGAAAAACTAATAAAATCGAGAAAGTTACCTAAGAAATATACACCGCACATAACAAATTTTGTGTCATCTGCCAAACACATCGCACATAACAAATTTTGTGTCATAACTATTTATCAATGACTATTTGATTATTGTTTTTTTTGTCAAACTTACCTTGTTTACATAAGCTTACGAGCCATTTTTGTAACAAAAATAAAATTGCAAACTTTGTTAATATATGTGGGTCTACCAAACATGTAGATATATTACCCCAAAGTTCATAGGTTGCCTATTTTTAAAAATAAGATATTTAAGCCATTATGTTTAAGCTATCCTTTTTAGCTGCACTAGAAAAACACAATAGATTAATTTTTATTTAAATATAAATTCTCTATTTATTGCATGCTTTTATTTCATTTCTAACCAAATTTAAGTTTTAATTTTGCTTGTCACCTAAAGAATACCAATCTAATTATTTTTTTTAGTAATTTTTACAGTGCCATCTTTTGATTTGCAGGGAATACATCTACATTGTATTTGTAAAGAGATCCACCCATTATCATCAGCAATAACATACTTAAAGCTAAACAATAGATTAGATATGCGCTTTATGAGGGAAAATGGAAGTATGCTCCTTAATGTAAATTAATTATGTTTCCATTTCCTTTTAATGGTAAATTGCTAATTTTAATGTTTTGGTCCTATAGAACATCATTTGTGGTTTTCTTGATCAATAAAGAAACAAAAAAGGTTGACATTCGTAGTTGATTAAAGAAATGCAAGCTTATGCTTTTTCTCTTCAAAGTGTGAGCAGTAAATGTTGTTGATTTGGATCGACACTGATTTAATTTTTGTTTCAATATGTAGATTGGAAAGTGCTGTGACTAATTTGGATCGACACTGATTTTGATTTCATATGAAAAAATTATTGCATTTTACAAAAAGAAATAGTGATTCTTTCTAAGCAAAGTTTAAATATTTTCTAAGTACAACTCATAATACTGTATGTAACTTAATTTAGAGTTTTTCGATCCAAATATCGCTTGATTCAGAGGTAGTACGAAAAAATACTGTAATTTGAATTAAGAAAATAGTGGTTTTTGCCAAGTTAGTGTTCAATTTGGAGGTATATCTTCTTATTTGTTAAGTATAACCATTATTCACGATATAGAACTACATGCGTTTACAATATGAGGTATATGAGTAATAATGTTTCAAAATGTCTTGACCGGCTTGATTCTAAATCATGATTTTTCTTGTTGAATGTATTCATTGCATAAGCCATACTGAATGCATCATGGTGCTTTGCTCGTTAACTTGCATTGGGAATTTTATAATGAAAGCTTTGACATTGAGCAGTTAGATTATATGTTCTTAAAACCATATTTTGATTTTAAAATAAATAAAAGAAAATTGTGAGAGCATCTACCAGCAAACATCAGGTTTCAGGAGGATGATATGAATATTGTTTACCAAAGTTTATGAGTTCCAAAAGCCATATTTACTTTTTAAATGACTTTCCGAAAACCGATTAGAACATAAATAAATGTTTCAGAAAACCATGTTAAACATAGGAAAACTTTCGCTTTTCTTGTTTTCTCACACCCAAAATCAGTTCTAGTGGAACGTGAGAAGTAAAAAGTAGAATTCCTTCCGTTTTTAATCGGACTCATGCTGCTAGATACACTACCAATAGCGCTTGAATAAACCATGGCTAGCAATATTTAGCATTTTATTATCTATGCATTACCCGGGAGAGTCTTACGTTGCATTTACATTCCTATTTAGGAATGAACAAATGGTTCCCTTGAAAATCACCGGTACTGATCAATAAGCGAACAACGATCAACTCATTCAAAAAATCAAAAATGCCTTAAAGGTTTGTGATAATAAGGGTGAAACTGGAAATGTAGTTTTATTTCTATGTACATTGCCAAAAATTAATACTGTGAATGTTTTTTTTTCTCGATATCATATGTGCATCGATGGTCGAATACCTCAACACAACGTACCAAAAGAAACAAAATAAGGTTGGAGTAAAAAAAAGCATGCGATAGACAACGCATATGTAACTTGAATACCTCTGCTTCGTGTAGCACCATCTTCCTCGTTGATAATACAAGGTCAATCTTTCTCGTCGACCTATAAAAAAACATAACAATTTACAAAGGATTAGAACATTTATAGCATTGTAACAACCATGTACAGAATAAAATACACATGCAAAGAACACATACAATAGAAAATAAAATTATTTTGATATACGCTAAGATGTCAATCTTATATCATATTTTTTTTAACCATCTAACAACACATTTTATGGTATATATGAACAACACATTTTATGTCATATATGAACGTGCATAAAATAAAAAATCAATAAAATATGTTTATAATATACCCAAATACCATAACAACCCTCCCTTATGTAACTTTCATCCCCATTATCAACATCTATATCATCAAGTTGTGTCTCATCCAATGGTTTACTAGTTGATTCTTCATCCTCGTCGTATTTTTCCAATTCATGAAACCCTTTAAAGGGCGCTCTCAACACAACATACCAATTTGAAGAAATACCTTCTCCAGAGAAGAAAATTTGAACTGCTTATGTTGCTAAGACAAACGGGTCGCTTGCAAACTGATTTTGCAAATTGACCAATGTAAATCCATCTTCAACTTTGACACCACGATACATATTTTCCCAATCACATTTAAACAAGGCAACTCGAAATTGACGATAATCCAACAAGAAAATCTTACACAAGACTCCATAATATATTACTTTTTCAATAGACCCATCTACACAAAGAATACTTGCCTCGATGGAAACACCACTATTTTGTGTAGCCTTCTCAAAGTCTTTCGTATGAAAACGTCAATAATTAACAATATAGCCAGAATAAGAAATTATTTGCGGACGAGGTCCATATGAAAGCCATTTTATTATGTTGCTGACATTGGATATACGTCTATCATCTCTAACCTAGACAAATACAATATATTAAATAAAGATTTATGTTGATCTATTAATTTCATCATTAATAGTTTTTTAAGATATAACTATCAACCTTTTTTCCAAACCAAAAACTAAAAGTCTCCGATTGCAATTTTGACAGTTCCAAATCGCCTTGTGCAAGATGAGGATGCAAACATTTTAGCTCCTCTTTGTGCATTCTGCATACATATAAATGTAATTAAGGATCTAATTTATTTTGTATGTCATAGTTAAGTTGGACTTATACTTACTCTATACACGGCTCTACTTCTTCCGTATTAAACAAAACGTATCGATGAGCAGCATTAATCACCTCCTCATCGACTGTAGTAGGTTTTCCTTTGAAAATAGGACGCCCCTTAAGTTTAAAGTCATTTTTTTCCACTTCATTTCGGTTTTTTCCTCTCTCCAATTTGTAATGCATCATTAATATATCCAGAGAAATATTTCATACATTCTTCGGCGACATAGCGCTCAGCAATGCACCCTTCAAGCCTTGCTTGATTTTTAACATACCCTTTTAATATTTTCATATATCTATAACCAAAATAAATAAACAAGTTACTTTCATAACTATACATACTTTTAACCGTTAATTATTTATAATAAATATTACCTCTCAAATGGATACATCCATCGATATTGGACCGGCCCACAAATTCTTGCTTCTGTCCCTAAATGTGTTGTTAAGTGAATCATGATATCGAAAAAGGAAGGGGAAAGAACCCCTCTAGATCACATAGTGTTAATGCAACTTGATACTCCATTAATTCTAGTTTATCCCTATCAAGCACTCTTTGGCATATGTCATTATAAAATTAACATAGTCATAGTAGTGCATTCCTTATGCCTGTAGGTAGAAGTCCTCTTAATGCAACGAACAATAGTTGTTGTATCAGAGCATGATAATCATGAGACTTAAGGTTTGATATCTTGTCTTCTTTTGCAAAACATTTTCCAATATTTGAGCTATATCCATCAGGCACTTTCAAGTTCTTCGTTCTACTATAAAGGATATCTTTTGTTTGATTGGACCCGAGGTTAGACTGAGTTATGGTGTAAAACTGCCCGTAACCGACCGGCACATCCAGTGACCACAACAAGACCGGTCTAATGTGAGTGGTTGGTGCTTTAATGAATAAATTGAAGCTAAGTCAAGAATGGTAGGGTTAAGTCAATTAAGGAAACACTTAACCGATTCAACATGTTAACTAAACTGATGGGTGGGGTTAGGTAAACTTGGACGCTTAACCAAATAAACATGTTGACTAGAAAACCCTAGTAACGGGAACCCATTTCAGCAGTAACCCACATAGATGTATCATGGTACCCTGAACTAGGCAGGATGGGGCACGATTATTGGGCTGATTGTAAGCGGTCAAAAAATGTCGGTGGTTGGTGCGCCAGTGTAGGTTCCGACGGAGTGCGGACGTGCATGTACTCCTGAGTGGAAATAGCAGGCACTGGGCATCAGTAGTATACACTATGCATCGTGAATCGTGTCGGGTTTCCACCAGAGGGACTGATACACCCCATGGTGGGACCAGCATAGATATCTACAGTCAAGCGGGCCCGAATGACACAGGATATGAATGCATCCGAGTAGGAGCTGATCATTAAGGGGATCGTTCATTATGAATACGTGAGGCTGGTTGAACCAATGGTTAGTAGGTGCAGAGACTATAGTAATGGGTGCAATCACATGTTCATCTTATCTTATATTAGGGTATTGTCCTATGTTCTGTTATTACTGTCATGATCCCTTTCCTTGTTTAAATACTAGTAATCACTGAACTTACCAGACTTATTGTCTGACCTGTTTTCTTTCATCCTCTTTTCTTCCATTTACCCCCGCTCAGGTCCACAGGGAGGGAATACTCCAGCTTAGTCAGACTCTTTGCAAGCTTCAAGGAAGTAGGTGTATGATTGGGACTCTCTTACCTTGGCTATGGCTTTTGGACACTACACTTGGGGATTTATGCAGTTTTATTTATGGTTTATGCTTCTTTATTAAATAATCAAGAAAGAAATTATGATGTAATGTTTTGGAAGTTATTTTGAGGCAATTTACTGTAATGCTTTTATATTGAACCACATATGTAATAAATGTTTGATACCCGCTGCTTATATTTATCTGTCTTATAAATTTTTCTGTGTCTTGTACCTATAACCCTCCACCAAAGTTAAGGCATTCCCTTTGTGAGTGACCTTAATGGAGGTGGGGTGTTTCACTTGGTATCAAAGCAAAGGTTTACCAGATCATATAAGAGTTTTTGAAAACTATTTTCAAAAGAAATATAAAGAAGCATTTTAAAAGAAAAAGGGTTATTTTATTTTAAAGGCATAATGCCCCAAAGCCATATGCCTATCTTTCTATCCTTTGTTTTGAATCTTTTCTTTTTCGTTTCAGCATGTCCGGGAATCTTAACCTTCCAGAGGGTGTGCCGATACCTGGTTGGTTCAGGAGGTACTTAGAGGCTAGGGACAACGATGCGGGCCCAGCAGATATTCCTCCTCCTCCAGCTGTAGCGGTTCCTCCTCCTCGTGCAAATGCTTTCTCAAAGATTTGTAGAGATTTTACGACCATGGGTGGAAAGGATTTCAAGGGAACTGAATCATTTGTAGAAGCAAGGAACTGGCTCAAAGAATTCGTTATCTTCGAGGTGGACGATAGGCAGAAGGTACAGTTGGCTGTATGGTTGCTCAAAGATGAAGCTTCCTATTGGTGGGAAGTCATTAACACTGAAAGACCAGTTGAAACATGGATGGATTTCAGAATAAAGTTTGAGATGAAATTCCTCTCACAAGCTGAACGAAGCTTACAAGTGGAGAAGTTCTTATCTCTTAAGCAAGGAAGTATGACGGTCAAGGAGTATGTCTACCAATTCAACCAGCTGGCCCGATTTGGACTGGACTTAGTGAATACTCCTCATAAGAAGGCTCTCCGTTTTGTCTAGGGATCGAGTGAGCCACTTCACAGCCTGACTATGACCCATGTACCTATGGGGGCTACTTACGAGAGGTTAGTGGACATGGCACTCTTACATGAGGAAGACAAGGGCAAGAAAGAGGCAAAAGTGGAAGTGCCTCAAGATAAGAAGGTGGAGGGGTCACAGAACAAGAAGGCTGATTCAAAGAAAGGCGGGAAGAACAACAAACCCCATGACAAGAGAAAGTGTAATTTTTGTGGCATTCCTGGACATCTGGTCAAAGACAACAGGAAGAATAAAAGGAAGATGGGTGGTTGTTTCCATTGTGAAGAAACATGACACATGGCTAAGGACTGCCCAAGGAAGCAAGGGCAGAGAGCTGGACCTTCTTCTGGAGGACAAGTTCACGCTCTCACAGCACCTCCGCAAGAACGAGGTAGAAATATTTCTATCAAAAGTTCAGTCTATCTTTTTGATCATCATGTTCGTACACTATTTGATTCTGGCGCATCGCACTCATTTATATCTACTGCCTTAGTTGAATCTCTGCAGCTAGACACCAGTATAGTAGAGGATCCCCTGGTTGTTTCAAATCCAATTGGGGGATCAGCTTATTTGTCAATGGTTTGTTTAGATTTGGAAATTTCTATTCTAAGCATTGGATTTAGATGTAATGCCTTTGTTTTGGGCTTCACGGGCTATGGGTTGATCCTAGGCGTGGACTGGCTATCCAGTAATGGTGCCGTCCTCGATTGTGAAAAGAGAGTGGTTAAACTCATGACTCGCCTCAGTAACACTCTCGAAATCTCTTGTAATCCCATGAATTCTGTTACGCTAAGTTATCTAGAATCTCTTGATGCATCTGCTAAGAATTTGCAGTCTGTAAAGGTAGTCTGTGAATACTCGGATGTGTATGAAGAGGTAAAGGGATTACCTCCGAAGCGGGAGATAGACTTACGCATATACCTCGTTGACAATGCAAAACCCGTTGCCTTACCCGTTAGGCACATGGCTCCAAGGGAGCGGAAAGAGCTCAGCAAGCAAGTTAAAGAGCTCCTAGAAAAGGGGTTTATAAGGCCGAGTATTTCTGAGTGGGGTGCTCCATTAGTGTTTGCAACTAAAGCGGACGGTTCGCTTCCCCTGTGCGTCGATTATAGGGAGCTAAACAAGCTGACCAAGAAGAATAGGCACCCACTCCCAAGAATAGATGATTTGTTTGATCAGCTTGTAGGTGCGTCGGTTTTCTCCCAATTACATCTAGCTACCGGGTTTCATCAGCTAAGAGTGGATGAATACAGCATTGATAAGACTGCGTTCAGAACTCCGGATGGTTTCTTCTAATGGCTTATCATGCCTTTCGGCTTGACAAATGCACCTGCTTACTTCGTTGATTTGATGAGCAGAGTGTTAAGGGAGTTCCTCAATAAGTTTGTGGTGGTCTTCGTGGACGATATTTTGATCCTCTCATAAAGTGAGGAAGAGCATGCTCAACACTTATGGGAAGTCATGGATACTCTCCGTGCAGATCAGTTGAAAGCCAAATTCCCCAAATGCCATTTCTGGAGAGAAGAAGTTAGGTTCCTTGGACATGTGGTGTCCAAAGAGGGGTTAGCTGTGGACCCCGCAAAAGTGGTTGTTGTGCAAAATTGGAAGGTTCCGCGGAACGCAACCGAAGTCTGATGCGGCTAGCAGGCTTTTATCGAAAATACATCAAAGATTTTGCGAAAATCTCAGCTCCACTTACAAGGTTGACAATGAAGAACCTAGTTTTCGCTTGGGATTTGGATTGCGATATTGCTTTCCAACGTTTGAAAAGGGCTCTAACAACAGCCCCAGTTCTGACATTGCCTGATGGAAGCAAGATGTTTACAGTATACACAGATGCATGCGGCACGGGACTAGAAGTTGTTCTGATGCAAGAAGGGGAGGTAGTAGCTTATGGGGGAAGGCAGTTGAAAGTACATGAGAAAAACTACCAACCCACGATCTAGAGTTGGCAGCCATCGTCTTTGCACTTAAGTCTTGGCGCCATTGTCTCCTAGGAGAGAAATTTGAATTGTATATTGACCATAAATCATTGAAGTATCTTTTCTCGCAGAAAGATCTCAACTTGAGGCAACAAAGATGGATGGAGTTTCTTGCCTCGTATGATTTTGAGATTTCCTACACTCCGGGCAAGGGCAATGCAGTAGCAGACGCCTTGAGTAGAAAGAAACTGACCTTAAGCCCTCTCTTTGTAGAAAGGCAAAGCTTGGAGTACATAGCCAACTTCGACTTTAGGCCCTCCTCTGAATTTGTACCTGGCCTATTAGCAACGTTGGAAGTGCGGCCTACGCTTTTGGACTCAATAGGGACCGCACAGCGTGAAGACCCTCAGCTAGTTGATATAATCGATAAGCTGATTAGGGGTGCGACTTCGAGTCACCTTAATAGATGCTCCATCGACGGTAAGGGATGGTTGAGAGGGGATGGAAGACTATGCATCCCACAAGCAAGGGATTTGGTGAAGAAGGTTCTTGAAGAGGCACACCATTCCAAGTTGACCATACACCCCGGTGGAGACAAAATGTACAAATACATAAAAAGGGTTTTCTTTTGGAGCGGTATGAAAAAGAGATGTAGCTAAATTCGTCTCCATGTGCATGATATGCCAGCAAGTCAAGGCGGAACAGAAGAAGCCTGGAGGTTTGCTTCATCCTCTAGAGGTCCCACAGTGGAAATGGGATAATATTTCAATGGACTTTGTTGATGGGTTGCCTAGGTCAAGGAGGGGCAATACCAATATTTGGCTAATAGTGGACAGGCTCACAAAAAGCGCCCACTTTATACCCGTCAAGAGTAGAAGGACTGCCTCATCTCTAGCATCCATATATCTCAAAAAGATAGTTCGACTCCATGGGATACCCTCCAGCATAGTGGGTGATCGAGATCCTATCTTCACGAGCGAATTTTGGAAGAGTTTACAAGAGGCTGTAGGCAAACAGTTTTGCTTAAGCACGGCCTATCACCCCCAAACCGATGGCCAGACCGAAAGAGTCAACAGAGTATTAGAAGACCTCTTGAGACTATGCATTCTTGACTTCGGAGGTACAAGGGAGGATCATTTACCTTTGGTGGAATTCGCTTACAACAATAGCAACCAAGCCACCATAGGCATGGCGCCCTTCAAAGCGTTATATGGAAGACCGTGCCGGTTACCAACTTGCTGGTGGGAGTCCACAGACAAACTCATACTTCGACCAGACATGATTAGAGAAACTTCAGAGAAAGTGGACATGGTACGAAGAAGAATGAAGACTGCCCAAGATAAACAGAAGTCCTACGCAGACAAAAGAAGAACTGACCTTGAGTTCGAAGTTGGAGACAAGGTGTTCCTTAAAGTATCTCCTTTGAGAAACGTCATTCGCTTTGGATCCGCAGGAAAGTTAGCACCAAGATTTGTAGGGTCGTTCCCTATCATCGAGAAAATTGGGAAGATGGCTTATAAGGTACAGCTGCCCGAAAGATTGGTTGGGGTTCACAATGTCTTTCATGTCTCTCACCTGTGAAAGTGCTTACATGAGTCTGCGGAAGTGGTGGAACCAAGCGTGCTAGAGGAAGTAGAAGTTGAACAAGAAACAACTGTGAGGAGAGTTCCAACCCGTTTCTTGGGAACAGAAGTCAAAAAGCTACACAGCCGTGAAGTCAAGCTTGTCAAAGTTCAGTGGAGCGACGCCGAGGAAGACGCGACTTGGGAAATTGAGGACAGAATACGTGCAGCCTGCCCTTTTCTTTTTGAGGGTACATCTTTGACCTCTTTTTTCCTTAAGTTTATGCTTGTATCTATCTATTTAGGTATATCTCCTTGACCTTATCCTTATCCTTATCCTTAGGTAGAAACCCATTTGGATGTAAATGTGGGTTTGAAACATGTTATGGTTGATGGTTGCAAGTGGATTCCTAGTGGTTGCTTGTGGATGCATATACACACACATTAGGTATTAGATCGGCTCAGTCACTTTCATATTGCATATGCATATATGTATTTGTATATGGATTGAAACTTGATGTGTTACCATATGGACATTGCATTTGTATGAATGATTGTGCACTCATGTAGGAAATTTTGAGTAGGAAAAATTGCATACATAATGGACTCATGGCACTAACATAATTTGCATTAAGGAGGTCTACTGAATCAGTAGACTGCCTGATCTTGCATTAGATAAGGACATGTATACACACTATGCATATGATCATGAAGCATTAGAAGTCTTTTAAGGACAATGGACGCCTGTGTTTGATCGTTGAGTAGATGGGTGATTGGACGGTAGGATATAAGTTCTTCTCTACTTGAAGATTTCGGGGACGAAATCCTAAAAGGAGGGGAGAATGTAACACCCCGTATTTTCTGTTAACATTACAATAATGAATTAAACAATACTGAATTTAAAATGTGAGAATTAAGGGAAATGGGTTATGCTACTGCATTCGTCTTGGACTTCTGCTTGAGATAGAGTCTAAGTTTGCGTGAATTGGACTTCGTATGAAGAAGTTATGGCCTTCAGAAGTTCAGAAATTCAAATAAATTCAAACAGCTCGAAACCGGATTCAAAATTCAAAACAAAAGTCAGAAGCGGGCTGGGCGGGAAAATTCCCGCCCAGGACCCAGGTCGACCAGGGGGTCGGCCCTAGTGTCGACCTCCCCCCTACAGGTCGACATGGGGATCGACCTAGGGGTCGACCTGGGGGTCAACCTGCCCCCCTGGGCCAGATCTGAATTTCGACGACTTCTGACTTGTTGATGAGTCACTGGGTTTCTGGATAGTTCTGATCTGGTCTGAATGGTTGTGGTTAACTCTAGGTTCATCCGACGGCTCTAATTAAATTGAAATTCTATATAAACCACCTAATACTCAACCTAAAATCACAAAAAAAAATCTTGGAACTGTCATGCCGTCAATATAGAACTAGAGTAGCCGTCACCGCTTTCAATTCAAAGACAAGATAAAAGCCTACGTCAACCTCAAATCAAAACTTATCTAATTCAACGATTTACATTAAAGGTGAGCATTACAACTTCAGAATTCAGATTCCAGAAATCAAGAATTCCTTTTGGTTTGTAAGTTGGTTAGTACATAGATTTAAACGTCCTTTTAAATGAAATCATGACATGTTGTAAATCGAATAGAGAATGATGCTTATGTATAAGATAAATAAAGTTTGATTCTAAATTATCTTAAACTACCGTTGCGATTGATCATGCCTATATGTTTGTGGCGATGAACGTACAAAATTGTATGGTATTATTGGAATCTATTATGATTGGATGATGAACTTATTATGCCAACTTAGTGATGAACATGTCATGTTATAATTTGGTGGTTACTTGCAAGTTTATGATCTAAATCACATGCCTACATGTTTAGATCAACATTTATGTATATTTAGAACTTTGTTAAGTTGAACCTATTTATCTTGCAAGTTGGATTTGTGGCCCTCTTATGTTTTAACACACATAAGTTATCATGCTAAGTTGTGATTTGAATATGTTTATAGTAGCTTTCTTATGTTTTCACATACATAAGTTAATATGCTAAGTTGTGGTTTAAAATTGTATTTATATATTAAACCTCCATGTTAGTCCTATATCAAGTCTTCATGATAATTAGATCCAACTTAGTCACGAGTTCACCCTTACCTGTTTAATTAAGTTAGTGATGCTTCTATGCCAAGTTACACATGATAAGTTAAAAGTATGTTATTGTATGCTTATTTCATGTCCCTTGTTTGTTACCCTTTTTTTATGGGTTTGGGCTAATTTACTAGCCCAACATTTTATGTAATTTATGCGAACATACCACGAGGGTAGCGTTGGGAAAACACTAAAATCTCATAGCATAGAATGGTTCATGAAATGGTATATTTGGTACACCATTTATTGTGAGCATAATCAAAAGAATAATTATGGCATGATTAAATTAAAATTAATTTACATATAAAAATTAGACGTATATAGAAAATACGTGAATTTAGAAAAGACGAATATGCCTAACCCGAGGTTAGACTGAGTTGTGGTGTAAAACTGCCTGGAACCGACCGGCATATCCAGTGACCACAATAAGACCTGTCTAATGTGGGTGGTTAGTACATCAAGCCCAAAAAGGACCCGAGGTTAGACTGAGTTATGGTGTAAAACTGCCCGGAACCGACCAGCACATCCAGTGACCACAACAAGACCTGTCTAATGTGAGTTGTTGGTGCTTTAATGAATAAATTAAAGCTAAGTCAAGAATGGTATGGTTAAGTCAATTAAGGAAACACTTAATCGATTCAACATGTTAACTAAACTGATGGGTGGGGTTAGGTAAACTCGGACACTTAACCAAATAAACATGTTGATTAGAAAACCCTGGTAACGGGAACCCATTTCAGCAGTAACCCACATAGATGTATCATGGTACCCTGAACTAGGCAAGGTGAGGCACGATTACTGGGCTGATTATAAGCGGTCAAAAGACGTCGGCGGTTGGTGCGTCAGTGTAGGTTCCAACGGAGTACGGGCGTGCACGTACTCCGGAGTGGAAAAAGCAGGCACTGGGCATCAGTAGTATACACTGTGCATCGTGAATCGTGTCGGGTTGCCACCAGAGGGACTGATACACCCCATGGTGGGACCAGCACAGATATCTACATTCAAGCGGGGCCGAATGACACAGGATATGAAGGCATGCGAGTAGGTGACGATCATTAAGGGGATCGTTCGTTATGAATACGTGAGGCTGGTTGAACCAATGGGTAGTAGGTGTATAGACCATAGTAATGGGTGCGATCACATGTTCATCTTATCTTATATTAGGGTATTGTCCTATGTTCTGTTATTACTGTCATGATCCCTTTCCTTGTTTAAATACTTGTTATCACTGAACTTACTAGACTTATTGTCTGACCTGTTTTCTTTCGTCCTCTTTTCTTCCGTTCCCCCCCCCCCTCAGGTCCACAGGGAGGGAATACTCCAGCTTAGTCAGACTCTTTGCAAGCTTCAAGAAAGTAGATGTATGATTGGGACTCTCTTACCTTGGCTATGGCTTTTGGACACTACACTTGGGGATTTATATAGTTTTATTTATGGTTTATGCTTCTTTATTAAATAATCAAGACAGAAATTATAATGTAATGTTTTGGAAGTTATTTTGAGACAATTTGCTGTAATGCTTTTATATTGAACCACGTATGCAATAAATGTTTGATTTTCGCTGCTTATATTTATCTGTCTTGTAAATTTTTCCGTGTCTTGTACCTACAACCCTCCACCAAAGTTAAGGCATTCCCTTTGTGAGTGACCTTAACGGAGGTGGGGTGTTTCAACAACAATAATGGAAATGGAACCATACGGGACAAAATGAAAAGCAAAACGGTTCTTCTAACCATTCTTCCTCTTAGAAGAGGCGAAGAGGTCCTACGACAGGAAAGAACTATAGTAGAACACAAGAGCCAAAATATGTTGACTGGAGCGATAATGGCAAACCCATTGGGAAGTGCGCAAAGTCTTACAAAGCGTATGTGGGCGACGCAGCTCGATCCAAAATTGATATCACTATTAAGAGTTGGAATGGCGTTAGCCAAGGGCTTAAGGACACTATTTGGGAAGATGTTAAGGTATTATACTTTCATTTATATTTGCTTGTTCATCGTAAGCTTGCCATGTAATTATTAGGTTTCTTAAATTAGCATTGAAGTCCACCTAACACGACGATTCAGGATAAATGAACAGAAGGCTTAAATTTAAAGATATCTCTGTTATAGAGACTATGTACCCAAGTCAGAAAATTATATTCAACAGTTTTCCTGATAGTCAGTTTAGTACTAGTGTAAATAGCAAACCCTAAACAAATATGAGAGATTACCGTTTTCTATTCTAGAAATCAAAGTTAGAAAAGAAAAAAAAAATAGCCTCTCGCGTAATGGATCAATGTATAAAGTAACATATATTCATCAAACATTCGGTTTAATTGGTGCTAGTAAAATAGTATTGCATTAGTGAAGATTTCGACTACCAAACGCATGCGCACAGGCGTGCAGGCACGCACATTCAAAATTGATCTCACACCACTCCATCCTTATGTAGATTTTCGGAGAATAATATGTGACAAGTAGTTAAAAATAAAATAAACATTGCTCACAAGGTGTTTGCCTTCACGTAATGACTTGTGCATTTAGTTTAGTACTAATGACTTGTCCATTCAACGATTCAGCACTATATTCATCACTCATTAATTTTGGGAAAAATTATGTCAACTTTTGGGAAAAATAACAGTACATATGGAGGAAGCATATTTTTGTATAAACTTGTTCATTTTTAATTACTACAGACCGAATACCATATTGATGATAAAATGAAAGGCATTGTGCTAAAGAATATTTGGGAACGATGGAAAGATTTCAAAACGAAATTGGTTAGTGGTTGGGTTACGATGACAAGACAGCTTTCAGAGGACCATAAACAGTCGTACGAGGTTTACGACAGAATTACCCAAGCACAATGGGAAACTTTTAAAAAGAATTGCGAAACCGATCAATTTAAGGTATGCCTTTTATTAATTTTAGAAACAAGGCTGTTTCGGATATAAGCTTTTACCTTCATTCAGAAATTCAAATTTCTTTTGCAGATGAGTGGATGTTTGATTGGTAAATTATTCTTCTAGGGTAAATACTTATTATCCATTAGAATATACCCTTCATTAATTTTGTGCATTTGTTTGATTGGATGTTTTTGTGCATTTAATATCATTTGGTGCACTTGCATTTGTTTGTTGATCAACTCACAGATGTAGCTTTTTTCAATATATTTCCTTAATACTCACAGACATAAAAAGTAAATTTTACCCTCTTATCAATATTTTTAATATGAAAGAATATTTGGGAGCAAGTCACTTAATAGTATTCATAGCAGATAAAAATGTCATTGAAAAGGGGGTTTCAGGATTTACAAGAGACAACAAACTAACAAATAAACAAATGACTGGACCAGCTACCTAAAACCCCCGCTAAAAACAGAAACTGGAGAACTAGTCACATTGTGCTCGGTATTATGCTCGGTGCAAAGCCTTAACTCATCTTCCATTAAAACTAGCTTCCATGTCCTCCTCTGTCTTCCACACTACATTCTTAAGACCAGCTGATAACTTCCGGTAAAACTACAAAAGAATTAAGATCATTTACTGAACTACATATATTAACGGTGAAATGAACTAAACAAATTTAGCTAAAAGAACTAGTAACCATACGGTAATAAACCGGAATTCTGAGCCAATTTAACATTTTTATTTTGGCAATTTTGATGAATTTTAAATATTTAAAGTGAATTATTTTAAATAATAACGACGACAAATTTATTTTGAATAGAATTAGAACGTATATATTTATATAGATCATCGTTAGAATATAAATATTTATTTATAATTATAGAAGGAATTGAAAATGGCGCGGTAGTTTGAAAATTTGATTTCTAATTTCAAATGCATGTACAGGATTCAAAATAAACCGGATTTAAGCGAAACCAAAAATATTAGAATCTATTTGAAAATATCTTTCCAACGAATCCGAAAAATTGAAATTTCATTGCGGGAATAAAAAGTTATGCCCAGTTGAAAATTCAAAATAGTCGCTATGGAATTCTGACCCTTAAAAATGGAAATTTTGCAAACGACCTCGGTTTTCGACGAAACCACTTTTGTTGGATCCGTGATTACAAGTTATTGCTGGATCCCAAAATTCGTAATTTTCTGAATCAATATGTGAGCGTGGCAAAGGAAAACGTGTTTGACCAGTTTAAGTTGATTTTAATCGACTGGAAAATAGCTATGTTTCAAACAGTCTCGGAATTTGACGAAATTGGTTTGTTAGGACCGTATCGTCAATACGAAGCTAGAAAATATTTTTTGGGAATTTTTCTAGTTAGTATGTGGCCCCGGTAAAATGAAATGCACGTTAGAATTCAATATATAGATTTATATTTTGATTTTGACGAAAACTGATCTAAACGAGCGAATCAGCCTACAATACGTATCCCATTGTGTTCGGAATGGGGATAATTAGCAATGGACGACAGTCGGTGGGTTCGATTCTGAGTTCGAATAAAAAGTCAACCTTAGGTGGAATAAAATATATAATATATATTAAATTATTTAAATGGCCCACCCCCTTTTTCTTTTACCCAGTCAAACCCGTTACCCCCTTCCCATCTCTCTACAATTCAAATCGATTCAAGGAAGAAAAAAATGAAGAACGGGGAGGAGCCGCGCTCCCCCCAGCAGCGCGCTGCCCCTCTGGCGCGCCGTCGCCAGAGCAAGCCCCCCTCGATCGTTGACCGCGCCCCCTATTTCCCCCTCATAAAACCCAAAACCGCACCCCCCTTCAGCCCAGAACCCGCCTCCACCTCCTAGGGCCCACCACCCCCTGTTGGCCGCCGTTGGCCACTGCGCAAGCCCCTTAGCCCTCCTTAGATCGAACCAGTGAGTTTTATTTTATTTTATTATTTTATTTTATTTCTTATATGAAGGTTGATTTTTAATTAGATAGAAATTTGAAATCATATGGATGTATGTAGTATATAAAGGAATGATTTTTATTTATATATATAGTAGATAAAGATAAGATTTTTCATTAGTAGAAGAGTATGATTTTTAATATTACAAAGTTATGATTTTTATCATAACAAAGAAGAGATTTTTATTTGAACAAAGTTAGTGATTTTTATTTAGTCAGAGACGTGATTTTTATTTAGTCAAAGACGTGATTTTCATTTAAAGAATGGTTGGATTTTTAATGAAGTAAAGATTTGATTTTAGCGAAGTAAAAATACAAACTTTAGCGAAGTAAAAATAGAATTTTTATCTATATAGTAGCATTTTAAAAATGTGATTTTTATATACATAGCAACAATTTAAAAATGTGATTTTTATATACATAGCAACAATATAAAAATGTAATTTTTATATACATAGCAACAATATAAAAATGTGATTTTTATATGCATAGCAAAAATATAAAAATGTGATTTTTATATATGTAGTGAATACGGGCAACGAAATTGACAAAAGGCGAGCACAACGAAGATTTCCTACATATGAAGAGTCGTGGTGAATCGGTTTAGCTAGTCGGTGAGAACTCCTCACTTTTATTTTTATTTCTAGTTTGAAATATATACTTGGATGCAGACGGTGCTTAGTAGCAGCCGACACCCGTCGTCCGCAAACCATGGATGACTTGTTTGATTGATTGATGTGTTGTGAAATTTTATTGTGTGATGTGGAATGGAATAAATATTTTATAGTGGAAAATATTTTATAGTTAAAAATATATTTTTAACGTGTATATAAAATAAATATTCATTTACAAATCGAATGATTTGTTTATGTACATCGATTTGACTGACATTGATTGGGATGATAAATTTTACACATCGCCCAACTGCACAAATAAAATCTGTGTTTGTTGATTTGAAAACCCACACGGGTATTGGGATGACATTTGACGTACACTAATCCCGATTGTTTAGTTGTATGTCAATTGATGGGTTGACAGACTGTGTAAGCGTTAATTATTTACATTTAATGCTTATGCAGTTGTGTGGTGCACTCTGGATGATGGTTGATGATTTATTGTTGCTATTATATACATGTGTTATAGAAAATCCATATAATTAACATTATATGGTAATTGATTAGGCGTCATTCCAATTTGGAAAATAGAAATATAAATTCATGTGTTGAATAGAAATATAAATTAGTGTGTTGAATAGAAATATAAATTCGTGTGTTGAATAGAAATGTAAATTCATGTGTTGAATAGAAATGTAAATTCATGTGTTGAATAGAAATATAAATTCATGTGTTGAATAGAAATATATATTCATGTGTTGAATAGAAAAATAAATATTCATGTGTTGAACAGAAATATAAATTCATGTGTTGAATAGAATAAATACCCATGTGTTGAATAGAATAAAATATTCATGTGTTGAAGAAAATATTCATTTGTTGAATAGAATAGCGAAGTTATTGAAATATATAAAGCCGTGTTGGTTAGATATGCGCCATTTTGACGTGAACGATATTTATATCGATTTTATTCATTTTCATAATGAATATAGAAAAAGAAGTGATTTCAAAATATAAAGTTTTGAAAATATTATCATTTGTATATCGATGATGTGGAATATTCAATTTTGAATCGAAATTGAATGTGAAGTTGAAATCGTTTTGAAAACGAATTTAAAACGATTTATAAAATACGTTTTAAAAGGAAATCGATGAAATATATATTATATATATAATGGCCTGAATAGAACGCGCCGCGCAGCGGCAGTTCGTGAATTTCGACCATTGACTTCGAGTGGACATTACGGAAGATCCTACCGTCGATTCTCCTAAAACCGGAACCTTGGGTTCGTATCAAAAATAGATTTCTAACGAATATTAGAGATTTGAAATCTAATGGTCGGATTTGGAATTATGTCCTAATCAAATTTGGAAAAGGTCGTTGTAAGTGCAGTTCGATGGCCGTTGATGGAAATCGACTGTACGGGCCTTGATAAAATTATTAAAAATAGTAATAATTTGTGTAAAATCATAAGAAATGATTTATGAAGAATTGGGATGAAAAACTCCATATTTGAAAAGATAAAAATAGATTTTTATCGAAATGAACTGGTTTTGAACTAGAATTAAAATCCATTGTTTTTAAAATTAATAAATTGGATTTGAGATGGTTTTAAAAGTAACCAGAATTTCCAATAATTGAATTGGAATGGATTTGAATCGAAATTGTTTTTGGAATATTTCAATGTTGGATTTCGTGATGATACAGATATTGTTATGGGAATTTGAAAGATATATTTATATCGTTATATCCAATACGATATTTGTTGGTCGTAGAATTTGATATTGAATATAAGCCGATATATTTTCTATTATGAGCCTTGTATTTAATATCAAATGTGATTTGGGTTTGTCGTAATGGTGTCTTTAGTAACAATGTTCTTCAACCCAGTTGAGAAAAAGATTAAATCTTTTTATTTAGATTTAATGAAGTGTTCCAATTAAATGGTATTTAATTGGAATTGAATTGGAATTGATTTTTGGGTTTATCGTGAACGGTGTTTTAAATAACTCTTTTCTTTAACCCGATGATTAATGGAATGCGATTTTGGGTTTATCGTGAACCGTGTTTTAGATGACATTGGTTCTTTAACCCAGTTAAAGACAGGATATTGATTTTTGGGAAGATTAAAACTAAGTGGAGTTTTAATGAATCTTTAATTAGATTGATATAATTGAAAATGGAGTATCACCAGTTTTGCTCCAGGCGATAGTTAAATCTTTAATTAAATTTGAACGTGAAATGGTAATTGAATTTACCAATAACACCTTGGTGTTAGATATGAAGTATGACCAGTTTTACTTCATGGGATGAATAAGTTGGGATTGGAAAATAAAATAAATGATTACTTCGGTGTGGTTCGCTAATCCCGACTAGTTTGAATTGATTTTCAAAGGAAGATTAAAGAATAAATTTAAAGAATTTGTCTTTGATAAAATTAATCAGAACCTTTCCCAAAGTATAAGAATATTTGAATAAAAGAATATTCTGAATTGGAATGAGGTGTATATTGTGTTTGTGTAGCACTTGTTTATTATATACGCGAGTTATTCAGAAAGATTGGGTTTATCCCATTTTGAATATTGGATTCGACGTGGTGTCGAGGATGAAGACGGTGGTCGAAGACCGGAGGTATTCACATCGTTTGGGTGATTACTGATGATCTTGATTGGGCTGTATACACAAGAGGAGGGAATCAGTTGGTGATCATCCAGACGTACTTGGAGATCGATGGATATGCGAGGTATAAGGTGCCTCCGGTTTCGTTCAGACCCAGTACGAACTTGTATGGACTGTGTGTCTGACATTGGATTTTATTCTGTGTGATTGATTTCTATTAAATATATATCTATTTGGCGGTGGAGAATTTAGTCTCTTGCTTAACGCCCTTCCCTGAGACGTACGAGCTCAGGGGTTATATATTGATGGATATCAATTGTATGGAGTGAATTGCCAGTGTGGCATGCCTAAGTGGCAATTGATCAAGGCTTCTGTTGAAAAGCAAAGTCTTGTGGTTGATGATCAAGGCACCACCTGTGTGGTATAGCTTTGTGTAACATTGATTCGCGAGCCTCAAACCCGGGTTGTGAAATAGAAATGGGAGAGGACATCAGGGAGGGCATGTGTTTCCTTCTTGCTAGGGTGGTGTCAGTGACCTACTAGCCCCGACATTTATATTATTTTCACCTGTGTAGTTGTTGCTGTTGCAAGGCGCCTCGGATATATCGGTGACTGTGTGGAGCCGATGGAGTCATTTGGCTCATTTACGCCCCAAAGGGCAGGAAAACGTAGTGTTCAGGCATAATAATCCACATAGGCGGCCCTGACGATCCAAGGCTTGTCTGCGCGCTTGCCTAAGGCTCGGGCTAGAGAGTCTCGAATCGGTAGAGGATGATTCCTGACCTCGGTTCATAGATGGGAATCCAATTTCCAAATACAGGACATTTGCGGTTTTGATTGTAGAGCCTAGTATTGGCGACATGATATATGGTACATATGTCGTCTATGATTGATACCTATGATTGAAATTGTTTTGATACTATACACTTATAGTAATAATAAAGATGATTTAGCATATCAAGCATTCTTTGGCTATTATGAGGTAAAATCCTATCCTCCGGCTTGTGTTACATTGTGTGATGGGACCTGGGTCTTATAATAGCTTCGTTGTTTTTAATTTAGCACTGCGCTGTTGTTTTATGCACTGGTATTCTTGGGAGGAAACCGTTCCGTGTTATACGGCGTGGTCCCTTGATTTACCTAACTTTAAAGTAAAGTTTTAAATAACTGTTTTAGTTCTCACACCAGTCACATGACTGACCTGGAGTTTATTGTTTTGACCTAAACTCTGGGTGCCCCTATTTTCCGCACGGGCAACTAGTAGTTTTGGTTTTGCAGATTTATACTCACAGGAACCTGGTTTACAGCTGGAATGATATCCGGAAAGCTCTGTATCCGTACATCTCTTTCAGTTGTGTTTTGTATTATTTTTCTGCTGCTATGTAATGTATTGTAATCTCTGATATTTTTATGTTGTGTAATATTTATTTATACTCTGTTTATTCTTGTATTCTGATGAATTATTGTAATAAGCAATGAAATGTTCTTCTGCTTGCGTTCGGATCTGTCTTGTCCTCAAAGTGTCTGCTCTTTCCTTCACGGGGAAGTTACGGGTCTTCAAAGTTGGTATCAGAGCTTTGGTTTACCAAGCTCGAGAACAAGACACATTAGAACCAAACGAAAGAATTCATCAGAGATTGGATTAGTAATATCCAATAAGAATGACTCGTTAGAGATGGGATCAGTAGTATCCTACAACGAGTGTGAAGAGTATATTTTTGAAAATAAAAACAAATTTTGTTTTGAAATTTAAATCGTTTTATATGTATTTGAATATATATTTATATTGAATTTGGACAATCCAATATATCAATATTTTGCGCATACGTCTGATCCACGGGTGTTCGAAGTTTTAATATATTGGGTAGATATAAAATCACACTATAGTCGCCCGGAGATGACACTGATGATAGCAGCTGCATCATCAGTGGATTTATGTTCGAGTTTCGAAAGTGGGATTTCTATATATTTCCATTAGACTGGTGTGAGAACCAAAGCTAGATAGGGCTTATTGTTGTGATTTGGCATCAAAAATCTGATTTTTGGACTATGTATCAAAGTTATGAATTTGAAAAGTTAATCAACTAATTGATTGCTGATTGTATTGTTTGATTATTGGTAGATTAATTAAAATTTGAACCATTTAGCCAAATTGTATCAAATAGTGAATTGTATTAAAAAATTATCGCATATGCATGCATGTACATGTACTTACATTGAACAGGTCATTGCAAAGAGGCTAGAGAAGAGGAATTGTTTTCCCGACAAATAGGTACATATTTATTGTACTTCTTGGGTTTTTGATGATTTTATGAGCCGATTGGCTAGCCGCTTGTAAGTTTCTTTTTCTTTTTGGATTGATGAGGGTCATGGGAGGCTATCTGAAATATCCCGAAGCTCCCAGTACAGGAGAGATTATGGCGGAATATTTCAAAAATTTAGGGTGTTAGCCAAATTTTTGAAAAAATTGAAAAGTTCTTAGAAATTGAAAAGTTGAAGAACTTAAGCCGTAAAGAAAATAACGGAAGTTGAATTGATTAGTTAAAAACAACTTTCAGCTTCGTTCCTTTTCGGCGACGAAAAGTTTTAAGTAGGGGAGAGTGTAATAACTCGGAATTCTGAGCCAATTTAAAATTTTTATTTTGGCAATTTTGATGAATTTTGAATATTTAAAATGAATTATTTTAAATAATAACAACAAGAAATTTATTTTGAATAGAATTAGAACGTATATATTTATATAGATCATCGTTAGAATATAAATATTTATTTATAATTATAAAAGGAATTGAAAATGGCGCGGTAGCTTGAAAATTCGATTTCTAATTTCAAATGAAGCTATAGGATTCAAAAAAAAGGATTTTAGCGAAACCAAAAATATTAGAATCTATTTGAAAATATCTTTCCAACGAATCCGAAAAATTGAAATTTCATAGCGGGAATAAAAAGTTATGCCCAGTTGAAAATTCAGAAAAGTCGTTATGGAATTCTAGCCCTTAAAAATGGAAATTTTGCAAACGACCTCAGTTTTCGACAAAACCACTTTTGTTGGATCCGTGATGACAAGTTATTGCTGGATCCCAAAATTCGTAATTTTCTGAATCAATATGTGAGCTTGGCAAAGGAAAACGCGTTTGACCAGTTTCAGTTGATTTTAATCGACTGGAAAATGGCCATTTTTCAAACGGTCTCAGAATTTGACGAAATTGGTTTTTTTAGGACCGTATCGTCAATACGAAGCTAGAAAATATTTTTCGGGAATTTTTCTAGTTAGTATGTGGCCCCGGTAAAATGAAATGCACGTTAGAATTCAATATATAGATTTATATTTCGATTTTGACGAAAACTGATCGAAACGAGCGAATCAGCCTTTGATACGTATCCCACTGTGTTCGGGATGGGGGTAATTAGCCATGGACGACAGTCAGTGGGTTCGATTCTGAGTACGAATAAAAAGTCAACCTTAGATGGAATAAAATATATAATATAAATTAAATTATTTAAATGGCCCACCCCCTTTTTCTTTTACCCAGTCAAACCCGTTATTCCCCTTCCCATCTCTCTACAGTTCAAATTGATTTAAGGAAAAGAAAAAAAAATGAAGAACGGGGAGGAGCCGCACTCCTCCCACCAGCGCGCCGCCTCCCCTCTGGCGCGTCGCCGCCAGAGCAAGGCCCCCCCTCGATCGTTGACCGTGCCCCCCTATTTCCCCCTCAGAAAACCCAAAACCGGACCCCCCCCCCTTCATCCCAGAACCCACCTCCACCTCCTAGGGCCCACCTCCCCCTGCTGGCCGTCGTTGGCCACTGCGCAAGCCCCTCAGCCCTCCTTAGATCGAACCAGTGAGTTTTATTTTATTTTATTATTTTATTTTATTTCTTATATGAAGGTTGATTTTTAATTAGATAAAAATTTGAAATCATATGTATGTATGTAGTATATAAAGGAATGATTTTTATTTATATATATAGTAGATAAAGATAAGATCTTTCATTAGTATAAGAGTATGATTTTTAATATTACAAATTTATGATTTTTATCATAACAAAGAAGAGATTTTTATTTGAACAAAGTTAGTGATTTTTATTTAGTCAAAGACGTGACTTTTATTTAGTCAAAGACATGATTTTTATTTAAAGAAAGGTTGGATTTTTAATGAAGTAAATATTTGTTTTTTAGCGAAGTAAAAATATAATTTTCAGCGAAGTAAAAATAGAATTTTTATCTATATAGTAGTGTTTTAAAAATGTGATTTTTATATACATAGCAACAATTTAAAAATGTGATTTTTATATACATAGCAACAATATAAAAATGTAATTTTTATATACATGGCAACAATATAAAAATGTAATTTTTATATGCATAGCAACAATATAAAAATGTGATTTTTATATATGTAGTGAATACGGGCAACGAAATTGAAAAAAGGCGAGCACAACGAAGATTTCCTACATATGAAGAGTCGTGGTGAATCGGTTTATCTAGTCGGTGAGAACTCCTCACTTTTATATTTGTTTCTAATTTGAAATATATACTAGGATGCAGACGGTGCTTAGTAGCACCCGACACCCATCGTCTACAGACCATGGATGACTTGTTTGTTTGATTGATGTGTTGTGAAAATTTTATTGTGTGATGTGGAATGGAATAAAATATTTTATAGTGGAAAATATTTTATAGTTAAAAATATAATTTTTAACTTGTATATAAAATAAATATTCATTTACGAATCGAACGATTTGTTTATGTACACCGATTTGAATGATATTGATTAGGACGATAAATTTTACACATCGCCCAACTGCACATATAAAATCTGTGTTTGTTGATTTGAAACCCCACACAGGTATTGGGATGACATTTGACGTACACTAATCCCGATTGTTTAGCTGTATGTAAATCGATGGGTTGACAGACTGTGTAAGCGTTAATTATTTATATTTAATGCTTATGCAGTTGTGTGGTGCACTCTGAATGATGGTTGATGATTTATCGTTGCTATTATATACATGTGTTGTAGAAAATCCATATAATTAACATTATATGGTAATTGACTGGACCTCATTCCAATTTGGAAAATAGAAATAGAAATTCATGTGTTGAATAGAATTATAAATTCATGTGTTGAATAGAAATGTAAATTCATGTGTTTAATAGAAATGTAAACTCATGTGTTGAATAGAAATGTAAATTCATGTGTTGAATAGAAATATAAATTCATGTGTTGAATAGAAATATATATTCATGTGTTGAATAGAAAAATAAATATTCATGTGTTGAATAGAAATATAAATTCATGTGTTGAATAGAATAAATACTCGTGTGTTGAATAGAATAAAATATTCATGGGTTGAAGAAAATATTCATTTGTTGAATAGAATAACGAAGTTATTGAAATATATAAAGCCGTGTTGGTTAGATATGCGCCATTTTGACGCAAACGATATTTATATCGATTTTATTCATTTTTATAATGAATATAGAAAAAGAAGTGATTTCAAAATATAACGTTTTGAAAATATTATCGTTTGTAAATCGATTATGTGGAATATTCAATTTTGAATCGAAATTGAATGTGAAGTTGAAATCATTTTGAAAACGAATTTAAAACGGTATATAAAATACGTTTTAGAAGGAAATCGACGAAATATATATCATATATATATATAATGGCCTGAATAGAACGCGCCGCGCTGCGGCAGTTCGTGAATTTCGACCATTGACTTCGAGTGGACATTACGGGAGATCCGACCGTTGGATTCTCCTAAAACCGGAACCGTTGGGTTCGAATTGAAAAGAGCTTTCTAACGAATATTAGAGTTTTGAAATCTAACAGTTGGATTTGGAATTATGTCCAAATCAAATTTGGAAAAGGTCGCTGTAAGTGCAGTTCGATGGCCGTTGATGGAAATCGACTGTATGGGCCTTGATAAAATTATTAAAAATAGTAATAATTTGTGTAAAATCATAAGAAATGATTTGTGAAGAATTGGGATGAAAAACTCCATATTTGAAAAGATAAAAATAGATTTTTATCGAAATGAACTGGTTTTGAACTAGAATTAAAATCCATTTATTTTTAAAATTAATAAATTGTATTTGAAATGGTTTTAAAAGTAACCAGAATTTCCAATAATTGAATTGGAATGGATTTGAATCGAAACTGCCTTTGGAATATTTCGATGTTGGATTTCGTGATGATACAGATATTGTTATGGGAATTTGAAAGATATATTTATATCGTTATTTCCCATACGATATTTGTTGGTCGTAGAATTTGATATTGAATATAAGCCGATATATTTTTTATTCATAGCCTTGTATTTAATATCAAATGTGATTTGGGGTTTTCGTGAATGGTGTCTTCTGTAACACTGTTCTTAAACCCAGTTGAGAAAAAGATTAAATCTTTTTATTTAGATTTAATGAAGTGTACCAATTAAATGGTATTTAATTGGAATTGAATTGGAATTGATTTTTGGGTTTATCGCGCATGGTGTTTTAAATAACACTTGTTCTTTAACCCGATGATTAATGGAATGTGATTTTGGGTTTATCGTGAACCGTGTTTTAGATGACATTGGTTCTTTAACCCAGTTAAAGACAGGATATTGATTTTTTGGAAGATTAAAACTAAGTGGAGTTTTAATGAATCTTTAATTAGATTGATATAATCGAGAATGGAGTATCACCAGTTTTGCTCCAGGCGATAGTTAAATCTTTAATTAGATTTGAACGTGAAATGGTAATTGAATTTATCAATAACACCGTGGTGTTAGATATGAAGTATGACCAGTTTTACTTTATGGGATGAATAGGTTGGGATTGGAAAATAAAATAAATGATTACTTCAGTGTGGTTCGCTAATCCCGACTAGTTTGAATTGGTATTCAAAGGAAGATTAAAGAATAAATTTAAAGAATTTATCTTTAATAAAATTAATAGGAACCTTTCCCAAAGTATAAGAATATTTGAATAAAAGAATATTCTGAATTGGAATGAGGCGTATGTTGTGTTTGTGTAACACTTGTTTATTATATACACGAGTTATTCAGAAAGACCAGATTTATCCCATTCTGAATAACTGATTTGACGTGGTGTCGAGGATGAATACGGTGGTCGAAAACCGGAGGTCTTCACATCGTTTGGGTGATTACTGATGATCTTGATTGGGTTGTACACCCAAGAGGAGGGAATCAGTTGGTGATCGTCCAGACGCACTTGGAGATCGATGGATATGCAAGGTACAAGGTGCCTCCGGTTTCGTTCAGACCCAGAACGAACTTGTATGGACTGTGTTTCTGACATTGGATTTTATTCTGTGTGATTGATTTCTATTAAATATATATTTGTTTGGCGGTAGAGAATTTATTCTCTTGCTTAACGCCCTTCTCTGAGATGTACGAGCTCACGGGTTATATATTGATGGATATCAATCGCATGGAGTGAATTGCCTGTGTGGCATGCCTAAGTGGCAATTGATCAAGGCTTCTGTTGAAAAGCAAAGTCTTGTGGTTGATGATCAAAGCACCGCCTGTGTAGCATAGCTTTGTGTAACGTTGATTCGCGAGCCTCACACCCCGGTTGTGAACCAGAAATGGGAGAGGACATCAGGGAGGGCATGCGTTTCCTTCTAGCTAGGGTGGCGTCAGTGACCTACCACCCCTGACATTTATATTATTTTCACCTATGCGGTTGTTGCTGTTGCGAGGCGCCTCGGATATATCGGTGACTGTGTGGAGCCGTTGGAGTCATTTGGCTCATTTACGCCCTAAAGGGCGGGGAAACGTAGTGTTCAGGCATAATAATCAACATCGGTGGACCGGCCCTGACGATCCAAGGCTTGTCTGCATGCTTGCCTGAGGCTCGGGCTAGAGAGTCTTGACTCGATAGAGGACGATCCCTGGCCTCGGTTCATAGATGGGAATCCAAATTCCAAATATGTGACATTTTCGGTTTTGGTTGTAGAGCCTAGTATTGGCGACATGATATATGGTACCCATGCCTATGATTGATACTTATGATTGAAATTGTTTTGACACTATACACTTATAGTAATAATAAAAGATGATTTAGCGTATCAAGCATTCTTTGGCTAATATAAGGTAAAACCCTATCCTCCGGCTTGTGTTGCATTGTGTGATGGGACCTGGGTCTTATAACAGCTTCATTGTTCTTTATTTAGCATTGCGTTGTTGTTTTATGCACTGGTATTCTTGGCAGGAAACCCATTCCGTGTTATACGGCGTGGTCCCTTGATTTACCTAACTTTAAAGTAAAGTTTTAAATAACTGTTTTAGTTCTCACACCAGTCACATGACTGATCTGGAGTTTATTGTTTTGACCTAAACTCTGGGTGCCCCTATTTTCCGCACGGGCAGCTAGTAGTTTTGGTTTTGCAGATTTATATTCACAGGAACCTAGTTTACAGCTGGAATGATATCCGGAAAGCTCTGTATCCGTATATCTCTTTCAGTTGTGTTTTGTATTATTTTTCCGCTGCTATGTAATGTATTGTAATCTCTGATATTTTTCTGTTGTGTAATATTTATTTATACTGTATATTCTTGTATTCTGATGAATTGTTGTAATAAGCAATGAAATGTTCTTCTGTTTGCGTTCAGATTTGTCTTGTCCTCAAAGTATCCGCTCTTTCCTTCACGGGGAATTTACGGGTCTTCACACATACATTTTGGAACTCTAGGGTGTCTCCTTTAGATTTCTGAAGCTCAATCATGTGGAACGAAGGTGCAACTTAATGGATCTACATGAAAAGTTGTAATTCATAAAATGATGCATTATCTGCATAGTTCCGAAGCAAATTTGAATCTGCAGCAAGAGCTGTACACACATTCAAATTTTCTTGTGTTCGCATTCTGGGAAGAAAGAAGAGTTTTATGCCTACCTCAGTTGAAACATTAAGATTTCCTTTCCTCCCTTCAGCTGGATTTTGGAGTCTCATCTACTAAGAAAAAGAAATGGTAAGTCAGCAATACAGTAGGCAACAATGTCTCAAATATGTGCGAAGTTGAAGGCATATTTACTACCTTGTAGTTTTTCTTTTGAATATCAAAGCCAAGTGGCTTTGCAGCCTTCTCAATCTTGCTTGTAATTTCTTTGGCAGAGTACTTCGATGTGGATTTCACCTCTGTTTTGAAGTCCTGTAAAAATTGAAAACTGGATTGTATGTGGGAAGCTTGTAAACGCATATAAACACTTATATATGTATTATGTCAATACAAGCACACTTGATGAAGATGACTAGAGATTTCATACACAATATGACATAACATCCATAGGGTAACTATTCAGTAAGTGTCATTTATTTCCTTCATGATCCCAATTCTGTAAATGATCACTAGCTTAAGTGGTTAAAGATACAATGCTTTAGACAAAGGTTTTGAATTCACATGTTCAAGTCCCTGAATCAGCTTTGCTCGAATAAATCATCACTTTTCTATTGACTGCAATATAATATACACTCCTAACTAAGCAGTCACTATCATACATTGTTATTGAAAGCTTTTGGTTGATTCCATTCTAAATTGAATCTCTGCGATTGTGTTTGGATTTTCAAATGTCAATTAAAGCTTTGTTAAAACCGTTAAAAACCATTCAATAGATGTTGTTTTTATTTAAATCCTAAATTCATACTTTTACAGTTTAATAAACAAAATAAAGACAAAACATAAGATGAAAAAGAAACTTGATTTTAGGTTCAGACGTACAAGCTCAATCATAAAAATCAATTTAACATATAAATGATTCACAAGGGAAAATAATATATATTTTTACCCTCTTATGAAGCTGTTAAATTGTTATTAAGTGAATCCGAGCTAGTATGTCCAATACCATTGATCTTTCTTTTCGCAGTCTATTTAAATTGAGGTAGTATTGTTATTTTGCACTCTATTTAGAGTAGTTCAGTACCATTAATATTTCTTCTTTCATAATTTTTTTCATAAATGCAAAACCATAATTGTGTATGTATTTATGCTATTAAACAGCGAATAAGTAAGAAAGATAGACAGAATCAGATGTGCAATGTGCATACTCACTATTTAGGGCAAGCCTGATATGCCGGAAAAAAAGCTAAATGGATATCCGATGGCTATAATTCCTCGATGACAATACCTAGTGGATCTGTCTTGGATCGAAGTATTAATTGGGTTTTGGCAAGATCGAAAAAGGGAGTTGATGGAAATTATACAATCCCAAATGAGAAAATTAGGCAAGTTGCAGAAAAAGTGGTATGATTAGTTTTCATCCATCCATTGTATCTCTTTACATTAATGTCTTGCAATACATAACAATACATTATGATAATGTAATTATGTTTTTGTTTATAGAATGATTTGAGAGAAAAAGCAATAGAAGGAGATTGGATTCCAAATAGATACGACAATGTGCTAAATCGTGCTCTTGAAAAAAGTGAGCATCCAGTCTGAGTAAGGGGAAATAGTGGATTGATTGGTATCAAAGATGTATTTGGGGAGGCACAAAGCAATAAAGGTCCAAGTGGCGTAGTATCAGTAGATGACCTACATGTTATCACCCAGGATTTCGAAGCTAAAATGTCTCAAAAACTTGAATCTTTGGTGGATACAATGGTTGTGCAGAAGCTTACTAATATTTTGAACATGATGGGTATGAAGGTGCCAAATGATATTGGGGTCGGCAACACACCTTCAGTTGATATTTGTAGTAGCTTTCAATCAGTACACTTAAACAAATTACAATCTACAAGAAAAACTCAAGTTACAGATCCTTTTGTAGAATTGCAGGTATTTCAAATATCAAGGTCAAAATATTAATGAATCTTTGCACTTCAGTGGTCTAGATTGTATTGGAAATTGCATGTTGTTGATACAAATGATTGAACCACAACAAATATAATGAAGGCACTTTAAATCAATTGCAGTTCTTTAAGTTCAGGGAGATCATATGCACAAATTTAGACGTTTGAGAATTAAGGAAATCTATTTAGAACTGTTAGAGTTAAGCCGAAAAATAGGCTCCTTTAACTAAACAAATAACAGGTTTGAAGGAAATCTGTCAACACAATCTTTTCGATTAGTTTATATTTTTATATGTTTAGTCATTGATGAATGTTTGAAGGATCCGAAGCAAAAAGACCAGCGGTGAAAATTCGGAAAGCATACATTATAAGTTAGCTTCAGTCCTCAAAAATAGAAAATAGGAAATAATAAGTTTTACCGATTTTTATACTAAAATTGAAATAAACAAATAAAACCACAACTACAAGGATGTTTAGCAACATGGCAAGCTATAAATTTGGCTTGTGTTAAAATTAACTTGAGATAGAAAATAATAACCAAATCAGTTTATATATCAATCAACCTGAAGTGTAAATGACATAATCTAGATTATTGAGGGACATTTTCGTAAATACCCTTCATAAATTTCTTTGCTTCTTTTCAATTTAAAGATTTCACAAAAATCTCTTACAACGTTTCTCTTTTTTTTCAATTTTTTTTTGGCAGTTTATGCTGCAAATATCTGTAGTAAATATTTGTAACATTGAGTACATATATTCATCAAAAATAACTACAGGGATGTTTTGGGAACCTATTTGTCAAGCTCGCAAATGCTGCTCCAACAACAAGTTCCTGTTTGTTCTTCCTCCCCTTTTTCCTTTCTGTTTTCCTACACTCTACCTTTGCAGTGCACAATGTGCACTTGTGCACGTACACAAATCCATCCTTTGCCGCAACCATGCTCCGATCATTTCCACAGAATACTCTACACCTCCTGAAACCACACCATCACCAAACAGCCTCACAACCCCCTGTATCCAATTCTAACAATGGCAAATCCTGCTCGCCATTATAGTTTGATTCAATAAAATAGCTTGTTCTGCAACCGCATTCACCCAGTTACCATCAGACTTTTTGGTATACTTCAGTCCTTTTTAAACCGTTGAAATTTATCCAGGTTGGCTTCCTTATTGTTATTTTTTGTTAACAGTAAATTTTAGTCGCTAACAGCGATCACACATTGACGCTGGTATATTCAATTTCGGCATGCATTAAAACACCTCTTCTCTTATGAAATGATACTATTTTAATAAAGAAATATACATATAAAAGATACTTAAGTTGTTGGATAATTGATAGAGAAGTTGAAATATCCGGTTGGTTCTAATTAACCGGGTGCACTGGCAAAGTGGATTTTTCTTAATTTGACCTCTTAGAAAGTAAATTGCAACAACCAGTAAATGATCAAATGCCTTTTTGTGTGAGTTAGAATATTATAGCCACAAACATTTAAATAATAATAATAATAATAATAATAATAATAATAATAATAACGCATGTCTTAATAGTAATGTGTGACATCTTTTTAATAACGTCAAACTTAAATCTGAAATCGTTATGCCTCAATTCAAACGTTTACTACTGTAAATATATATCATTTTATGCATCTAATATGCGAATGAAAAATGTTTGTTTTGTTATTGTCATCCTTAGGAACCAACAAAATGTCGTCTAGCTGTGGATTTCAACTTCCAAATCATCGTAGTGGGTCGTGGTAGGGTACATCCTGCTTCAAGATCTGGCGATCGATGCCACATTCAAAACTCTTGGCTGATCACGTGAAGGTTGGGATTGACGCGGTGAAGCTATTCATGTAGGAGTCTCACTTCCAGTTCCAACTCAATATCACACCACAATAGGAGAAGCGGTTGGTAGTTTTGTTCAATGGCCTAAAAATCTTGTGCTTTTAGGAGAAAACGATGAGGTAAGATCTCTTGTGCATGTGCATTATTATGCTTATCAAATATATTATTATTGATTTGATTTTGTACACAAGCATGTTAATTATATAAGTGAAGCTTTAGCAGAACAATAAATAACAGGACAAGATACTACTATTAGGGATCCCGATTATTATAACTAGGATGTCTTCTACTATATAAACTCCTTTTGGAAAAATTGTGTTGGTAATAACGAAAACACATTTCGTTCAGGCACTTTATATCCTTTTGGATAAACCAAGGCCATAATCACCTGATACATTTTTAATTTTCAGCATGGTTGTAGAACAGAGATTAAAGTACTTTGAGCTTTTGGGATATGGGATTGATTTTTAACTTTCAGCATGGTTATAGAACATAGAGTAAAGTGAAATCTTGTGTTTTTGAATAGGTATGCTTATGCTTTGATCAGTTTTGTTTATTTCGTTAATGGTTGGTGTATATTTATGTAATCGTTGCCACAGTTTTGTTTGCCAAAATGGTTTATTACAATGTTATTTTTTATAGATAAGGGATGATAGACATATATAAGATGAAATGTTTAAAAAATAATCGACCTAAAATTTACAAAGAGATTCAGTATTGTAAGATAATCTAAATCCAAAGTATTTTAGTGGTTTGAATTTGCTGTGAGGTAGAAAATAAGCCTAAATGTCAGTTACTAAACGACAGAAGTTAACACCCTTTTTATTTCATTGTTGCTTATTTGCAAAGAATGTTAATTAGCAAGTATCAAGACAATAACTAGATATAGGTTGAGTAGGTGATTCATGTTCATTCGATCTTTTTTGAACCCAACTCATTTTCAAATAGTGTCAAATGGATAATAAAAATGCAAGACATAATATTAAATTGTACTGTAGTACCACTCAGCCATATATCCACAATCTTCGATGTTACCTTCATCTATGAAACTGATTTTTTTATTGGCTAATTTCTTCACCATTATATAAGTTTTTGATATGCAGGAAATGGTAGAAAATGCAACATTTGAGAATGTATTATAACTTTATGTGCAGGCTACACCTATAGAGAGCACAAACAAAGTGAAACAATATGGTGCCACGGCCATGAATAAGAACGAAATGGTCATGAATACAATGTCCAATCAATGTGTGAAGCATAAGGCAATCGTGGGAGAAGATATCCTGAAAAATTTGATGGATGAGTGTAAATATTTCCATGACTTGATAGTTCAAATGCCAACCGGTGATGGTTTTATCATTGCAATTCACGTGAATAAGGATTTATTTACGTGTGATGAGGACTTTGAAATTCAAATAAAGACGGATGACATTATCCAATTTCTTAGTATGGCATGGCTGAATGCATCATGGCTACAGATTTGCATCATGTGAGTATTTACATATTTTTTTTGCTGAACGAATAAGAATAATGTTGATTACATATTTAAATAATGTGTAGATGGTTAAATCATATGTGCAATAATCTCGAAGTGAAGAACATTGGGTTTATGTGTCATCAGAAGCTTTCCCAAGTACGGAAATATCCAGATGTGACAAATAGATATATCTCAAACTCGTGGCATGCATCACAGTCTAAGTGCTTATTCTTAGCTCCATACTACGAAGGGTATGAATATTAGACTTTTAGTAAATAGTTACCAGTTTGTTGTAGATTTTACTTTTTTATAAACTTATATTGTAGGAGGCATTGCCTGCTGCTTGTTTTCCATATCGAAAAAAATGAGGTATATGTTTTTGATCCCCAGCCGAACGCAAACACAATCTAGAGATCAAGCCACAAGTAAACGTGTATTTTTTTATCTGTTTGCCTTTTGTTTAGATATGTCTTTTGTTACATTATTTGTGTAGAGGTCACATGCACGTTGCATGATCACTCTTTAGATTAAGATAATGGGTTCATTTGTTGCATTATCAGGGCCTTCAAAACTTACAAAGCAATAAATGGCAAGTCATCTCGAGGAACTAACTTGAATGGAATTTCGTTACGGTAAATTGTTGTGTGAATTTTTTTTTTGTATGTTGTTTGGGATATAAATTCATTATAACTTGACTTTTTTTTGAAATATTGTTAGTGTCTCCAACAATTAGGACCAATGGATTGTGTATATTATGTGATGAGCTATATGCATGATATAATAAAAAACCACCATCAAAGTATTGATTATCATGAGGTATCACTTTCTTAGTTTTATTTTTTCCTTTCATATTCAATATAAATAATTGTATGATTAATTATTTTGAAAAAAATCTCTTTACTGTAGGATTTTTTACAAGCTGTCTCGTACGGTCAAAAAGAGATGGACGAAATCCGAGATAATATAGCTACTTATATCGTGCATAACTGGATGTAGTCGTCGTATATGCTACAATATTGTGAGTTTATTCACGTCTCTTTTAGTTCCATCATATTAATATGAAATTATGGGGTTTCTAGAGTTAATATATGTTCAATTTATTTTTTCCTTTTCTTTTTCCCATGGAAAACACAACGCTTGAGACTTTCTACTGAACATGTGCTGACCTCATTTTGCTACTGAAGCAAAATGCTAGTTACATTTTGTGTGAAAAACATAACATAAACAATAAACAGTCAGGTTACATTTGTTAAAACAATAAAATCTACCTTACAGCGTGAAAAGAACAAAATAATATTTGAACATACAACACAGGTGCCGACTTTTCATTCAGTTCCAAAGGTTCAAAAATTGTTCAAGAATATAAATATCATAGTATACATGTAAAAAATTAAAATTAGATTTCATAATGCAGAATCCAGCAAAGCCCGCTTTTTCATAATGTAAAAAATATCATAATCCCGCATTCACTGCACACGTGAGCGCGCACACGTGCCAACAGGCAGAAGTGAAAGAGACCTAATCTACAATATTGCATACAGATGCAATACTGATATTTATGAATCCTGCTATTGTTATCAGTTTTGAGGAGATTGAGTGGTACTGCAATACTGAAAAAGTTCAGTGATTAACACAGAAATGTGTTTATTTTATGCTCTTATATTTTATCTTTTGTAAATAAATAAATGATACTTTAGGTATTTTTATGTGTTTTTACAGATTTCAAGTGCCTCCTTTGTTTCAAATTAAAGGCTAACTACAAAGAAAAAAAAGCTACTTCCCCATATCAAAGCCATCTCAATTGCAAAAGAAGTTGTAGCCCACTGGTAAAGACATAGAAATGTGTACAGAGTGGCTTGAGTTCGATCCTTGGCAAGTGCTATATTTTTTTTGAAGAAAGGAACATGAATGCATTCACACCCTGCCTTATGCGTTTTGAAGAATAAATGAACTAAGTGATATTATATATATATATATATATATATATATAGTCATAATAATGCATCTATCTATATATATATTATGCACTTAATGAGGATTTTTTGAATCTTGGCGTAATCCTCTCAAGAATTGAAATCCAATAAATCACATTTGATTATCATGCAAAGAGAAGGGGAAAGTTTTAATTACACATCTTCAATTAAACACATCCATATCTCCTCACTGACCGTGCAATGCATCAAAAGGAAGGACATTGATTACAGGTCGCCAATCAAGCGTCTTGAAAGGATTATTCCTTCATCTTTGGAAAGGATATTTTCATATATTTATTTTGTGGGCCTTGTATTCAAATAAAAGGAGAAGGCTACATCCTGTATAAAAGGACCATTGTATCATTGTAAAAAGGATTCCATTTTTTCTCTCCACTATTTTGTATTCTCGTTTATCAATAAAAAGTTTTTCTTCATGTTAGTTGACTGTATTTTTCTTCTATAACGATCTGTGTGTCTACTCAATTAGTTTTGATAGAACACATATTGTTATTTTCTTTTATTACTACATGTTAGCGAATGTCCATTTGATTAGATTCAACGGTACATTCTGTTTTTAATTTTCTGTTATTGTTCTAGTTATTATTGTCTTTTTCTAGCAATTGATTCCCTTCTTTTCAGTTGTTGAATTTGACATCGGTCTGATTAGATTCAGATTCGTAGTAGTTTCAATCACAATAATTCAAACAAAAACTTCTCCAAAATTTGCCTAACTCGCCTAAGAATAGATAAATAATAAGATTTAAACACCTCCCTGTGATTCGACCTGCATATTACGCGACCTAAGCGCTTGCAGTATTTAATTTAAAATTCGCGTTTTTCTAATTCATAGGAAAGCGACGAACAAGTTTTTGGCGCCGTTGCTGGGGAGGCAATAATTAAATTTTATTATTTATTTAATTTCTGATTCGTGTTAGTTTTTATTTTATTTATTTGTTCCTTTTGTTTTCGTGTATATAAAAAAAATAAAAAAAATCTTGATTAGTAACGTGGTGTGTCAATTTCATTTGCACTATCATGAACTAAGCAAGAAAAAAAAATTGCCAAATTTTCTCAAATTTCTTCTCACCTTTCTAGTCTTTCCATCTTTGATTTCCTTACTATTTTCTTGTCATTGCTTTCCTTTTTTAAAAAAAAACAACAACAAATTTCCCTCCGCTTAATTTTTTTTTTTTTTTGCTTTCCTATTTTCTTAAATGCCTTGATTCTCTCCTCTGCCTTAATTCTCATTTATTTGTTTCCCCTTCTTCTCTCTGTTACAATTCTACACCACGTTCATACCTCCACAACAATTCACAACTCCATCTCCACCATAAATTCTTCATCTTCTTCAAACATCCAAAGATCCAACTCTCACAAATTTCACCACTATCTGAACCCCTCCATCACCCAAAATTACAACGCACCAAAAACCATCCTCTTGCACCAAACCATATATCACGCCACTTTCATCATCCTCTGGTAATCATCATAATAGTCCACCCTTTCACCAAGTTCTGCCAAGCTAGCACAAGCCCTAAACTACCAATACCCTAATCGCACCTGACTTTGAACCTTCCTGAAAATTACCAACAACCACAGCCAATTTTCTGAACACAACAAACGCCTTCCATAACCAACGTTCACCCCCTTCAACAAACACCTTCAAATCATCACCATGGCAATCACATACAACCCTCCTACCACAATTCATAACATCCACATCCATACGCAATACCTTCCACCATCTTCAGACCAAACTACATCGTCAGCAAATCACGGACCGAAATCAATTCGAACAACCTAATCTTACCCCAAAATTCCAAACCCAAGATCAGTGATTTCCAACCGCCTACCTGACTTCGAACCAAAATCCAGCAAGGAAGCATATCGATTTCAGAAATAAGAAAAAAAAGGAGGTGCGAGTTATTTTTTTTCTTTCTGTTGGATTTTCTTTCGGTTTGGTTAAAAAGCTAGTGTTTGTCTTTGTTGCTTTAGAAGAAGGTGTCGGTGCGTTTAGTTAAGATTGGTTGGGGTATCATATATCTATGTGAGTAAGCGTATGTTTGTTATTGAAGCTTTGACAAGTTTTTACAAGTGTGTGGCATCAGAATTTGTAGTGCATGAAAGTGTATATGTACGTGATACTATAGTACACAAAGGATCATGTAATATGGAAAACAATATTCGAGTACGAAGTAATAGATAATCACAAAACTGTATAATAGTAAATGCAGTAAAAAGGAAAAATCACACCAGGGCTTTTTATACTGGTTCGGAGCACCGTCCTACGTCCAGTCCCAGACCTCTCTCTGGATTTTCACTACTCAACAACCTCGCTTCACCCGGAGGAGCAGGTTCACAACACACCACTTGATTTCATGGGCTACAAGCTTACCTACTTGATTTCACGGGCCACAAGCTTACCCACTTGATTTCACGGGCCACAAGCTTACCCACTTGATTTCACGGGCCACAAGCTTACCCACCTGATTTGAACGACTACAGGCTTACCGGAATTTCAATACAAAGTAGTTGATGGTTGACAATATATTGTGTATTCAATACACGGACTAGTCACTTGTAGTACACCCTTCCTATAATCTTATCCTCGAGTATATACTTTGAATGGGTAGATTTAAGGAAGTAGAATGCTTGTTGAATCAAATGATATTAAATTGATTCAAGGATTCAACAAGTATTTGAATTTAGAGAGCTTTTAGAATGCAAGAGTATTTAGAATGTAAGATCAGAAACTAGAGAAATAATCCGTGATTTGAAAGTATGATTTCAAGTCTATTTATAGTGTAGAATTGTTGCATTCCTTCATGAAGAGTTTCTACAAAAGATTGCATCTGTTTCCATTGAAAATTGAAGAGAAAACTCTTGATGAATGGAAGCAACCCTTCATAAAAAAGGCTTGCTTTTCGGGACCGGTCGACTGGTTGAAAATCACCGGTCGACTGGTTGAGTTTCTGGAAATTTAAAGAATCAAAAAAATAGTCGTTATGTGCAAAAACAGTAAACCGGTCGACCGGTCCTTTTTTAGGCGGTCGACTGTTTTCTGGCTATGGACCAGAGGACCTCGGTCCATAGTCTATATCACTCTGCACTCTTTCCCGGTCGGAGCCTGGACTGTTTGGGCTTTTTCTATGACTTTTCAATTCCTCAAATATACAGATTTCAGCAACGAAGATAGGATATTGTTTTGTGCATTCGTGTTATACTTTGAGGATAGATTTTAACATATTTCTAACATGACTCAAAGTAAAAAACCTTATCTCTATGAAATGATCTTCTCTGCACCTTTATATGTTGGCATCGATCAAAATCTTGTCACAACATTCTCCCCCTTTTTGATTGATGACAACACCTTGGATTTTCTCCCTCTAAATATAAAGCACCCCCTGAATTTCTGCAACATTTGTTAGTTCATAATATAAATAATCTTACCTTTTGATTCCTACATTAACAAATGTTAGATCACATATACTATTACCATGTTAAGCACATAATTTTAAATGATAGTATATGTAACATGAATGATATGAATAATCATAAGAGAAAATATTTCACCCCCTTTGTCATCGATTAAAAAGAAAAAAAATACCATAATAAGAACAGTAATCGAGAGTAGTAGAGAATACAAATAATTAGCACCTTTAGGGGATATTGAATCATGTGATTTTTTTTATAAGCTGAGTTTTCAACGATATTCAGAGAGGTCGAATAGCCTTCTCTTTATTGTGGTGTACCTGCAAAAAGTATAAGATATATAGTTTTGGTACCCACTTGCTTTGTTTGGGTCCATGGGTTAGATGGAAGGTAACCATACCCAAGAGGGTTTAATGGAACCTTTAAAGATAAATTTTCATTATTAACCACTGAATCAAAATAATCATCGATATATTTTTCTCTGTTTTTCCAACTTACAGGAACCCAAATACTTAAGTAATCTCTAGTGATATTCCTATTCGTACTTCTATATTTATTATAAATACCGCTAGTCATAGAAGTATTCGAATTTCTATAATAATTGGGTCTTGGATGTGCATTAGTACTAGCAGTGATAGTACTAGCAGTGATATTCTTATTGTATATAAAAGCATATCTAGTACTATTTCTATGATTGGTTTTATTATATCCTATGCCACTTTTGTCATGTAAAGTCGAGATCTAGATAAAATCATGTTTAAATCATTTTGACCTTTATTAAATTTTGCGAATTTATTTGTACATTTGATTCCACAGTCGCGATTGATATTTTCAAAAGAAACTTTGCTATTAAGACCCTTATCTAATTCAGAATTCTTCCTTTTTAAAGTTCTATTCTCATTTTCGAGACAACTAATTTGAGATTCTGAATTATATAAAGATGATTGTAATTTTTCAACATTTTCTTTTGTGTCAAAAATTTCATTTTGCAAAATATTATTATTCACCTTTAAAATCTCATATTCTTTAGATAATTTTAAATTCTTTTCAGTTAAAGATCCATTTTCTTTTTCAAGAGACGAAACTAAACAAATAGAATTATTTAAAGAATCTTCTAACGATATATGTCTATTTTGCAAAAGATCTATTTCCTTTAAAAGAACATTGTTTTTATCTTCTAGTCGCTCATTTTCTTTTTGAAGGAAATCTTTTCGAGAAACAAGCTCTTCTAAGGTATTTTCAAAACATTTGGCTTGTTTTACCAAACGATTGTTTTCTTCTTTTAATTTGGAATTTTCTTGCTTGTAATTTTTTTGACATAGCTAAAATTACTGTATTGAGTTTCAATAATTTTTCATGGTCTAACAAAAGATCTTTAAACAATGAATCTGTACATACCGATTGTGATCTGACTTTAACCATGAGACACTTGTTTCCTTGCTTTCCTGATTCTGCTTTGTTTCTCTTCCATTTTCTAATCCCTTGACTAGACTTCATTATTACCATTTGTTCTAGGATGTTGTTACGATCTCTAAAACACCAGGCTCTGATACCAATTGAAAGTGTATGTGTACGTGATACTATAGTACACAAAGGATCGTGTAATATGGCAAACAATATTCGAGTACGAAGTAATAGATAATCACATAACTGTATAATAGTAAATGCAGTAAAAAGGAAAAATCACACCAGGGCTTTTTATACTGGTTCGGAGCACCGTCCTACGTCCAGTCCCAGACCTCTCTCTGGATTTTCACTACTCAACAACCTCGCTTCACCCGGAGTAACAGGTTCACAACACACCACTTGATTTCACGGGCTACAAGCTTACCTACTTGATTTCACGGGCCACAATCTTACCCACTTGATTTCACGGGCCACAAGCTTACCCACTTGATTTCACGGGCCATACAGGCTTACCGGAATTTCAATACAAAGTAGTTAATGGTTGACTATATATTGTGTCTTCAATACACGGACTAGTCACTTGTAGTACACCCTTCCTATAATCTTATCCTCGAGTATATACTTTGAATGCGTAGATTTAAGGAAGTAGAATGCTTGTTGAATCAAATGATATTAAATTGATTCAAGGATTCAACAAGTATTTGAATTTGGAGAGCTTTTAGAATGCAAGAGTATTTAGAAAGTAAGATCAGAAACTAGAGAAAGAATCCGTGATTTGAAAGTATGATTTCAAGTCTATTTATAGTGTAGAATAGTTGCATTCCTTCATGAAGAATTTCTACAAAAGATTGCATATGTTTCCATTGAAAATTGAAGAGAAAACTCTTGATGAATGGAAGCAACCCTTCATGAAAAAGGCTTGCTGTTCGGGACCGGTCGACTGGTTGAAAATCACCAGTCGATTGGTTGAGTTTCTGGAAATTTAAAGAATCAAAAAAATAGCCGTTATGTGCAAAAACAGTAAAACCGGTCCTTTTTTAGGCGATCGACCGTTTTTTGGCTATGGACCAGAGCACCTCGGTCCATAGTCTATATCACTCTGCACTCTTTCCCGGTCGGGGCCTGGATCGTTTGGGCTTTTTCTGTGACTTTTCAATTCCTCAAATATACAGATTTCAGCAACGAAGATAGGATATTGTTTTTTTTGCATTCGTGTTATACTTTGAGGATAGATTTTAACATATTTCTAACACGACTCAAAGTAAAAAACCTTATCTCTATGAAATGATCTTCTTTGCACCGTTATATGTTGGCATCGATCAAAATCTTGTCACAACAGTGCGTGCCTCTGAAAGATTTTTTTTTTTGTGTGTGTGTGGATTATATTTAAGTGCTTGAGCAGTGAGCTTTTATTCTAGTTGATTTCTAATTTTGTTTGAGTTAGTTTTGTTGAGTCAAGTTTCATGGTTCTTTAGTTTTTTTTTTAGCTAAGTATTTTTGCTTGTTTTACTTATTTGTTTCTAGTTTACGAATTTTCTCCTTTCTAATTTTTTGTTATTGTTTTTGTTTTATTTTCTTTTCTTCATTTTTTTAAAAAAAGACAGAAAGAAAGAGAAAGAGACCAAATTCAAAAATCAAAGTGAGAAAGAATTCAAACAAGCGACAAGGATTCGGGGTCAACCGACTTGGAGACAGTGGAGTTGAATAGCTAACACTACTCAAATTCTCTGGATGGACTGCCATACCCCACTGTAATAATTTCTAGACTCTACAGGTGCTCTGCTGCAAAGAAAAAATAATATAGACATTGCTTGTAAAAAATTTCTGCAGGGGCATCGGCTTGCTTGTAAAATTCTTTTATTTCTGCAATTATTTGTGTTTGATTGTTGTTTTGGCTGCATTTTGAAATAAATCTAGTTACGAGCAAAACCCTAACAAACATAAGGTGACGAATTCATTAGCTTTCCTTGGCTCCAAAAGAATTAAAATCTGCCATTTGCATCCTCCCTGGACTTAAATAAAAATTGATTAGATGTTGGCCTTAGGAGCAAACTCAAGCTCAATAGGACAAACAAATTGGGTTAAATAGCTTAGATTTAAAAATTTATTTTGCTGTGTGGAATTCGTTCTATTCCTTTTGTAAAGGACGGTGATACGTATTACATCAGGAATTTTTCGACATTCTAGCAAATTAACCTTTTCAATCTATTTATTTAATTTGATTTGCAA
Organism: Allium sativum; assembly: GCA_030737875.1. Classification (NCBI taxonomy): domain Eukaryota; kingdom Viridiplantae; phylum Streptophyta; class Magnoliopsida; order Asparagales; family Amaryllidaceae; genus Allium; species Allium sativum. The sequence goes on along the minus strand of CM060913.1, from coordinate 1,015,692,501 downwards.
AATATTTAACTGCAAGAGTGTATTTTGTGAAATTGATCTTCTCAAGGATTTGATCGCGGATATATATTAGTTCAATTTATTGAACTTCTAGCATAAGAGGTTGCATACTACCCGTAAAACATTGGTCGTATCCCTTAGTATTTATACTATACATGAACGGCCATAAGACCCTCTTCCCCCTTCAAATCGAGATTGTCAATTAATAAGATACACTTGAGTTTGTTATTTATTTTGATTAGGAGCTTATTGTGTCAACCTTAAGTCTAGGATTTTCTTTGTTTGCATTTAACAACAATGAGTGGAAAAAGTGTTAGCCAACACAATTCTCCTAGAGGTTCTCAAGTAAACCAAAACTTTCAAAACGAGATGGATCAAAATCAAACAAATCAAAACTTGCATAATCTCAATATGGATAGACCCTTATCTCTTCGTGATCGATGTTATCCAACTAGGACCGTTCAACCCTTTGTCATCGTATTCCCACCAGCTGAAGGAAACAATTTTGAGCTTAAACATTCTTTTATTCAAGGGGTACCAAAATTTACTAGGTCTGAAAATGCTTATGAATTTCTAAGTGAATTTGAATTGTATGCGTCCACAACAAAAATGCAACAGTTGTCTAATGAATCAATCAAGCTAAGGCTAATTCCATTTGCATTACTTGAAAGCGCAAAAAGATGGCTAAATTCTCTTCCTAGACATTCCATAAGAAGTTGGGATGAATTTGTCACTATATTTTTGAAAAAGTTTTTCCCTTTCCATAAAACTCTCAAAATTCGAACCGAGATAAATCAATTTTGTCAAAATGAGGGGGAAACATTTTCAAAGTACTTTGAGAGATTCAACCAACTATTATATAGTTGTCCTCATCATGCATTTCCCAAGGTTCACTTATGTCAAATTGCATATGAAGGGCTAAACTATCAGACTAGAACTCAACTAGAATCAATGTATGAAGGAGACTTTATGTCTAAGACGGCCGATGAAGCTTGGCAATTCTTAGAAGATTATTCTAAAAAGACATGCAATGGGAATCAATTCGTGTTCCCACTCGTACTTATACTAGAGGAGTGCATGTTATGGACCCAAGTCAAATTTCCTTAGAAAATCAAACTCTTCAAGCCGGAGAAGGGCAACCCTACTATTACTCTCAAGACCAAGCCAATGCTATAGCTCAAAATAATCCTTACTCATCCACGTACAATCCTGGTTGGAGGAACCACCCAAAATTTTCTTGGTCAAACCCTAATAATTCGGCAAACCCATCTCACGTGCAACCCTTTATTCCAAATCCGAATTATCAAGCTCCATCTCCCAATTCTCAAACCTCTCAAGCTGCACCTCAATCCAAATAACCTTATAGGCACCCCAACTTTCAGTCATAAAATCAATCCTCTCAATCTTCTCAACCGTCACAAGATATTGTTCGATTAGAAAAACAAATAAATAATCAAGATGTTAAACTCGAACAAATGACGAATATGATGAAGGAACTAATGAAAAGTAATGAGCGAGGAAAGTTGCCTAGTCAACCCGAGGTGAATCCAAAATATAACTCTCGTGCTCTAAATTCTTGTGAGGATGAAAACCACAATCCGGTCAATGTTGTTACAACCCTTCGAACTGAAAAGGGGATTGATAATAATGTTGGCAACCCTGACATACCTTCGAACTCAACCCAAATACAAAAGTTTGATGATTACTTAATGGCTACAAATGCCAGCTCTTCTAAACCTCCATCTTCCTTAAATGTTGGCAATCCAGTTCTTCTCCTAGTGTTGGCAAACCCGACTCACCTTCTGAAATCGATGTTGGTAATATGAACATTTCATCTTCTACACCCTTACCACCTTCTTCTTCCATGGCTAAATCTTCATCGTCGAATGATGAAACTGTTCGTAGAGTCGAAAAACCCATAGCTCCATTTCCCTCTAGACTCAATAATAAGAAGAAAGCAGCAAATTTCGATAAAATTTTGGAAATTTTCAAACAAGTCCGTGTGAACATTCCTCTTTTATACACCATTCAACAAACTCCTCAATATGCTAAATGTATTAAGGAATTGTGCACACAAAAACGTGCAACTAATGTCACAAAAACCGCCTTTCTGACTGTGAATACAAGCTCTATTCTTTCGAATCTTGCCCCAGTCAAGTACAAAGACCCTGGCTGCCCTGCGATTGATTGTAAAATAGGAAACACTCACATCTCTCGTGCCCTACTGGATCTTGGTGCCATTGTCAATCTTCTTCCTTATACTGTTTATTGTCAACTTGGACTAGAGGATATTAAACCAACAAACATCACTCTTCAGCTAGCTGACCGATCTGTCAAAAAGCCATTGGGAATAATCGAAGACGTCTTAATACAGATCGAACAGTTTTACTTCCCTGTCGATTTCATTGTTCTAGAAACCGAGCCTGTCTCAAATCCCAATGTTCAAATCCCGTTGATATTAGGACGCCCCTTTTTAGCAACCTCAAATGCTATCATTAATTGTAGGAACGGTCAACTTTGACTTTCCTTCGGGCATCTAACTATTGAGCTGAACATCTTTAATCTCAACAAACAACCTAGGGATTTTGAGATCAATGAAATTGACATGATTCAAACCATCGTTGATGAATCCTTTAGTGACACTTCTGAAGCCATGAAAATGTGTCTTGACCATTTCAACTCCGATATCGATGAGCTGGAATACGTTTCTGAACTAAATGAATTTCTTGAATCCACACTTTCTCCATCTGAATCTGAACAAAGAATGTTGACCAATGTGGACACACACGAACATCCCAAGTTGGACCTCAAACCATTGCCACAAGACCTTAAATATGCATACTTGGACCCATCACAAACTTTTCCCGTAATCTTGGCCTCTGATCTTACCGAGGACCAAGAAGATTTTTTTTTGGAAATTTTACGGGAAAATAAAGACGCGTTGGGGTGGGAAATTAGCGATACAAAAGGTATTAGCCCATCAATTGTAGAACATAGCATACATTTAATTGATGAGGCTAAACCTACACGTGAGGCTCAAAGGCGATTAAACCCAAACATGAGAGAAGTGGTCAAGGAGAAGATAATCAAATGTCTAGACAATAACATCATCTATCCTGTAACACCCCGTGAATTCTATAACGTTAAGCTTCACGAATTAAAGTATAATTAATTATAAATGATGAAATCTAGGGAAATGGGATACGCCATTGCGTTCGTCTCGGAATTCTTCTTGAGATAGAGTCTGAGTTTGCATAAAACGGATATCGTATGAAGAAGATATGGACGAACGAAGTTGGGCGAAAAACCAGAAAACGGGTCAGAATGCACTGGCGCACTTGGGAAGTGCGCCAGAACAGAAATGAACTGGCGCAGTTGGGAAGTGCGCCAGTACATTTTTAGCCTGGCGCACCTGCCAAGTGCGACCAGGTCAGAATGACCTACTGGTCAGGTCTTGGCTGGCCTGATCAAGGTCTGGTCGAATTTCTGAGCCTTGCCTTGTCACTAGGGCTAGGTGTCAGCTCTTGATTGGTCTCTCCTTCAAATGAACGGCTAATATTAATCCAAGCTTCATCGACGGTCCTAATCAACTCACAAACTCTGTAAAAAGGACCTAAGACTCACCCTAATTCACACAAACAAAAATGGAGATGAGACCGTCATGTTGCTAAGGAGAGACAAGGAGTAGCCGTCAGAAATTGAGAGACAATTAGGAGACAATTAAAAAGCTTAAAGCAACGACAACTAAATCAAAACAACGCCTACAACAAAGGATAGCATCTCCAAATTCAGAATTCAGATTCCTGAATTGAAGATTCGTCATACGTTGTAAGTAGAGTGCTATTCCGATGTGAATAAATAATTGTGTTTTGATTTGTGTAAAATGAGAAATAGAATTGTATTCGATTTGTGGTGATAATAATCTATATTTGTATGTTGCTTTGATTCTAAACGATTTGGAAATGTTGTGGTATAACGATTGGATATTTGCAAGTATGTGATTTATGTTGGAAGTTAACAACTACATGTTTGTGGTGGTTTAATTTAGATTCATGCAAGTATATGGTTCATGTTAACGACCATATGTTGTGGTAGTTTATTTGAGATTCATACAAGTATATGATTCACCATTATGCCAATATGATGTACATACTTTTATAATCATTTTTAGCATGAAATTGGATTCAACTAGGTATTATGGTTTATATGAATTTATGTTGGAATTGGCATCGTGATTCAAGTGTAAAACCATATTTTTGTACTAGAGACAAAAGTAAACATTTTTATGAATATGACTAGACTATGTTTGGTGTTATGCCTAGTTGAAATATGTTTTAGGCCTATGTTGTTATCAAAATCATATGGTGATATATGTGACACATAATTAAGTTAGATTTACATTCCAATTGTAAGTTCATATGAATAGAATGATTTATGTTTAGGTATGCTTATGCCATGATTATATGAATAGAATGATTCATGTTTACGGATGTTTATGCCATGATTATATGAATAGAATGATTCATGTTTAGGGATGTTTATGTCATGATTATATGAATAGAATGATTCATGTTTAAGTATGTTTATGCCATGATTATATGCTATTATAATGCAAGTTCACATGTGCCTAATTCATGTCAATTTGATCGTTATGTTGCAAGTTCATGCGTTCACACTCCCCTTTTTATGTTACTTAGAATATATTAACACCATGTTATAAGCCTCCCCTTTTTCATGTGGCTATGTTGGGTTTAAGTGTTAAACCCAACATATGTTATGTTTTAGCGAACGTATAAAACGGGGGTAATGACGATTGGGTTAAAACATAGAACATATGTGTTGGCATGTTTGACGCATGCCAACAACCTTGAAAAACAATTAAGTGGCATAAATTAATTTTACCCAATAAAGATGAATTTGAATAATGGGCCGCAAATATTTACATATAAAAAGAAAAGAGACAAAATATGTAAATGTAGAAAATACGATGTGTTTAACCCGAGGTTGGATTGAGTTGTGATGTAAACCTGCCCGGAACCGCCCGGCTGTCCAGTAGTCACAACAACACCTATCCAATGTGGGAGGTTAAACACGGAGCCCAACAAAGACCCGAGGTTAGACTGAGTTGTGGCGTAAGACTGCCCGGACCCAACCGGCAACAGACAGCCACAACAATACATGTCTAATGTGAGAGGTCGAGGCTTTAATAAGACAATTAAGGCTGAGTCAGGATTGATAGGATTAAGTAAATTGAATTAATACTTAATCAAAATGGAACATGCTAAATTATACAGACTGATTGGGGATTAGGTTTACAAAACACTTAACCAACTTAGCATGTTGGCTAGAAATAGAAAACCTAGTAGCGGGGGACCCTTTTCAGCAGTAACACTACAAGGTGTATCAGGATACCCAGAACTAGGAAGGGTGGGGCACGATTACTGGGCTGACTGTAAGAGGTCAAATCGACGGCGGTGGTGCGGCAATGTAGGTTCTAACGGAGTGCGGGCGTGCACACACTCCGACGCAGAAAAATAAGGCACTGGGCACCAGTAGCATACCTGTTCACTCTAGGATTGTGTCGGGCTGCCACCATGGGACTTGATACACCCTATGGTGGGACCAACATAGGTAACTACAACAACGGGGGCCGTAAGACACATGTAACTATGCGAGTAGGAGCCGATCATTAGAAACGGATCACTTCACCCTGATTATGGGGTGCCTGTTGGGAACTAGTTTATATGGATGCAGAGATTATTATGGGGTACGATAAGTATATTCGACTCTAGACAACTTAACTTAGTTTATGGTGCTTTCCCATTTCCAGTTTATACTTATCATGCCCAGTTCTTTATACATAGACTGAATAGTCCTAGACTTACTCAGGCTTTATGTCTGACTCTACTTTTCTTTCGTCTTCTTTTCTTCCGTTCCCCCCACCCCCAGGTCCACAGGGAGGGAATACCGCAGCTTGACCAGTTTTCACATCCGACTTGAAGAGAAAGAATGTATTGCTTGGATCTTTTCGTTTTGGACTATGGCTTTGGACAGCAATTATAGGACTTATGCAGTTTACCTATGTTTTTATGCTTCTTTAAATAATGTAATCAAGACAGTTATGAAGGTGTTATGTTTTTGGAAAGTATTGTAAGAAAAATTATGGCATGGTTTGTGTAACACGTATTTTAATGAAATAAAGGTTGCTGTTGTTATCCGCTGTTTCAAAAATATATGTTTTTTATATCTGTCTTGTGTATCTGTGACTTATACTTATAAACCTCCACCAAAATTAGGGCATTCCCTCTGAGAGTGACCCTAACGGAGGTGGGGTGTTTCACTTGGTATCAGAGCATAGGTTTACCAGATAAGATAAAAAAATTTGAAAAATTCATTTCCAAAAAGAAAAATTTAAAGAAGCATTTTTAAAGATAAAATGTTATTTTATTTTAAAAAAGGCAAAGTCCCCCAAAGCCATAGGTACAATCTTTTATCCTTCGTTTTGAATCTATCCTTTTTGTATCAGCATGTCCGAAGAACTTAACTTGCCAGAGGGTGTACCAATACCTGGTTGGTTTAGACGATTCTTAGAAGCAAGGGCCACTCAGCCAGGTCCTACCGTTCCTCCTCCCCCAGCTGCGGGAAACCATCCAGCTGTAGCAGCACCTCTTCCTCCACCTCCTCCGCGGTGTAATACTTTTGCTAAGATATGTAAAGATTTTAAAGCTATGGGAGGAAAGGACTTTCATGGAACCGAGTCCTTCGTGGCAGCCAGGAATTGGCTGAAGGAAACCGAGGACTTATTCGTCATCTTTGAGGTAGAAGATAGGCAGAAGGTACAACTGGCAGTATGGCTACTTAAAGGCGAGGCTTCCTAGTGGTGGGAGGTCACCAATGCAGAAAGGCCAGTGGAAACATGGGAGGACTTTAGGGCAAGGTTTGAAGCTAAATTTCTCTCAAACGCTGAAAGGAGTCTTCAGTTGGAAAAATTCTTATTTCTTAAGCAAGGGAATATGACAGTCAAAGAGTATGTTAATCAGTTCGATGAGCTGGCTAGGTTCGGACTGGACCTAGTCAACACCCAGCACAAGAAGGCTCTCCGTTTTGTCAAAGGGTTGAATGAGCCATTACACAGTTTGGCCATGACCCATATACCCATGGGAGCTACGTATGAAAGATTGGTACAGATGGCATTGCTGAACGAAGAGGATAAGGGCAAGAAGGAGACAAAGGCATAAAGCTCTCAAGGGAAGAAAGAGGGTTTACAGCCTAAGAAGACAGACTTTAAGAAGGGCGGGAAAGACAACAAAGAGAAGAGGAAGTGCAATTTCTGTGGCAAAGTGGGGCACTTGGTGAAAGATTGCCGGAAAAAGAAGGCCAAGATGAATGGTGGGTGCTTTTCTTGCGGTGAAACAGGCCATATGGCTAAGGATTGCCCAAAGAAACGAGGGCAGGGGCAGAGGGCTGGATCCACCTCAGGGGCACAGGTTCATGTGCTAGAAGCTCCACCTCTACAACAACGAGGTATAAATACTTCTGTAGAAAGTGTAGTTTATCTTTGTGATCACCCAGTTCGCACTTTATTTGATTCTGGCGCATCACACTCCTTTATTTCATCTGCTTTAGTAGAATCTCTGCACCTAGAAACTAGTATAGTAGAGGACCCCTTAATTGTTTCAAATCCAATTGGGGGCCCAGCTCATCTGTCTATGATCTGTGTGGGATTGAAAATTTCTATTCTAAGCGTAGAATTTAGATGTAGTGCTTTTGTTTTGGGCTTCTCGGGATATGGTTTGATTTTGGGCATGGATTGGCTATCCAGTAATGGTGCCATCCTTGATTGTGAGAAAAGGGTGGTTAGGCTTCTGACCCAACTCGGTAACACTCTAGAAATTACTTGTAATCCCTCATATGCGGTTATGCTTAGTTATCTTGAATCGCTAGATGCCTCTGTTAAAAGTTTGCAATCAGTTAGAGTGGTCCGGGAGTACCCGGATGTCTTAGAAGAGGTGAAGGGCTTGCCTCCGAAGTGGGAGATAGACTTCCGCATATATCTTGTAGATAATGCAAAGCCCGTTGCGTTGCCCGTTAGACACATGGCTCCACGGGAAAGGAAGGAGCTCAGTAAACAGATTAAAGAGCTTCTAGAGAAGGGGTTCATTAGAAGGAGCATTTCAGAATGGGGCGCTCCAGTGGTGTTCGCTACAAAGGCGGATGGTTCACTCCGTCTGTGTGTTGATTATAGGGAGCTCAACAAGCTAACGAAAAAGAATAGGCACCCTCTCCCCAGAATTGACGATCTGTTTGATCAGCTTGTAGGAGCGTCTGTTTTCTCCCAACTCGATTTGGCGACCGGTTTTCATCAGCTAAGGGTGGCTGAAGATAGCATCGATAAGACAGCATTCAGAACCCCAGACGGCTTCTTTGAATGGCTTGTCATGCCTTTTGGCTTGACAAATGCACCCTCTTACTTCGTGGACCTAATAAGTAGGGTGTTCAGAGATTTCCTCAACAAGTTCGTAGTGGTTTTCGTAGACGATATCTTGATCTTCTCAAAGAATGAAGAGGAGCATGCCCAGCACCTAAGGGCAATCATGGAAACTCTGCGAGTCCATCAGTTAAAAACCAAATTCTCCAAATGCCACTTTTGGAGAGAGGAAGTAAGGTTTCTTAGGCACATAGTATCCAAAAATGGGTTGGCTGTGGACCCTGCCAAAGTAGTAGCGGTAAAGGATTGGAAGACACCAAGAAACGCAACTGAGGTCCGAAGTTTTCTAGGGCTAGCAGGTTTCTACCGAAAATTCATAAGGGATTTTGCGAAAATCTCAGCTCCGCTCACAAGGCTGACCAAGAAGAATCTAGTGTTCAGTTGGGACTTGGATTGCGAGTTTGCTTTCCAACGACTAAAAAGGGCTCTTACAACAGCCCCAGTTTTGACGTTGCCAGATGGAAGCAAGATGTTCACAGTTTATACAGATGCATGTGGGACAGGGCTAGGCGCTGTCTTAATGCAAGAAGGAAGGGTAGTAGCTTATGGCGGAAGACAATTGAAAGTTCACGAAAAGAACTACCCGACCCACGATCTTGAGTTAGCCGCCATCGTCTTTGCACTCAAGTCTTGGCGACACTATCTCCTAGGTGAGAAGTTTGAACTTTACACTGACCATAAATCGTTGAAATATCTTTTCTCGCAGAAAGATCCTAACTTGAGGCAACAGAGATGGATGGAGTTTCTTGCCTCGTACGATTTCGAGATCTCCTACACTCCGGGCAAAGGCAACGTAGTGGCAGATGCGTTGAGCCGAAAGAAACTAACCCTAAGCCCGCTGTTTGTTGAAAGACAAAGCCTAGAGTTTATAGCCAGCTTTGACTTTAGGCCCTCCTCCGATTTTGTACCGGGCTTGCTAGCATCTCTCGAAGTACGCCCGACTTTAGTGGACTCAATAGGGACAGCACAACGCGAAGACCCTCAGCTTGTGGAGACGATTGATAGGCTAATTAGGGGTGAGACTTCAAGTCACCTCAGCAGATACTCCATCGACGATAAGGGTTGGCTAAGGCGAGACGGAAGACTATGCGTCCCACAGACAAGGGATTTGGTTAAGACGGTTCTCGAGGAAGCACATCACTCCAAGATGACGATACACCCAGGCGGAGATAAAATGTACAAGGACATAAAGAGAACTTTCTTTTGGAACGGCATGAAGAAGGACGTGGCAGATTTCGTTTCTAAGTGTATGGTGTGCCAACAGGTTAAAGCGGAACAGAAAAAGCCTGGCGGTCTGCTCTATCCTCTAGAGGTCCCGTAGTGGAAGTGGGATAGCATCTCAATGGACTTCATTGATGGACTGCCTAGGTCTAGAAGAGGCAACACTAGCATTTGGGTAATAGTGGATAGGCTTACTAAAAGCGCCCACTTTTTACCTGTCAAAAGTAAAAGAACTGCCTCATCCCTAGCATCTCTTTACCTCAAGGAAATTGTTCGACTCCATGGAATACCCTCCAGCATTGTTAGTGACCGAGACCCTATCTTCACAAGTGAGTTTTGGCGGAGTCTCCAAGAAGCGGTAGGCGCACAGTTATGCTTGAGCACAGCCTATCACCCCCAAACCGACGACCAGACGGAAAGAGTGAACAGAGTTTTGGAGGACCTTTTAAGACTGTGCGTCCTTGACTTCGGAGGGACGTGGGAAGACCATCTTCCTTTGGTGGAATTTGCCTACAACAACAGTTACCAAGCCACCATCGGAATGGCGCCCTTCGAAGCTTTATATGGAAGACCGTGCCGATCGCCCACTTGTTGGTGGGAGTCTACTGATAAACTCATACTCGGGCCAGATATGATCCGAGAGACTTCAGAAAAAGTAGACTTAATACGGAGAAGAACGAAGACAGCCCAAGACAGACAAAAATCCTACGCCGACAAGAGGAGGACCGACCTTGAATTTGAGGTTGGGGACAAAGTTTTTCTTAAGGTATCTCCGCTAAGGAACGTTGTTCGTTTTGGAACCACAGGGAAGCTAGCACCAAGGTTCGTAGGGCCATTTCCTATCATCGAGAAAATTGGGAAAATGGCCTATAGATTTGGGCTACCCGAAAAGCTGACCGGAATTCACAACGTCTTTCACGTTTCGCACCTCCGAAAATTTCTACATGAATCTGCTGAAGTGGTAGAGCCGAATATCCTAGAAGAAGCTGAAGTGGAACGCGAAGCAACCGTGAGGAAAGTTCCAACCCGCATATTAGGAACGGAAATGAAGAAGCTACGCAACCGCGAAGTCAAGCTCGTCAAAGTTCAGTGGAGCGACGCCGAGGGAGACGCAACTTGGGAAATTGAAGCTAGAATACGCGCTGCCTACCCTTTTCTTTTCGAGGGTACATCTTTGATCTTTCTTTTTCCTTAAGTTGCGCTTTTATCTATCTTTTTAGGTATATCTCCTCAACCTTATCTTTTAGGAAGAAACTCTTTGGATGAAAACATGTAATTGAAACATGTTATGGATGATGGTTGCAAGTGGTTGCAAGTGATTGCTAGTGGTTTCTCGTGGTTGCATATACACACACAATTTAGGTTTTAGATCGGCTCAATCACTTCATGTTGCATGTGCATATATGTATTTATATTTGTATATGGTTGAAGTTTAATGCGTTGCCATATGGATGTTGCATTTATATGTGAATGATTGTGCACCCATGTAAAATCATAAATAGGAAAATTTGCATACATAATGGATTCATGACACTTACATAATTTGCATTAAGGAGGTCAACTGAATCAGTAGACCGACTGATTTTGCATTAGATAAGTACATGTACACACACTTCGCATATGATCATGAAGCATTAGAAGTCTTTTAAGGACAATGGATGCTCGTGTTTGATGGATGAGTAGATGGATGTTTGGATGTTAAGATATACATTCTTCCTAACTTGAAGATTTCGGGGACGAAATCCTTTTAATTGGGGGAGAATGTAACACCCCGTGAATTCTATAATGTTAAGCTTCACGAATTAAAGTATAATTAATTATAAATGATGAAATCAAGGGAAATGGGATACACCATTGCGTTTGTCTCGGAATTCTGCTTGAGATAGAGTTCGAGTTTGCGTAAAACGGATATCGTATGAAGAAGATATGGACGAACGAAGTTGGGCGAAAAACCAGAAAACGAGTCAGAATGCACTGGCGCACTTGGGAAGTGCGCTAGAACAGAAACGAACTGGCGCAGTTGGGAAGTGCGCCAGTACATTTTTAGCTTGGCGCACCTGCCAAGTGCGCCCAGGTCAGAATGACCTGCTGGTCAGGTCTTGGCTGGCCTGATCAGGGTCTGGTCGAATTTCTGAGCCTTGCCTTGTCACTAGGGCTAGGTGTCAACTCCTGATTGGTCTCTCCTTCAAATGAACGGCTAATATTAATCCAAGCTCCATCGACGGTCCTAATCAACTCACAAACTCTATAAAAAGGACCTATGACTCACCCTAATTCACACAAACAAAAATGGAGATGAGACCGTCATGTTGCTGAGGAGAGACAAGGAGTAGCCGTCAGAAATTGAGAGACAATTAGGAGACAATTAAAAAGCTTAAAGCAACGACAACTAAATCAAAACAACGCCTACAACAAAGGATAGCATCTCCAAATTCAGAATTCAGATTCCTGAATTGAAGATTCGTCATACGTTGTAAGTAGAGTGCTATTTCGATGTGAATAAATAATTGTGTTTTGATTTGTGTAAAATGAGAAATAGAATTGTATTCGATTTGTGGTGATAATAATCTATATTTGTATGTTGCTTTGATTCTAAACGATTTAGAAATGTTATGGTATAACGAATGGATATTTGCAAGTATGTGATTTATGTTGGAAGTTAACAACTACATGTTTGTGGTGGTTTAATTTAGATTCATGCAAGTATATGGTTCATGTTAACGACCATATGTTGTGGTAGTTTATTTGAGATTCATGCAAGTATATGATTCACCATTATGCCAATATGATGTACATACTTTTATAATCATTTTTAGCATGAAATTGGATTCAACTAGGTATTATGGTTTATATGAATTTATGTTGGAATTGGCATCGTGATTCAAGTGTAAAACCATACTTTTGTATTAGAGACAAAAGTAAACATCTTTATGAATATGACTAAACTATGTTTGGTGTTATGCCTAGTTGAAATATGTTTTAGGCTTATGTTTTTTATCAAAATCATATGGTGATATATGTGATACATAATTAAGTTAGATTTACATTCCAATTGCAAGTTCATATGAATAGAATGATTTATGTTTAGGTATGTTTATGCCATGATTATATGAATAGAATGATTCATGTTTAGGGATGTTTATGCCATGATTATATGAATAGAATGATTCATGTTTAGGGATGTTTATGCCATGATTATATGAATAGAATGATTCATGTTTAAGTATGTTTATGCCATGATTATATGCTATTACAATGCAAGTTCACATGTGCCTAATTCATGTTAATTTGACCGTTATGTTGCAAGTTCATGCGTTCACACTCCCCTTTTTATGTTACTTAGAATATATTAACACCATGTTATAAGCCTCCCCTTTTTCATGTGGCTAAGTTGGGTTTAAGTGTTAAACCCAACATATGTTATGTTTTAGCGAACGTATAAAACGGGGGTAATGACGATTGGGTTAAAACATAGAACATATGTGTTGGCATGTTTGACGCATGCCAACAACCTTGAAAAACAATTAAGTGGCATAAATTAATTTTACCCAATAAAGATGAATTTGAATAATGGGCCGCAAATATTTACATATAAAAAGAAAAGAGACAAAATATGTAAATGTAGAAAATACGATGTGTTTAACCCGAGGTTGGATTGAGTTGTGATGTAAACCTGCTCGGAACCGCCTGGCTGTCCAGTAGTCACAACAACACCTATCCAATATGGGAGGTTAAACACGGAGCCCAACAAAGACCCGAGGTTAGACTGAGTTGTGGCGTAAGACTGCCCGGACCCAACCGGCAATAGGCAGCCACAACAATACATGTCTAATGTTAGAGGTCGAGGCTTTAATAAGACAATTAAGGCTGAGTCAGGATTGATAGGATTAAGTAAATTGAATTAATACTTAATCAAAATGGAACATGCTAAATTATACAGACTGATTGGGGATTAGGTTTACAAAACACTTAACCAACTTAGCATGTTGGCTAGAAATAGAAAACCTAGTAGCGGGGGACCCTTTTCAGCAGTAACCCTACAAGGTGTATCAGGATACCCTGAACTAGGCAGGGTGGGGCACGATTACTGGGCTGACTGGAAGAGGTCAAATCGACGGCGGTGGTGCGGCAGTGTAGGTTCTAACGGAGCGCGGGCGTGCACACACTCCGGCGTAGAAAAATAAGGCACTGGGCACCAGTAGCATACCTGTGCACTCTAGGATTGTGTCGGGCCGCCACCATGGGACTTGATACACCCCATGGTGGGACCAGCATAGGTAACTACAACAACGGGGGCCGTAAGACACATGTAACTATGCGAGTAGGAGCCGATCATTAGAAACGGATCACTTCACCCTGATTATGGGGTGCCTGTTATGAACTAGTTTATATGGATGAAGAGATTATTATGGGGTACGATAAGTATATTCGACTCTAGACAACTTAACTTAGTTTATGGTGCTTTCCCATTTCCAGTTTATACTTATCATGCCCAGTTCTTTATTCATAGACTGAATAGTCCTAGACTTACTCAGGCTTTATGTCTGACTCTACTTTTCTTTCGTCTTCTTTTCTTCCGTCCCCCCCCCCAGGTCCACAGGGAGGGAATACCGCAGCTTGACCAGTTTTCACATCTAGCTTGAAGAGATAGAATGTATTGCTTGGATCTTTTCGTTTTGGACTATGGCTTTGGATAGCAATTATGGGACTTATGCAGTTTACTTATGTTTTTATGCTTCTTTAAATAATGTAATCAAGACAGTTATGAAGGTGTTATGTTTTTGGAAAGTATTGTAAGAAAAATTATGGCATGGTTTGTGTAACATGTATTTTAATGAAATAAAGGTTGCTGTTGTTTTCCGCTGTTTCAAAAATATATGTTTTTTTTATATCTGTCTTGTGTATCTGTGACTTATACTTATAAACCTCCACCAAAATTAGGGCATTCCCTCTGAGAGTGACCCTAACGGAGGTGGGGTGTTTCATATCCCATATCTGATAGTACTTGGGTGAGTCCGGTACAAGTTGTACCAAAGAAGTCCGGAATCACAGTGATCAAAAATGAAAGTAATGAGCTCGTCCCAACAAAAATCAAAACAAAATGGCGCGTGTGTATCGACTATCGAAAGCTCAACTCAGCAACACGAAAAGACCATTTTCCCTTACCTTTTATTGACCAAATGCTTGAATGCTTAGTGGGACATGAGTACTATTGTTTTCTCGATGGATACTCTGGCTATAACCAAATCCCTGTTGCTTTTGAAGATCAACATAAGACCACCTTTACATGTCCCTTTGGAACATTTGCTTATCGTCGCACGCCTTTTGGTCTTTGTAATGCCCCCGCGACTTTCCAAAGGTGTATGATGAGTATCTTTTCTGATATGGTGGAAGAATTCTTGGAAGTATTTATGAATGATTTTTCAATCTATGGATCATCTTTTTCCCAATGTCTCACTCATTTAGAACTCGTCCTAAAACATTGTAAGGAGAAATCACTCGTGCTTAATTGGGAAAAATGTCATTTCATGGTAAAAAGAGGGATAGTTCTAGGTCATGTCGTCTCAAAAGATGGCCTTGAAGTCGATAAATCGAAAATCGATTTGATTGCTAATCTACCTCCTCCTAAGTCTGTTAAGGATGTTCATTCATTTCCTGGCCACACGGGATTCTATAGAAGATTCATTAAGGATTTATCGAAAATTTCAAAACCTCTCTCGAACTTACTTGCCAAAGACGTCAAGTTTGAATTTTCTAATGATTGCCAAACATCTTTCGAAACTCTTAAGTCAATCTTGACCACAACTCCGATTATTCAACCCCCTGATTGGACTCAACCCTTCGAACTAATGTGTGACGCTTATGATTTTGCAATTGGAGCCATCTTGGATCAGCGAATCGATAAACACCCTCGAGTCATTTACTATGCTAGTAAAACCTTAAATGAGGCCCAATTGAATTACTCAACTACTGAAAAGGGATTTTTGGCAGTTGTTTTCGCTCTTGAGAAATTCAGACCATATCTCATAGGATCCAAAGTCATAGTTTACACTGACCATGCAGCTTTATGATATTTGCTTTCTAAAAAAGATGCCAAGGCCCGCTTGATTCGTTGGATCCTTCTTCTTCAAGAATTTGACATAGAAATACGAGATAAAAAGGGTTCTGAAAATGTTGTAGCAGATCAACTCTCTCGAATTGTGCACGAAAATGTTGATGACACCCAAATCGATGACTATTTTCCTGACAAACAAATCCTTTCGATCTCTAACACCCCTTGGTACGCTGACATTGTGAATTATCTTGTTACACAACAAACACCCGCTGAATGGTCGAAGCAGGATAAACAAAAATTTCTCTCGAAAGTTCGAAACTTCTATTGGGACGACCCACATCTTTTCAAATACTGTCCAGACCAAATCATTCGAAGGTGTGTGCCCGATCATGAACACCAAAGTATTCTCTCTTTCTCACATGACCATGCTTTTGGCGGTCATTTTGGAGCAAGAAAAACTGCTGCAAAAGTATTGCAAAGCGGTTTTTATTGGCCCACTCTCTTCCGTGACGCTTTCGAATTTTGCTCTAGATGCGATCGATGTCAAAGAACGGGTCGAATAACTAAACGAAACATGATGCCTCTCAACCCCATTTTAGTAATTGAATTATTTGATGTTTGGGGCATCGATTTCATGGGACCTTTCCCTAACTCGTTTGGGAATCTTTACATCTTGCTTGCAGTAGACTATGTCTCAAAATGGGTTGAAGCCATCCCAACCAAGACCAACGATAACAAGGTTGTTATCAAATTCCTCAAAGAAAACATCTTTTCACGCTTTGGCACACCTCGAGCGATCATTAGCGATAATGGCACTCACTTCTGTAATCGTGCTTTTGAATACTTACTCTAGAAGTACTCAATCACACACAAGTTGTCTACCCCTTACCATCCACAAACTAGTGGGCAAGTAGAAGTTTCCAATAGACAAATCAAACAAATCCTTGAAAAAACCGTGAATTCCAACAGAAAAGATTGGTCCATAAAACTGGTTGATGCACTTTGGGCATTTCGCACTGCTTACAAGACCAATCTAGGGATGTTACCATATCGATTAGTCTTTGGAAAGTCCTGTCACTTACCTCTTGAATTGGAGCATCGTTCTCTTTGGGCTATAATTTTTTTGAATTTTGACTTAGAGAAAGCCGGTTCACATAGGAAGTTATAGATTTCAGAATTAGAGGAAATAAGAAATGAAGCATATGAAAATGCGAAAATCTATAAAGAAAGAACGAAAGCCCAACATGATAAGAACATACTTCGTGAGGAATTCAACGTAGGTCAAAAAGTTCTTTTATACGACTCTAGACTTCACTTGTTTCCAGGAAAACTTAGATCTCGATGGACTGGACCTTATATTGTGAAAACAATATATCCTCATGGAGCAGTCGAAATTGAAAATCCTAAGGATGGAAAAGTCTTCAAAGTGAACGGTCAACGACTGAAACCATTTTTGGAATTCGAGCAATACGAAGACGATGAGCTTATCGATCTTCATGAGCCTGATCAACCACCATGAAATCAGGTGGTACACGTTTTTCTTTTATTTTTCATTTTTTTTCCTTCCATTTTGGTCTGCATACCTTAGATAGTTGGGACACTGTCTCAATCTAGTGTGCGGGAGTCAAGTCTGCATTACATCAAAAAAAAAAATCATTTTTACTACATATTTTCTCTTCTCCATTTAAAAAAAAAACACACACACAGACACAACTCATTTTAGAATGATACTGCAAAATAAGTTTACAATTTTTAGTCAGTTGATAGTATTTTTCTCTCTCAACTTTGATCGAATAAGAAATATAATGAAAAGTTTAATTTTGACGAATAATAGTGTAACCGGTACATAAGGAGATTCTTAGGTGATGGCCATGAAATCTATTCTATATTGTAGTCTTTGTTTAAATAAGTGGAGGACTTAAAATACTTATATTGACTTTTCGAATCTTTAAAACTAAGTTATGTTAAGTTGAATTCGCGTAACTCTCTTTTGTGCTTATATTTTCAATAATAATAATAATAGTAATCCAAGGGTATCCAACATTGCTTGTATATCTAGCGTTGGTGTGCAAACACGCCAAGCTCTATCCGACACTTTGTTGACAAAGTCAACGTTGGAATATCTTGGTCTCATTTTATGGGATTGGACACCTAAGGATTACCGACACTTTGTTGACAAAGTCAGCGTCGGTCTGCACAATCCGCCAAGCTCTGTCCCAACTCTCCATCAGTCCGTACGGCAGTGTATGAGTGGTATACCTTGGTCTTTTAAGTTAGGTGTATGAAATTAATCATAAATTTTAACTTTTATAAATAGAGAATAAGCGATGATGCCCAAACATTTCTTGACCTTATTGATTTGACTAGTCATACACAAGGAAATTAGAATACCACTTTACAAACTGTGACATGCAAACTAAGAATTTATTTCATGGCTGCACTATGTTATCGACCGAACCAACAGGCCAAACTGGAATTTAACATTTGAAAACTTGATTTATGTTGATAATTTGGGACAAATTGAGGTATCTAAAATAAAATCAACTGATTAGAAATTATTAACTTAATTTGTTGTACCACTTTTCTGAAACAAGCCGTGTTGTCATTTTTGTTTTTTATTGTATATATCCATTGCATTCATGTAGTTGCATTAGATCCACATACTGTATTTGGATTTTGTGGGTAGTATCCGCTGAAAACCCTCACGAGACACCACTCGTCCTACTAGGGACACCTAGAGGTTTAACGGCTTGTTGCATACGCTCAATGCAATCGTGTTTCCTACGAAAGTGTGGCCCATCTAGTTTAATCTTTTATTTTTGTTTTACTCGAGGACAAGTAAAAGATAAGTGTGGGGGTATTTGATTAACATAGAAATGTGTTTATTTTATGCTCTTATATTTTATCTTTTGTAAATAAATAAATGATACTTTGGGTATTTTTATGTGTTTTTACAGATTTCAAGTGATGCCTCCTTCGTTTCAAATTGAAGGCCAACTACAAAGAAAAAAAAGCTACTTCCCCATATCAAAGCCATCTCAATTGCAAAAGAAGTTGTAGCCCACTGGTAAAGACATAGAAATGTGTACAGAGTGGCCTGAGTTCGATCCTTGACAAGTGCTATATTTTTTTGAAGAAAGGAACATGAATGCATTCACACCCTGCCTTATGCGTTTTGAAGAATAAATGAACGAAGTGATATTATATATATATAGTCATAATAATGCATATATCTATCGATATATATATATATATATAATATGCACTTAATGAGGATTTTTTGAATCTTGGCGTAATCCTCTCAAGAATTGAAATCCAATAAATCACATTTGATTATCATGCAAAGAGAAGGGGAAAGTTTTAATTACACATCTTCAATTAAACACATCCTTATCTTCTCACTGACTGTGCAATGCATCAAAAGGAAGGACATTGATTACAGGTCGCCAATCAAGCGTCTTGAAAGGATTATTCCTTCATCTTTGGAAAGGATATTTTCATATATTTATTTTGTGGGCCTTGTATTCAAATAAAAGGAGAAGGCTACATCCTGTATAAAAGGACCATTGTATCATTGTAAAAAGGATTCCATTTTTTCTCTCCACTATTTTGAATTCTCGTTTATTAATAAAAAGTTTTTCTTCATGTTAGTTGACTGTCTTTTTCTTCTATAACGATCTGTGTGTCTACTCAATTAGTTTTGATAGAACACATATTGTTATTTTCTTTTATTACTGCATGTTAGCGAATGTCCATTTGATTAGATTCAACGGTACATTCTGTTTTTAATTTTCTGTTATTGTTTTAGTTATTATTGTCTTTTTCTAGTAATTGATTCCCTTCTTTTCAGTTGTTGAATTTGACATCGGTCTGATTAGATTCAGGTTCGTAGTAGTTTCAATAACATTAATTCAAACAAAAACTTCTCCAAAATTTGCCTAACTCGCCTAAGAATAGATAAATAATAAGATTCAAACACCTCCCTGTGATTCGACCCGCATATTACGCGACATGTGCGCTTGCAGTATTTAATTTAAAATTCGCGCTTTTCTAATTCATAGGAAAGCGACGAACATTCAGGTTGCAGATTAATAAATTCGGATAATATAGATATGTATGAACCTGAAAAGTTCAAAGATATATATTCTGTTTCAGGTATAATTTTTTTTTTGATCTAGGATCAGTTTTAATGTCTGACATTCAGGAATTTGGAATATAATAATTTTTGACTTAATGAAATTGATATTGTTTAGATATTTTTCTGTTTTAACTATAAAACAGAAAACTTGGCACTATTCTAATCCTGCATTTACATTATAATGATAATGAACTGAATTTTTTTCAAATCATAACAAAAGTTTTGTGATTTGATGATGCTGTAAAATATATGTATAATATATTTTATATGAGTGTATTGCATATGTACATTTGACTATGCAGCGACGAAACCAGGAATTATTTTTGTGTTGGGCAGAGTTATATAAATAATCAAATATAAGAGATGAAACCGAAGTTCTGGAAAAGCTTAAGTTTTGAAATAGAATTCGCTACATTTTGCAAGAACTATCTACTTTATCATACTGTTTAGATTCTTATATTAAATAATTTCTAAACTGATTTATCAAATAAATCCCAAATATTAATTTAATTAAATAAATATTACTATTAATGTTAACTAATTATTACTAAAAATTTGGTCATTATATTTTTTTCCCTTAACAAAATTCCGTCTTTGCAACTCCAAGTTCCGTAAGGATGAATAGAAAACAAATAAATTATATTGAAATAAATCATTTCATTTTATATCAAACACAATTTCACAAATTTTTTATATAAATCAAACAAAATATCTAACTCTCTTTTCAAAATAATTTAGTGAAGAGATATTCAAATTAATTCTCAAAATTCAACATTTAAAAATTAGTTTTATGTTTTACATCGAAATAGTTCACAAACGCATAATTTGTTTCATTTCAAAATCTTTTATTCTTTCCAAAATATTTGTTTTTTTTTTGAACATTTTCAGTCTAAGTAAAACACCCATAAATAGTGAGCAAGACATTTTTAGAAATCACATGCAAGTCTTGAAAATACTTGCTGTCTTGATTTTAATCCTCTGCTTTTGTTGACATATGACAAACAATTGTATGTTACAATTATGACTGATAATGAAATTTCATAAATATTTTTGACCAAACAAATTACTCACCCTAATGATTTTAAACAAATAACTGAAATGCTATTATTCTGAAATTACAGCAGTAACTTTTTTGTACTTTTGAGGAAAACATATTCCATCTTTCAAACCAGCCCAACCTCTCATGAATACTACAAACGAAGTTTTGGATGCAAGAAGATAATAACTACTTTGAAGCTTTTTTTCCTTCATAGAAGAAAGCTCAAGATGTAACATTGTCTGAACAAAACTGAAAGACTACAAATTTAAGAACAAAATTGAAAATAGTATTCTCAGTAGTAACTAAAAGACTACCAATACCTATAAATGAAGTTTGTTCGAAGGACTATTACAAATTTGGGACGTATTATTTGCAACGAGCGTGAGCATGTAAAGCGAGCCTTTTTCTGATAGTAGCTTGTCCGCAATAGGAAGTATGTGGTCGATACTTTTCGACCGTTCTTGCCACCGGCCCATGATGAAGTTATTCCTTCTTGACTAACTTCATCATCTGGGTTGGCACATATGGCGGATTTACCACTATGACATCAACCAAGCCTGTGATGAATTATGCAACCGGCATATATTAGAACTCAAATATATAAATATATAAATGTCACTACAACAAAAACACCATATTACAACTTTAATTTTACAACTATGCATAAAGCACAGTTGTAATAAATGTTTTTTTACAACTGTGCAAAACGCACTGTTGTAATAAATGTTTTTTACAACTGTGAGAAAATCACTGTTGTAATAAACATATATATCACAACTTTTCATTTTATTCGTTGTAATAGAGATGCCTAGTACAAACTTCAAGTTTATAATATTTATATTTAATAACTAATTATATTGATATTTAATAATTATTATTATTAATAATTAATAATAAACTTGGGAATCAATAATATTTGTCAATTATTATTAAGTAATTAATAGTTAATAAGTAGTAATTTATTTTTAATAGTTAATGTATGTTAACTACTTAATAATAACTAGGATTAGTAATTAATATATTTAATGAGAAATTAATAACTAGTAATTAATATTTAATAAGTAATTAATATTTAATATTTAATAATTAAGTAGTTAATATTTAATATTTGGTAATTAGTACTAGTAAATATAGTTAATTAATAATTAATAGTCAATAATTAGGTATTAAATTATTATTAATAATAAATAAACTAATAGTAAACATCTAATTAGTAATTTATAATCTACAATTTATAAATAACTCACTATTGAATGCTATAATTTATAATTAATTATAAAATTTCATAAACAATGTTGATTAATCGGATGATAATTAAATAATAATAGTTAAAATGAACTTTTAATATTAAAAATGATAAAAATAATAATACGTATTAAGATATTTTACTTATATAAAATAATAAATGAGAATAATTTTATCTATTAAATTACTCGAAAAATAAATATAATTTAGTTATACTCAAACAAACAATCATCGGATGCAAGCTACTGTGACCATATCTGTATTTCTTTTTCCAAAATCATATAATTTTTATTTTTCGAATACGAATACGGTTGAATTTTGAACTTCTTAAATATTTATTATAGAATGTTATATGGTGGAGTATACAAATACTCTTTTCTTTTGGCTCCAAGTCCAAATTTCTTTTTGGCTCCAAAACGAAAATTTTGGGTTTTTTGCAATTCATACTTGGTAAGCGTGCCTTTTCCTGTCTTCACCGACTTTTTATCAGCCGTCCCTATTGTTTCTCCCCGATCCCTTATTTTTCACTTTATCGCATCAGCTTAGCAGAAAGCCCCAAAACAAAAATGACGTCCTCCACCCAAATATTTATTCCCAAATCGAAATCCAGGGCAGCCGATTCACCTGAAGTCGCTCCTTTCTTCCTAGAGATCAACCCCAAAACCGATTGTAGCCCTTGCTCCGCTCTAGATTGAATCGAAGCCTGCAGCCATCGCCCCCGCCATTGAATTGCCCCGTTGTTCAACTTCATTTCCTGAAGCCGCCTGCCCTCATTCGCCGCTGCCACCGCGTCTTCTGTTTTTCCATGCCAATTTCTTGCCATTCAAGGTGAGTTGAATCTCACGATTATTTTGGTTTCAAATAGTTTAACTTCGACAGGAACAAAAATTTATTAGTTAGTTTAGTTTAAGTTGTTTTGTTCCTTGCTGAAAGCCGCATATGTTCTTGGGTATACTCACCGTAGCTTGTGCATGTAAATTTGGGTATGCATGTTGATCTAGCATTTTGTTTGTTGTGAGTTGCTTGTTTGTTGTGAGTCGCACATGATTTTTCCTCCTTACGCCTTCAGATTATTTCACTCCTCCCCCCCCCCCCTCGTTTATTCGTCACTAGCCTCCTACCCAGATTTTGCCATGGTGGCAAAATATTACTTTTTACCCTTACCTGATCTAAGCTCTAATTTTCTCCGTGAGTATGACCAGCGTCTTCCCTCTCTCTTAGATCTATCGTAGCATCACTAAACCCAGATTTTTACCCTTAGCAATAATGGCCAACTCTTTTACGTTGCCATGAGACTTGAGAACTCAAAATCATTTATACAAACAGTAGCATGTATTATAAAGTTTTTGATTAATTAAGTTTAAAAGAAAGACTTCCTATTTGTACTGGATACCTTCCTGAAAGACTTTACGGTATCTTAATACATAAACCTTGACTATTAGTTAACAAATGGCTTTACGCATGTGAAGTATATTAAGGTGACAATACTTTTACTCTTTGAAACTGGTAATATATAGTTAGATCATTAGATGGTACAGACTGTAGAAGAATTTTGATTAAAACATAGATTATTAGAAGAATTTTTATTTCTAATTTTTTTTCCCTTATAAAAAGTTGACTTCTATATTGCAATACATTTTAACTGAAAATATATATTTAATTTTATTTCCATCATATATCATTACCGTTGACTGGATGCCATCCTTATTTAAGTATCTAGGTTTACTGTTATATATTTCTATTTCAGACTTCTTCAATTGGAAAAGAGATGTTCCTTCTAGGCACATCTTATTTCAATGTTGTCATGTATTCAGGCTTAATTATTTGACATTTTGATGCCAGTTATTTGGTCGTGCACCTTATTTCTATTATCTACTGTTTCATTGTTGCCTCAACTTTGACATCTATTATTAACAGTACCATGATGATAAGGCCCTGATAAAGGAGGCAATGAAAAATGAGAAGGTGATGCATTTTGGAATTTATAGTTACAATAAGCTGGTGTATGTGGTACTGATATCCAAACTTTCAGATTGAGCTGACATTGTCATGGGCATATGATAGTTTCAAGGATGCCGTTCTAAAAGATGAAAAAATGAAAGAAGTTTCATTAATAAACTTGAAGGTAACGTGCTTGTACTCCTTAGGTATACTCAAGATGTCTTTGCTTAAAGGTTAGTGTCAGACCTGTTAACATCAATCATTTTTTTCATTAATAAACAGTTTTTGATGATTTTTTAAAAATAGCAATTTAAAATCTATGCAGATTTTACACTGGTTTTGTGAAAGTTATAATTATATTGGTGTTTCAGAAAGCGAACATTAATTGTTACATAATGAAATCATGCTTGTTATTTACATGTGTCCACTGAGCACACATTAGTGTTAACCCAACTAAAAGCATAGATTCTTCTTGTTCCTTTATTGTTTACCATAAATTGTTGTGTAGAGTAACCCGTTTGAAATATTTTGCTTAGTAAACAAACTTGTAGAACGACCGTGCGTGATATACCTTTGATTTGTGAACTAAGTCGTGCAAAAGATCCTTTCATCATCTTCATTCGATTATATGAACTATAAGTTGAAGTACACTCCCTCTCCTTTTTTTGTAGCTTGTTTTTGACGATTTGATGGAAAGGCTGAGAGAAAAGGAAGAGAAAGAGGCTAAAAGGAGACAACGTCTGGCAGATGATTTCACTGATGCTCTGCATGATCTTAAGGTATAACATGCAACTAGCTCGAATAAATAATGCCATATGTCTACATATATTTTTTGGGTCTTTTGTAGGAAATAACAACGTCTTCAAAATGGGATGAAAGCAAAGCACTTTTCGAAGACAGCCAAGAGTATATGTATGACTTGATAATCATCCGTTTATATATGATTGTTCCTTTTTCTTCTTCTTTTCTTAATGTTACGATTGTCATATTATATACAGGTCTCTAGGTGACGAGAGCATTGCAAAACAATTATTTGAGGAGTATGTTGCACACTTGCAAGAAAAGGCAAAAGAGAAAGAAAGAAAGAGGGAAGAAGAGAAGGTTTGCTTTGTGATTTTAAATATGCTGGCAGTTGTTTTTGTTCGTTTAGCTCATGAACTACTAATATGTTGCTATCATAAGAAAAGGAAGGTTATACTAAAAGCAGGATATTATCATTTTATTTTTACGAGTCCTCTTCTGCTCCATCAAAGTTGATTGCCAGTTCTTGTAAACTAGAGGGGAACTTTATTGATGTACTTGTTTATGACTAGTATTTTGTTTTCCTACCCACACAATACAACGTTTTCATTTTGTAAACGAAATAAGATGTCTTCCTAGCTTGGTTCATGTCACATCATGCTAGTTGTACTTTTCCTAATTGCTCCTTAGTATATTAGGGATTTACTTAAATTTGGGTTTGAATTAATTTGATTGTTGTTCTATGGAATCCATAATCTAATGTGGTTCAGGCAACATTATCATTTTACATATGCGTCCTGCTCTTTTTACAACTGAGTTAGCTCCGTTTTATAGCTGCATTTAGCTCAGTTTTACACATTGAATTTTTGAATGTCTGCATGTCTCTTCCCTTTGCTTGTTTTGAAAGAATGCCATGTATTTTTTTTTGGAATCTAAGAGATAGTTTATCATACAAACCGTTCAATTGCTTTATATAATTTTCACATATAACAATATCATGCAACGCTAGTTATACACAATCTGTAATGTGTATCGGATACGCAATCTGTAACGTTAGCTCGGTTCTATAACAAGCTTGAACAAATGAATCAGCGGTCAGAAAAGTAAAACAAGATCCGCGGACAATTTTACAAGTCTACGCATGTTGATGGGAACAAATATCACACGTTCTCATATCATCCAAGTATGCGGTAATATGTTTGAACATCAAGTACCACTACTGCAGCAAACTCATCCATTTTTTACTTAGAAAAAAGAAGGGTTCTAGCTGCAATCTATCTCGGATGGATTTGGTTCCCAATGGCGAGTGCCTTTGCTGCTGGGATTAGGAGTATACATGTAAGTCTCTTATTTTCAAACTACTAGTGTGTCATTAGTCATACTGTCTTGCCCCTGTATGGTTTTGACTTCACTTTCTATGTTAAGTTCTATATGTAATTTTCTTGTGTACTGCATGGAGGGACAAAAAATAGTTATTTTTTTTAATTGTATAATAACACTTGGTTGGATGGAAAAATATATAAACTTGCAATTTGATATGTACGTGAAGCACATGCAAATCCAACTTGTGCAGGACACTTCAAAATTAAATCATGAATGAGCATTTTCTGACATACCATCATGTTTTCCACTTAAGAAGAAGGTAGTAGTATATTAAAAAAAATAGTCCTTTTCTAATCAGTAGCTATATTAATTGATGAGTTACATGAGCTATTTGAATGCTCAAATATTCTTTGTCACTTGCAATGAAATCCATGTTTTCTCATGATTAATGCTCGTAACATAGGAATATTTTGGTAATCTGGTGAACATTGAGCTGTCTGATTGTCTAATATAAGCAATACTTACCGCTATCAGTGCAAGATAAGAAACCATCCGGCTCCATTTGCAAATATTGATTTCCTTTGCAAAGGTACTGATCTTTCATTTTAAATTTCCAGAGAATAAAGATGAAGTGAAAAGAATAGAAAAGGAGACCAAAAAAATGAACTCAGAGGAACAAAAATCACAACCATCAGGGCAAGATATGCCATCCTTAGAACTTAACCAGTACCAGGTGCTTACTCAATCCTCTGAATTGTCTTGGGGTGTTTATTTAAAAGATAATTTCACACAAACTTATGATCATTCGCTCTAGATTTTGGTGGATTTTGGCTAGGTTCTTCCAGGTTTGAATCCCTTATGCTTTCTTTCATTATGATGCTCGAATGGGTAGTTCATAACTCTTAGTGCCGCCTGCTATAGAGAATGAATGGTATTCACCTAAACATGGTCTCTCTCAGTTCGAGCAATCCTTACCGCTTCTTAACCTAATCTGTATTTATAGCAAATATAGAACGAATGGTTAGTTCTGTATTTCTTATTTTGTGATTATTAAGTGTAATATTATTATTAATTGTTTGGGATTTCATTTTGATTTAGATTGATGGAAAATGACTAGAAGCAATAGAAAGCAAAGACAATATGTATAGCTGGAAGTTGTTCTTTAGTGAAAATAAAAAATCAACATGATAAACTTACCAAATATTTGTTTCTTGTTGCAGCTTCTCCTCATCTATCATTTTAAGGACTTAAGGTATCTCATTTTTCAATTTTTTACACTATTCCATTGCTGTAGCATATTTCCAGTCTGATTTTCTCACTCGGTACTCAGGGAAAACCATATGCTCATTTATGGATGGATAGTCGTCGGCCACGTAGGGTATTCTTATGTATCTTTGGTGGACAAAATTTCTCTCTTTCTTATGTATCTTTTGTGTTAGATCGATGTATGTATTTTGAAACGGTTATGTTTTTTATGACGGGTTTAGTTGGCGATGTACTATGTGTATGTTGATCGAATATTATGTTAATTAATATATATGAATGCTTCTGTATAGTTGTATTTGTTGCATTGAAATATGAATCATATTATTATTAATATATGTGAATTATTTATATTAGTAAGGTGTATGTAAGTTACAACAGCAAAAAAAGTTGTAATAAAATATTTTACAACGGTGTGAAATAGTTGTAATATTCTGGAAGTTACAACTGTAATCACCAGTTGTCATATGTATGCTTTGACGTTACAACAGAATATACAACAACAGGGAATAAAAGTTGTAATAAAATATTTTACAACAGTGGAAAAAAGTTGTAAAATATACATATTACAACGGTGTTGCAACAGTGTAAAAAAGTTGTAAAAGATATCAGTCTATTACAACTTCTTAATACACGACGGTTTGCCCACAGTTGTAAAATGTATATTACAACGGTGTTCCACGGTTGTAATAGGGTCATTTTGTTGTAGTGTGTGTGTACTTATATATATATATATATGTATGTATGTATATATATGTATGTATGTTTGTATGTATGTATGTGCATGTGTGTATGTATATATATATATACACATGTACGTATATATTTATATATGTATGTATGTATGTATTTTTGTTTATGTATATGATTGGGGTGCTGCACTATTTGGGGAGTCACTAAATGGTCCTCGATATATAAACACACATGTGCACATACATACACACTTAAAATATATATATATATATATATACATATACATATATATATATATATATACTGGGCTCACACACAAATTCGAAAAGAATAAGTGTAGTGCTACTTAAAATGGAAAATCTATGTGCGGTTTTAATGATAGAAACAAATTCAATACAATTGTCCTTTAACCAATCTGATTTTTAAAATAATTCAAATTAATTAAAATAGAGAAAAAAAGTACAGATAGATTGTTAAAATTAAATATTCACGGTAGTAATTAGAACATAACAAATTTGTGTTAATGGTTAATACCGATGAAGCAGTAAAATTGCAAACTATAAGATTAGATGATTTGGGATTAATTCTTCTTGACACCAATTATCAATTTGCATAAAATTAAAGTAAAATAAATGTAACACCCCACCTCCGCTAGGGTCACTCTTTCGGGGGCACTAGCTTCTGGGGGGCGTTAGAACTGGGTAAGCATGCATAATGATATATCAAGGTAGAACAAGAACATAAATATATATGTAAAACAGAGTAAGTGAGAATAAAACAGCGGAATATCTCAAACCATCTCCAAACAAGTCTAGTACATCATAAAGTCAACTGCCAAAATAAACATGTCTAGTACATCATAAACAGAAATACTGAAATACATAGTGCTATCCCCAAAATAAAGATGATAAACCATAGCGAGCTCAATGTCCAGACATACATGAGCTATCCAGCAAACAAGCAAGCGATCCAAGCTAAGCACCACTATTCCCTCCCTGAGAACCTGGGGGGGAGGGGGGGGGGGGAAACGGAAGAAAAGAAGCGAAAGAAAACAGGTCAGTCAAAAAGACTGGTAAGCCCTACTACGATCAGTCTATAAACTAATAAAGTTAACATCATGATGGAAACTGAGATGAACATACTGACAATAGATGAAGGTGTCATCACATAAAGAAGATTAAGCTTTGCACCACAGTGTACTAGCAAACTAACATAACAGGTATTGATCCCTCAGCCCAAACTTTGGCCCAATAACATGAGGTGACCTTAATACAAGGTCCAGCCGAACGGTCTAGTCGATCGGCTCCCTATAAACCTAACACGTCAAGTGTTGGTGTCCATACGGCCTACATATGGTTGTAGTCAGACTGTGCTGGGTCCACCTTCGGGTGTATCAAGCCCTCGGGTGTCAACCCCAGACACTTAAGCAATAATGCACAGTCTAAACCTACTGGTACCCGTGCCTCGAGTTTGTCCAACACCGGACTACGTGCACGTCCGTAGCCCGCCTGGACCCGCACCGCTGTACCACTCAGCCGTCGCTTTGGTCGCTTACATCAGTCCAGTAATCGTGCCCCGCCCTAGCCTAGCCTCTAGGGTTGTGAATGATACCAAACTGGGATTACCGCTGGAACAGACCACGTTGCTAGGGTTTTCTAAGAGGGTTAAGTGTGGTTTAACCCCTCACTAATCATGGATTAAATTGTTAAGTGTAACCAACAGTTCACCACTTAACCCCATTTAATCCCTCGTATCCCCAAAATTGGTTAAGTATTAGTGGGCCATGACTTAACCCTAATCATGAGGCATTAATTAATTTAATTGTGCCTTAACCTCTCACATTAGACTTTGTTGCGGTTACCTAGTTAAGCCGGTGGGTTCCGGGTAGATTTACACCACAACTTGGTCTAACCTCGGGTCTTGGCACCACATGACCAACTTCTCACATTGGATCCTATTGTTTGTAGCCACTAGTTAAGCCGGTAGGTTCCGGGTAGAATTACGCTACAAACTCAACCCAACCTCGAGTTGGCCACACTTATGTTTTCTAAGTGTCATGTCCACTTTATTTTCAAAACATAATTACAAGTTTAACAAATACTTGGGTAGACCTAACTTAATAGGTAAATTCCCAAGGGGTAGACCTAACTTAATAGGTAAATTCCCAATCTTATATTTTCATGTAT
Organism: Allium sativum; assembly: GCA_030737875.1. NCBI lineage: Eukaryota > Viridiplantae > Streptophyta > Magnoliopsida > Asparagales > Amaryllidaceae > Allium > Allium sativum. The sequence goes on along the minus strand of CM060913.1, from coordinate 1,015,662,171 downwards.
TTTAAGTTTTACCCAAACCCCCCCAACGTCATTCTATCGCTTACATATTCGTCATAACGCATAAAGGATAGAAAGAGGGAACTTGGCACAACATACATGATGAATCTTACATATCATAATAAACATGCATAACATGTTGGACTTGCATAACTTAGCATAGTGAACTTGCATAAACATGCATAACTTGTTAAACTTGCAAATCATGGCATAGTGAACTTGCATAAACATGCATAACTTGTTAAACTTGCAAATCATGGCATAGTGAACTCGCATAAACATGCATAACATGTTGGACTTGCATAACTTAGCATAGTGAACTTGCATAAACATGCATAACTTGTTAAACTTGCAAATCATGGCATAGTGAACTTGCATAAACATGCATAACTTGTTAAACTTGCAAATCATGGCATAGTGAACTCGCATAAACATGCATAACATGTTAAACTTGCAAATCATGGCATAGTGAACTTGCATAAACATGCATAACTTGTTAAACTTGCAAATCATGGCATAGTGAACTCGCATAAACATGCATAACATGTTGGACTTGCATAACTTAGCATAGTGAACTTGCATAAACATGCATAACTTGTTAAACTTGCAAATCATGGCATAGTGAATTTGCATAAACATGCATAACTTGTTAAACTTGCAAATCATGGCATAGTGAACTCGCATAAACATGCATAACATGTTAAACTTGCATAAATCCCAACTTTCATCACATATTAACTTTAGAGTTTCTAAAATGAAGGTAAGAGGGCTTACCATGCTTTTGCGGACTCAAATGAGTATAGCGAATGTAAGAAACCCCTTATGCAACAAATTAAAACCCCAAAAATGCAAGAAAACTTGATCAAGACTCCTCCTTTATGATGACAATAGAGAAACAAGACTTTAATGCAAGCTAAAGAGGATCATACAAGCCTAAATACCCTTGTATGCATGGAAATCTCTTAGGAATTTGTTTAGGAATTGTATGAAGAGAGTGGAGGCCATGAGAGGTTTGATTTTGACATAGTTTAGTTGCTAGAATGAATAATGAGTGATTTAGGGTAGGTTAGGGTCTTATTTATAGATTAGGCTAGTGATTTAGACCATAGGATTAAACCCTAGTTGAATTAGGTCCATCAGATTTCGGAATTCTCCAGAACCAAGCCACACAACCAAGCCCAGATCAGAAATGGTGCGCCAGGCAAAACTGCCCGGCCACCCCGTGTCGACAGGGCTGTCGACAGGGCAGTCGACACCCTTAGACCCCTGTCGACATGCCTGTCGACTTTGGGGTCTTGGCGGGAGTTTTCCCGCCTGACGCCAGTTGTGCCCTAACCCTTGTTTTTAACTTAAAATTTAAATCTGTTTTTACTTAGGAGTTTTCTGAAAACTTCGTCGGGCCTTAATCGGGTCATACGGACTCCGATTTTCGAAAACTCGGACTATATTTCGCGTATTTTTCCGAGACGAACGCAATGGCATAACCCGTTTATCTTGATTCAGATTTTTAAATTAAATTCTGCCTCAATTTATATCTTAACAGGTTACTAAAAATACAGGTTGTTACATTCTCCCCTCCTTAAAGGATTTCGTCCCCGAAATCTTCAAGTTAGGAAGAACATATCCTACCATCCAACATCCATCTACTCAAAACATCATCCACGAGCAACCATTGTCCTTAAAAAGATTCTAAATGCTGTATGAACATATGCAAAAGTGTGTGTATATGTACTTATCTAATGCAAAGATCAATGCAAAATATGTTAGTGAAATGTATCCATATGTATGCAAATCCCTAACATAATGTGTAATATCTACATGCGTGCTCAATCATACATCCATATGCAACATCCATGTGATAGCATACAAATTTCATCCAAGAATAAGCATAAACACTCATGCACATGCAATATGAGGAGTGTGTGAGCCGATCTAGTGCCTAATTTGTATCATGCATCCACGAGTAACCACTTGCAAACACTTACAACCACTTGCAACCATCGAACATAACATGTCTCAAACACATGTTTCATCCAAAGGATTCTACCTAAGGTTCTCATGATAAGATAGACACGATGAACTAGATAAACTAGATAGACATGGAAAGATAAAGAGATTGAGAGTGTACCCTCAAAAAGGAATGGATAAAGCCTACGCATCTTCTCTTCAGTTTCCCACGTTGCGTCTTCCTCGGCTTCACCCCATTGAACCTTCACCAACTTGACCTCACGATTCCTTAGCTTCTTGATCTCTGTCCCCAAGATACGAATCGGAGCTCTCCTCAAGGTAGCTTCTTTCTCTACTTCCACATCTTCTAGAGCACTTGGCTCAACCACCTCTGCTGACTTATGCAAACACTTCCGGAGATGCGAAACATGAAAAACATTATGCACTCCAGCTAGCTTCTCGGGCAATTCCACTCTATAGGCCATCTGCCCGATCCTCTCTACCACTGGAAATGGTCCAACAAACCTTGGTGCTAACTTTCCTACTGCTCCAAACCGAACCACATTCCGCAATGGAGAAACCTTCACGAAAACCATATCCCCAACATCAAACTCCAAATCAGTCCTTCGCCTATCAGCATAAGATTTCTGTCTGTCTTGGGCCGCCTTCATCCGTCTTCTAATCAACTCGACCTTCTCGGATGTATCTCTAATCATGTCAGGTCCAAGTATAAGCTTATCTGTAGTCTCCCACCAACATGTAGGTGACTTGCACGGTCTCCCATATAAAGCCTCAAATGGTGCCATCCCAATGCTCGCCTGATAACTGTTATTATAAGCAAATTCCACAAGAGGGAGATGGTCTTCCCAAGTACCACCAAAATCCAGAATGCAAAGCCTCAACAAGTCCTCAAGTACCCTATTCACCCTTTCTGTCTGACCGTCCGTTTGTGGGTGATAAGCCGTACTCAGGTTCAACCTCGTGCCCATAGCTTCCTGCAAACTGTTCCAGAACTGACTAGTAAAGATGGGGTCTCGGTCACTGACTATGCTAGAAGGGACTCCATGTAGTCGTACTATCTCACGAAGATATACTGATGCTAGTCCAGATGCGGTCCTTTTGCTCTTCACCGGAATGAAATGAGCACTCTTCGTAAGTCTATCCACAATGACCCATATGCTTGTATTCCCTTTTCTTGACCTTGGCAATCCGTCAACAAAGTCCATAAAAATACTCTCCCACTTCCATAGCGGGACCTCTAGAGGATGCAATAGCCCACCGGGCTTCTTCGACTCGGCTTTTACTCTCTGACAAACAACACATCTAGAGACAAACTCTGCCACATCCTTCTTCATTCCAAGCCAGAAGAAAATGCGCTTCATATCCTTATACATCTTATCTCCACCCGGATGTATAGTCAACTTGGAGCGATGTGCTTCCTCAAGAACTTTCCTCACCAAGTCTTCCACCATCGGAACACAAAGCCTTCCGTCTCTCCTCAGCCAACCCTTATCATCTATAGAATATCGAGCAAGGTGACTAGATGTCTCCCCTCGAATCAGCTTATCCATAATCTCAATTATCTGAGGGTCTTCCTTCTGCGAAGCCCCAACTTGATCCAGAAGGGTAGGCCTGAGCTCAAGAGATGCTAAAGAACCGGTCATCGACTCAACTGCCAAAGAGAAATCAAAGGTTGCCAAGAACTCTAAATTCTTCATCTCAACAAATAGAGGACTTAGTGTCAACCTTTTTCTACTCAACGCATCCGCTACAACATTCCCCTTGCCAGGGGTATAGGCTATATCAAAATCGTAGGACGCCAAGAATTCCATCCACCTTTGCTGCCTCAAGTTCAGATCCTTCTGCGAAAAGAGATACTTCAAAGACTTATGATCAGTATACAGCTCAAATCTCTCTCCAAGAAGATAATGACGCCAAGCCTTGAGTGCATATACTATCGCTGCCAGCTCTAGATCATGAGTGGGATAATTCTTCTCATGCACCTTAAGTTGCCTACCACCAAAACATATAACTCTGCCTTCTTGCATCAGAACGGCGCCCAATCCCGTGCCACAAGCATCAGTGTACACGGTAAACATCTTACCACCATCGGGTAAAGCTAGAACTGGTGCTGAGGTAAGGGCTCTCTTGAGTCTCTGAAAAGCAAGCTCACAGTCCATATCCCAAGCAAAAACTAAGTTCTTCTTCGTCAACTTAGTAAGAGGAGCGGATATCTTCGCGAAGTCCTTGATGAACTTCCGGTAAAAACCTGCAAGACCTAGAAAACTTCTCACTTCGGTTGCATTCCTTGGAGTCTTCCAATCCTGCACAACAACTACTTTAGCGGGATCCACCGCCAAGCCTTGCTTAGATACTATATGCCCAAGGAACCGAACTTCCCTTCTCCAAAAGTGACACTTGGAGAACTTGGCCTTTAACTGATGCGCTCTAAGCGTATCCATCACCTCTACAAGATGCCTCGCGTGCTCTTCTTCATCCTTAGAGAAGACCAAAATATCATCTACGAAGACCACGACAAACTTGTTCAAGAACTCCCTGAACACCCTACTCATCAAGTCCACGAAATATGCGGGTGCATTCGTCAAGCCGAATGGCATGACAAGCCACTCAAAGAATCCATCCGGAGTTCTGAACGCAGTCTTGTCTATACTATCCTCAGCTACCCTGAGCTGATGGAATCCAGTAGCAAGATCAAGCTGAGAGAAAACAGAAGCACCAACAAGCTGGTCAAAAAGATCATCAATCCTCGGTAATGGGTGTCTGTTCTTCTTAGTCAGCTTATTCAACTCTCTATAGTCCACACAAAGTCGAAGAGAACCATCCGCCTTACTAGCAAACACCACCGGCGCTCCCCATTCGGATATACTTCGTCTGATGAAGTTCTTCCCAAGCAACTCCTTTACTTGCTTTCTGAGCTCCCGTCTCTCACGCGGAGCCATGTGCCGAACGGGCAAAGAAACAGGCTTAGCATTATCCACCAGATAAATGAGAAAATCAATCTCTCGTTTAGGGGGCAACCCCTTAACTTCTTCAAAAACATCTGGATAATCTCGGACCACCCTTACAGACTGAAGGGTTTCCTCTGACGAGTCGAGAGATTCAAGATAGCACAACATGACGGGATCCTTCGGATTGCATGAAATCTCTAAGGTGTTGCCAAGGCGAGTCACAAGCCTCACAACCCTATGCTCACAATCAAGGATGGCCCCATGTCTAGACAGCCAATCCATGCCCAAAATCAATCCGTATCCCCTGAAACCAAGAACATACGCACTACACAAGAACTCTACACTGAGTATAGAGATCCTCAGATCCTCACATATCATAGATAGATGAGCAGAACCCCCAATGGGATTCGAAACACAAACGGGATCATCCACTAAGCTAGTACTAAGGTGCAAACTATCAACAAGATCAGATGAAATAAAGCTATGTGATGCACCAGAATCAAACAAGGTACGAACTGGAAGATCGAAAACATAAACAAGGTTCTCAACAGAAACACTACCTCGATCGGGAACTGGAGCGGTATTGAGAGCATGAACTTGCCCTCCTGAAGGTCCAGCACGCTGAGTCTGACCCTGCCCTTTCTTCTTCGGGCATTCCTTGCTGAAGTGTCCAGTCTCACCACAGGAAAAACATCCACCACTAAGCTTCCTTTTCTTCTTCCTACAATCCTTAGCAAAGTGTCCAGGCGCACCACGGTAATTGCACTTTCCCTTGCCTTTGTTGTTGTTTCCCTTCTTGTTCTTGCTCTGATTCCCCTGACTGCTTTGACCACCTTGATTGCCTTTACCCTGAGAATCAGTCTTCTTTGCTTGAGTATCACTCGACTTGACCTCTTTCTTTCCATCTCCCTGAAGTAGAGCCATATCGACCAAACTCTCAAAAGTAGCCCCATGCGGAATATGTGACATCGCCAAACCCTGCAGCGGCTCATTCAACCCTCTAGCAAATCGAAGAGCCTTCTTCTCAGGAGTGTTCACCATATCTAAACCAAAATGGGCCAGCTGATTAAACTTGTTCACATACTCCTTGACAGACATATCACCTTGCATTAATGCAATGAACTTCTCCATCTGTAAATTCGCCTCAGCAGAAGATAGAAACTTGGCCACAAATCTAGCCCTCAAATCGGCCCAAGTCTCGACGGGCCTCGTCCCATTGGTGACCTCCCACCAATAGGCTGCTTCGTCCTTCAAAAGCCACACTGTCAATAAGATCTTCCTCTCGTCATCAATCCTAAAGATAACAAACAAGTCCTCAGTGTCTTTCAGCCAATTCCTAGCTTCAACAAAAGATTCCGTGCCTAGGAAATTCTTGCCTCCCATCGCCTTGAAGTCTTTACAAACCTTCGTGAACTCAACCTGAGGATGCTGAGGGGGAGGAGGAGGAAGAGGAGCCTCAGCAACTGGAGGAGGAGGAACAGGAACCACCGGAGGAGGGACATTAAGGGGAGGATTCTCAACTACAGGAGGAGGAGTGGGAGTAGGGTTTGCGGGGCCAGCTGCCACCCTAGCTTCTAGAAGTCTCCTATACCAGAGTGGTACGTTTACTCCATCCGGGATGGCAAGATCCTCAGCCATACTGAAACGAAGGATAAGATAAGATTAGGTCAAGGGAACGAAGGATAACGCTAATGGCTTTTTGGGGAATAGCCTTTTAAAATACTAGACTTTTCTTTGGAAAATACTTTATACTTGTTTTGAAAATAGTTTTTCAAAAGTCTTTTAAAAACTTTTCGTTCTTTCTTGTAAACCATATGCTCTGATACCAAATTTGTAACACCCCACCTCCGCTAGGGTCACTCTTTCGGGGGCACTAGCTTCTGGGGGGCGTTAGAACTGGGTAAGCATGCATAATGATATATCAAGGCAGAACAAGAACATAAATATATATGTAAAACAGAGTAAGTGAGAATAAAACAGCGGAATATCTCAAACCATCTCAAAACAAGTCTAGTACATCATAAAGTCAACTGCCAAAATAAACATGTCTAGTACATCATAAACAGAAATACTGAAATACATAGTGCTAACCCCAAAATAAAGATGATAAACCATAGCGAGCTCAATGTCCAGACATACATGAGCTATCCAGCAAACAAGCAAGCGATCCAAGCTAAGCACCACTATTCCCTCCCTGAGAACCTGGGGGGGAGGGGGGGAAACGGAAGAAAAGAAGCGAAAGAAAACAGGTCAGTCAAAAAGACTGGTAAGCCCTACTACGATTAGTCTATAAACTAATAAAGTTAACATCATGATGGAAACTGAGATGAACATACTGACAATAGATGAAGGTGTCATCACATAAAGAAGATTAAGCTTTGCACCACAGTGTACTAGCAAACTAACATAACAGGTATTGATCCCTCAGTCCAAACTTTGGCCCAATAACATGAGGTGACCTTAATACAAGGTCCAGCCCAACGGTCTAGTCGATCGGCTCCCTATAAACCTAACACGTCAAGTGTTGGTGTCCATACGGCCCACATATGGTTGTAGTCAGACTGTGCTGGGTCCACCTTCGGGTGTATCAAGCCCTCGGGTGTCAACCCTAGACACTTAAGCAATAATGCACAGTCTAAACCTACTGGTACCCGTGCCTCGAGTTTGTCCAACACCGGACTACGTGCACGTCCGTAGCCCGCCTGGACCCGCACCGCTGTACCACTCAACCGTCGCTTTGGTCGCTTACATCAGTCCAGTAATCGTGCCCCGCCCTAGCCTAGCCTCTAGGGTTGTGAATGATACCAAACTGGGATTACCGCTGGAACAGACCACGTTGCTAGGGTTTTCTAAGAGGGTTAAGTGTGGTTTAACCCCTCACTAATCATGGATTAAATTAGTAAAGTGTAACCAACAGTTCACCACTTAACCCCATTTAATCCTTCATATCCCCAAAATTGGTTAAGTATTAGTGGGCCATGACTTAACCCTAATCATGAGGCATTAATTAATTTAATTGTGCCTTAACCTCTCACATTAGACTTTGTTGCGGTTACCTAGTTAAGCCGGTGGGTTCCGGGTAGATTTACACCACAACTTGGTCTAACCTCGGGTCTTGGCACCACATGACCAACTTCTCACATTGGATCCTACTGTTTGTAGCCACTAGTTAAGCCGGTAGGTTCCGGGTAGAATTACGCTACAAACTCAACCCAACCTCGAGTTGGCCACACTTATGTTTTCTAAGTGTCATGTCCACTTTATTTTCAAAACATAATTACAAGTTTAACAAATACTTGGGTAGACCTAACTTAATAGGTAAATTCCCAAGGGGTAGACCTAACTTAATAGGTAAATTCCCAATCTTATATTTTCATGTATTTTAAGTTTTACCCAAACCCCCCCAACGTCATTTTATCGCTTACATATTCATCATAACGCATAAAGGATAGAAAGAGGGAACTTGGCACAACATACATGATGAATCTTACATATCATAATAAACATGCATAACATGTTGGACTTGCATAACTTAGCATAGTGAACTTGCATAAACATGCATAACTTGTTAAACTTGCAAATCATGGCATAGTGAACTTGCATAAACATGCATAACTTGTTAAACTTGCAAATCATGACATAGTGAACTCGCATAAACATGCATAACATGTTGGACTTGCATAACTTAGCATAGTGAACTTGCATAAACATGCATAACTTGTTAAACTTGCAAATCATGGCATAGTGAACTTGCATAAACATGCATAACTTGTTAAACTTGCAAATCATGGCATAGTGAACTCGCATAAACATGCATAACATGTTAAACTTGCAAATCATGGCATAGTGAACTTGCATAAACATGCATAACTTGTTAAACTTGCAAATCATGGCATAGTGAACTCGCATAAACATGCATAACATGTTGGACTTGCATAACTTAGCATAGTGAACTTGCATAAACATGCATAACTTGTTAAACTTGCAAATCATGGCATAGTGAACTTGCATAAACATGCATAACTTGTTAAACTTGCAAATCATGGCATAGTGAACTCGCATAAACATGCATAACATGTTAAACTTGCATAAATCCCAACTTTCATCACATATTAACTTTAGAGTTTCTAAAATGAAGGTAAGAGGGCTTACCATGCTTTTGCGGACTCAAATGAGTATAGCGAATGTAAGAAACCCCTTATGCAACAAATTAAAACCCCAAAAATGCAAGAAAACTTGATCAAGAGTCCTCCTTTATGATGACAATAGAGAAACAAGACTTTAATGCAAGCTAAAGAGGATCATACAAGCCTAAATACCCTTGTATGCATGGAAATCTCTTAGGAATTTGTTTAGGAATTGTATGAAGAGAGTGGAGGCCATGAGAGGTTTGATTTTGACATAGTTTAGTTGCTAGAATGAATAATGAGTGATTTAGGGTAGGTTAGGGTCTTATTTATAGATTAGGCTAGTGATTTAGACCATAGGATTAAACCCTAGTTGAATTAGGTCCATCAGATTTCGGAATTCTCCAGAACCAAGCCACACAACCAAGCCCAGATCAGAAATGGTGCGCCAGGCAAAACTGCCCGGCCACCCCGTGTCGACAGGGCTGTCGACAGGGCAGTCGATACCCTTAGACCCCTGTCGACATGCCTATCGACTTTGGGGTCTTGGCGGGAGTTTTCCCGCCTGACGCCAGTTGTGCCCTAACCCTTGTTTTTAACTTAAAATTTAAATCTGTTTTTACTTAGGAATTTTCTGAAAATTTCGTCGGGCCTTAATCGGGTCATACGGACTCCGATTTTCGAAAACTCGGACTCTATTTCGCGTATTTTTCCGAGACGAACGCAATGGCATAGCCCGTTTCCCTTGATTCAGATTTTTAAATTAAATTCTGCCTCAATTTATATCTTAACAGGTTACTAAAAATACAGGTTGTTACAATAAAGGCACAAGCTTATTAGGACAATAGTAATTTTTCTTAAAAGCGTTGTAGGCTGTCAGGAGTATATTTAGATTTATCTATTGCAAAATTATTGGACTTATTTTTTCCTATTATATGGTTTTCTAAATCTTGAACTAAAAATGTAAATCTTTAGTCAAAACAGAGATTTAATTTACTTCAAAACCATGATCGATTAATAACAGTATTCTGAAAAACGAGAAAAAAAAACGAACTGTCCGGAGAACATTTAAATTTATTGCAAAATTAAAGGACTTATTTGCAGATAATATGTTTTTTTAATCTTAAACTAAAAATATGTAAAGGACTTATCAAGACAAAAATATAACTTGCTTCAACATAACAAGGAAAATCACATTGATCAGTTTAATAATAGTCGTTTGGCAATTGATAACATGGAAATTTCAGACCTACTAGAATTTCCAAAAAAATCAGCAGTGTGGAAATAAAATAAAAACCCTCAAAATTGATAACTTGCCTGTTTCCAAATCAAAATTGCATAAAGTGAAATGTGTGCATCAAAAGTTGGAATTTTCACTAAACTAACATGGGATATTGACATAGTAATTAATCCCTAAGATACCATATTATTTAATATCTCTCCAATTTGATGTTATTACCTGATTTCTATTACAAGTGATATAAGCATTGATACCTTGATAACATCATTAAGATCAATATGCAAATTCAAAAACTGTAGAAGCCATAACATTTAGCATGCAATTTTAGTTGAATGATGACTTAAGAAATGATATGGGTATCGCTTGTTTTAGAAGTTCCATTATATCTATTATCTCCATTTTTTCCTCCCTCCCTACAAAAATTCTACAAGATTATAATTTTTTTTAGAAAATAGTAGTACAAGGTTGTTTATTTAACAGGAACTTAATACTTTATGGAGGTAATGTGAATGTTATCGATGATGTTTCCTATGTTTTAAACAGTATTTGAGTTGTTTTTAATAGTATTTGAGTTGTTTTATTCATTTATGACACATGCTGCATCTTCCTATGTTTGCATTTTTTCCTATGCTCATATCTTCCAGTTTGCAGCAGGTTGCATCTCCAGCTCAGTTCACTTTGTTTGCAAGAGGAATGCTCAATTCATATTGTTTGCATCAGGTACGCGGTTCTAGCAATAACACAATGTTTTTGCTGTCTGTAAGGCGTACTGTAATACTGCAGTTTGCAAAATAGTAGCAGTATTGCATCAGTAACCATCCGAAAAGAGTAGCACTATAAATCCAACTACAGTATTACAGATATGCGATCTGTAATACTGCAGTATCGCATCCGTAATACTGCAGTATAGCATACCGCAGTATAGCATACTGCAGTATCGCATCTGTAATACTGCAGTATAGCATACTACAGTATCGCTGTAATACTGCAGTATCGCATCTGTAATACTGCAGTATTACGGATCGCATATCTGTAATACTGCGGTTGAATTTATACTGTATTTTGTACTCAATTCACTTTTGTTTTCTTTGTAATACTTCAGTTTATTGAAAGTTTGTTTTTGAAATTTTGCAGGTAGATATATATTATTGCGTAGCAGATATTCGACGAGGCGATTGGTTTGTTTTTGTAAGTCGGGATTTAGTTAGTAAGACTGGATTATATATGTTGTATTAGGTTCTTTCTTGGAGTATGACTGAATTATATATGTTGTACGTATATGGTTCTTTCTTGTAGTAAGACCGAATTATTGACACTATCTATGAAATATTGTTTTCTTATTAATATTTGTTGCTATTAAATGTGAGGATTATTAATATTATCAATGAAATTATTACATTTATTCCTGTATTGTTATATAGCCTGACAATCATTAATTATTTGTTTTGATATATTGGTAATATTGGTGATATATATAGGGGAGCAGGTTTTATCAAAGAGGATTTTTTTCTTTGGTTGTGATTGCAACCGAAGCAACAAGGAAGTCTATTATATGCTCCCTCCTCTTTTATACGTCGGTTGTTGATTACCGAAGCAATAAATTGTTTTTTGCTTCGGTCATCCATCCGAAGCTACAATCTTCCCATTATTGCGCCTTCTTCAGTTGCTTCTGTTGTTAAACCGAAGCAACAATGGGAAATAACCGAAGTAACAAAGTAATATTTGCTTCGGTTGCTTGTCTGAAGCAACAACTGTTTGGCCTGTTGCGTCTGCTATAGTTGCTTCGGTTGCAGAACTGAAGCAACAGGGGGTAAATAACTGAAGCAACTGACCTGTTTTGTAGTAGTGGTTTAAGAACTGTAAAAGCCATGTCCAATATACCATTTCGCTCTTTGTGCTTGAAAAGAAGTATTGTAGCAGACAAGTTTGTGTGGCTTGCACAACCGGGATACAAAGGAATTTCGGCATTCTCCATCATTTCCTTAATACCTTCCCTATGTCTTTCTTCAACATTGGCTTCTACCTCCTCATCATAGATTTGCGCATCAACATACATTCTATAAGTATCAGTCTCACTTTTATTTTGTGATGGTTGTTTTTCTCCATGAAAAATCCATATATCATAGGTTGGGTCCATTCCAAAACAAATCTAGTGAGACACAACTTCCCTTGATGTTTGCCAAATTAGATTCCTACAATTACAACATGGGCATCTAATTTTTTGGGGATTCCCTTCACTCGCAGCATGCCCATATACAAAATTTTCAACAACTTGTCTATATTCGCTTGTCATTCTACAAAACAAAAAAAATGTATTAATACTCATTCTTAAATACTTATAGTGTGATGCTAGGGCACCTCGTTTTCTTCTTGCTAATACCAAAATTTTATACTACATGCTTCCTAACACTAAACTCTTTCATAAATATTTAAATTTATTTATAATGGTATTAGGAAGTACATAAAATTTATTATGCTTATGATTTTTATTCGTGGTATTAGTAAGAGGAAAATGATGTGCCCTTAGCATCACACTACTTACAACTATGGAAGTAATAGCTAAAATGAGGAAACTTTGGTAGATTGACCCATGCTTTGTCCATCTTGGTAAAACAACGCCTCTAATTTTCGGACCTACTGGAAAGAATTATGCTCAACATTATTGTACAGCTTGATTATATGCAGCCATTTTGCTAGATTACCCCTCTTATGTAACAAATATTAACTTATATATTTCATAGAATTTTGTATCTCAAATGATCAGATATGGTTCAACAGTTCATTAATGAATTAGTTAAATTTAGTAACGAAGTTGATAGTTTTATACATTCATTTCCTTGTTCTCTCTCTCTTTCATGTCTCATTTCCAAATTTAATAACGGTTGTAAGGATGTATATCTCATTTAGTTTATATTATTATAAGGATGTATGTCAATATTCCAAAACTTATGCTTAACTTTACAACAGAATTCTGCTATTTTTGAAATATGCTATTGGAATGTTATGTGAGTTATGATAGCACTTACAAAGTAACCTTTTACCATAAACAATCATTATACTCGTTGTTTATTGATAAAAGATTGAGCACTCAAATTTAGACAATTCAGACGTGAGCCTCGATAACTTTTGAACGTAAGAATCCTTAGTTATGAACTATGACTTAAAAATGACACCTTTGAGCAATAAAGTGTTTTTTGCTGCAAACTGAATTGCTGCTGTATCTCTATACTTCACCTTCATCACTGCATTTTTTTGCATATGAACAGACTTCAGTTGTAAAAACCTAATATTTAGTTTCCTATTTACTGCTCTGCTATTTTTCTCCATGGTTTATGTTTATTTATATTTCTCTCATTATCATTCTAGCTTCTGTCAGTAGACCATAGCTAACATAACTAGAAAGTGTACGCAACTTACATCACATACTAGAGGTAACTCCATGGAAACCAACCCATTGATCACCCTATCTGCACCTAGATGACCAGCTCCAAGGGAACTAAACCAAAACAGCTCCGCCAGATCAGCATACAAACCAACACAAAGATAACTTGATACAAAGTAATAGCATACAAAAACTCTGACATGGATCTAAAACTTGACAACTCAAATGCCAACTAAAATGATAAGGGACCATAATTTTGAAAAATAGCAGATAAGGTGATCAATGGGTTGATGAGTGCGGCAGTGAGCTGATGAGTGTTCTGTTGGAAAATTCAAAACCACACATTGCCTATATAACATATTTATTATTTCTTTTGTTTATCAATTTTAACTTTTTATATATGAGTAAGAACTGGATCCAGTAGCAAACAAATAAAAAGAGTGATGATGAAGTTATTAAATTAGGCAATCAAAATAAGATAATTCAAAGAAGATCCCAAAGCACTGCTGATCTTTTTAATTTCTTTTTAGTATGTACTGTATGTTAAAACGGGTAGGGATAAAACAAAAATACAAAGAAGTATGCAGTGACTAGTTCAGGTAGGGATTGGTTATGGTGGCAAGGAGATGAAATATGGTTTTTCTTAGGTTGTGGGATCGAGTAGCATATTTTTGGTTTATGGTTGTGTCAGTGAGTTGATGTGGGAATTGTAGTAATCACTTTCGCAATTACTACAAGGGAAATTTTATTTACATCCACTTAACCTATTAGTTAATCCACCCAAGATTTTAGGAGTAATACCTACTTTTATTGTCTCTCTAATTATTTAAAATCGATTAGTTAATCCACACAACTTATATCTTTCATTTTTTTCATTGCCTAGCACGTATACATCACCCACTTTTGTCTTTCAGCAAATCTTTGTGGACTGATAAACCCTAATCAAATGATTCGACCATAACAAGAATTATAGGATGCACACATTTCAAGAAAGATGAGAAGACAGTATAGCGTCCATTGTCGCACACGCATATTGAGTACCATTGAGTGGGCGTTGATGAAACTAAATCCATTAAACTAAATTAAAACTCATGCAACTACCATTATGTGAAACAAAACATTACCAATAAGTGCATCAAATGATGTTCAAGTTCAGATGAAATACAACATGTAATAATATAACAAATTTCTTGCAAGTGGTTTACTTGGCCTTCGATACTATTAGTCTGCGCTTCTAAAAACTCTTGCACTGATGCCTTATGAGAATCAGACAACCCTCTAATTTTCAAAGAAAACTGGAAATTTGCTCATTTAATAGAACTTGCATAGGTGTTGGTTTAAATCTGGCAATAAACAAACACACCTCATAAATAATGTAAACGTTTACTGTACTGTAAAATTTTAATTATTTGTTTATAATTTAATACACTATAAAAATTTAATTTAATTTTGTATTCTCTAGTTGGTGGACTGTCTTCTAAGCCAGTCTTGATCATCACATATCTTTGTAACATTGTGGTGCACATCATCCTCAAAACCAATCTTAATCATGAATTATTCTACCATTATATTACATTTCCGGTAACAGTTTGTGCAAGTGGCTGATACTAAAAAGTATGAATTATTTTGTCATTATTATGCATTTTGAGCAATAATTTTTGCAATGAAAGCCGACGTATGTATGTTAGAAAATTTGTTTATAATAAGCTGTTTATAATATAATATACTGTGAAATTTGGAATAATTAGATACGGATGTGTGATGTGTCTTGCATTAAGAGAGTGCATTTACGATAAACATGAATTTCAGCCGATCATTTAATCGAAAGAGTTGTGTGGACGGGAAATCGTTTTTGTGCTGCGAACAAAGAATTTTAGAAGAGCAATTTGAATGTATGTTTAAAATAAAAGTAAGTTATATTTATATTTATTTCTTACGAATAATATGTGTTAATAATTTACAAAAATAAATAAATTATAAATTATTTGAATTTAATTCAAACTATTTCATAATGTAGAACACATTAGTATGATTGCAACTCAATAACAACATATTGAATAAATTTCATTTGTGTTTGCGCAAGTTATTAATTTTAGTGATTTTAAAAAATAATTACAACTAATACCCTAATTAGTCTCAAATGAGTTTAAAATTGCATTCATTGAACATAAAATTTGCCTCGTTACCAACACTCATGCACCAGACAATGTGGGACTATTATTTATAGATCTATGTAAAAAAATGCCTTTCAGTTAACAGCAAAGGAAAAGAGTGGACACGATATAATGTTGACAAGGTTAACATTAAAATTCCTGGCCCTATATATTTTTTTCAATTTTCAATTTGATGCTTTGTTTACATAGATATTGTGTTTTCATTTCATTTTTTATACATATAATCTTACCTCATGTCTCTTATCTATCCACCTATTAGTTAACTAGCATATCTATCTAGATAGTTCCTTATATTATTTCATTCTAAATGTGGATAGGATTTTGGTAATCCTTCTATTTGAAGAAAGAAAGAATGAAAGATAAAAATATGTGATGTATACGTGCCAGGCAATGGAAGAAAGAAAGATATAAGTTGTGTGGATTAACTAATTGATTTTAAGTAGTTAGAGAAACCATAAAAGTAGTTAATACACCTAAATTCTAGGGTGGATTAACCAATAGGTTAAGTGGGTGTAAATAAAATTCCCCTTACTACAAACCCTGTAGTCTTTATTGAAAGATATATTTCATTGTAGTCTCTTTGCACCAGATTTTCCTTTTTTCCTCTATTCTTTCAGTTTTAACTACAATATTACTTTTTAATAAAGATTACAGTTAATTAAATTTAAGATTTTTATTGTTAGATAACATTTCAAGATAAAAAATAATGATAAAAATATAGGTGATAAATGGCATATCGCTAGTAGTCTTTGAACTATCTAGTTCATGCATAGTTGATAAAAAAACATAGCTGATAAATGACATAGGTGAAGAAAATTGGAGTAAATGGGGAGCGTTCTCATGATTATCGGCGAGAGGGAAACATTAAAATTACAGCAAAATTACACAAATGCAATAGCGGAGGGAAATAGTAAAATTAAAAGCACATGCACTTGGAACAACGAATAAAAATTTACCAGCAAGAGAACGCAGGCAAGATATGTAGGCGATCAAGCAGTGGACGACGGATGGCGATCAAGCAGTGGCGATGTGAAGTGGAGGAGATCGCTATGCCGGCCTGATTATCGAAAGGGAAATTAGGGTTTGCGGTGGAATACGATGGAAAAGGCCAGAAATGTTGTGAACTGATGGAAAAGGAATAAAGATTGAATTGTAATGTTGTGAATCGATGTCAAAAGGCATAACGTTTCATCAATAGTGGGAAGATTAATTGAACCGATGGACATTGTTAAGTGTCAGCGATGAGAAATCGGTTTGAAGCTGAGTTATATTCTAATATTCTCAGAAAATGTTTTCAACATTATGCTTTCATTGTGCCACAATTCAAATTAATAATTATTATTTAGTCTTAATTATTAATTATTATATATTTGTATTTAATTTTTATTGTTTATTAAAATATTATTTATTAATTATTATAAACGTTATATTTATTATTAATATTTTTATGAATTATTTATAATTTGATTGCCAAATATTAAATATTACTTTGTAATTAAAATTGTCAAAAGTCGGCAGATCAAAAGCAATGTCAAGGACTACTTACAACATTAAGTTTACACGCAAATAAAAAAAATCTATCAAAAGCGCACAAACTAGCATGGTTGTTAACTGCTGAACAAAAAAATTTGCCAAAATTATATTTATTAAAACTGCTGAAAATATTTACTACCAAATCAAATATTACTTATTAATAATAGTTATTGATTGACTTTTACTTATTTTCTACTTAGTTAATTATAATCGAGAGCAATACTTATTAAAAGCTTATGTTACTATTAATTAATAAGTAGCTAATTAATATACATTAACTATTAAAAATAAATAACTACTTATTAACTATTAATTATTTAATAATAACTGACAAATATTATTGATTCCTAAGTTTATTATTAATTATTATTATTAAATATTAATTAGTTATTAAATATAGATATTATAAACATGAAGTTTGTAATACGCATCTCTATTACAACGAATAAAATGAAAAGTTGTGATATATATGTTTATTACAACAGTGATTTTTTTGTAGTTGTAAAAAACATTTATTACAACAATGCGTTTTGCACAGTTGTAAAAAAGCATTTATTACAACTGTGCTTTACGCACAATTGTAAAATTAAAGTTGTAATATGGTGTTTTTGTTGCAGTGACACTACAGTATTTCCCACATTCCCCGATTAGAAAACCAAAAGGCAGATAGATTGGCCAAATTGGGTAGTTCAGACAATCCCGAAAACATGGAAATGGTCCCAATTGAAATATTGGAGGCTCCATGTATCGATCAGATGGAAATTGATCTTGTACTGGAAACTGAACTAGAAAGGGAGTCATGGATGACAGCCCTAAAAAACTTCCTGGTAAATAGAATGCTTCCAACCAAGAAAAGCGAAAGGCGTGCTGTTATTCGTAAGACTTCTAGATATGTTATTCAAGGAGAAATTCTTTACAGACATGGATTCTCGATGCCACCCCTTCGGTGCATAGTCCATGACGACATCGAGTGGGTACTGAGGGAAGTACACGAAGGTGAATGTGGCTACCACACCGGAAGCCAAACATTGGCTAAGAAGATATTACGATATGACTATTTCTGGCCTACCGTAAATAAAGATGCTGCTAAATATGCACGGCGTTGCGACAGATGCCAGAAATTTTCTAAGATCCCCAGGGCACCTCCTAGCCGACTAAAGACGATGATGAGCCCTTGGCCCTTTGCTGTCTAGGGAATTGACATTATCGGAAGCCTTCCCATTGCAAAGGGTGGAGCAAAATTCACCATTGTGGTCGTGGATTACTTTACAAAGTGGGTCAAAGCGGAACCGGTGACCACGATCACAACTAAGCGAGTGATAAACTTCGTCGTCAGAAATATTATATGTCGATTTGGAATCTCGAAAATTATCATAACCGATAATGGGAACCAATTTGATAGCACCAAATACTGGGACTTTTGCCAGAGATATTATATCGAGAAAAGATACACCGCTGTAGCGCATCCGCAATTGAATGGACAGTTAGAAGCGGGGAACAAGGTAATTAAGTTCATTCTGAAGAAGCGACTGAAACGAGCCAGAGCCATGTGGGTTGACGAGTTACCTTTGGCGTTGTGGGCCTACAGAATGACTTATAAATCAGCTACAGGGCACACTCCCTTCTCCTTCGCTTTCGGGTCAGAGGGGTCATCCCAGTCGAATTAGAAGTACTATCCCACAGAACCATTTATTACGACCTGATGACTTATAATAAACTGCTCCTCGAGTCCCTGGATATGATTGAGGAAAAAAGGGACGAAGTGGATTTGCGTGCCTTGAGACATAAACAATAAATCTCCCGATATTACAAGAAGAAGGTTCGGGCTCGAACCTGGCGACCTGGTGCTAAAATGTATCTTACCAGGCTCCATCTTCTTGGGCCCGAAATGGGAGGGACTGTATACCATCCTACGAAGGCTTAATAATGGATTCAAGCTAGCGACCGTGGACTGAAATGAAATCCCCAGAGTGTGGAACTGTAACGACCCCGTGATTTTCGACTCTGAAAATCGACACAAATACCAATGTCAACTAATCAGATATCGAAAATACCTGATCATTAATAGAAAGAAGTTAGAGGGTGAGAATAGATAAGATAGAAAATTAGAATATAAGAAGAGGAAGAACACAACATCAGAGTAACACGAATCTCACAGTGGAACGAATAAAATATAGTATACAAAGTAACATTGAAACACAAATCTGTATTTGTATATTAGAGTACAACACTTTCATCACTGCGGAAATAAACAATAGCTATATAATGCTGCTGAAGCCTCCTGCTCCAAGCTCCATCTAGTGTATCTATAAATCCCGACTACTTGGATGCCCGTACAAATTTGGACACCTAAGAGTTTAGGGAAAACAAAACAAAATAAACTCCGGGTTATTCATGGGACTGGTGTGAGTAAACTCCAACCATTTGGTTTAACTTTTCAAAATCCTTTTCAAAGAAATGATAATCGTAAGACCGATCCACACATAAACACGGATGGTTTTTACCTTACGATAACCCAAAACATTTTCAAAATCAATACTTTTCTGATATTATAATAATGTCTAATCATAAGTAAATGCAATCTAGCAGAACGCTTGCGTCTCACGCTCCACATATATATAGTATACAATCAAAACCGCGGGACTTGTTGGAGATTGGATTCCGACTATGACAAGGTATGGAACCACCTGCCGATAGTGTATCTCTAGAGAGGAATACACTGGGTTCAATAAGAACGTCTTGCAACCTGGCCACACATGACCGACCACTCATTTCTCTTGAGTGTATCGAATATATTGTCACCTACAGTTGCTAGCAACATAACCGTTCCCGGGAGATACAGAATCGAAAAGAAGTAATAGATATGAATATTCTCTAGATGGTGACAATACATCCTAATGGGGGCGTCCCACATAGCCATGCTGCCTGCCCGAATTTGGTCATTTCCCGGTTGATGAGGCTTAAGGTTATAGTGTATCTCTTAATAGATCACACCTTCTTTTCCCTTGAATACCACATCGTTATACGCCAAATCACAAATTGATTTCCACAAAAATACCACGGGTATAAAGCTAAGAGGAACGAATTCCTCCGCCACCAAACGTAAATACGGTTGAAGAGATCAACTTAAGTGATCCATTAGATATACTCTGTTAGATATTTCATCCATATAAGTTGTCCTGGGTTTGGACAAACCGAAGGCGCTATCCTGTAAACAGAACAGCCCTTGCATAAACTCCATCTTCAAATAGTTTCAGCATATTTGATTCGCAACGCTCATGCCCATACAGAGTGGTTTTCAGATAATAAATCTGATTCCGATCTCTCCATATTGACAATAGAAAAATGGTCAAGAACTTTGATAGCCGGTAATTTAACTATCAAAGGAAAACATACAAACAAGCAATTGTTATATTTCCAAATGGAAATCCTACCGATCAATCATCAATCAACATTGAGCCCCTTTAAATAGATTTATCATTTTATTTCCCCAATTCCCTGCTTCCCGTATTTTCGCAAGTATTTCTCAAAACCCGTTTTGCCTCACCCGATCCTTGGAAAACGTTTCCATTTATTTTAAACTATTTATTTTCTATATTAAGAAAATACCTCTTTTTAACATCGGGGATAAATTCCATATATTCACGACTCTTATTTTCTATATTTAGAAAATATACGTTATTAACATTGGAAAACATTTTCATTACTTATGCATGTATAACTATTCTTTCATATCCATCAGTCCCTAACTGTAAACTAGTAAGAGAAAAACTCCCTAAGCATCAACCCCGAAGGCCGAAACCAACATCAGATCGACACTTAGAAGGCCATTCAACTTAACTAACCTCCAATCAGTTTCTAATTTCCTTAACTCCATTCTTAACTTCAAAATCATTTCATCTTCAATACTTATAAAACATCCCTGGTTATATTTGGAAAACATTTCCAAAATCCATTTAGATAGATTTGAACAAATGTTGTGTAAACATTGATAGCGTTATAATACCTGTTTCCTAAACTATTAAATATAACTTTGATTCTTTATTAGAATAAATAAATAACATTTAATTAATTAAACATATCTTAATTAAAACCGGAAAGTAAATAGTACTTTCCTGAATTCGATATAATCGAATTTCAATTTATAATTCTCTTTTGAATAATCCTTATTCAATTAACGTTCTGATCGTCGGAATAGCTTCACCGTTTCAGGTCAACTCCATTTCTAAATTCATTTTTGAACTTATCGCTTAAGATATGTACCAATTTCATTTTATTACCATTCCCATTTGCAAATCGCTTACTTTTAAACCATTATACATTTTTAAACATGAATATTATTCCCCTATAGCAATTTGGACTGAATTCATTAAATCAAATTTTGTTTTAAATAATCAATACTATTTTGGTTTAAAATTCCATCCATCTAATTTCTTTATAAATTCATATCCATATTCCACTTTATAAATTCTATTTACAAGTCAACTTCTTGTTAATTTTATATCAGGTTTATATCTTCATCACAAAATCGATTATAAATTACTGGTTACAAACCAAATATTGAGTATATATATAATTTAAGAAATAAATTATTGTACAAATATTCAACATAGTCGAATTATAGTTGTAAATCCTTTTAGTTCTATTTTATATTTCAAACATTGAAATAAATTCCATCATTCCCTTTTTGAAAACATTTCCCAATTCCCATTTTAGTTCATTCCTTAATTTATTATTCCCATTCCATTTAATAACAATTATTTTCCATTTAAAACTGTCGTTTATAAACCCAAACTACTTGTTTTAAAACAAGTTATCATATTCTAGCCAAATGAAATTCCATTTCTATTAAAATATATTTCCCTTCTTAAAACCCCAAATTCCTTTCCAATGATTTCAAATATATTTTATGGTATTTAAATACCAATTATTTCAGATCAATGTTATTCAAATACCCCAAAACAAACGATAATCCATCACTAATTATTTGTCACATCATATAATGCAATATATATGAAAAACAACAATATAATTGTTGAGGAATCCAGTTGGATTCCTCCAACCTGTTTCCCTACATCCACAATTGTTAATTAACATAAATAACACAATTTCATATCAGTATGAAATTATTAAATTAGTATTTAACCAACGACTTCATATGCATAAATATCAACCAATTTAATTGTAAACCATCCAAACAACCATCACACACAACATTCAATCATTTTTATCAAAATTTAATAACGTTTATAAACTTTATAAAACTGGACAGAGTTAGTAAGTTTACTCACCTTGGTTCGCAGTCAACTATTCTTCTTTTATTTCATTTAAAATAAAATGGGTGTTTGATTTTATCATGAACTATCAGTAGCTCTGTCCTCAGCGAAAACAGCACCACAGTGTAGCTCTCGTTGCTACGATTCCAACGTATTCGTCCGCTCGAAATTCTGATAACGTACGGGTGAAATATCACATTTATACTTTTATAAATTATTTAAACAAGTTTTAAAATTTATTTTATAAAAGAATTTGGGCCTTACCAATATCATATCAACCCAACATCCATCTAAACCTACTAATGCAATTCTACAACACCCTTTCTACCTTGTTCAAAGCACACCTGCACCTCTTATTACACCATTTTCGACATTGCTTCTCTCACGTTCTCCCCTTAAGAAGAATATTATTTTTTTCCTTATTTCTTATTTCTTTTGGACCTCAGGTGTGTTATCTGCCCATGAGTCATACTGACCGGTTCTCAGTTGCCTGTTTTAAATCCTGCGAGGGTTCCAGTTTTAAAACCCATTCTGAAAACTTAGATATCCCACTTCTCTTTTTCTCTTTAGACTTTATCCTTTTTAAACTGGGCTTCATAAACATTTCAGCCCAATGCGTTGCTTCAAACCCATTTCCCATTTGCTTTCTTCTCCCCGAAATAGTAAAACGCTGCTGCTACTCCACATTTTAACCCACCGTTTCGAAACCTTCTCTGCTCAGCAAAAGACTGCATTACCACTACCATCATTCATCTCTCTACCTTCTCTCTCGATCACCACTTAATCCCCCCAGTTCGAATGCAAATATACGGGTCTAAATTTGGTCCCCAACCCTACCACAAAGCTACAGAAATCGACCCCTTTGCTCATCAGACCTCACCAAACTCTGCCAACCAGTCCCCTCTTGCCACCCTGAGAGAAGCTCCACCGTCCACTCAAGCTATCACCACTACAATTGGCATCCAAGTTGTACCCGAGCTTTACTGTCCTACTGTGCTCTACAGGTTGCGGATGAAATAGATTTCGAACCCACAAAGTCATCATAGAAAAAGAGTGCTCTTCGTTGTGAATACAAGAGAATTTATTTCAGAATTTTTTTGTAGAGTTTTGGTTTGATGTTGATGTTTGAAGTGCTCAGATGTTTGGGCTTTGATTTTTGGAAATGGCAAACTGGTTTGAGGAAGAAAAACATGAGCTCGCGTGTATTTATATTTGCTCCAACCGTGCTCGCCAAGGAATAAGCTAGAAGAAAGTCGACTGCTACTAATAGGCTAGGTACTATTGATTTGCCTTATCATAGTGGTAATTTACAGAGGGCATGTAAACTTTACTATGGCCTTGGTAATTTACAGAGGGCATGTAAACTTTACTATGTTTGGGCATGTAAACTTTGCTAGGTACTATTAAATTGTAACACTGCCCAAATAACATCAAGTTCATATCTTATCGACTATTGGAAAGACGTTGAGGAACCGAAAAAAATATGGTGAAATAGAATATGTGTGCACGGATCAAACCTGCAATCAAGCCAGGAAGCACAAACCAAAAAGAACCGTGATCAACAAATGAAATTCCAACCTTGTTAGCAACAAATGCCAAATATACGGATTTGAGGGGTTAGTATATTATCTAAAGTATATTTCTAACTAGAGTGGAGAGCGAACGTTATCATTTTGGTAAATATTTCACTGAAATTTGTTTCAAATGTACCCTAAAGTCACAGCATATGTATTATACAATCTATAAAAAAATTGATATAAACCTATATATATTCTTTAAGTTGCAAGTACCATGTCTACTTTTATGGGTGGAATACCGCCCATGAGCAGCAATCTAAGTTGGAACTGTTCGATGTGATCAATGATGGTGGATTGCCAAAGCTAGCCTAACGTTCATAGGTACCATTGCTTCAAATTTTAGACAGTGGTAGGCTAATGTTGTTGAGTGCAGTGTTGATACACATGTTAGGAGTACGAAGAGCATGGAAATGGGTGTGGACATTGCTAATGTTTTGGATTCTGAGCTATTTGATCTTTTCTCTATTATATGTATGTTTCGTAGTGTTTGAATCCGGTTGCTTCTAGCTTGTGCAGTAAAATTTTAGTGCTTGTACGCAGGGGCGGATCTAGAATATTTATCTAGGTAGGGCAAAAATTTTCAAATTTGTGTCCCACACCATAAAAAAAAATTGATTGCTACTATACATATACTAACATGTGCTGTTTGCTTGCAATTGAAACAAAACATAAAGGCAAACTTGGCAAAAAGAGCAAATACTGGCTGCTTGAAGCCTGGGTAGGGCGTTTCTGTGTACCTTACATCCGCCCCTGCTTAATGATTCACACAATATTGTCAGTTCGACTAATTTTGATGGTTTTAGAAATTAAATTATACTACTCCGCGAACGCCTAACATTTACGGCGTTACTTCACATGAAATTGTCATTTTTACTCTTTGTTTTTAAGGCCATTTAAAAAAGCACGACTTGCGTAGGATAGTCTGGTTACATAAGCAAAAGGTTATAAAGTCGACGTAGGTCATGATTCGACCGAACCATTATAAAAAATTCGTGTGTCATTTAATTTTATCACACCATTTTTAATTTTTTCTTTCATTTTTATTCATACGAGTTTTTGTGATTGTAATGTTTACCATAAACCCCACGATGACCCTATAACACGTAATTCAAAGAGTCTTCTATCAAATCAGAAGGAATAGGGTGCAATGAAATAAAAGACGTGGCC
This sequence comes from Allium sativum, assembly GCA_030737875.1. NCBI lineage: Eukaryota > Viridiplantae > Streptophyta > Magnoliopsida > Asparagales > Amaryllidaceae > Allium > Allium sativum. Next base: position 1,015,636,782 of record CM060913.1, on the reverse strand, counting down.
GTAGATACTCTAACTCTCATGACTTGAGAAAAAGTATAAAGGACAAGGAAATGAATTGTCCACGAGGCGTGAAGGTGTACCAAGATCAAAAAGACCGCCCTGACTCCACTACCCTTGGCATTTGACGGGAGAGTATAAAGGCACCAGGGACTGACATCGCAAATGAACTCCTACTCCACTGAAGGATTGGGGAAAAACTGAAAGCTGAGTTCGAACACAATCCTGGGCATATGACAGGAAAGTATAAAGGCGTTTTGATCAAACGCCACGAAAGGGCTATTATCCCGCTGCAGGACCAGGAACAAGAATGAAAGCTGAGCCCGAACCCCACATTCCCGACATGGGGGGCAACACATATTCTATTCTAGTCAATCCTCAACAAGCCCTGGCCAAGCCCCAGGTTAATGATTGATTAGGGGCATACTCGTTATGATTTAGTTTTTACGAGAAGCTACGGAATTTTTATGTTTCGCCAACAATGATGACTTATGATGTAGTTTCGTTAGTTTCATTTTTGATTTAGTTATGATATGAATATTTATATGCTTGACTAAGTATAAGAAATTCGCAGGTACACAATAATGCGAAAGAAGCATAATATCATTTACAAAGTGCAAAATTACAAACTAGTCAAAATGTGAGGGCCATTCTCACAACTACATCATAAGGCTAGGGGAAACTTAAAGCGAGTAAAAGTAAACAAGCTCTACTTCGTTTTCGGAGACGACTTCAGTTTCTTCTGTTTCTCTGGCTCCTCCTTGTTAGCAACAGATTTATCGTGCTTTTTCCTCTTATTCTTATCCGAAGGAGGATCTTGTGGAGCGTCAGAGGACTGGATCGCAAGTTGTGTAGTTATCAACTTGGAGGTGAGCTTTATAATCAGTCCAGATCCGGGAGCAGCTGCAGAGAGAGGTGGAATATTTAAAGGCCCCTCCTCAACTTTAACTCTCAATTGCTCATCCTTCTTAGCCTTCATCTCGGCTAAAGTCATGCTGTCATCATCCTTAGTCTCTCCAGTGATAGTGACATCCTCTTCTTCATCCCCGTCATCACCATCAGTGTCTTTCAATGCTCCAATGATTTCAGCATCCTTAAGAATATCGGTGCTCGATGGTACAATGGCCTTCTCGATCACTTCGATTTTTGTTTGCTCTTCCGCGGTTCTTTCGGCCATTTTGGCACCTACATCATGAGAAGCAATTGTTATTAATTTAGGAGAAAATTTGGTCTTCTCAATTGTTTGCTCCATAATGCGGTGACAAGTTATGACAACTTTAACAAATTGTAGAGAGAATGTGGAGATACCTTCAGCCGATTGCTCGTCCAGAGTTGTAGTAGAAACCCCGGCAGGTTGGGGAACAGGAATTTCAAAGATTAACGGGTCATCGGGATTATATTCGTCGACCCCAGAAGCCTTGCACTCCATGGCTGAGCTTGACCCTCATCAACTCTGGTCTTGCCCTTGAGCTTAAGCTTCTCTTTCTTCATAGACTCTTTAATTAGACGTCTACCCTCTACTAGTCTCTCAGGTTCTTCACCTCTAAGAAAAGTCCGCATAAGCTCATCCTCGTCGACAATCTCGACCTTTAGACGCTGCTTCTCGCTTTCGACGATATGGTCCCATACGTCAGCTAAGGTGGTGGGATAGTTCTTGATCAAGGAGATGTCTCGGGTTCGAATGACTTGAGCGAAAAAGTCCATCAGTAATTCATCAAAATCTTCTATCTCTTGTTCAGCCATGGCAAGTTTAATGGTAGCATTTGAGGCGGACTCGAGGGCTTCATTAACATGTCCTTCAGCAAGAGCTGCTCTCTCCTCAGCATGAGCAAGTTTGTCTTTATGTTGGCCATGCCCTTCTCCCATGCAGCTTTTTCTGTAGCAAAGCGGTCCTGTGATGTTTTCAACTCAGTATTTACCGATGTGAGATCTTCTATCTCCTTTTTCATACGCTCTTGGTTGTTGTATATAACGGTGTTGTATACACAATTATATGATTTTTGTTTGATGATAACAAACAAATAAATATTATTTTAATGTGTTTGATATTGTACTGTTATTATACATCACAGACTAGAATATAATATTTATATTTAAATAAAATACAACTGTACAGTAATTTAAATATTCACAGTATTTTATTTGAATAGAATATTTTATTTCAATATTCAAACAGTACAACTTTGTATAACTCCACTATTTAAACATTCACTGTATATTGTACTTGTATATAAACAGAATAAAATAGACAAGTTTGTTTGACAACAATAAAATGATATTTTATTTCAATCAAACTTGTTTATTACAGACATCAGTACATTTCATATATACACAGCTCCTCACTGCAACACTCATACATTCATTCAGTTTACATTTCATATATATCCTTTTTCACTTGTATATACAGACACACTGACACTCTGTCCTTGTCTTCTATCTTCTGTCTTCACAGCTTTCTCTGTCAGTCTAGTCATCTACACCTGTCATACACAGAAACACACACACAGTACACTGCAATAGAAATAAAAATTGAATACATGCAGATTTGAATTTTAGTTTTTGAAATTTTATTTGCCTCAGTTTTCTGGTGTGTTTCTCATCATTTTTCTGACTTGATCTGATTTGTATCAGCCTCAACATACTACACTGGTTTGCTGATCAGAACCAGTTGATTCTGATCAGCCACAACACAGTGCAGTAGTCTGCTGATAAAATTCACATGTATACACACACATACGTGCATATATACGCATATGTATACGTAAAAGAAAATACATGTCAAACAGCAAAAGTGAACTGTCAAAAATAATCAAAGCTGCTCAAAACTTCAAAACTGGTTCAAGCATGTGAACAAGCAAGAGGCAACAGTAAAGTATATGGATGCACAAGTATATATGGTGAAACAGAACAGGCCAAAATGGTGCAAATGCAAGGATTCAAGTTTCAGCAAAACAAGTCAGTGTACATAGGCTCAAGTTCAATTAAAGTCAAAGTATCATGTGATAAGCAGCTACAAATGGTCGAGATACAAAGTCAAAGTACAAGCCTTAGTGAAAGCATATCAAAACAACAAAGAATTCACAAGCCAGAAATGAAAAAGCAAAACTCCAGTGGAGTATACAATGTCGAGCACAAACCAAACCAGCATGGTGTAGGCACAAACTCAAGCAAAAACAAAATGATCAAGACAGGGCATGCAGCATAGTCTAAGCAACAAATGGAGGAGCCAAAATTTTCAGATCAGCAAAAGAAGTATGTGCAGACAACATAGTTTTTCAAATGAGTCGAGCAATGGTGCAAAGCAAGCAAGTTTCATTTGTCAAGGTTTTCAAGTAAGGCTGCACAGCATGGTCGAGTCGACACAGCAACTCATGAATGCAAGAAGTACACAGGATGTACAAGTCAATATGCTCAGGCACAAACTACAAGTGAGCATGCAGGTGGACACAATTACATGGTTAGACAAATGCAACTATGGTGAAAACATGTGAGCAGATGGTACAACAATGTAAATGCAGGGGCAATGCAAGTTCATGGAGGAATACAAGTTATCAAGCATGCCCATGATGGCTCATAGTCATGACAAGTGAACAATGGTAGAGGTAAATAAATCATTTCAAGATGCTGAAAACAAAACGTCCAGAAAGCTGCAATTAAATTTGAGCTTAAATCATGCAAGTGTGTCACTGATTTAATAAATAAAAAAAAAAACATTTTTTTTGGCAAGTATCAAATGTGGTTTTTCAAATGCATTTAACTTGATTTCAGAATTTGAAAAGAATTTCCTTTTTAATTCTTTCCAGAAACCAAAATATTTTTTAGACAAGATAATGATGTTTTCCAGATTTACAATCATGCATGGGACCAGAAGATATACATAACTAAAGTTTGATTTTGCTCATATAAGGTATGATGTTATGGCATATATCAAATTTGGCAATTGAGTGATAGCAGGTTCTTCAAGAATGCAAATAATATTGATCAGATTCAAATCCAAGGAGAATCATGCATGTCATAGCATCAATTCAAATCTATGAATATCATTTATTCAAGGCAACAAATGGAAAGATTTCAATCCGAGGATTGTGGAAAAGTTTTATTTCCAGAAATGACTCAGTTTTTTTTTACGGTTTTAAATCAAGGAAACTAATCACACAAAAATCATCAAGGGACCACAAGTCATTAGTTTCCAGTATTTCATTCACCAAATTCAAAGCCGAGGAAACCAGAATTGCAGAAATTCACGCAGACAATCAAGCAGTTTTTTAACCAAAGGCCGATTCAAATTTAAACAGAGCCAATTTTATCAAAGCCGAGAAATCAAGGCAAATCAAAAAGGGAAACACACACAAATCAGTCAAGCCATCAATTGAAATCAGATTCGATTAGGGTTTTTATTTTTTGCCCTATATTTACACCATTTTTCATCATAGGCAGAGTGGGAAATCGAAATCGAAACCAACAACAACTAAATCAGAGAGCAAGCAATTTCAAGCAGATACTCAAAATCAAAATTACTCACGTTTTCGATCAGACCAGAGAACAACCCTCAAATCAGAGACCAATAGATTGAAGAAACAAGGCGCAAGAGAATTGAAGCAATAACAATCATCATCTCGCTCAGAAACCGATTGATTTGGGGAGAATTGCAAAACCCTAGCCGCCATATTTTTTTTCTCAGAGGCAAAAGAGGATCGGGCAGAAGAATGAAGCAAGAAAAGAAAATGGGCCGGCCGTTTTTTAATAGGAAAAGGGAATGACCCCTTTAATATAAAATCTCCTTTTTTATTTTATTTTAAAAACTAGGGTTTACATTTCTTTTTGTTTTACATTCTGTTTTTTTTTGTGTTGTAAAATCATTTCTGAACAGTTCTAGGTCTGTAAAATCTAGGGGGATTTAGTCAAGGAGTTGACTGTCAGTTTCAGAGTCTGTAAATCTGAGTTACGAGTTACAGGTTTTGTAATTCGGGAAATCTGATCTAGGGGTTTAGATCAGTCTAGGGGTTTGAGCGTAGGGTTAGAATAGGAGCAGTGTTTGCGAGTGTACATGGTCTTGTATGCGGGAACTGTTCTATCACCTAGTAGAAACCTTAGAAATGCAGCAGTAGGCAGGGTTTTGCCGAAGCTGGGTATATCTGTGTGTGATTTATTTTCTGCATTTCAGTTTCTGCTATTTTCTGTGATCAGTTTATTATTATATATCTCGTTAAGTTTTTAATTCAGTTAAAAACTGTGAAAAACCCTATTCACCCCCCCTCTAGGGTTATTCTAGATCCAACAAGTGGTATCAGAGCAGGTATTCTTTAACTCTAGAGAAATGGTGAATCCTTGTTGTCAGTCGATAGAGAGTCAGTCCAGTTCATCTCCAACTATTTTCACTGGAACAGATTTTTTAAATTGGAAATCCGAAATGGAATTTTATTTAAAATCTGTTGATATTAAATGTTGGGATGTTGTTATCAATGGGTTTGACATTTTAGATAAAGCTTCTAATTCTCGTGCTACACATATTCTGTATTCTCACCTAGATGATAATCAATACAGTCTGATTTCTCATTGTTTAACTGCGCAGGAAATTTGGACAGCTCTAACTACAAGATATGGAAACGTCAGCATCTTCTCAAAACCCTCAACTGTCAACTCAGATTCAGATCCTTGTTCAACAGATGAATCAGCTGATGAAGACTCAACAGATGATGAGATAAGAAATTTTTCATATGAAGATCTGGTTTATTTTTGTGTTGATTTAACCAAATCTGTTGACAAACTCCAATCGAAAAATAAATCTCTAAAATCTATAAATTCTGAGTTGACCAACAAGATAAATTGTTTGGAAACGAAATTGTCAAATGTCGTGAAATTTGAAAATTCTAATTGTGAAAATTGTTTGAAATTAAAAACTGATCTCGTTCATTTCAATAATAATGTTCGAAGGCTTGAAGAAGAAATTTTAATTTTAAAAGATAACGAGATTGAGCTGAAAGATGCAAACAACTGTTTACAAAAGGAATTTATAAATTTCAAGGCTATCAAAAATTCCAAACATGAAAACGCTGAAAATGATAGTTTGTTGAAAACAGATCTGATTTTGAAAGAACTTGAAATCGAAATTGAAAATTGGAAGAAACTTGAATCTGAAAGTCGAAAATATTTTGATTCTGAAATGGCCAAGTCCCAAACCAAAATCAAATTGCTTAATGATGAAAATTTGGTTTTGAAATCTGAGTTTGAAAGAAATAAGATCACTAAAAGTCGTTGTTCAGATTAAATAAAAGAAAACGATGATCTTAAAACTGAAATTCAACAACTTGAAACAATTTTATCTAAATTTTCAAACGGTGAAAAATCTTTGGATATGTTGTTGAAAAACCAACTTTCTGTTGGAAATAAACGTGGTCTTGGTTTTGGGAAGAATAATGTTTTTGGAAAACAAAATTCAAATGATTTAAAAAATCCCTCAAATTACTTTGGAAAGAACTACGTTGAAAATTTGAACTCTGAAAATTTCAAAGGTTTTTTGAATCAAAATTGTGATGAGAAATCATTTTATAATAAACCATTTAAACAATCTTGGATCCCGAATAAAAATAAAATGACTTTGACTAAATTTAAACAGATTTGGGTTCCAAAGGGTACAAAGGTTAATTCTGATGGTTTGTTATACAAACAGGTTTGGATACCAAAAGTGGTAAACGTATTTCAGAGTGGTTTTACAAATTTTGTTAGACCACTTAATTCACTCAACTACTAGGTACCAGTAAAGGCTGAGGAACTGCTGTGCTGAAAAGAAATTTGAAATCAAGATTGTCTATAATTCTGTGTCATTTACAGTTCCTTAGGCCAACATTTGTTGAGTTAGAGATTCTGCTTTACATTGGATTCTGGTATGATCTCTAAACTCACATTTGTATATTCCCTTTGCTTTTTATTTTCTATGTTTGTTCCTTCCTCTATCCCCTTCTGTTTTTTTATTTGACACTGCCATATTCTTCTTTGTCTGTACTTCTTAAACTTCCAGTTGCAGAATTAATGATTTTCTGGAAATTTGCCCTACTTGTATAAAATCATCATGTGTTAATCATTTCCATATCCTGAATTTGAACTTGTATATATCTGCAATTGTTTTGAAGTTTATTTTCTGATTGTTGAATTCATAACAGTGTTGATGCATTCATATCATATCTTGAACACTGTTAACTAGAATTCTAATTTTTTGAAGATCTGAATATTTAATGAAATGTCACACACCTTTGTTGTTCTGAGTTTATTCTAATTCATTTTAGAAAAGCTCAAAATATTATACTCATTACAACACTCTGTTATTTATCAGTTGTGATAATTTCATTGATTTTCAGATTGGCTTGTATCAGTGATACATCTTGGAATTCATCTTTACTCATGATCATTATAATGAAATATGTTTGTTTGAAATCATCTGAAATTCTAGATATTTTGAATATCACACACCTCTTATTTTTTGAAATTGTCAATCTCGTGTGACTGATTCATTATATCCCAAAACTTTACATTGATTCATGTGATTTCAAATAAATTATCCCGATCATGAATATTTTCAAATTTGATGTAAATGACCTGAAATTTCTCTTGGGCTTGTCGGAAATAGTTTTGAGAAATTCTTGAAAATGTTCTTCTTGAAAATGGTCTTTGAAAATCATTGTTATTTCATGATTATTTGATTTGAATATATGTTTGTTTAAAATCATTTGAAATTATTGATTTATTGGATCTCACACATATCTTGGATCTGAAATATAAACTGGTGTGATAGATTCATTAAATCCTAATACTTTCACATTTCTTCAAATGATTTAAAATAGAGTATATTTGCAAATCTTGGATCATGAACCACCTTATGTGACCAACATCTTGACAAGTCTGTTGTGATACTGATTTCTCTGTGCTGCTCTGATACTGTTTTTGAAAAATGGTTGTTTTGGAATCATGCTGCTCTGATTATAAGAAATTGATTTGTAAATATTTTGTTTTGGAATGCTTGATTTGGTATCAAAGATTTATCGTGTTCTGATAAATGAAATTTGTGTGCTTAAGTTGCTTGCTTTGTATTTAGGTCTTTTCTGTTGACTGAGGTACCATTATTTGCCACCGGGGTGTCATTAAAATCCTTGAGAAAGCAAGAACATTTGGTATCAGAAGCGCCTTATATTTGTCACATCCATCTGTTCTGATTTTTCACTTTGTAGAGACACCATGTGGTATCAGTTTAAAAGTGCTGCATATTTTTTGCTGTATATATGTATTTTTTCCTTCTTGTCATGCATAGATCAGCATATTACTCTTGTAATTGATTTACAAGTTTAAAATTATTTATTGATTATTCTTTCAGAAATTGAAATCAATATCCAAATTAAACTGTATTTATAATTCATCAAAATTATAACCAGATTTAGAAATTGTGATGAATTGTGACTGCAGTATATTTCACAACAAGAGGAGAATTTTATTTAGATTTTCATGATGGTTGAATATTTATTATAATATCTTTGGACTGCCATTTATTTCATGACCATCTTCATTACTTATCATCCTTCTGACATCCATCATGTTTTATATTAATGTGGAGAGTCTAATTTTTTATAAAATTGTTTTTAAATAAACAGTGAAAATATTTGTGATGGAGTTGTGGTTATATTATTATTCAGAATTAGTGATAATTGAAAATTTGCAATAATCCTGGTACAGTTGGTCATATTTCATAATATAATTAATTTAGAAATTTATTTCACAGTCCATATCTGTACCTACCACTCTTTCTATCATCCATATTGATTTTATATATCGAGGAGTTTTTTCTTTTTGAAACAGAAAAAGATAATAATATAATAAGTATTTCTCTAACCTCATTTAAAAATCCAAGCTCTGGTTATGCATGGTTACGAGATTACTTATATTTAAGCTGCAACTGATCTCATTTAAAAATCCAAGATCTGGTTATGCGTGGTCAGTGTGCTCTTAAATTAAAAGAAAAAAGAAAAGAAAATAATTTGCTAATTAAATTTGTATATGAATTTCTCCTTGGTATATAAAAACCAGCCTATCAATCCATCTCTCTAATCTGTGAAATGTGTTAATACCTTATGAAGTATTATGTTTTGTTGATTGATAGCTACTGGGATTTGAGATGATTTGATTTTGTCACTTAAATTGAATTATTAACTATAATTGGAATTCATCACTGTTCTTGTGCTTTAATTTGATAAGAATCCTTGGAAATAATTGAAATATTTTTTTAAACTCTCTCCATTATATAAATCTCATCGTAAATCCATCATTATCTACAATGTGAAATATGCCACCTGTCCTCAGAATATTATGATTTTTGTTTGACTGATTGAGATTTGTGATGATCATTCTTTCTCTTAAACTGAAATTATATTTTTAGTCATTTTTCATCTGTATTTTAAAATCTGTACTCTTTTGATGATAACAAAAGGGGGAGAATGGGTTGAGATTTTGATTTATGAGTGAATATTCTATAAGTATTATTAATTTTGAAAATTTCATAATGTCTCATATCATACAGTTCACTCATGCACAGTTATAGGGGAAGTTGTCTGTTGTAGGGGGAGCTAATAAATAGGGGGAGTTCTATATTCATTGTCAAACACATCTATTGTATACAAAATCTTTTATTTGTTTGTCATCATCAAAAGGGGGAGATTGTTGTATATAACGGTGTTGTATACACAATTATATGATTTTTGTTTGATGATAACAAACAAATAAATATTATTTTAATGTGTTTGATATTGTACTGTTATTATACATCACAGACTAGAATATAATATTTATATTTAAATAAAATACAACTGTACAGTAATTTAAATATTCACAGTATTTTATTTGAATAGAATATTTTATTTCAATATTCAAACAGTACAACTTTGTATAACTCCACTATTTAAACATTCACTGTATATTGTACTTGTATATAAACAGAATAAAATAGACAAGTTTGTTTGACAACAATAAAATGATATTTTATTTCAATCAAACTTGTTTATTACAGACATCAGTACATTTCATATATACACAGCTCCTCACTGCAACACTCATACATTCATTCAGTTTACATTTCATATATATCCTTTTTCACTTGTATATACAGACACACTGACACTCTGTCCTTGTCTTCTATCTTCTGTCTTCACAGCTTTCTCTGTCAGTCTAGTCATCTACACCTGTCATACACAGAAACACACACACAGTACACTGCAATAGAAATAAAAATTGAATACATGCAGATTTGAATTTTAGTTTTTGAAATTTTATTTGCCTCAGTTTTCTGGTGTGTTTCTCATCATTTTTCTGACTTGATCTGATTTGTATCAGCCTCAACATACTACACTGGTTTGCTGATCAGAACCAGTTGATTCTGATCAGCCACAACACAGTGCAGTAGTCTGCTGATAAAATTCACATGTATACACACACATACGTGCATATATACGCATATGTATACGTAAAAGAAAATACATGTCAAACAGCAAAAGTGAACTGTCAAAAATAATCAAAGCTGCTCAAAACTTCAAAACTGGTTCAAGCATGTGAACAAGCAAGAGGCAACAGTAAAGTATATGGATGCACAAGTATATATGGTGAAACAGAACAGGCCAAAATGGTGCAAATGCAAGGATTCAAGTTTCAGCAAAACAAGTCAGTGTACATAGGCTCAAGTTCAATTAAAGTCAAAGTATCATGTGATAAGCAGCTACAAATGGTCGAGATACAAAGTCAAAGTACAAGCCTTAGTGAAAGCATATCAAAACAACAAAGAATTCACAAGCCAGAAATGAAAAAGCAAAACTCCAGTGGAGTATACAATGTCGAGCACAAACCAAACCAGCATGGTGTAGGCACAAACTCAAGCAAAAACAAAATGATCAAGACAGGGCATGCAGCATAGTCTAAGCAACAAATGGAGGAGCCAAAATTTTCAGATCAGCAAAAGAAGTATGTGTAGACAACATAGTTTTTCAAATGAGTCGAGCAATGGTGCAAAGCAAGCAAGTTTCATTTGTCAAGGTTTTCAAGTAAGGCTGCACAGCATGGTCGAGTCGACACAGCAACTCATGAATGCAAGAAGTACACAGGATGTACAAGTCAATATGCTCAGGCACAAACTACAAGTGAGCATGCAGGTGGACACAATTACATGGTTAGACAAATGCAACTATGGTGAAAACATGTGAGCAGATGGTACAACAATGTAAATGCAGGGGCAATGCAAGTTCATGGAGGAATACAAGTTATCAAGCATGCCCATGATGGCTCATAGTCATGACAAGTGAACAATGGTAGAGGTAAATAAATCATTTCAAGATGCTGAAAACAAAACGTCCAGAAAGCTGCAATTAAGTTTGAGCTTAAATCATGCAAGTGTGTCACTGATTTAATAAATAAATAAAAAAAACATTTTTTTTGGCAAGTATCAAATGTGGTTTTTCGAATGCATTTAACTTGATTTCAGAATTTGAAAAGAATTTCCTTTTTAATTCTTTCCAGAAACCAAAATATTTTTTAGACAAGATAATGATGTTTTCCAGATTTACAATCATGCATGGGACCAGAAGATATACATAACTAAAGTTTGATTTTGCTCATATAAGGTATGATGTTATGGCATATATCAAATTTGGCAATTGAGTGATAGCAGGTTCTTCAAGAATGCAAATAATATTGATCAGATTCAAATCCAAGGAGAATCATGCATGTCATAGCATCAATTCAAATCTATGAATATCATTTATTCAAGGCAACAAATGGAAAGATTTCAATCCGAGGATTGTGGAAAAGTTTTATTTCCAGAAATGACTCAGTTTTTTTTTACGGTTTTAAATCAAGGAAACTAATCACACAAAAATCATCAAGGGACCACAAGTCATTAGTTTCCAGTATTTCATTCACCAAATTCAAAGCCGAGGAAACCAGAATTGCAGAAATTCACGCAGACAATCAAGCAGTTTTTTAACCAAAGGCCGATTCAAATTTAAACAGAGCCAATTTTATCAAAGCCGAGAAATCAAGGCAAATCAAAAAGGGAAACACACACAAATCAGTCAAGCCATCAATTGAAATCAGATTCGATTAGGGTTTTTATTTTTTGCCCTATATTTACACCATTTTTCATCATAGGCAGAGTGGGAAATCGAAATCGAAACCAACAACAACTAAATCAGAGAGCAAGCAATTTCAAGCAGATACTCAAAATCAAAATTACTCACGTTTTCGATCAGACCAGAGAACAACCCTCAAATCAGAGACCAATAGATTGAAGAAACAAGGCGCAAGAGAATTGAAGCAATAACAATCATCATCTCGCTCAGAAACCGATTGATTTGGGGAGAATTGCAAAACCCTAGCCGCCATATTTTTTTTCTCAGAGGCAAAAGAGGATCGGGCAGAAGAATGAAGCAAGAAAAGAAAATGGGCCGGCCGTTTTTTAATAGGAAAAGGGAATGACCCCTTTAATATAAAATCTCCTTTTTTATTTTATTTTAAAAACTAGGGTTTACATTTCTTTTTGTTTTACATTCTGTTTTTTTTTTGTGTTGTAAAATCATTTCTGAACAGTTCTAGGTCTGTAAAATCTAGGGGGATTTAGTCAAGGAGTTGACTGTCAGTTTCAGAGTCTGTAAATCTGAGTTACGAGTTACAGGTTTTGTAATTCGGGAAATCTGATCTAGGGGTTTAGATCAGTCTAGGGGTTTGAGCGTAGGGTTAGAATAGGAGCAGTGTTTGCGAGTGTACATGGTCTTGTATGCGGGAACTGTTCTATCACCTAGTAGAAACCTTAGAAATGCAGCAGTAGGCAGGGTTTTGCCGAAGCTGGGTATATCTGTGTGTGATTTATTTTCTGCATTTCAGTTTCTGCTATTTTCTGTGATCATTTTATTATTATATATCTCGTTAAGTTTTTAATTCAGTTAAAAACTGTGAAAAACCCTATTCACCCCCCCTCTAGGGTTATTCTAGATCCAACATTGGTTGTTCGAATCGAGCTCAAAATGGAAACGTTTCTTTGCATCCTCTAACTGCGTTTTTGTAGCTTTCGGCATCCCTCTGAGCTAAGGCAGGAAGGGCTTGAGTATCTTCAAGTTGCTTCTCATCCTTGTCTCTGGCCTTGATATCATATTCAGCCTTTTCTTTAACTTTGGCCACGTCTATTTCCAGACGGTGGATAACCTCTGAAAGCTTCTTGGCATGCTTCTTTATTGCCTTATATTGTGTAGCCACATGATTAACCCGGTCCACGACTTTTGTATCCCAACCATCAGAAATTGGCTCAAGGTTTGGAACAAAGTGCATCTTTCGGAAATAGATATCGGGGAACTGCTCTCGTAGACGCTCTAGCTTTGCCTTATTTTCGGAGGTAAGGATCACCTCCTGCGTAGTGATAATATCAATGCCGCGCTATCCAGATGGGATGAGATCTGTCTTTCCCTTTTCCAAACCTTTGCTCGAGGTGTGTCCTTGGAGGACCTATCCTGAGAAAGAATGCACTTCGGGGGAGTAGGAGATTTGGGAAGTGGTTTGCCTTCCACATGTGGAACTTGACGACTATGGTGCTTCTCAGGATCTTGCCTTGAAGGAGAACGAGAGCGCGTAGGATGAGGCTGATAAGAATTATAGTGTTTCTTGCTATCTTTCCCACGACTGTCACCATGATCATGCTCGGCAACGAGATTGAATCTGGGCGTGTACTCACAAAGATCACGATGAGAATAGGAGCGGTGACGAGGCATTTTTCCTGCAAAAAAAAAAGCAAGTATAAGAACCGTAAGTAGATACGGTGTATGAATGTTGTGACATGTGATGTCCGTGTCCCGTATGATCCCCCCTAACAGACCAGGGCCCGACGCCAGGCTAGTTTGCACAGTATCTCTCTCTTTAACAGGGGTAGGCTCCTCCTCAGAAGTAGGGAAGAATGACCGTTTCAAAATCCTCCGAAGTGTAGATATCATCTGGAAATGGAAGTTTAGCTAAATACCCATATATTTGTTCTTTTGTTAAAGAATCATGAGTCAAGAGCTTAGTTGGTTGCGGTGTCTATGGAGAAGACTCCTCTTCGGGGATGGAAACATCCTTTGGTTCGTCAGCTCGAACTTCACCCCCTTTGTATACGTTTATCTCTTCGTCATCTTGAACATTCATAGGTGAAGGACTTTTAGGAAGCTCGATCGTCTTTATAGCTTCCGTGGTCACTTGCCCCTCCACCGGGGGCATACTACTAGATTCCCCAATCGCCTAAATAGGGGGCACATACTTGTAAGGCCTGCCACCCTGACCAAGCCCGAATCTTACATCAAGAAGATGATGTTTATAAAGGTTCTCATCGGTTATACACATCTTAATTTTGCAAAAATCTGAGTTGCTTTTTACAAAGCGAGACAGTGATCTTCATACACCTCACCTTCTTGCTTCTGGGGGCTAGGAACTGTACATAAAAAGAGGATATTAATGCTTTAATCACGCAGTTAAGACAGACACTGAAGGATTTGAGACCTACTTGACTTCAACCACTTCCTAGCACACCCAGCTTGATGATTTATATAGAACCACTTTGATTTAGCATCACCTATGTTGCTACGTCCGGCACTCAGGGCTTTCTTGGTGGGGGTAGACTCAAAGAAACAAAATTTGGGGTCTCGGTGGAACGAGTTAAAAATAATAATAGAAGTTCAAATCCTTATAAACAAGCTCGGTCTCCAGAATCTTTGCGTATGCGATATACAAGGTATATAGAGCAGCATAAGCGTTGGGATGGAGTTGCGTGGGAGCAATGCGTAGTCGTCTCAGGAGATCGACGACGATCGGAGGAAAAAGAGGAATAGCACCTATCGAGCACATGACCTTGCTGATAGCCATATATCCTTCTGGAGCAGAATGGCGCCTGTCCTCTTTCTCCGGGGTTTTCACGTCATCCCAGGGAATCCCAAGTCTTAAGCAGATTTTCTTTAGTTTTATATCATCAAGTGTGAAAGTTATGGAATCGCTTGGATTAGTTAATACTATGGCACCCTCGAGTTCGTCGGGAGCCTGATCATCTTCCTCCTCCTCAAGTGATGTGCTTTCAGAAGATGTTGATCTTGCATCAGTATCTGTCTCATACTCAGATCCAGAATTATTCCAATCCAGGTCTGACGGAAGTACGTCAGAATTGTAATAGCTTGACGATTTTGGATCTACACTCTTCTCTGATAATCTTGTTGAATGTCTATCCTGAATGGTCTTCAAATTCATTTATATAAGTATCCTACATTTTAGTTTAAAATTGTCAAGTTAGTTCGAATTGGTTTCGGGTCCAGTTCCCATCCTGGTCTCTTCGAACTAACGTGTAGGGAATATTATTGGATAACTGGTGTTTTAGCTATCAAATTTAAACAGTGTAGATAAATAAAATAATTTATACCAATTGTTAATATTTAATTTCCATGACATGTTTATTCACATTAATTAACTTATATAAGTTTCAAATTCTAATCCTAGAACACTAATTAATATCAGACAATTAAAATATAATAAACATATCAACGTTTTATTTCAACAAATCTAGATTTGATCACCTCATAGAATAACAGATGATTAACAACAATCATTTATTACAATAATAACAATGAAGAATTTAATTTCAAACTAAATAACAGTTTGAGATATACGATCTCGAGTAACAACTAATTTCATATTATATCTATTCCCTTTTCTTTGGAATAAATATATCGACCTTATTTAAAAATTTATTTCGTTTTCAGTGGATTATATATAAACACATATGAAAATACAAATGTATAATTGTTGTAGATTTGAACGACGGTGTCTATTTTGTCATCTGAAATAATTCAATGGTTTCTTGATCTTTTCTTTTACTTCTTATATATATACACTTTTCCTATTTTAATTAAATTTGATTAAAATAAAAATAGTCTCGTAGATCCAAGCCCTAAACCCGTATATCTAAAGCACTTCGTGTCGACTTCTTTACACTAGTCTTCTTCTCCTTGGTCTCCTTATATATATATATATATACTTAAAATGTTTTTAATTTAAACATGCGGATTAAAAAAATAGCACATTTTTCTTCTTCTTCTCTTTTACTTTCTATTATAATTTCATATACATTTTATGTTTTATACATACATATGTATACACTAATGTTTTTAATTTGAAAGCATGGAATTGAAATAGCATATCTTTTATTTATTTGTTTAAGTTTGGGCCGAAAGAAAAATAAATTATACAACCTACCCTCATTTTCTTTAGGGCATCTCCAGTCGTTGGAATTAAAGGCTGAATATTCAGCCTTTTCTCTTCAGTGGAAGAGATAAGGCTGAATATTCAGCCTAATCTTCAGGATCCGCTTCAGGATCCTGAAGACGATCCAGGCGCCTAATTATTAGGCGCCTGGTTCTGGCGCCTAATAACTAGGCGCCAGAAACCCCCCCCCCCTTTTAACCCTTCCTCCCCCCTTTTCTCTCTTCAAACGGCTATAAACGGTCAAATTTTTGAACTACCAACAGCTATAAACGGTCGTATACAAGTTTCAACGGCCATAAACGGTCATATTTTTTATCTTCCTATATATAATGGTATGAGTGCCTCATTGTAAAACATAAAAACTTCTTCATTTAAATCCACCATACTCTTTATCTAGCAGTAAACAATGTCATATCCGTTCCAATTCAATAACGAAGCGATGAATACGAGTAGTTGGGATTTTGATTCTCAACCAACTGAAAGTCTTACCCCTCCTTCAGCTCCAACAGTCATGTTTCATTCTTCTGCGCCGGGACCAACGACGAAGATAAAGATCTCTGTTTAATGTACTGCCACTTTTCAAATGATTCGGCCAAGGGAAATGATTAGAGTGGGGAAGCATTTTGGTCAAAAGTTAAGGCTGCTTACAACAAAAAGCACTTAGAAAGGACAAGATCAGTGTCCGCACTTTCCGGTCGATTTGGGAAGATTAATCGACAAACCCAATTCTTTGAGTCTCAAGTTCACAAAATTAGAACCGCAAATCTTAGTGGAATGGGTGGAGAAGCTGAATTGGTAATAATTTGTAACTCTCTAATTCGCTTGTCGATATTTTATTTTACCTACCATGAAAGAATACCAACATTCGTTGTTTTATTGTTTATAGAAGCGGATGGCGAACGACCAATTCTTGAAATTATTTCCTAGAGAAAATGGTGCGAAAAAACCGCATTACTACCAGTTCGGTAATTGCTACGAATTGCTCGTTAGTCATCCGAAATGGAGTTCTAGTAACACGAAGAGCTTAAGAGATGTTCAAATGAAGGCAAAAGTAAAGCTAAAAGCATGCCGAAATTCCTATACATCAAGTCCAGGAGAATCTTCACAGAGAGATTCTAATACTGCTGAAGATGCAACTCCTGAATTTGATGAAGACGACAGACCTATGGGCCAGCGTGCTGCGAAGAAGAAAAATGCTGTTCAAACCCAATTTGATTCTCGGTGGGCGCAGATGCAGGAGAAGCATGCCATAGAAAATGAAGAACGTCAAAAACATAGTGCTGAAAAACTTGAGGTCTTAAAACAGTTAGCCAAGATTGAACGTGGTAGGTTTGAGATTGAGCAGCATCGGGAAGAGACTTTAGTAATGCAAATGGATGTCACCGGAATGGACCCACTAACGAAACAGTACTGGATGGATTATAAACAGCGTATTGTTGATAGTCATGTTGGATCTAGGCGTATGTAGTTTTATTATGTAGTGTTGTACTGCCTCAATTGTTTTCATCTATGTATTGTTTTCTAGTCTCAAATAATTAGTGGTAACTTATTTTCTTTAACGCAGTGTGTATGTATCGAATAATTAAAAATAATTCAACGAATTACGTACGACAAAGCTAATACACTTCAATGCAAACACATCCGTACGGTAATATTACATCAGTACGTTAATATTACATATAATATGTATAAACCACAAGTGGAATACCAAAGTGCAGAGAAGACAAATTACAACAGTACGTTAATAATACATCAGTACCACTAAATAGGAACACAACAATACACTGGTATGAAGTCAAACTACAACAGTCCCCTTAATAATACATATAAACAACAAAAGTGCATAAAAAAGAAAATACAACAGTCTGCTAATAATACATCAATAGCACTACATACGAATGCCTCCATCGTCGTCGCTCTCATCATCGTCGCTCCCATCATCATCTCTGTCATGATCATCAACATCCTCAGCCAGGTCGTCGTCCTCCTCCTCATCATCATCAACATCGTGTGACTGAGCAACAACGTCATACTCATCAGCAGCATGGCTCGGCAAGTCATCGATACCAATGTCCTCACCGACGTCTCTAGTCATCGATACCAATCTCTATACCAGTCAGCATATACAAATCGACAGGAGTGACACCAAGCTCAAAGTCAGAAAAATGGAATGTATGTGTGGTCGGCCACCACCGCTCACATAGTGCATGTACCAAGGGTCTGTCAAATGACTTCATAGGTCTAATAGATAAAAACTGACCAAAGGGACTAAACTGTAGTCTATCCTTAATAGGAGTGGGAAGGCCGTCATAAAATGAAATGCATTTAGGCCAACTGCCTCTACAATGAATATACTTCTCCTATATATAACGAAATAAGCAATGTTTTTCAATTCATGCACACTTATTGAAGTCATACGAAGATATAGTTCAAGTAATAGTAGAAATCATAAACGTATAAATTATACCTGTATCGTGGGTAAAGCAGTATCAGCTCTGTGCTCGTATCCCTCTGGAAGATCATGAAGGACACGAAGCTCATCAGCTATTACACCAGGAGCCGAAGGCGTGTGCACTGGACCCGTTTGCTCGTTCGACAGCCTCGGAGCAATTCTCCTTCCAACTCTAATTCTTTTCGGCGGCATTTGGACTCAATTTTCTAATAAAAACAAATTTAAAATGAAGCTTAAAGGAATGAAATGGAGAAAAAAATGGGGGGAAGGGGATTTATAGGCGCTTGAATTCAGGCGCCTACTTTTTAGACATCAGAATTCTGGCGCCTAAAAAGTAAGCGTCTGGTTCTGACGTTTAAAAAGTAGGCGTCAAAACCACTGATGGCATATACCCCATTAAGACCTGAATATTCAGGCCTTAATCCAGTAGAGATGCCCTTGGTCTTGTTCTCTCCTTTCCTTCAATTTCATCTGCCACTCATCGGAAATTCCTGGATCGGCAAAAAGAATATTCAAGTAAACTCGTTCCTGGCACAATAAATTCGGATCAACACAGTTCGATCTCTGCTCCTTCTCATGCCCGAGTCTCTCCTCTCCGTTCTTTACTATTCTTCAACCAGATCATCGAGATGGAAAAATAGTGACAACTCGGCTCTGGTCACGGATCGCATCGGAGCGATCAGCTCTTTCCCAGTGGCGAACCTAGCTCCTTAGTTGAGCTAGGGCCAAAAATGGTCCCATATCACAAAAAATGTTTACATTTTGCTACACATATACCATCATGTACTTGCTTATGACAAACTAGCCTGTTATGAAGTCATGTGGGCTGAATTATGCCTTCCTCAAAGCCCGAGATAGGGCACGTTTGCAATTCCAGCTATGGCACACTTAGAAAGAGGGTTTATTTTTGCCTAGAAAAAAAAATTCCACCTAGGGCTTTTGCCCCAACTGGATGCAGTGTGCGTCCGCCCCTGCTCTTTCCCCTGATCCGCCTTCTTTCTCCTTTGCCACGCCAAGGATGAATCAAAGAAAATTTCTTGCGAAACCTATATATGATATTCCTAATGATGCACGTTCACCTCGCACGTTTACCAAGCCCAAAAACTCATACCAAAATCCTGCCCCCTTGTATATCCTGTTAACTCCCCTTGTATCTTGTGTATGTGTGTAAAACTGACAAGTAGCTACATGCTATAGCCTTAGGCCCTTAACTGACATTGACAAAGACAAAGAAAATGCTTACGTGAAAGAAGGATAAGCTATTAAGCATAGCACTATATATGATATTCCTAATGATGCATAGAAACAACATTTTCACTACAACAAAAAACACTTTTCGCAACAGGCGATATCTGTTGCAGTAGACCTATTGCAACAGGTCTGCGTCTGTTGGTATAGCCGAAGTTGCAAAAAGTCCACAACATTTTCTGCCTGTTGCAATAAGATGTTGCGGTATACCTTTTTGCAACAGGCTTTTGCTGTTGCAACAGATCATTTTGCAACAGTATATGCCCGTTGCAATAGATCCATAAATCTATAAAAAAAATATTACAGCTTATAGATATTACATATTATGTATACGTATTATTAATAGTGTATATCACAAAATGAAATAAACAAATAAAATTTTTATTTTAACAAAGTTTTAATAGTACAAACAATTACAACAAAAATTTCTATAATTTTCGTACATCATTCATGTACAACAATTTCTTCTCTCACACAACACATTTTTTTCGAATAGAGTATTTTCTAATCATATTTCTACTCTACCATACATATACTATAATAAGAGAATAAATACCATATGTTCACTAGAACAAATCTACAGTTCATGCTCCAAGCCTGCGAAGTCTAAGCGTGCAAAGTCTTGGAAGGAGAAAGAGAATGCTTTTTCCTTAACAAGCGAAAAACAGAAAACGAATAGATATTAGTATCAATGACATCTATCAGGCACCGAGTGATAACCAAATAGAAAAAACAACTATAATAAAGTAAACTCACATGAAATATCTGAACTGGAAGAGCATCAGCACATACTCTAAGTTAGCCTTTCTTTCTCACAACTCTAGTGTATACTGACAAGTTCATTATACACTGTCCAATTTTAAAATGAACTAGCCAATATACAACTGGAATGCATAGGTGACAGTATCCTTGGTTTTATGTTATATTTCTTGGAAGGATAGAATGGTGATCCTAGACAATTAAAATGCATTCTGAATTTTGATAATGGTATATAAAAATAAAGGCTACAAAAGATCATTTTTCCAATTTCATGAAATAGAGAAACTCAAATACAAAGTTTTGGAATGAAGTGAGAAAAGAAAAGGAATAAAGAGAGAACAAAAGAAGATGGACACACATATAACCGGTAGGTTTAATAGCAAAACAACCGACCATTAATAAGTAGTAAATCAGTTGGAATATGCCCCTATTCACACACATAACATCATCTAAATATTACTAAAATAAATTGAACCTCTTTCTTCATCCCCCTCATCATCTTCCTTTCTTTCATTTCTTGTAGTTTAGCTGCTTTTTTTTCCAGCAATCAGCACTGTTTATATCCTATATTCAAAATACAATTTAGTTAGTGAAGCAGAAGTTAGTAGTCTCCCATATTCAAAATACATTACATCTAACTTATATAATTCGGAGAATTCTAATAAAGATAAATACTACCCTAATATATTAATCAACAGCTCAAACGAACAGTAAATCACCTGCACATTGTGATCCAGCCAAAATGATGGGTCTTCCCTAAGATCAAAATGTTGCACTTCCTTAGCAGATAAACAAAACACACCTTATTACTAGTCATCAGTAACCGAGCACTACCAGCAAAAATATGATACATATAAGTTGACTACCTCATCCTAAAAAAAGGTATTTGTATATTCAGAAGAAAAACAGTGGAAATATTATAAATATTCACTTAGACTTTTTTAAAAAAAATAAACCAATTTCAATTTGAAGAAGATCTCTTTGTAAAAGTTAAAGAAGACAATTTGAACCCATATTCACCTGCAATGTATGGTTCAGTGATGCGAATCCTAAACAGAGTGGCACCAACATCACAAGCCTAGTAGAATAGTTTTAAACAGTCATAAAAACCAATTAAAAACATTCTGAACCCAATAATTCAAACTTTGCAGCCACTTTTTCCCCTAATACATACACGCTGCCTGTTATCATACACGACACAAGGTTACCATTATTAATTCCACCAGTAAAAGGCACGTATAATAAGCATCATATAATTCCACTATATCAATAGCCATCAGTAGGGACATAAAAGTCAACTGACCCTTTGTTTATTCCTCCATTCTTTCTAGAAGTATCACCCATTATTTCCACTCTATCAGCTTCCTGTGTACATACATGAATCATAACTTGGATTATCTGAAGTAAGCACGGCAGTCTGGCTGAAGTCGTAGTTCCAGGAATTGCGACCCATAACCTGATACAACTGGTTCATAGCATAAGCTGCATGAGACCAAACCGTAGCGGGTTCATAGCAGGAACCACCAGGTTGTATTGTGTTGCAGTCGACCACTTGTTGAGAACATGCGTAGTCCAAGGCAGACTACAGCTGCGCATCTGTTGCCTCTGCCTTGGGAACGCACCACCCAACTCTCGGTTTCTTTGTCGGTGCTACTGGAGAAGACGATGGTGGATTCACCCGGCGGCTGGAGTTAGAGACACTACTCGACTTTGCCAGCCCAACATCATAGGCCATGGACATATCAACATGAAACAGCCCAAACGACCTCTCTGACTCGGGTCCGGGTTTCAAGTCCTCATCATACAGTGCAAAATAGGTTATATTCGGAACTGAAATATTGAAGAAGATATTACCTCCCCCTTTAAAAAGTTATTGTCAAATCCCATTGATTTACACTTTCCTAAGACGTCTAATTTCTACAGCAATGTCAAACACACACACACACACTCTTTTACCAGGAGCAAGCACACCACTAGAAGGACACTTAAAACAATCTGTGTCATATGACAGAGCTATATTGAAGTTGTATGTGTTGATACTTAACCAGAAAAATATTTCCTATTAACTTATATAAACCAAAACATAGTAACTTTATATCTAACACGGCTAAATTTGAAGTACAAAGATACAAAATCACGGAACCTGACAAGCGAGTCATCAAATCGATCTGACTAACACCATTATCTAACTGAGCACAGCGGATGGCGATTAGGCTTCGCAATAGAGGCAGGCAACGGATTGAAGCGCGGAGGCAAAACATGACAGCACGGAGGTGAAGCTAAAGGGGCTCGGAAATCAAGATAGAGGCTGATGCAGATGAAAACTCAAAGATACGACAATGAAAAGAATAGATCTGACGAGATTAAAAATATTAGGGTTACAGGGAAAGCTCGATCTGACAACGTTGGAGAATGCTAGTCAGAGAGGAAGGAAAGTGATGAATAGATGGAAGGAATCGAAGAGAATGGTTAGAAGATGAGGCGGTGAAAAACGAATTTGGACTAGTTCCCATTGTTGTGCAGATACAAGCTTTTTGGTGACGGGTCTGAATTTCAGATTGAAAGTAAAATTAGGGATTTGTTTTGAGGAGAGCTGTAGCGAAATTTTCAGAAGATGGAGCCAAAATTTGGGAGATTCGAGCCAAAATTTGAGAGGTTGAAGCCAAAACGTGGTAACAACAGAAAGGTGCGGAGTGAAAACGTGCTAAAATAGGAAGGAAAAAGCTCTAGAAATATTATGAACCCAAAATGTGTTAACAACACCAGAAGTTAAAACTTAAAGGGTACAATTTTAAACATTACTGATTTTATATAAATATAATTTAAAAGTCTTCTTTGGCAATTTGCTTTACTAGTTGTAAAAACACACAATTTATTGATCATTAATAGTTAACTATAATATAAAAATAATTATCAATGATAACCTGAAACTATTAATTACTTCATAAAAATACCTCTATTAAACAAAAATTATAAATTAATTCATACAAGAAATTATTATTAACTATTAATTACTCCTTAATAGTAATATTAATCAATTACCATTTATTTATTTATTATAAATTTATTAATATTTAAACATATTCTTCATTTCAGATTAATTATCAATTATTATCCAGTAGTTTTTTTTTATTATTAAAAGTTATTTTTTTTATTTTTTATTTTTTAAATGTTAATTAATTATTATTATTAAATTATAATTATTAATTATAAATATCACTTTAGAATACTTAAATTTTATTATTAATTAATAATTATTAAATATTAATCTTAATCATTATATTAGTACTAGTAGTTAATCATTTAATGGTATTTGTTTAAAATTAATTATTAGAAGTTAATCATTAAAAGTTTATACTTATTTTTAGTACATTTTTCGCAACTGGCTTTACCAGTTGCAAAAAATTATAGTTATTGCAAGTGGTGAAAACAGTTGCTAAAGTTATTTATTCGCAACTGGCTTGGAAGCTCAGTTGCAAATAATATGTTTATTGCAACTGTCACAAAAGCATAGTTATTAAAAGTATGTTTTTGCAACAGGAAAGGAAGCGCAGTTGCTAAAAATATGTTTTTCGCAACAGAAAAAAAGGCAAGTTGCTAATTCTCATCTATTGCAACTGCTATAATAGGTCTGTTGCTAAATATCATTTATTGCAACTTTCATTTGTCGCCTGTTGCAAATAACTAGTTGCAATAGGGTATTTTTCTTGTAGTGTTTGCAGATGGCTTGAAGTTCCATTAGTTTAGAAATGGTCAGAAAATTTTCATTTGTGTCCATTTCACTGCTTTCGGTTCCAGAATTCAAGCACTTTTTTTCTTCTTCTCATATCATTGTTTTGAATCTTATTATATTCTTTGATATGACACCCTTCATAGAAAATTTAACTTAATATATTCTTTTCAGTTAATATCATAGGCTATAACTTTGTTCCATACTGAAATGCCGTTAATTCTGCTGACTGCATGAAATTACACTAGTTTCAGAGGTGGTCAGATGATTATCATTGTAAATGTTTCTCTACTATAGATTTTTGTGTTAAAAGTAAATCTTTATCCCGGTCGTTGCTTTAAACCTGCTTGTATTTTGTTTCTTTCTTCTATCATATGTTGTTCCACTTCCTTCTGCGCACATCTGCATATGCACAGCGAACCCCACCGCCATACCATCCCTCTTGTCATCATCGCAAGTCTCGACCCTCCACCCGCATTCCGGTCCACCACCCGAAAACTGGATGCTTCACCGTTTCCAAAAAAATGAAGCTCTAACAATCCATTCCTCAAAACAAACACTACCAAAGACACTATGCATCGCCACTATCCAAGTCCGTTCGCCACCGTACTTCGGCCATCCAAAGATGACCCTGCCCCCTTCCAAACCCCTCCATATGCGCAGCCCTATACTGCCGTGTCGAAGGTGCAGTACGCCACTGTCTCCGAGCACACTAAAAAAAACAGTGAACCCCTGTTTCAACTAAAACCTTGCAAATTACCCAATTGAAATTTATAGTTATATATTTTTGTGTACTTAATATATTGTTAAACTACTTCCGTGTTCAAAATCTAATTCTAATTTTTACTAAATAGGGGGTTAAGGATTTTTGAACTACTGGAAATGAGTATACTGTCAAACAGACATGTTTTTCAAATTGATTATTCTGGTATGATTCACACATATTTGTAAGATGTTATACTCCCAGTAGAAGCCAAGAGATGTTGGAATATTTCGTCAATTGGGTCACATATCTAAAATAAAATGGGTTGTGCTATTTTAGTGCAAAGCCCAATTGAAGTGATCTAATTTTGAATTAGAATTAATAGGCTTAAAGTTTAAATTATCATGGGCCTAATATGTAGATACCGGGGCATTTTATATTTTGTTAAAGGGCCGAATTACAAAATGTCAACTCTATAAATAAAGGGTTATGGTCCCCGAATTACAGAAGCCTTAGCAACTCTCTAACCTCTTATATGAAGAGCTGAATTCAAAACTAGGATTTGTGTCGATTTGGAAGATCAAAACAAATCCATTTTCTCCATGGCAACTGATTATAGATCCAGGTATTGCAATAATTAACTACGAGATTCAGGTACGCTTCCGCAAATTTGTTTATCAGTTCTCTGATTTGTTCTCAATTAAATCAATATGGGTTACATGTTTGGATCTAGGATTTCATGATTGAATTGTTGTCAAAGTATATTGAAATCCTAACAAGTGGTATCAGAGCCAAAAATTATTGATTCTATTGGGATTTTTTTTTCCACATGTCGTTTTTCCATTTCAAAACAAAGGTTGGATTGTGTTTTCAATTCATACGGTTTATATGTTATGTTTTCACTTCACAACAGGTTGAGTTTATTAACTGCGGCTAATAATAAAAAAAAAGTTTTTTTTATTTGGGTTAAGTTTCAGATCTATATGGATTAAGATCTATTATCTCCTTCACGTTCTTTCATTGGTTCTATGGATCCAGCATGAATAATGTTCATATAACATAGTTTGTTAATATGTTAATTCAACGGGTTCTGGTTTTTTGTTTAAAAATATATGTTTATTACGTCTAGTTGTAAGTTGCATTTTGCAGCCGCCGGTCTATTGTTACTTATGATGTCATATATTATACTATATTATTTGTTTTGACCAAGTCTTGAACCCGTTTTATGCATAAAGTTTCGGAAGCTCTACTGAGCGAATTTCATGCTATCCTTACAGGCTTTAAAAAAAAAGTTTTTTTTACATACCATGTGTACCGTTTGGAACAATTATTGCTTATTGTATGGATGTAGGACATGCCACATTAACTTATTTGTCCTATGCAAATAATGTTTCATGACATGTGTATGATATTTCGTTAACCTGTCATGATGCTTTTATTTTATGCCTTTTGGGTTTGGTATATAAAATTTTGCATTTGTGTTGCTTCATCTAATTAGCTATCATGTTTGAATCTTTGACCATTTCACCTCGTTTTAGGATGATGATCAGTAGGTTACTTTATTATGATATTTATTATGTCGTTTACACATAATTTTATGTGGTAATTGATCATGACATTCATCTATGATATCGTGATTTATTTATGATGCTTTGTATCATATTTATTAAGGAAATGTCATGAATGTAACTACATACCTAAAGCAATAGATTATGACAACTATGACTAAAACTCGTTATGTCATTATTATAATTTTAAGTTTTTCAGATGTCATATAGACCTAAAGCATTGAGAGTGTTTTATAACACTCGAAATATATTATACATATATTAAGGATAAATTCAAATATAATTTTGACGTCACTTTATAACCGTAAATATCCTACATACATAGTGAATTGACTGAAATAATATGTCACCAAAGTGACCTCTATATTTTGGTGGTTCATGAAAATGTTTGATATTTGTGTGTAGTTGTTCATACGAGTATTAGCCGGCCCAAAGGAAGACTAATATTTGGCCGAATCGCTTACACATGTGTGATGATAAATACGTGACAATTATAATGTTTTTCGAGTGAATAATTAATCAGCCCAAAGGAAGGTTGTTATTTGACTTGAATTTATTGTCAGTGTTTGATCATTACAACAAGAATACCATTTACAGTTAATATTACTGTCCAAAGAATTGATATTAATGTGCACTAGGTATCTTAAAAAGAGACTTACTAATTATTTGAGTTTACTACGGTTGATATTTGGCTATGAGCATATACGGTCAATCTTCATTTTATTTTATTTTTTGTTCATTTTCAGCTAATTTAACTGAATTATCTGCCAATTCAAAGAATATTCCCATCTTGTTTTGGGATAAATATAAGGATCTGTATGAGAGCATGTTATTTGTTCTTGACTTTATAGATTTAATTCTTGTAACTAGGAGGGTTACAGCCACTCCTACTGCGGTTATATATTCTTATAATTTTATGAAGAATATTTAAAGGTGTTATAATTCAAAGGCAAGAGTTAAATGATCATTAAGTAAATACTTCAGAAGTTTTCAAGGATGTGGTATAGGTAACGGTAACTAATTTTGTATAAGTTATGTACTGAGAATGGAAACAGTTTTTGTTAAAACAATAAGAAAAATCGAGCACTCTTTGTGGTGCTTGATTACATAAAGTCAAAGTAAAATAAATATAAATGAGTACTATACGGAAAAAGATAATGCTTCAAAAGCTAAAGACGCTCAAGTTATTGTTATTTTTGGTGTAATCTTCAGTATATTCATTTAAAGATTAAAATTATTTTAAGAATAATATGTTATCTTATTGAGCTAATTTAGCGCTTTGCTAATTAAAATAGTGATTGAAGTTTTTATGATTGAAAAGTACTCATTTGATATACATTGTAAATAAATGTATGAATAAGGATTAAGAAGTCGCTAAGGATATCAAAGAAAAGAAATAACATACGGATATTTTTTTATAGTTGTTTCTTTAATGAGATATACAGACATATAAAGTAAAATATACTTGATATTTTATAGTTATTATTGAGATTTAAGTCAAATTTTTTGGATTTATTTGATTTTTTTAATGCTGTCATTTAGACAGATTTCAGTGTTATATTTCTAACGTGAACATATTAGGTTATTATTGTTCATCAAGAAATAGTAATGTTAATTTTTGAATAAATTCAAAATCTTATGTGATTAAAGCTCATATAAGTTATGGCTACTTATGCTAAATAACTTATGTAATGATATCTCAAATTCTGTTTTGGTGATTAATATAATTTTTGTTTTAGTTTACTAAGGAATTATAGATTGAGATATCATAAAGAAAGAAAATGCTTTATTGATATTCTAAGGAATTTAAAGTTTATAATTTTTTATGAACCCACACTAAGGAAAAGTTTTAAAGCGGGAATTGCAATAGTTATTTTGAGGATGTTGAGTTTGGGGGGAGAAATAAAGTAATATCATTGTCTTTAAAGAGAATCATTATCTTTGATTCAACTGCGGTTGCTTCTTCGCTTAAAGTTTAAGATTTGTTTTCTTTTATTAGGAAGAAGTAAATTAAGAACTATAATAAGACGATGTTGAAGATAATTTCTTATAAGCTAAGGTTACTGTTTCAAGAAAACAAACTCAAGAACCTCAAAATTCAAAGATCACTATGGAAATCCACCTAAATGGGAAGAAATGCTATTTCAGATTATTGTGTAGTATTTCTTCATAACGATAAATAATGGATTGATAAAGATGATGCTATGGACTTACATCAATCCATGTAAGGTACTAATTTAAAATGTGGATTTAAGAAATGAACATATAGCATAAATCTATATGGATAATAAAGTTTGAAATCTCCCTCTAACTTAAGTAATAAGATCACTGGTTATGAATAACCATTCAAAGCCAAAAGGGATCAAGTGGGTAATATTGAATTTTATAAGGCACTTTTATTGAAATCTCTATTATTAAAAGGAAATTTTATTTTCTTTAAAGAATGTTTAATTTTGGACTTAGTAAATGATTCTTTAGAATCGATCGCTTTGGAGCTTACTACATTTTGTACTTTTGAGCATTATCTGATGGAGATTAAAGTTAAGTTTATCAATGGAGACATTGGTGAAACTACATAAGAAACTCATTTATGGATTAGTCTTTTGTGTTTGGGATTCAAATACACCATTATTGTTCATGGGGTGATATTTGGATTATTACAAAAGAATTAAGAAGATAAATGCTTAAAAGATTTGGTATGTAAACTGCGATTCAGTTGTTTTTTCTTTTACTAAACAGATAAATGCTACCATCCTTGAAATTAAAGAAATGCAAAAGGTTTCTCATGCATTTGCGGTGTGAATTCTAATGCATACTAATGTATATACACATATGGATATGCATGTATTATTTGGCAGATACCTTACTGATATTAAAAGTGGATCAATGATTTAGTAGCCAAAATGGTTATGATATATATGATATATCTTTAAAAGACAAAATAAAAGATTATATGCTCATAGATAAAAGATCGGATCAGGTGGAGATCATAAAGAATTACGATCCGGATATTTTGGATGTCATTACTGTAAAAGATCCACTTCTAGCAATGATAATATATTTTATGGGTGAAACTATATAAGGGAAAAGTGTCATTTAGGCACTTATAGTTTTCACCATTTTGAAAATATCGTCTTTGATTAATTATAAGACATCCAAATATGGAAAATAATAATGAAATTTCGTCACAAGACTCCAATTATAGATAAAGAATTGAAAGACCAAGTAATATTGTGATAGTAAAGAATGTATTATTTTCCAATAAGGGAAGAGTGCAAAATTTATTGTAATTCATAGAGCACACTTAAACAAACTCCATTATGGCGGATCCGCTTACCAAAAGGTTATCACCTAAGGTCTTTCATGAGCATGTAGCTCAATTGGTGTAACTTTTATGTAAGGATATTTTAGTTCAGGGGGAGTTTGTATTTGGTTTCGTTATATGACTCATTGCTCTATACTTCAGTTACGGATATATGCATATCAAGTTCTTTTTCTGATCAGAAATAAAGTAATGAAGTTTTCTTTTCACTCAGGTTGTTTAAATATTAAACATTTGATTTCACTAAAGAAGGACCAGATGGAAATTGACATGTATAGATCACATTTCATGTAATTTCCATGCTACGCATCCATGATTGATCTATGTCGTTTGATTGTATTGATATATGTGACCATTGATGGGTTTAGTTACGATAAATGTAATGAATGCCGCTTTAATCTTTTGTCAACCCAATTAATGGACGAGATTGTTTCAGATACACATATGTTATAAATAGCAAATTTTGGAGCTCATAAAGTTAAACACATTTTAAGGTTATTTCATATGTGACCTAGGGGGAGATTGTTGGAATATTTCGTCAGTTGGGTCACATATGTAAAATAAAATGTGTTGTGTTATTTTGGTGTAAAGCCTAATTAAAGTGATCTAATTTTGAATTAGAATTAATAGGCTTAAAATTTAAGTTATCATGGGCCTAATGTGTAGATACCGAGGCATTTTATAATTTGTTGAAGGGCCGAATTACAAAATGCCAACTCTATAAATAAAGGGTTATGGTCCCGAATTACACAAGCCTTAGCAACTCTCTAACCTCTTCTATGGAGAGCTGAATTTAAAATTAGGATTTGTCTCAATTTGGAAGATCAAACCAAATCCATATTCTCCGTGGCAACTGATTATAGATCCAGGTATTGCAATAATTAACTACGGGATTCAGGTACGCTTCCGCAAATTTGTTTATCAGCTCTCTGATTTGTTCTCAATTAAATCAAAATGGGTTACATGTTTGGATCTAGGGTTTCATGATTAAATCATTGTCAATGTATATTGAAATCCTAACAAGAGACACATATATTTGAATCAATACTCTATCTAATTTTAGAATAATTTTTTAAGGTAGAAATCATAGAGTTTACTAATGTTATTGTGCTCTCTGTTTTTTTCCTTCTTATTCTCGTTTCCTTAAGTTTTATACTAATAGTTTCAAAGATTCAAACTTCTAAATACCAACAATATTTGAATTCTAAACAATGGTTACATATCAACCTACAAATGGTTTGAATCCACTTGGGAACTAATTATACAGTGGGGGGAATTTAATGTTTGTTCACAAATGTTACTGCTGCTATGATATTTTGTTTCTCGGCTTTATCTTAAGCTAACTACCCTTAAATACTTCCCTAACTTAATCCAATATGATGGGAGCATACAAGCATACATACACAAGATTTAATTATAAAAACAGTATGGATATTCTAAAGTGCTTACTCGCCTTATACTATTGCTGCTAATATTATGTTTTTCTCAGGTTTTCAATACTATCTAAATCTAATTAGTTTCAATGATTATTTCTTAAACAATATTAACATCAATGTCTAAATAAAAGGTGATACTTATACTAACACACAAGATTAATTAAAACAGTGTAGGTATTGTAAATGTTTACTCACATAACATAGCTCACTGCCTTTCCATTGTTCTCGTTAT
Organism: Allium sativum; assembly: GCA_030737875.1. NCBI lineage: Eukaryota > Viridiplantae > Streptophyta > Magnoliopsida > Asparagales > Amaryllidaceae > Allium > Allium sativum. Next base: position 1,015,605,042 of record CM060913.1, on the reverse strand, counting down.
TCCCTATTTCGAGTTTTCTCTCTATTCTTCGGCCATTTCCAGATTTTGATTTGCTCACTGTTATTGATTTTTAGGGATAACTGCATCTGCATTTCAGTGGTGTAGTAGTGTATTTATAGGTGGATAGATGCAGGCTTATGTTGGGCAAGTATTAAGGGATACAGGGTACACACATATGCAACAGTAATAGGTAAAAGTGATGTGATTTGGCTGTCTACATCTGATCAGAAAAGAGGTGTTGCATGGTCATTTCTATCTACATCTCTTGCAGGGTACATGTCATGGCCAAGCTACGAATTGATGTACACAATTCTAGGTGCTAATGGCTTAAGAACTTGGCTCTTAGACTGGCTTAAAGTGGTGAAATGACGTATATATGCAGCAGTAATGAGTTGTAGCAGTCTATGTAAATTGATGCTTGACATTTCAAAATAAATAAATGCTTCTACCTTAGTTCCTAAGTAATACAACTAAGATATTCCTGTTCAATACATTTATTTGAAATAACAGTGGCATGTGCATTGGTATCTATGCAAACACCCATGTGTTTGCTGCAAAATCTGAGCATGTATGTATTTTATATTCAAACAAATCGGCTTGGTACCCAAGCTGGTATAAATTTGTTAAATGTCCTTGTTCCTATAGCTTGTACAGTATACACTCAATGTTTTAAATGACTTTAACCATTAAAGATAATAAGCCCAATTAAATATCATAAATGCATATCTCTTTGTATTTAAAGCTATGATCTTCTTATGCATATATGTAAAGTAAAAATGATACTTATTTTATGTATATCTTCCGTATTTACTTTAATTAATTCTATGCTTACATAACTTATAAAAGTGAATCTTAAATGTAAACAAACATGTTAAAACGACAAACACTTATTATACATATATATACACATATATACGTAATTTTATAAAATAATTATTATAATTTAAATGAAAATTGATCTTATTAACCTGATCAAATTAGTGAAATTCTTGCATTAATGAACAATATATTTGTGTTTCCTTTTTACATGGTGTAATAAAATATTTACTTATGTAAATTCTATTTTACATGAGTTTTAAACAAAAAAAAAGATAAAACAATACTTACTTGTTGTATATGCGCGTACATTATTCAAGGAAAATTTAAATTATCAACACATATATTTATTTGCAATTTCCTGATATTTTCCAAATATAAAAGTCTTATTTATTTAATTTTGATTTAACTCTAGTATTCTCCAGATATATAAATCCCAGTTTTATTTAATTAAATCGATTACCAGTATAATCTATACATTATAGATTATAAAATTAGTCCAAAAACTGGGTCGTTACATAGGGGGTGAGAGGTATGGGAAAAAGTTTACTTCCCCATTCTCTCATTAGATAACCTTGTTCTTCTCCTTCCTCTAAAATCTTTCCAGCATTAAAAATCAAAATCCAAGGAAGGAAATCATAGATATACACCATTAGAGGCTAGATCTACATCAATTAAAGCAAGAATTCATTGAATCAAGGGGTTTGGTGCGAGGTGCTTGTTGTTCGAATTCATATTTCTATCTTTTTAGCTTATTTTGGAGAATCAGTGAGTGATATGCATCTTCATGTGGATTCAATGAAGTATATGAATGTTTTTTCATGTTTTTCACCAAATTCAAGTCGATTTCTTAGATCTACACCACGGTAAGTCCATTTTCATATGAATTAGCATAGGATCCAATTTAGTAAGTTTAAAGCGGTAATTTCTATGTTATTCCATATGATCATGCAAGTTAGATCTATAGTTTTGTTTATATTTATATTTACGATGATTTTGGTGAATTTCACATAATTATTGATGAAATAGCCAAATTGGTGATGTTATTGGTTTCATAACATACTTATGGTTGTATTGAATGAATCGGATGAGTTGGTTTCGTCGATTGTATTGATTGACGAAGTTCTAACGAAATTGGAGTTGCATTGAAGATTGCAGGTTTTGGGTTGCACGTAGGGGGGTTGGTCGTGCACCATGGTGTGGATTTCTTGGGAAATAAGACAGAACTAGGATCGGTCAAGCCAGGAGGGTCAGTCGCACAGAAGCCTGGCTCGAGCAAGCATCGGTCTGGGAAGGAAGAAGCCCAGGTCGTATGAGGGGAGCGATCGAGTAGGGATCAGGTCGGTCGAGCAGCTTGGTCCTTGTCGGTCTGGGCTAATATTGGGTGAATCAGCTACCGTGGAGTGGGTCGGTCGCTCTTAGATGGTCGGTCGAGCAGGTTGGGGAAAGTTGGTCTGAAGTGTTGGGTCGGTCGAGCGAGCCTAAGGGTGAAGTATTGGGTCAAGCGAGCGAGCCAAAGGGTGAAGTATTGGGTCGGCCGAGCACCCTAGGCCTTCGGGTCGGTCGTTTAGATGACAAGCTGAGGGATTGAGGTGGATGTTGGTCGGTCGTGTAGGTCTGGTCGGTCGAGCGGAGTTGGTCAGTCGGTCGTATCCTGACCGGTCACAGTGAACTTTCAACAACGCTTTTAAACGCTGTGGTGGATGGCATAAGTGTTGTGGTTCGTTTTCTCTAGCAAGTTGATGTGATGCTATAGATTGTTTCGGACCTTATGATTGATGTTTGTTTAGTTCGAGGTTGGTGATAACTTCGAGGAGAATTCAAGAGGGAATATTCGAAATGTATAATGTGTTCTTTGATCAGTATAGAACAACGAAGAAGGTGGAAACTCAAAGGTTGTGAGTTGGTGGATAATTGTCGCTTAAGAAGGTTGCTTGAGCTATGAAAATCGTCGGTTCTGATGACTAGAGATGTGAAGGCCAAGAGATTATCGTTGTCGTAAGTTTTAGCAGGTTCAAAGCAAGGGTATGCTAGAGACGTCTAAAAGACTGGTTGTAGGTCGAGTACCCTGGGTATCGTTGAAAGGCCTAGTTGTCAAGGTTGGACATACTTACGTATCGTTGAAAGGCGTATGAAGTTTATGCTAGAACTAGGCTTACCACTAGCCCTTGACATGTGACAAGGTTGGCCATCATACGATTAACGATGGTTTCAGAGCAGGATTGGCGGTGATAGCTAGAGTGAGCTATGGACGATTAGTTGTTCTGTTTGTACCGTCTCATGTAAGTCGTCCAACGTCGAAGGAGATGTTCCTTGGGTGCTTGTCTAATATTGGTTTAAGCCTCTGGGGCTTGTGCTTGAGGGATGTTGAATTCGATTAGGATGGTTTACATGAGATATATATAATCTGGATGTTATGAGTGCTTTACCGTGATTGAACGTGTGTTCTAGTTTCCATGGATGAATGGTTGAATTGTTTGTTGTAAGGGCATGACTACCCGATGTGGGGAAGATAGGGTTGAGTTCTTCTCTGGTGTTGTGGGTAGATTAGTATGTTTATTTATCCATTCTCATATACTTTATTATTGAAGTTTGTTTGCTGTTTTATTGTTCATTAAGACTGTTTTCTGACTCAAGGTTTTATATTTCCTCTTATTATCTTGGGTTGTTCATCCAGTTGTGGATGAGCAGACTAAGTAGTAGGTGACCGATGATTAGTGAGGACGATGCTGATGTGCGAAGGCGAGCAGGAGGTTGGCGTATTACTTTCACTACTATCTAGTATATCTGTTTTCGCTGTTTGAGTTGTTCTATGAGTGTTGTAGTGAGGCCTTATGTACATACTTGATATTTCCTATGATGTTGGGATAACCTTTCAGGATGTTATGGAAATTTGAAAAGTTTGTTATACGATGCTTCACTACTATTACCTATTGTATATGTTCTACTATATTTTATCCTTGCGCTGTGAGTTCTGCGACAGGTTCCGATGTTGTTTACCTACTTTGATGATCGTCCATAGCTACCTGGCACACCTTTCAGCGTATTATTCCTTTTGTTTAGTGCATGAGTTATGGGCGGTCATCACACGTTTTGAGATAGGCCTCCCCTATTTTCTTAGATTTCCAGGATTTCTAATTATTGATTTCTGGAATTTTAGGTATTGATATGTGATATCAATTTGAGTTTTTTGATATTGTGTTATCAATTTTATTTTTATTATATATGTGATATCATTTCTTATAAGTAGCCACATAATTTAGAATGGGATATTCTTTTGTAACGCTACATTTCTTTGAGATATTGTGTGGACATTTTTGGGGATTTACATTTACATATGAATATTGTTGATATTGCATATATGTCATTTCCTATTTATATCTCTTATTTTATTATTTATTGTGATAAGTATAGCTAGAGCAATCCGTTTATTGTTTTTTTTCTTATAAATAATATTTGGGTCAGACTAAGGTATTGCAGGTGCTTCCACATGACTTCTAGTAGGGATCACTGCGTGACTTTTGGCGAACTACATTAGTGTTGTAGTTTTTGGTTATACTTACATATATGAGATAGAGACTCCTTATGTATATACATATTCTTTTGGCTAGCACTTGTACCTATCCTTTTGTGGTGTAGTGGATCGAGTATGACCGCTAACTTTATGTACACACTTATGTGTTATATTCATATCTTTTCTGTCTTATCTGTGATTGATTATGTTATATACGAGCATACTGGCACGCGCTTCGCGTGTGATCAAGGCACGCGGTTCACGCATGGATTGATGTACCTTAAATATTCAATTATTTTCCCTACTTGGCATATTTATCATATTCAATTATTTTCCCCAATCAGATATGGTTAAAACATTCCTTATTTACGACCTTACTTATAGCAAGTCAAATTCATTTATTGCTACAATGGTCATAATATCTATTTCTGTTCATTATAGATTATATTTCCATATATATATTTCTACAAAAACGAAAAATATTAAAAGATATAATGAAAACAAACATATACTGTAATCATGTATTTACATTATTTATGCAGATTCAAACAAATATGGTTTTTTATTTATTTAAGCACATTTAACGTAGTTACTATATTTTATCTTATTATTATTAACCATTTATGTGTTGATCTAAACTAACGACCAAAACAAACCTTTTTATGTTTAATGTTATTTAAGATTCAAAATCTTAAATAGAAAATTTAAACTATACCAAAAGTATGTAATAAAAATGGCGACTTTCCTGCCACCTTCCTTTTCTCCGTGCCCTAACCTCTCCTCCCGTCTTTCCTCATTTCAAATCAACCAACTCCTAGCATCGTCGTTTCAACCTAGACCCCCTCCCGCTATGCCTCTACCACCAGATCCGCCTCCTGTCCCAAATCCACCTTCAAATCCACCCTCCTCTAACCCTAACTTCCCAACGCCCCCCCAAACAAGAAATGGTCCTCCCTTTTTGAAACCAAACCAATTAACGTTGGTACGTACACCCCTCCTCCTATTAAGCTAGCCTTCAGAGGGAAAGCTTTGCTTCCAACGGACGAGATTTTTGAAGCAGCAGAGGAGCACTGGCAAGGCTACCTCATTGGCCATTTTTTAGACCGACCTCTCTCCTTTTCTGCGGTCGTGTCTCGTTTAAGAAAGATTTGGAATCCTACAGGGGGAATCAAGATAAAATCTATTGGAAAGGTATATTTCTTCTTATTCGATAGATTGGAAGAGAGAGAAAAGATTTTGCAGGCTGATCATGTTCTTATTCAAAACAAGATTTTCATTGTTCAGCCTTGGGCTGCGAATCTAGGAAATTTGAGCAAAGCAATTACCTCAGTTCCTATTTGGATTAAGCTTACGAACCTACCTCTTTATGGTTGGTCCAAGGGAGGAGTTAGTTGGTTGGCATTGCGAGTTGGTAAATTGCTCTGTATGGATATTTCTACAGAGAGGCTCGACCGTCTTGAATTTGCGAAATGTATGGTCGAGATAACTCCCCTTGACGAGTTACCATCTAAATTCCCAATGGTCCTGCCTGATGGCAGTGAACAAACAGTGTACGTCACGTACTTGTGGAGAACAGCCATATGTGTCAAACGTAATAACATTGGGCATAAAACCGTCAATTGTGATATTTGCAATGACGAACCAGTTAAAGAAAATATGAGAAAGGATAAAGACAGGGTTGAAACTGAACGAACAGGAGATAAAAGGTCGTATAAAGTAAATTTGAGTAATGGTGATATTCCTAAAGCTAACTTGTGACGGCAAGGAATTTCGCTCGGTCCGAACCAGTCGCTAAACCGATCCAGACCGTTCGAAATGCCCTATCGTTTGAGAACAGGACAAAACAGAACGCATATAAAAGAACATTTCATTGTATATTACAACAATGCATCAGATTACAAGAATATACAGAGTATAAATGAATATTACACAGAAATATCAGAGATTTAAATTACATTTAAATACATAGCAGCGGAAAATAATACAATACACAACTAGAAGAAGATATACGGATACAAAGCTTTCCGGATATCGTTCCAGCTGTAAACCAGGATCCTGTGAATATAAATCTGCAAAACCAAAACTACTAGCTGCCCGTGTCAAAATAAGGGCACCCAGAGTTTAGGTTAAAACAATAAACTCCAGGTCAGTCATGTGACTGGTGTGAGAACTAAAACAGTTATTAATCTTTATTTTAAATCATTAGGTAAATCAAGGGACCACGCCGTATAACACGGAACGGGTTTCCTCCCAAGAATACCAGTGCATAAAACAAACAGCGCAATGCTAAATAAAGAAAAATGAAGCTGTTATAAGACCCAGGTCCTATCACACAATGCAACGCAAGCCGGGGGATAGGGTTTTCCCTTATAACAGCCAAAGAATGCTTGATACGTTTAAAACAAATCATTTGATACTATAATAAGTGCATAGTGTATAAAACACTTCAAATCATAAGTATCAATCATAGGCAGCATGAGCGTCCCATGCCACTATGTCGCCATATATAGGTTTACAAATAAAACCGCAAAGTCACGTATTTGGAAATTGGATTTCCGTCTATGAACCGAGGCAAAAGATAGTCCTCAACCGATTCGAGACGCTCTAGCCCGTGTCTCAGGATCAGAGCTCGAGTGACCCTTGGAGCGACAGGGCCGGTCCACCGATGTGGATTAAAATTCCTGAACACTGCGTTTCCCCACCCTTTGGGGTGTCAATGAGCCAACGAATGACTCCATCGGTTCGAGAACGACCGATCAATCCGAGGCGCCTCGCAACAGCAACAACCACATAAGTCAAACTCGTCAGGGCGTGTAAAACCACTGACGCCACTTCTAACTAGAAAGAAACGCATGCCCTCCCTGAGGTCCGTCTCCCGTTTTTGGTTCATACCGGGTGTGAAACTCGCGAAGTAAACGTTACACAAAGCTACGCCACAAAGGCCGTGCTTTGATCATCACCACAAGACTTTGCTTTTCAACAGAAGCCTTGATCATTTGCATCTTAGCATGCCACACAGGCAAACCACTCTATGCAACCGATATCAGTCACACAGAATGAAATCCAATGTCAGACACACAGTCCATTTACAAGTCCGTCCTGGGTCTGAACGAAACCGGAGGCACCTAGTACCCCGCATATCCATCGATCTCCAAGTACGTCTGGACGATCACTAACTGTTTCCATCTTCTTGGGTGTACAGCCCAATCAAGATCATCAGCTATCACCCAAACGACGTGAAGACCTCCGGTCTTCGACCATCGTCTTCATCTTCGACTTATCGTCGTATCAGTTATTCAGAATGGGATAAACCCGGTCTTTCCGAATAACTCGCGTATATTTTAAATAAGTGTTACACAAACACAACATACGCTTCATTCCAATTCATCAGTCACTAACCGTAAATTAATCAAGAGAATAATTTCCCAAATATTAACCCCGAAGGCCGAAACCAACATCAGATCAATATCCAGAAAACCATTCTGCTTGGCTAACCGACAGTTAGTTTCTAAATTTCACATTCCTAGGGAAAGGTTCCCGTTAATTTTATCCAAGATAAATTCCTTGAATTTATTCTTTTGAATTTCGATTGAACTAGTCGGGATTAACGAAACTTACCGAAGTAATCATTTGTTTTAATTTCCCAATCCCAACCTATTTATCCCATGAAGTAAAACTGGTAGTACTTCATATCTAACACCACAGTGTTATCGGTAAATTCAATTACCATTTCACGTTCAAATCTAATTAAAGATTTAACTATCGCCTGGAGCAAAACTGGTGATACTCCATTCTCGATCATTTCAATCTAATTAAAGATTCATTAAAACTCCACTTAGTTTTAATCGTTAACTGGGTTAAAGAATCCGTGTCATTTAAAACACGGTTCACGATAAACCCAAAGTCACATTCATTAATTATCGGGTTAAAGAACGAGTGTTGTTTAAAACACTGTTCACGATAAACCCAAAAATCAATATCAATTCAATTCCAATTAAATATCATTTAATTGGTACACTTCATTAAATCTAAATAAAAAGATTTAATCTTTTCTCAACTGGGTTCAAGAACAGTGTTAGTGAAGACACCATTCACGACAAACCCAAATCACATTCGATATTCAATACAAGGCTCTGAATAGAAAATATATCGGCTTATATTCAATATCGAATTCTACGACTAACAAATGTCGTATTGGAAATAACGATATAAATATATACCTTTCAAATTTCCATAACAACACCTGTATAATCACGAATTCCAACATCGAAATATTCCGAAGACAATTTCGATTCAAATCCACTCCAATGCAATCATCGGAAATTCTGGTTATTTTTAAAACCCTTTTTAAATTCAATTTATTTATTTAAAAATAAATAGAATTATATTTCTAGTTCAAAACTAGTTCATTTCGATAAAAATCTATTTTTATCTTTTCAAATATGGAGTTTTTCATCCCAATTCTTTCTAAATCATTTCTTATGATTTTACACAAATTATTACTATTTTTAATAATTTTATCAAGGCCCGTACAATCGATTTCCATCAATGGCCATCGAACTGCACTTACAGCGACCTTTTTCGAATTTGATTTGGACGTATCTCCAAATCCAACCGTTAGATTTCAAATTTCTAACCTTCATTAGAAAGCTCTTTTCGATACGAACCCAACGGTTCCGGTTTTAGGAGAATCCGACGGTCGGATCTCCCGCAATGTCCGTTTGAAATAAATGGTCGAAATTCACGAATTGCCGCGGCGCGGCGCGTTCTATTCAGGCCATTATATTATATATATAATATATATAATATATACTTCATCGATTTCTATTTAAAACGAATTATATAAATAGTTTTAAATTCGTTTCAAAAGCAATTTCAACTTCCTTTTCAATTCAAATCAAAATTGAATTCTTCTTTATAAATTCGTTTCAAAATTCATTTCTATTCAATTCAAATTTCAATTCAATTTGAATTCATTTCAATTCGTTTTCAATTCAATTTGAATTCGTTTTCAATTCATTTCGAAATCGTTTTCAATTTAATTCATTTCGAAATCGTTTTCAATTCAATTAATTTCGAAATCGTTTTCAATTCAATTCATTTCGAAATCGTTTTCAATTCAATTCATTTCGAAATCGTTTTCAATTCAATTCATTTCGAAATCGTTTTAAAATCGATATAAATATCGTTCACGTGAAAATGGCGTCAATCTAACCAACACGGCTTCATATATTTCTATTTTCAAATATTCTATTTCAAATGTTTCTTTATTCAAAATAGTTGTTATTATCAAAATATTTCGTTCAACACATGACCAATCTCAATGAATGAGTACTGTCAACACATGAACTTTTATTTTATAATATTCTTTATTTTTCAAATTGGAATGAGGCCCAATCAATTACCATATAAAGTTAATTATGTGGATTTTCATACAACACATGTATAATAGCATTGAAAAGTAATCAACCATCAACCAAAGTGCACTACACTGTATAAGCATCAAATATAGATATTCAACGCTTATAACAGCCTGTCAATCAATCGATCGACACATTTAATCAATCAGGATGAGTGAACTTCAAATTTCATCCCAACACCCGTGTGGGGTTTCAAACAATCAAACGCATATTTTATTTGTGCAGTTGGGCGATGTGTAGAATTTATCGTCCCAATCAATGTCATTCAAATAGGTGTACATAAACAAACCGTCCGGCTTATAAATGAATATTTTATTTTATTCACTTCACGTTAAAAATTTATATTTTTAACGATAAAACATTTTATTTCAACCTATGAATTTCTATTCAATTCATTTACACAATAAAATGATATTTTATTTTTCTAACATATTTTAGAAAATTTCGGCGGCATAACGGCACGATACTAGAAACGGGACAAGGCCTAGCCTTATCCCCAGTCTAGTGAAGGCCCACGCCATTCACACATCAATCAAATCAATTCGTTATGCAAACCACAAAATTTGGAGTAAGAGTCTAACCTAGCCTTACTCCTTCGCCTTATAACGGCGCACGTCTAATCCTAACCAATTTATCGATTCGATTTTTCACACCACAAACCACATTCAAATCAAATCATATAACTAACTACACAACCAAACAATTTAACAAACAAGCCATCCATGGTCTGTGGATGACGGGTGTCGGGTGCTACTAAGCACCGTCTGCATCCTAGTATATATATAACTAGAAATAAAATTGAAGAGTGAGAATTCTCACCGAAAGCTATACAACTTCACTGATAGAAATCTTCATTGCTATCGCATCTTCGCTATCTTCTTTGCCCGTAGCCACTACATATATAAAAATCACATTTTTATATTTTGATGTCTTTAAAATAAAAATCACATTTTTATTTATTCACTTTCCATTTAAAAATCATATTTTTATATTTGCTTCATACACTTAAAAATCGAATTTTTACTATGCTATTCAATATATAAAAATCGAATTTTTACTCCGATGCTATATAGATAAAAATTCTATTTTTCTAACGCTATTATGTAGATAAAAATTATATTTTTAATTCTCTACCTAACAAAAACCATATTTCTATCACTTCTATATAGTAAAGATTATATTTTTAATTCTTTAAAAATATAAAAACTATATTTTTTTATTCTTTAAAAAAATATAAAAATCATATTTTTACTTCTTCTACTCAATAAAAATTCCGCCTTTTCTATTTTGAAGTTTAAACCCTTTTTTTTGTCTATTTCAAACATTTAAAATAAAATCAGTTTTATTTATTTCTTTAAAAATCAGTTTTTATAATACTTTTTCAAATCAGTTTCCATTTCTAAAAAAAACAGTTTATATATCTTTCTTTTAAAAAAAAACAGTTTTTATATCATTCAAAAATCCAGTTTTTATTTCATTTAAAAATCCAGTTTTTATATTCAAAAAAAATTCTGTTTTTAAAATTCTTTTCAAAAATTCGGTTTTAAAATTCATTTTTTTTTAAATCAGTTTAAAAATTCTTTTAAATCAGTTTTAAAAATTCTTTTCAAAATATGTTTATAATTTCCTTAAAAATCAGTTTTCAAATTATTATATAAAAATACAGTTTTAAAACTTTACTGTAAAACAAAAATAAAAACAAAAACAAAACAATTTAAAAGCTCACCGAGATTTCGAAGTGGAGGAGGGAAGAAGAGCGTCGGCGGTGGCTCGTGGTGTCGCGATGAGGCGTTCGATGGTGGAGGCTCCGATTGGGGGGGGGGCTGCTTCGATTGCGTCGCGAGTTGCGTCGCCTGGAGGGAGGAGGTCGCGAGGGTGGTGGGGCGTCAGCTCGATCGTCGGCGGCTAGGATAAGGCAGCGGCTCGAGGTCTTGAGGGGCGGCGGCGATTAGTTTTTAGGTTTTGCTTCTTTTTTTTTATTTATTTCTGGTAAATGATCGGGGGGGCCAACGAAGAAGAAAAGGGGGGGAAGGTAATTTTTTTTATTTATTTTATTATTATTTAATTATTTAATTATGCACAAGGGTTGACTTTTATATCCGACCTCGAAACGAGGCCCACCTCCTGTCGTCCATAGCGTTTTACCCCCATTCCGAACACAATGGGATATGTATCGTAAGCTGGTTTGATCGTTACAATCAGTTTCCGTTGAAATTACATTTTAAATCCTTATATTGAATTTTAAACGTACATTTCAAATTACCGGGGTCACATACTAACTAGAAAAATTCCAGAAAAATATTTTCTAGTTTCGTATTGACGATACGGTCCTAACAAAACTAGTTTCGTCGAATTCTGAGACCGTTTGAAAAATGGCCATTTTCCAGTCGATTAAAATCAACTGAAACTGGTCAAACGCGTTTTCCTTCGCCACGCTCACATATTGAATCGGAAAATTATGAAATTTGAAACCTAGCAATAATTTTACATCCCGGACCCAACAAAACTGGTTTCGTCGAAATCCGAGGTCGTTTGCAAAATGTCCATTTTTAAGGGCCTGAATTCCATAGCGACTATTCAGAATTTTCAACTGGACATATCTTTTGATTCCCGATATGAAATCTTGATTTTTCGGATTCGTTGGAAAGATATTCACAATTAGATCCCATTATTTTTGGTTTCACTAAAATCCGGATTGTTTTGCACCCGGTACATTCAATTGAAGTTTGAAATCGAATTATCGAACTACCGCGCCATTTTCAATTCCTTTTATAATTATATATAATTATTTATATTCTAACGATGACGCGTATAAATATATACGTTCGAATTATATTCAAAATAAATTTTCGTCGATATTATTTAAAATAATTCATTTTAAATATTCAAAATTCGTTAAAATTGCCAAAATAAAAATTTCAAACTGGCTCGCATTTTACGGGTTGTTACAATCTCCCCCACTTAAAACTTTTCGTCCCCGAAAAGGAACAAAGTCGAAAGCGGTTTGATTAATCAACTCTACACTCGATCTGGCTTGCATTCTCTAACTTTTCAATTTCTGAGAATTTTCAAAAATTCAAAAATTTGGCTAACACCCTAAATTTTCGAAAAATTTCGCCATAACCTCCCCTGCACCGGGAGCATCGGGGAATTTCAAATAGCTTCCCCGGTCCTTCAGATCTCAAAAAGAAAAAGAAAAAGCCAAGCGGCTAGCCAATAGGCTCACAAAATCATCATCACCCAAACAAAACAGTAAATTATGTAGTAAACATGTACCTATTTGTCGGGCAAACAAATTTTATTCTCTGGCTCTAGCCTCCTTGCTATGACCTGTTCAATGATATATATGTATATGCAAACAAATGCGACCAATTTTCAATACAATTCAATATTTGATCAAATTAGGCATAATGGTTCAAAATTACCAAACAATTAAACAAACAACACAAACATCAATCAATTAGTGAATTAGAGTCTCAAATTCATAATTTGATATATATACAAAAATCAGATTTTTGATGCCAAATCACAACAATAGGCCCTATCTAATTTTGGTTCTCACACCAGTCTAATGGAAATATATAAATATCACACCTTCGACACTCGAATATAAATACTGGCGACAGTACCCCATCACCAGAATTATTCCCGGGCACTAGGGGGATTCTATATCTACCCAATATATTAAAACTTCGAATACACGTTTGCAAGACATATATGCAAAATCTTTATATATCGGATTGTCCTAATCAATATAAAATAAATAATCAAATACGAATAATTGATTTAAATTTTCAAAAAAAAATTTGTTTTCATTTGAAAAATATACTCTTCACACTCGTTCTAGGATACTACTGATCCTATCTCTAACGAGTCATTCTAATTGGATATTACTAACCCAATATCTGATGAATTCTTTCGTACGGCTCTAATGTGTCTTGTTCTCTGAGCTTTGTAAACCAAAGCTCTGATACCAACTGTGACGGCAAGGAATTTCGCTCGGTCCGAACCAGTCGCTAAACCGATCCAGACCGTTCGAAACGCCCTATCGTTTGAGAACAGGACAAAACAGAACGCATATAAAAGAACATTTCATTGTATATTACAACAATGCATCAGATTACAAGAATATACAGAGTATAAATGAATATTACACAGAAATATCAGAGATTTAAATTACATTTAAATACATAGCAGCGGAAAATAATACAATACACAACTAGAAGAAGATATACGGATACAAAGCTTTCCGGATATCGTTCCAGCTATAAACCAGGATCCTGTGAATATAAATCTGCAAAACCAAAACTACTAGCTGCCCGTGTCAAAATAAGGGCACCCAGAGTTTAGGTTAAAACAATAAACTCCAGGTCAGTCATGTGACTGGTGTGAGAACTAAAACAGTTATTAATCTTTATTTTAAATCATTAGGTAAATCAAGGGACCACGCCGTATAACACGGAACGGGTTTCCTCCCAAGAATACCAGTGCATAAAACAAACAGCGCAATGCTAAATAAAGAAAAATGAAGCTGTTATAAGACCCAGGTCCTATCACACAATGCAACGCAAGCCGGGGGATAGGGTTTTCCCTTATAACAGCCAAAGAATGCTTGATACGTTTAAAACAAATCATTTGATACTATAATAAGTGCATAGTGTATAAAACACTTCAAATCATAAGTATCAATCATAGGCGGAATGAGCGTCCCATGCCACTATGTCGCCATATATAGGTTTACAAATAAAACCGCAAAGTCACGTATTTGGAAATTGGATTTCCGTCTATGAACCGAGGCAAAAGATAGTCCTCAACCGATTCGAGACGCTCTAGCCCGTGTCTCAGGATCAGAGCTCGAGTGACCCTTGGAGCGACAGGGCCGGTCCACCGATGTGGATTAAAATTCCTGAACACTGCGTTTCCCCACCCTTTGGGGTGTCAATGAGCCAACGAATGACTCCATCGGTTCGAGAACGACCGATCAATCCGAGGCGCCTCGCAACAGCAACAACCACATAAGTCAAACTCGTCAGGGCGTGTAAAACCACTGACGCCACTTCTAACTAGAAAGAAACGCATGCCCTCCCTGAGGTCCGTCTCCCGTTTTTGGTTCATACCGGGTGTGAAACTCGCGAAGTAAACGTTACACAAAGCTACGCTACAAAGGTCGTGCTTTGATCATCACCACAAGACTTTGCTTTTCAACAGAAGCCTTGATCATTTGCATCTTAGCATGCCACACAGGCAAACCACTCTATGCAACCGATATCAGTCACACAGAATGAAATCCAATGTCAGACACACAGTCCATTTACAAGTCCGTCCTGGGTCTGAACGAAACCGGAGGCACCTAGTACCCCGCATATCCATCGATCTCCAAGTACGTCTGGACGATCACTAACTGTTTCCATCTTCTTGGGTGTACAGCCCAATCAAGATCATCAGCTATCACCCAAACGACGTGAAGACCTCCGGTCTTCGACCATCGTCTTCATCTTCGACTTATCGTCGTATCAGTTATTCAGAATGGGATAAACCCGGTCTTTCCGAATAACTCGCGTATATTTTAAATAAGTGTTACACAAACACAACATACGCCTCATTCCAATTCATCAGTCACTAACCGTAAATTAATCAAGAGAATAATTTCCCAAATATTAACCCCGAAGGCCGAAACCAACATCAGATCAATATCCAGAAAACCATTCTGCTTGGCTAACCGACAGTTAGTTTCTAAATTTCACATTCCTAGGGAAAGGTTCCCATTAATTTTATCCAAGATAAATTCCTTGAATTTATTCTTTTGAATTTCGATTCAACTAGTCGGGATTAACGAAACTTACCGAAGTAATCATTTGTTTTAATTTCCCAATCCCAACCTATTTATCCCATGAAGTAAAACTGGTAGTACTTCATATCTAACACCACAGTGTTATCGGTAAATTCAATTACCATTTCACGTTCAAATCTAATTAAAGATTTAACTATCGCCTGGAGCAAAACTGGTGATACTCCATTCTCGATCATTTCAATCTAATTAAAGATTCATTAAAACTTCACTTAGTTTTAATCGTTAACTGGGTTAAAGAATCCGTGTCATTTAAAACACGGTTCACGATAAACCCAAAGTCACATTCATTAATTATCGGGTTAAAGAACGAGTGTTGTTTAAAACACTGTTCATGATAAACCCAAAAATCAATATCAATTCAATTCCAATTAAATATCATTTAATTGGTACACTTCATTAAATCTAAATAAAAAGATTTAATCTTTTCTCAACTGGGTTCAAGAACAGTGTTAGTGAAGACACCATTCACGACAAACCCAAATCACATTCGATATTCAATACAAGGCTCTGAATAGAAAATATATCGGCTTATATTCAATATCGAATTCTACGACTAACAAATGTCGTATTGGAAATAACGATATAAATATATACCTTTCAAATTTCCATAACAACACCTGTATAATCACGAATTCCAACATCGAAATATTCCGAAGACAATTTCGATTCAAATCCACTCCAATGCAATCATCGGAAATTCTGGTTATTTTTAAAACCCTTTTTAAATTCAATTTATTTATTTAAAAATAAATAGAATTATATTTCTAGTTCAAAACTAGTTCATTTCGATAAAAATCTATTTTTATCTTTTCAAATATGGAGTTTTTCATCCCAATTCTTTCTAAATCATTTCTTATGATTTTACACAAATTATTACTATTTTTAATAATTTTATCAAGGCCCGTACAGTCGATTTCCATCAATGGCCATCGAACTGCACTTACAGCGACCTTTTTCGAATTTGATTTGGACGTATCTCCAAATCCAACCGTTAGATTTCAAATTTCTAACCTTCATTAGAAAGCTCTTTTCGATACGAACCCAACGGTTCCGGTTTTAGGAGAATCCGACGGTCGGATCTCCCGCAATGTCCGTTTGAAATAAATGGTCGAAATTCACGAATTGCCGCGGCGCGGCGCGTTCTATTCAGGCCATTATATTATATATATATAATATATATAATATATACTTCGTCGATTTCTATTTAAAACGAATTATATAAATAGTTTTAAATTCGTTTCAAAAGCAATTTCAACTTCCTTTTCAATTCAAATCAAAATTGAATTCTTCTTTATAAATTCGTTTCAAAATTCATTTCTATTCAATTCAAATTTCAATTCAATTTGAATTCATTTCAATTCGATTTCAATTCGATTTCAATTCAATTTGAATTCGCTTTCAATTCATTTCGAAATCGTTTTCAATTTAATTCATTTCGAAATCGTTTTCAATTCAATTCATTTCGAAATCGTTTTCAATTCAATTCATTTTGAAATCGTTTTCAATTCAATTCATTTCGAAATCGTTTTCAATTCAATTCATTTCGAAATCGATATAAATATCGTTCACGTCAAAATGGCGTCAATCTAACCAACACGGCTTCATATATTTCTATTTTCAAATATTCTATTTCAAATGTTTCTTTATTCAAAATAGTTGTTATTATCAAAATATTTCGTTCAACACATGACCAATCTCAATGAATGAGTACTGTCAACACATGAACTTTTATTTTATAATATTCTTTATTTTTCAAATTGGAATGAGGCCCAATCAATTACCATATAAAGTTAATTATGTGGATTTTCATACAACACATGTATAATAGCATTGAAAAGTAATCAACCATCAACCAAAGTGCACTACACTGTATAAGCATCAAATATAGATATTCAACGCTTATAACAGCCTGTCAATCAATCGATCGACACATTTAATCAATCAGGATGAGTGAACTTCAAATTTCATCCCAACACCCGTGTGGGGTTTCAAACAATCAAACGCATATTTTATTTGTGCAGTTGGACGATGTGTAGAATTTATCGTCCCAATCAATGTCATTCAAATAGGTGTACATAAACAAACCGTCCGGCTTATAAATGAATATTTTATTTTATTCACTTCACGTTAAAAATTTATATTTTTAACGATAAAACATTTTATTTCAACCTATGAATTTCTATTCAATTCATTTACACAATAAAATGATATTTTATTTTTCTAACATATTTTAGAAAATTTCGGCGGCATAACGGCACGATACTAGAAACGGGACAAGGCCTAGCCTTATCCCCGGTCTAGTGAAGGCCCACGCCATTCACACATCAATCAAATCAATTCGTTATGCAAACCACAAAATTTGGAGTAAGAGTCTAACCTAGCCTTACTCCTTCACCTTATAACGGCGCACGTCTAATCCTAACCAATTTATCGATTCGATTTTTCACACCACAAACCACATTCAAATCAAATCATATAACTAACTACACAACCAAACAATTTAACAAACAAGCCATCCATGGTCTGTGGATGACGGGTGTCGGGTGCTACTAAGCACCGTCTGCATCCTAGTATATATATAACTAGAAATAAAATTGAAGAGTGAGAATTCTCACCGAAAGCTATACAACTTCACTGATAGAAATCTTCATTGCTATCGCATCTTCGCTATCTTCTTTGCCCGTAGCCACTACATATATAAAAATCACATTTTTATATTTTGATGTCTTTAAAATAAAAATCACATTTTTATTTATTCACTTTCCATTTAAAAATCATATTTTTATATTTGCTTCATACACTTAAAAATCGAATTTTTACTATGCTATTCAATATATAAAAATCGAATTTTTACTCCGATGCTATATAGATAAAAATTCTATTTTTCTAACGCTATTATGTAGATAAAAATTATATTTTTAATTCTCTACCTAACAAAAACCATATTTCTATCACTTCTATATAGTAAAGATTATATTTTTAATTCTTTAAAAATATAAAAACTATATTTTTTTATTCTTTAAAAAAATATAAAAATCATATTTTTACTTCTTCTACTCAATAAAAATTCCGCCTTTTCTATTTTGAAGTTTAAACCCTTTTTTTTTGTCTATTTCAAACCTTTAAAATAAAATCAGTTTTATTTATTTCTTTAAAAATCAGTTTTTATAATACTTTTTCAAATCAGTTTCCATTTCTAAAAAAAACAGTTTATATATCTTTTTTTTTAAAAAAAACAGTTTTTATATCATTCAAAAATCCAGTTTTTATTTCATTTAAAAATCCAATTTTTATATTCAAAAAAAATTCTGTTTTTAAAATTCTTTTCAAAAATTCGGTTTTAAAATTCCTTTTTTTTTTTTAAATCAGTTTAAAAATTCTTTTAAATCAGTTTTAAAAATTCTTTTCAAAATATGTTTATAATTTCCTTAAAAATCAGTTTTCAAATTATTATATAAAAATACAGTTTTAAAACTTTACTGTAAAACAAAAATAAAAACAAAACAATTTAAAAGCTCACCGAGATTTCGAAGTGGAGGAGGGAAGAAGAGCGTCGGCGGTGGCTCGTGGTGTCGCGATGAGGCGTTCGATGGTGGAGGCTCCGATTGGGGGGGGGGGCTGCTTCGATTGCGTCGCGAGTTGCGTCGCCTGGAGGGAGGAGGTCGCGAGGGTGGTGGGGCGTCAGCTCGATCGTCGGCGGCAAGGATAAGGCAGCGGCTCGAGGTCTTGAGGGGCGGCGGCGATTAGTTTTTAGGTTTTGCTTCTTTTTTTTTATTTATTTCTGGTAAATGATCGGGGGGGCCAACGAAGAAGAAAAGGGGGGGGGAAGGTAATTTTTTTTATTTATTTTATTATTATTTAATTATTTAATTATGCACAAGGGTTGACTTTTATATCCGACCTCGAAACGAGGCCCACCTCCTGTCGTCCATAGCGTTTTACCCCCATTCCGAACACAATGGGATATGTATCGTAAGCTGGTTTGATCGTTACAATCAGTTTCCGTTGAAATTACATTTTAAATCCTTATATTGAATTTTAAACGTACATTTCAAATTACCGGGGTCACATACTAACTAGAAAAATTCCAGAAAAATATTTTCTAGTTTCGTATTGACGATACGGTCCTAACAAAACTAGTTTCGTCGAATTCTGAGACCGTTTGAAAAATGGCCATTTTCCAGTCGATTAAAATCAACTGAAACTGGTCAAACGCGTTTTCCTTCGCCACGCTCACATATTGAATCGGAAAATTATGAAATTTGAAACCTAGCAATAATTTTACATCCCGGACCCAACAAAACTGGTTTCGTCGAAATCCGAGGTCGTTTGCAAAATGTCCATTTTTAAGGGCCTGAATTCCATAGCGACTATTCAGAATTTTCAACTGGACATATCTTTTGATTCCCGATATGAAATCTTGATTTTTCGGATTCGTCGGAAAGATATTCACAATTAGATCCCATTATTTTTGGTTTCACTAAAATCCGGATTGTTTTGCACCCGGTACATTCAATTGAAGTTTGAAATCGAATTATCGAACTACCGCGCCATTTTCAATTCCTTTTATAATTATATATAATTATTTATATTCTAACGACGACGCGTATAAATATATACGTTCGAATTATATTCAAAATAAATTTTCGTCGATATTATTTAAAATAATTCATTTTAAATATTCAAAATTCGTTAAAATTGCCAAAATAAACATTTCAAACTGGCTCGCATTTTACGGGTTGTTACATAACTCTTCATGGCAGATAGTAAATGGAAAGAGAAATGGTGTCTTTGGTACACAAGAGAAGGCGAAAATGGACAAAGGGTGCTGAACGAAGGTAACACGGGCAATAATAAGTTCTCTGTGCTTGTTGATCTGCAGGTTGAGGAAACTATAATGGTCGATGAGGATAATGAATGTGAGGAGGGTGAAATCAGACAAATGAATGAGTTGCTTTCACTTGCTTTTCCATATTTTGTGGATCCAAATGAAAGTGTTGCTACAATGCTTAAAGCATGTTCTGTTCGAACTGCTGATAATAGTGCATTGGATATCTATGTTGAATTGAGAAATGAAGAGGATAGGTCTTGTAACCAGGAAGAAAAAAGGCAAGTAACAGAAGCTATACGTGCCATGATGGTTGATTCTGTCAACATTAATGGTGTATGTGCGGATAAAATTACACAGTATGAAGCATCTAGCCTTGACAACTTCTTGCTTTCTAACTTTGACTTTGTTGAGAAAAATGAAAAGATGGAGCAGAAGCAAACTAAACCAAAGGAAAAAGTAAATTTTATGAACCATGAAAAAGGAGTTCGTGAGATGATAGAGGGGTTAAGAGTTGAAATCCTAAGTGGTAAGATAAACCCGTTCGTATGCAGTGAGAAGAAAAAACTCATGGATATAATGATCAAAAATTATAACTCTGTGGAGTTATATGCAGTTGAAAGGAATAAGCTTGGTCTTATTCAACTTGACATGAGCATTGAAAAGCCTTCTACTTCTGCACTTAAGCCAGGCTTCCTCAATTCAGCTTTTTCAAAAGCAACAGCCTTCAAAGAAATCCCTACTGAAGTCAGCAAAAAGAAAACATTATGTAAGGACAGTCCAGCTACTCCTCTGTATAGCATTATCAAAGGAAAAGCCCAAAAGAAATCAGGACCATACGATCACATACCTCCTCCTCCAGGTTACAAAGCCCCACCAGATCTGATCATCAACACGCCCTTAGCTGCATCTACTTCTAGACGTTCGCTAGGGAGCGTGCCACTGACAAGAAGTAAGAAAATTGAGCTGTTAAAAGGGCTCGATGATGACAAGGGTTGAACATATAAGAGCTCAGAATTCTTATTGAATTCAAGTCATAAAGTCATGAAATTGTTACGTAAAAGTCATGAAATGTAGATCACGTCAGAAATGTAAGCTCACTGTTATGTGTTTGTCTACTTCCTTGTGCGGAAGTTTTTATAGCTGATATGTCAAATGCATATCACCTGAACTATAATGTACTTTTTATTTTGTGATAAATAAAAGAGTGTTACGGATCACTATAAACACCGGTCGGCTTTGCCAAAAAAAAAAAGATTCAAAATCTTATAAAAAGGTTAATAACTGCAATTATTGTAAAATTTCCCAAAATAATTAAAAGTGGAATATAGACATATTTCAAATCATAAGAAATAAGAAATATATGTTTTGGAACGATTGTTGTAAACTACGTAAAAATATACGTAAATTTACACATTCCTTCCTAATTGTTCTATACGTATTTCTTGCTGACTTGAAACAATGTCCTTTTTATTAAAAAGAACGAAAGGGGGTATTTCCACAATAACTAAGTAAAACCCTAACAACATCAACATAAACGGGCATAATCTTTTAATCTCAATTTACATGAACCTCAAATCAATACCAAAACTAAGGATCTGGAATAAAACTACAATTTAGACAATGGTTTTGGGACTGATTTTCAGATCTAACGTGTGCATACAATAATCACGACAACCTAAATAAAATTGCAGGTAATAATATAATAAATTAAATAGGCCTGCAAATTCTGATGTTCAAAACAAAACCTATTATTTTAGATTTGACAAAAACAATAAACAAATCTAATAAACTTTTAGACATACATTTTAGTTCTATTTCGAACGAACTAATCAGGTAATTATAAACGATGTATATAAATTTCCCACTCACTTGAAAGCTATCCAAAACTGAATCTGAATAAACCTTTTGGCCTATAAATTCTACAACCTTACAGATCTATAATTATTTAAAAAAGGAGA
Organism: Allium sativum; assembly: GCA_030737875.1. Taxonomy (NCBI): domain Eukaryota; kingdom Viridiplantae; phylum Streptophyta; class Magnoliopsida; order Asparagales; family Amaryllidaceae; genus Allium; species Allium sativum. The sequence continues at coordinate 1,015,582,652 of CM060913.1, read as the reverse complement.
TTCTTTCATATTTGCTGATCTACAAGAAAATAGGAAATAGGAATAAATCTAAATGGAAGAAGAGAGAAATGACATAGCTACGTTACCGCCTTCAGAATTGTGTGTAAATAATGGGGCCTAACCCTTTATTTATAGGGATTAGAATGATCTTAGACTGTCAAAAACCTAGCCGTCACTGGGCAAATTCGACCATAGGGGTCGATCGCTTTGGGTCGAGTTTCCCAGTGGGGCTGGGTTACAAATGATATTATTATATATATTCTATAGATTTATTTTCCGTATGTTTTCATATTTGTTCGTAGTTTTTACATATAGACTCCATTCGCAAAGTTCCAAACATGAAAGTTGATCAGAATTCTATTACGAACGCAATGGTGCAAGTTCGCGATCAAATTCCATCATTAGCGAAAATTCCATTTTTCCGAGCTTAATTAAATAACTAAATTAATTATTGCCAAAATTTCGGGTTTTCACAAATGTTTTCTTGCAACTACAAGATTAAAAAATAATGAATATTATTTAAAAAGTACATATTTTTTGTACATATGGAAAACAAAGAATATAAGAAAATTCAAGACAAAAAGCTAAATGTATATAGACTCTCTTTTTACATATAATTTTTTCTGGTGCTAAAAGAGATTAGTTTTAAAACGACTTAGTTCTATGTTTAGGTGATACAAGTGGAAAATATGCATAAGAACAAACTTTGAAGAAAAACTAGATTGAAGTACACTAAGTTTTCTTTTTAGGCTGAAGGACGAACTTTGAAAAATATTAGGTTGAAGGACAATGTTAAATTGAACTAGCATTTTGTGCAGTGTAAAATTAAAAATAATGTTAGTTGTAACTAGCATTTTGGTATAGTATAAAAATTGAATATAATGCTAGTTGTATTTAGGTTTTCCTTCAGACTAATTTTCTTCAAAGTTTGTCCTTCAATCAAAAAATGAAATTTAATGTCCTTCAGGCTAAAAAAATTCTAATGTTTGTCCTTCTCCCTAATTACCTCCAATATAAATCTATATTTTTAAGTTATAAAGTTATATTCATCTAGTCTTCCGAGCTGTTTATTTCTATGTATTTGTAATAACATCAATCACTAAAATCATTTTAAAATCATTTTTTTCTTTTATATTAGAGGGCTATTTTCTTAATTAATTTAGTAATAATGAGAAATTAAAGTGAACTTCATGTTGACATAATACAATTTAATATTTGTCCTTGATCTAATTACTAAATTTAGCCGTCCTTAAATCTTTTTTTTCTTCTGCAATGTGTGTTTAAAATTAATCATTTTTTTAGTTTAATTATATGAAAAAATTGAAATGTTAAAGCTTCCATGATGCTTACCTAATCCTTTGAAGTAGGTTTAGCTTTGAATTTATCAATGTGATTTTTTGGGTATATTTGCTTGGAGGTTGATATATTTGCTTGGAGGTTAATTTTATATAATTGTAATTTGATTTCCTCTCAATCTAGCCCTTTGGCTAAAGATATTGGAAGGCAATGCCATACATTACATCACAGAAGCTCCCTTTCTACCCATTTACGAACTCACATATCTCAATGGAAATGGTAGGCGACAACAGTGAAAAGGAAGAAAACGATTTGATGGGCTGGACCCATTTAAAAATTGATACAATTTAACCCAAATAGCTGTTTAAAATTTCAATGTAATACCACAAACATCTCTTTCGCTACACCAATGGGTCGTGGTCTGCTGACACTCTCGGGTTCTCAGCATTTTTCCCCGTTTCTGTAATCCTCTCCATTTTCGTTTCAAATAATCGCCTTCTTCCATTTCTTCCTGAATCTGTGGGCAGTAACTCATGTTCCATTTTATTCCCTAAGCAAGAACCATTGTTTCAATCGAACAACGCGACTCTACAAAATCAGAGATTTTGATGGGTTTGCTTGCAGTTGCAGCAGCTTCTCAGCGCCTGTTACCGGTGCTTCGGAACGCTCACCTAGTCCTCTGAAGTAAGTTTAGCTTTGTGTTTTTCTAATGTAATCTTTTTGTAAAGTTGCTTGGAGGTTAATTTCGTATAATTGTAGTTTGATTTAGTTAAATGTTGTTCAAAATTTTGGAGTTGGTTTTATTGGGGTCCGTGGAAGCTGTCAGTGTTCGGATGATACAATACTGCCTTATCTTGTCCAAAATCATTTTAACAATTATTTTTTTGATATCTTGTATCCGTGAATAGTAGATGGATATTGTT